>CM044962.1:8307094-9004594 GCA_024516035.1 Bactericera cockerelli | reverse complement strand
CGAAATGTCCACTTTCAGCTTTCATGAAGCGTTTAATAAGCACCACATGTGGTATGCCATTCCAATATCTGAATACGATGATTTGTACAAATTTAAAGAATATGATGATTTCTACAAATTTTTCACGAACTATGTGCCCAAATATTTCCGAGGACAGCAAGATTCGGGAATGGCCATCGAACTACTTAACCGTCTGATCAAACGCTATCCTGCCATGAGCAGAAGCGTTCACTTGGTCACGGGCAGCCCTGTTGTAAAGGAGGATTTGCTCAGAGACTTGGGGATAGACCCCCGGTCACTTATCAAACACCAAGGCCGATGTTTCAAGAACTCCTTCACAAAGAAAGAGACAGCGCGGCAGACCAACTTAACGAATGATCACGAGCCGCCATTAGTTGCGTTTCAGCATAGCCATGTCGCAGGTGAGTTCTCTCTTTAGCCGGTGAGCCGACAGAATTGGTGCCCTTTAAGAGGGGCGACACACCATACCCTGCCGGCAACCGGTAAGTCCCGCATATCCTTCAGCACTAGAGCTCTTGCTGAAAGAATGCTGAAAGAATTTTCCACCTCAAAAAAAGAAAGAAAAAGGTGAGTCCTCTAAAAAATATTTTTATTATTGTGGATAAAACAACATACACTAGTAATATGAAATAAAAAGCCAAGTCTACCATTCCCTATCTGTCTCTCTCCCTGTCTCTCACCGGTAGTATATAAAACTGTAGAAAGAGCAATCAATGACTCAAAACTGAACCCCGACCTCCAGGTTACAAGTCCCCCGCCTTATCCATCAAGCTACTAAATTTCTTTTTTGTAAATTGTAAAATTCTCGACTCAACCCACAGTGCTCCTTCGATAACTAAATTTCTTATTTGTAAATGTTGTAAATTTAGTATAGTCACCGTGGCCGAGTGAGTTAGCGGGCTAGGCATTGCGCGCACGGTGACCTGGGTTCGATTCCCAGCGGGGTAGGATTTTTTCTGCTCTGTATTTGGGTGTTCGGGGTCCTTTCATACCTCGTGAGGAAAAATGAGTAGCTGCTTTAATGTTAGCAGCGACCAGTGGCGGAATTATAGGCACAAACAAGATATTAGGTTATTAAAAATACGGAAAAGTCCTATAATTCTGCGCTGCTCACTAAAATTGTGATATAAGAACACAAAGAAATACATTATTATTAATATTGTAAAATTCTCGTCTCAACCCACAGCGCTCCTTCGGTTCCGTATTAAAAACAGGGAGGGTTGTGTACTCCTGCACCTCGGATATGGCTTTGATAAACCTGTAGTCATCATGGATGATAAGAAATCTCCTCATCGGCGTAAGTATACACTACCTGGATTATCAGAAAAGCTCTTTAATAATAAAAATAAAACTCTTTAGTGGAAGGTAACCACCAGGCGAGGGTAATGCTTAAAATTATTTTCTACCATCTAACCCTCAGAGTCTGATTATTATGTGGTCACAAACTCAACTTAATGAGTAAAAATTCGTGCACTGGGTGGGATTCGAACCAACGGATCCCTACGCTACCTGGATTACCAGACTAGCGCGTTAACCACTTGACTACCAGTGCACACTTGACTCTTTAACCATTTTGACCATTACCAGGCCCGGCCGGTGGGAAAATGTTTTGTGGGTGCTGCCCCTGAGATCATATAACATTAGAGGGAACCCTACCTATCTCGAGTTGAACAAATTTGTGCGTCCAACTTTGAACAGCTGATGGTCCCTCTTTCAACAAATCTCGGCCTCTGATTGGTTCAATTTATTTGAATCGTTTGTTTACCTCATGCAGTGGCATACATCCTTCATTTTCACGTCAGATCATCGGAAACGATGCAGGCTCATGAACATGTATGTCTGTGTGTATTCGGTACATTTGTGTGTAACAATAATTACCCGACAAAAGTCTGTCCCGGTAGCTCAGTGGTAAAGGCGGCACTCTGTGAATCCAGAGATTCCAGTGGTCGTGGGTTCGAAACCCAGCCGGGACATGACAAGTTACCATCCCATTTGGGATTTTTACCACATAATAATATGTCTTGGGCTTACTGCTGGAATAATGGGACTTTAATAGTCCTAATCGGGCAGTATAAATAAGGTGATATTATTATTAGATGCCCTTTCACTCTTTCTCAGCGGCGTCCAATAAGTGTGGCAACCAATGGAACTTCTTCTGGCCCCGTCAAGATTACATGGTGGCCAGGTCCGCTAGGGCAGCTGATTCTAAGACCGGGACGCAGGAACCAGACACTCTGCTGTACTACATCGGCAAGGCCTACTGCTCCTTCCTGATGACAACTATCAAGCCTGCTATCAGCAGCACAAGTCCCAGCATCATGCGCCGCGACTCGAAGGGTCAGTGTCGAAATTTGAGTATTGTTTAATTTTTTGGTTCAACGTCGCTTTCAACTACATGATCATATCACAGAGAGAATGGCCTTGCCAACCAATGCCAAAAAAAAAAAAAAAAAAAAAAAATCACGGCGACGCAACGGTGCATCGTTTTACCCACGTGGAAACTCACAAATTAAGCTCACCCAGCCTGAGTGGGATCGGGAATAGCCAGCATCACGAGGGTTCGAATTTGGATGGTCACCCATCCAAGGGATAATATCTCTGGGCGATGCCTAACTTCAGTGACATACCGAGAACTGGTGTAGTCAACGTGCCATCAACCCGAAACTTTTTCTTCTTTCAGTGTGCCTATTCCCAAACCGACTAGGGGTCGGCGTTGTTCAACCTCTTCATTGAGGTTGGTTGGTTCTGGCACGTCTACTTCCACTGGGATTACGTATTCTGATCATAATATTCCAAAATTTCCTTTAGGTTGCCCGATAGCCTACATCGATTTCGACCTTGGTTCCCATTCGTCGTATGAGTTTGCTTACTGGCCAAACAACACTTACTTGAGAAAGGGTATCTTCTTGGGCAAGCGTCATTTCAGTCAATCCACAAGTCGGGTAACTATAGTTATTTTTTTTTACTTTCCTTATCCTATAATAAGGAAATTATAGTATTCGTCGAAAATTTGACCTACACAGTTTTTTCACATTTCTGGACGAATCATAGCCTTAGGATACCAAAAGAGTTGTTTTCAGCCATTGGTCCGTGCGTCCGTCTGTCTGTCCGTCCGTGAACAAGATATCTCGATAACGGTAAAAGCTAGAGACTTGAAATTTGGTATGGAAATAGATCTTATATACCAAACGAACCACAAAACTTTTAATTGAAATCGGCAGCATTCTACGGCCGCAGGGCCGCAAGGGCCGTTTCTTTGAATTGGTTAAAGATACAAAAAAGTTAGGGAACAACATTTTCTTAAAATAAAAAAATAATAGGGGTTTACTGAGATCATTTTTTTTGATATCTTGAACTTTTTGGAACCCATTCCCAATTTACTGGTATTTTCGAGGGTCCCCGTTAGACCAACTTTTTTAATATTCATCCTAGATGGGGATTGTGACATATCAAATCCAATGATTTTGAGGTGCTGATTACGAATTTGACATTATTTTTTTTTATAAAAACGTTACATTTGATTCACCAGTTGCTTTTGGTTCTGTTCCTAGTCCTAATATGATAAGGAAAGTCGTGTGATGTTTACACCAGATTTTTTTACATTAATGAATTATACAGGTTGGGGCAAAAGTCTAAAAACCCCTGAATGTCTTAGGAAGGAATTAATATTGATTATGTTATTTTTGTACGGTAAACCAACAATACCTTCTTTTAGAGTGGGGCCAATTTTTTGTTCCGGCCCCACTCTAAAAGAAGGTATAGTGTGTCAAGTTTATTTTTTTTAAGTACGAGGTCCCCTTTTGGGTTAAATTTTTGAAGAAATTAATTTGGTGTGACACCACAAGACTTTCATTATCACTCGAAAAGAAGTTAAATTCCACCACTAGAGACTCAACTATAAAAGTTAGGTAAAATGAATGTCAAATTCGTAATCAGCACCTCAAAATCATTGGATTTGATACGTCACAAGCCCCATCTACGCCGGTGAATAATAAAAAGTTGGTACAAGGGACCTCCCAAAAATCCCCCCCAAAAAAAAGGTTATTCCAACGGGTCTAACCAAAATATCGTTTCGAAACGATATTTTGCTTACCGTTTCAAAATTCCGAAATCTTTTGGCCAGCGTCGATGGCGCGTTGAATGCACCGGTTCTCGTAGGATCACCGAAGATACTTTTACACACTTTTAGTAGAATTATAGGACTTTGTAGGTACTATTTCATTAATATTCTAATATTCCATTTTTGGTTTCGCTAATAATTCCACCACTGATCGTTGCTTACATCACAGCAGCTAGGTACTCATTTTTCCTCACGAGGTATGAGTGGACCCCATAATATTCAGAATACAGAGCCGGAAAATCCCGAACTGGGATTCGAACCTAGGTGCGGTACACCACTCGGCCATAATGACTTCTGTATAAATGTATACATTGAATAACTCACCGTCCTCAGTGGTTTGATCGATAAGGCGGCGGACTTGTAACCTGGAGGTCGGTGGTTCAAGTCCCGGTTTCAGCGTAGTTTTAGTAAAGCGAGTTTGAGTAGTTGTGACATCACAAAAGTGATTAACACAAATATGATAACTTTAAAAAAAAAAAAACTTAAACATTGAATAACTCACATCATTTTGCATTGTTTCAGGAAGATGTGAAATTCTTACAGGAGGTGACGAAGAACTTACGGTATGAAGGACTCGAGAATTTACTAGAAAAAGCGGATGCTATTCGGGTCGACCAATGGTTTATAGGGTATATGGCACTATTGAAATCATACGTCAAAAAAGTTGGTGAAATGGTTGAGGAGATATCAAATTTGAAAGAAGAGTTGGGAAAATGGGTAAGTAAGGTAAGAGACGTTTTATAATATTATTATTATATAATTATTTCGCAAACTAGTTTGCCTTTTTTTTAAATTTTTCTCTTTTACAGTCTTCTTTCTCTAATATTACAGTCTCCGTGTTCTTCGCATGGTATTTCAATAATTTGGAGAATTTGGACTCAGCTTCTTTTAAAATTTATAAAATGTACTTGAAATTTTGATGTTGAAAATTTAGAAATTCGAGCGCAGGACTTGCAGCCATACCGGCGCGTGCCTGGCTCGAAAAAATTATATCTATAATATATAATTTTTTTATAATATTAACTTGCTGAAACCAGGCGCTTAGTCGCCGATACAGTTTCTGTTCATGTTTTTCCTGGTGACTGAAGTGTGGGGTCCCACTTCACAATTTGGATTCAATTAGCCCAGCTGTTTGATTAAATGTAAATCGATATTATATATTAAGATATTAAATGATCGAGTTCTTGGGCTTAATAGCTTTACTTATAAAGCTTTGCCCTTATAAGATTTTCTATTATTATTATCTATTATATTAAATAATATTACATTTTTTTTTTTTTAATAAATACTTTCTTCCTTTATTAATTCAAAATACAATTTGATATAACAATATAATACATACATAAATATATACAAATGAAATGAAAAATATATCTACTTGGTGCAGAATTATAATTGATGTATGCTGGAGCTAAAATCACTCTATTACCAATAAATAGTTATGACATGTGATGGACTTGTGACTAAATACAAAAAAAATTATGGGCATTGAAAGAAAATTCAATCGTACATTCACATCACAGTGTTAAAGATAACAAATAACTTTGGATAGATAACAAATTAGACTTTTTAAAAATCCTCTCTTTGAAAACGAAAACGCAAAAGATTTCAAATTATGGAAACTCAGAGGATTTCTCTTTGTATCCAAAGAGGAAATGTGGCAGCATAGAGCCTCGTTCTTCCGACTTGGAAGACATTTTTTACATTTTGTGAATAAATAAATAAATATAGGAAATAAACTATATAGTATGTCAGAAAAAGAAAAATATGAAAAAAATTGAAATCGGAGCAAAAAAATATTTTTTTTACAAAAACGAACACAATACCCGATTTCTAATATTAGAAATTTCTCGGAAGTAAAACATTGGAAATTGGGATAATAGAAATCAAAATGAAGACATGGATGATATTGAGGATCTATACATTATACAAGTCTATTGATTTGGCCCTTACTAATGCTGTGCTACCCACAAATATTGTCTAGACTCTCCCTTCACCAAAAAGATTCTTCAGTTATTTTCCAAAAGCCCTCGACTACAAATCAAAAGCTCGTGCATCAATTTCCTTGTTTCGAGTCAGCACCATTGTGTCTACTCATTGGAGTGTGCTAAAAGCTGGCTTTACTGACTTTTCTCTCATTTCCTGCAGCATTCTGTGCTGTTTCCTAAATATTCTGTGCTGCCCGGGTGGCGGAGACATTGGGGTGAAATCCATCAAGACTTGCGTATTATTATTGAATTATTTATAAATAAAGACATTATGTACTCTATTGTATTATACAGGGTGAGCATAAAGTCTCACCCCACCCCCCGTATCTCGAGAATGGCTGAAAATACAAGAAAACGCAAAAACACGTATCCCTTCGATTTTAAGGGGATTAATTTTCAGCCAAAAAAAATTTGCCTACACGGCCCCGGTCAGGCTGGGCATGGTCCAACTTGAAAATCTTAAATAGAATGGTATGTCTTGTGGCATATCGTTTTAAAAGTCTCATAGAGAGAAAATCATTCCAACAAATTTCAGTGATCTACGACTTACTGTTCTTGAGATACAGGGTCGGACGTCCTGCGTAATATCCATATATTTTGACCTATAACTCGTTGACCGTAAATTCCAGAAAAATGAAATTTGTTGATAATAACTCCTTATGGTAAGAACTTTCGAACAAGTTAAAACTTGATTTGTTTTTTCGTTAAAATTTTTCGGACTGTTCGTCCGGCTGGCTGACGAAACCGACCAGAAACTAACATCAACAGAGTATGTCGAGTTATAACTTTTTCGACAGGGCTTGTCATAAGGAGTTATTATTAACAAGAAAAAAATTCTCCATAATTAACGGTTAACGAGTTATAGGTCAAAATATATGGATATTACGCAGGACGTCCGACCCTGTATCTCGAGAACGGTAAGTCGTAGCACACTGAAATTTGTTGGAATGAGCTTCTTTCTATGAGACCTTTAAAACGATATGCCACAAGACATACCATTCTATTTAAGATTTTCAGGTTGGTCCATGCCCAGCCTGACTGGGGCCGTGTAGGCAAAAATTTTTTGGTTGAAAATTATTCCCCTTAAAATCGAAGGGATACGTGTTTTTGCGTTTTCTTTTATTTTCAGCCATTCTCGAGATACGGGGGGTGGGGTGAGACTTTATGCTCACCCTGTATAATTACAAATAATGACACTTACCTTACCTATTTAGGTACAAAAAAAAAAAGAAATAGACAAAATTCGAAACGATATAAACAAGGAAAAAATTGGGTGATTACAAATAATTATGTATTAGGTACTTTCCTTTCTATACATACAGGGTGGCGCATAAGTAATGACAACAAGTTTTTTTGTGATATTTTTTTTATTATTTGTTCAATCGAACAGAAAGTTTTATTGGTCTATTCTAGAGGCTTGGCGAATTTTTTCCATACTACACATGGAATATTACGTCACGTAAGTGTTGGTCATTTCCAGCTTCGCAAAGTCGGGCTCTTTCCAGGGCATTTTCCATTACTGATCGGAGAACGTTTGCTCCTAACGCTTTAATTTCTTGTGTAATGTTGTTCTTTAATGGCCCGAGGTTTGTTCACGTACACCCTTTCCTTCAGATATGCCCACAGGAAGACGTCTGGGGCGGATAATTCAGGTGAGCATGGGGGCCATGGGAAGTCGAAATTTCGGGAAATTATGCGATTTTCAAAAATTTTCCGTAGAAGTGCCATTGTTGTGCCTGCTGTGTGTGGTGTGGCTCCATCTTGCTGAAACCATATCTGGGGGTGATTTTCAATAGCCTTCAAGAAAATATGACCTGCGGGACATTCCCAATTGGGTTGAGCGCCGTCGTGTTGAAGTGCCTGGGCTGCTTTCAATATTGTCAGAAACACGCTGTCGATTTGCTTCAGTGACGACTGAACGTTGTCTTCCTGGTCTCGGAAGGTCTCTGACTGCACCTTGTTCTTGAAAACGTTCAATTATTTTCATAATTGTTCTGTAAATCGGGGCCTTTCGAAATTTGAAATATCGCTTGTACGCTAAACTGAGTTTGTGTAATTGAACGTCCATTTTCAAAATAAAATTGTACAATTTTGGTTTGTTGTAAGGTTGTGTACTTTTGCATAATGACCTTGCATATAGTTTATTTCAAGATTCTGAAAAAATAACAAGAAAAAATTATCTAAAAAAAAAAGTTATAGGATTTTTAAATGTTGTCATTACTTATGCGCCACCCTGTATATAAGATACATAATGTATAAGATAGCTTAGATGTACCTGATACCTAAGGAAAGTAAAAAAGTTTTAAAAAAATAAAAATCTAGGACAGTTTTTTTGCCATCCAATAAAATAAAATATATTGTCCTAACTAATAAATTTAATATTTAAATAGCAATATTTTTTTTAACAAGCAATGCATACTGCTCCAAGTATGAGAAAGTTTCCTATTTTTTTCTCTATTAAATAAAGCATCAATTGTATAACATAACCTCATAATTGTGTTCTGGGCTTAATAGCTTTACTTATAAAGCTTTGCCCTCATAAGATTTTCTATTATTATTATTATTATTAAAGATAGAAGACAGAAGCTGTAAGAAACATTTTCAAAGGGACTCGAGACCCGTCTGTTGCTCAGGAAGGGTTCAACCCCGCCCCTTCAATTTGCACTAATCCCTCCTGAATGTAGTCTAACCATACGATTACAAAGAAGGGTGAGGGTTTGAATCCCGTCCAGGGCCGGAGTTTGAGGGGGGACTTTGATTTATTTTTTCGTTAAAGTTTTGGAGTTTGTGTCGCATCGATGTTAAATTACAATGACAGTCATATCAACATTTTCCGTCATTTGAATATACAAGATATCAGAGAACTCAATGGACTGGGATTATTTCTTTTATATCCAATTTTCTCTTCTAAAGAAGTCATTTTCCCTTGTAGAGAGATGAATTTGACCTGGAAATTATTCTCTTGTATCCAGTCTGGCTGGGGTACTATAAGAGAGAGTAGACCAGCAGTCTGGCTGGGGTACTATAAACAGGTAGTAGACCAGCAGTCTGGCTGGGGGACTATAAACAGGGAGTAGACCAGCAGTCTGGCTGGGGGACTATAAACAGGGAGTAGACCAGCAGTCTGGCTGAGGGACTATAAACAATGAATAGATCAGTAGTCTGGCTGGGGGACTATAAACAGGAAGTAGACCAGCATTGTCTTGATTCTGGGGGCCCTTGTCAATTATTAGCCTCCTTGTAAAGAGAGTAGTAGAAGTGCTGAGTCATTCCTCCACTGTCTGGCTACCATCTTTCACGATAACGCCACCCTATGAAGATGATCCAGGTTTCTCTTATATCCAGTTCTCTTATATTCAACTTCGAAACTAACCGTTTGCCTGTCCTTCGCAACCAGACCTAATAAAAGATGGACCTTTTTGTAATAATAATAATAATAGAAAATCTTATAAGGGCAAAGTTTTATAAGTAAAGCTATTAAGCCCAGAACATTGTACTTCTTATAATTTTCTTAAATCACCAACTTTTGGCTGTCTGCTACAGTTTTAAAGTTACATAAGGCATGGCCGTACCGGTGGAAGTGGGCGTGTATTTCAGATTTCAGTCCTTGTTCCTGCTCCTATACAACTGACTCACTGACACACTGAAAAGTATTCCGACCATTTGGTATTTTCCTAATAATAACACTCTTTAGTGGAAGGTAACCACCATCATCATCATAGGGTGGCGTCATCGTGAACGATGGTAGCCAGACAGTGGAGGAATGACTCAGCAATTCTACCACTGTCTTTACAAGGAGACTAATAATTGAAAGGGCCCCCAGAACCAAGCCAATGCTGGTCTACTCCCTGTTTATAGTCTACCAGGTAATCACCAGGCGAGGTTAATGCTCAAAGCATTTTCTATACCACCTAACCCTCAGAGTCTTAATATTATGTGGTCACAAACTCAAATTAATGAGGAAAAATTCATGCACTGGGTGGGATTCGAACCAACGGATCCCTATGCTACCGGGATTACCAGACTAGCGCGTTAACCACTTGACTACCAGTGCACTCTTTTCAACAATTTTTTTGTTAGCCATTCCTGACAGAGTGGATCACTGTCAGTGTATTGACTATTCTGGTATACCCCGACCTCAGTAGATTGATTGATAAGGCGGCGGACTTGTAACCTGGAGGTCGGTGGTTCAAGTTCCGGTTTCAGTGTAGATTTAGTAAAGCGAGTTTGAGTAGTTGTGATATCACGAAAGATGATGAACACAAATATGATAACTTAACTTATTCTGGTATACCCGGCCCTGACTCGCAATATTTCAAATACATCATATTAATATTTATTAAAACTAACAATAAATAATAATCGGTGAGACTAAAACTACCGGGGGTAATAGTTTGTAATCAAAGGCTTAGAACTTTGAGAAAAATATTATGCTTACACAAGTCCACAGTTTATTGAACATGACACCTCAAACAACATATTGTGTCTTTGAACTTTTTACACATGGTGTTTCATTTGTTCTGAGTAAGGGGTTGATTTGAATTTAAAAATATAAATAGAATCACAATTTGACTGCCATTTTAAACGCTAGCTACAAAAGCAACAACCTTTCTCTAAACGACCTTTTTGGATTTTTAAAAAAGATCAGTGTTTCATAGTTTTACTTCCGAGAAATCTCTAATATTAGAAATCGGAAGTACTATGTTTTTTTACTTTCCTTATCCTATAGAAAGGAAATAATGGAATCACGAGTGGTAAGCGAGTATCTTACCACTAATCTAAGCGCAGTCCAAACCGGTCGGTATAAATGAGTGTTTTATTATAATAATATAAATATAAATAATATTATTACTTTGGTATCTATTAACTTAGGGCGAAATTAATAGACGGTTTTGTAATACCTGTAAAGATAGGGAAAACCGAACCTAAGCAATGACTTAAGTTATCGATGTTGTCTATTAATTTCGCCCTTAGTCCTGTCGCGAAGTACGGGTATTATTAACGAGTAAACTATGTAGGTAAACTATTAAACTAAAATTAACCATATAGGTAGTTTAAAAAAATACAAATAATATTTTGAAAAATAATATTAGGAAACTTCTTAGAAGCTTTAGCTTAGGAAAAATACCTTTGTATATGTTATCCTGTTATTAAATAAATTAATAAATTTAAAAAAAAAACTAATTTTGAAAAATGATATTAGGAAAATCATGTTGTCAGGTTCCCCTTGGCTTTTCGCCACAAAGCCGCTTACAAGCTCAGCACCGACGAACGCTTGCTAATTATCCTGGAAAAATTCTTTTGATACGCACCCCCACTCCACGCTGAGTTTTTTTGTGGGGAGAGGAGACCTTCAAAGTTTTCTTATTTACCGATACGCATCAGCTTACCTACTTACCGAAATTATATTTTTCTTGATGAAAGGGAATTAGTGTGTGGGCTCGGCTTTTGTGCGGAATGTTATTTTCTCATTGAAGAAAAGAGAAGAAGAAGAAGAAAAGAGAACAAGAAAAGAATTTTTGTTACTTAATGTTTAAAATATATCAAAATAATAATAGTTACAATAATAATATTATGTATTGCAAAACAAGAATGATATCTAACTATTTAGTTTTTTATCGTCTCCTTCATAATTATAATAATATTGCCTTATTTATACTACCCGACTAGGACTAGTAAGTCCCATTATTCCAGCAGTAAGCCCAAGAGCCCAAGACTTATTATTATGTGGTGAAAATCCCAAACGGGAAGACATCTTACATCTGGCTCCGGCTGGGTTTTGAACCCGCGACCTCAGGATTCACAGAGTGCCGCCTTTACCACCGAGCTACCGGGGCAGACTTGAAATCGTGTTACGGCGCGCCTCAAGAAACTCACATAACTTATATCCGCGTCAACCTCATCCAGCCTGAGTTGGGTCAGTTTACATAACTTCTACCTGCGTCAACCTCATCCAGCCTGAGTTGGGTCAGGATACATAACTTCTACCTGCGTCAACCTCATCTAGCCTGAGTTGGGTCAGGATACATAACTTCTACCTGCGTCAACCTCATCCAGCCTGAGTTGGGTCAGGATACATAACTTCTATCCGCGTCAACCTCATCCAGCATGGGTTGGGTCAGGATAACACAGCAACACAAAGTTTCGGGCCTGGGGATTATCCACTAGGTCTTGACCTTGCTGGATGTTGCTTCACTCCAGTGAACTGGTGTATTCGATGTAGCATCGACGGCAACGAGTAGCGAAGCCGCCGCTAAGAAGTTCGTAAGCACTAAGTACTTACCTATGTAAGTACTTAGT
The DNA here is from genome assembly GCA_024516035.1 of Bactericera cockerelli. Lineage (NCBI taxonomy): Eukaryota > Metazoa > Arthropoda > Insecta > Hemiptera > Triozidae > Bactericera > Bactericera cockerelli. Next base: position 8,992,165 of record CM044962.1, on the reverse strand, counting down.
GTGTATATTCAGATTAAAATTTACCAGAACCTGGTAATCCAGATGTGGTGTATTTGAAACCCAGCCGGGACATGACAAGCTGTTATAATCCCATTTTGAATTTTAACCACACAAATATAATAATACGTCTTGAACTTACCGCTGGAATATTGGGACTCATTAGTCCTCAGACAGTATAAGTAAGGCGGAATTATTATTATTATTTAATATAGGTACCAGATGAAGAAAAGAAATTCAAAAATCATAAGCCAGCTCCGAGCGCTTCTTTATACCTACACACAAAGAACCACATAAGAAAGGTAAAGGTGTAAAATTTAACCACTTGAAATGCTTTTATGTCACCCCTCGCTCACACCGCTACCACTTGAAGTGGTTCCATATCTCTATCATTAATATTATTTAATCTTTGTAAGAGTTTAGCACCAATCTCGCGCCCTAAAAACCACAAGATCAAATCAACCTCCGAGAAACATGGTGTTATTCTTAAACGCCAAATTTTGCAACTAAGAGAAGCTCACCTGCCAATGTTACCAAGACAAATTTTAATAATAATAATACTCTTTAGTGGAAGGCAACCACCAGGCGAGGTTAATGCTCAAAACATCAAAGCATTTTCTACCAGCTAACACTCAGAGTCTTATTATTATGTGGTCACAAAATCAAACCAATGAGAAAAAATTCATGCACTCTGTGGGATTTGAACCAACGGATCCCTACGATACCTGGATTACCAGACTAGTGCGTTAACCACTTGACAACCAGTGCACGTTATATTTTGTTATTTACGGTGCAACGGTTACGACTAGTACCCATGAGCCAGAGATCTTGAGTTCAATCCTCGGTATAGGGCCAGAGTTTTCTGACAATTTCTTTTTATTAATAATAATAGTAGTCACCGTGGCCGACTGAGTTAGCGCGCTAGGCATTGCACGCACGTTGACCTGGGTTAGTTCCCCAGCGGGGCAGGATTTTTTCTGCTCTATACTTGGGTGTTCGGTGTCCACTCATACCTCGTGAGGAAAAATAAGTAGCTGCTTTAATGAGAAACAATGGACCCAATACTCAAATAACAGACAAAACCGAGCCCAAGAACAAGGATCACGGAGTATAAATACATGGTGATATGTATATAGTGATATGTATTTACACCCCCAAGTCCCAGTTATGGAGAAAGGCCTTACCAACTATGAGATCGGCAGAATGGGATTCGGTGAACCCACTAAAAACAACCCATCTTTGAACAAAGGTAGAAAATCTAGGAATTATAATGTTGCATCCAGACTGGATGCAACATCCGGAAAAACTAAACTAACATCTAAAAAAAGGGTTAGGTGGAAGAGATTGCCACAGGCAATAACCCCGCCCTTTAGGTACGACATTAACTTCATTCTCTTTTTTTTGTTCTTGTATCTTTGCTTAATCTTTTTATTTTTTTTCTTTATAATTTCATTGTACTTTACTGTATATATTTTTGTTCTACTTAATAAAGCTTACTATAATAATAACATCTTGTAGGTATATGGTACTTGGCTCGACACACCACCACCGCGAAGATTCTAGCAAGGTCTTTCCAGTTATAAAGAGAAATACAATAGATATATGGTTTCGAAAATTAGTTGGATAATGCAATTTTGAAAATCCTGACATAGCACCGGAAGTAACAGTTGGGTCTTTGTGAAATGTTATCGGAGTGAGAAATCTTCCACTTCTGGTGTTAAGTAGTATCCCGGATTCTATCCCGTGTCCTTGCTAAGTGGATGTAGGACGTAGGTATTCCTAGTTCTGTTCTGTTTCATCTCGAGCTCCTGTTATGTATTGTAATAATAATCTTTTACTCTGTCTTATCCCGCTCAAGCAGGGTCGACGTTGTTCAACCTCATGGTTGAGGTTGATTGGTTTTGGCACATTTTTTTACTGCTGGATGCCCTTCCTAACGCCAACGATTTTATTTGATTTAACGTCCTGGATTAGGACGAGGGTTTCCTTCCTAACGCCAACGATTTTATTTGATTTAACGTCCTGGATTAGGACGAGGGTTTTACCCTCCATTCTCTGGGAATCGTACCAGCTACCCACATTAACCTCACCCAGCCTGGGTAAAGCCGGAAATAATAATATCGCCTTATTTATACTGCCGATTAAGACCATTAAAGTCCCATTATTCCAGCAATAAGCCATATTAATTATTACATGGCAAAAATTCCAAATGGGAGGATAACTTGTCATGTCCCGGCTGGGTTTCGAACCCACGAACTCTGGAATCTCTGGATTCACAGAGTGCTGCCTTTACCACTGAGCTTCTGAGCTACCGGGACACTTGAACTCCATTATTTCCCTCCCAAATTAGGCACTTTAACCTTTAACCAATATTCACAATTCATATGGTCGTTAATTTCTTTCATCATATTTTCACGAGGGAAAGGTGATTGTTTACAAGGATTCTATAAGAGTATTAGTGAGTCTTCTTCAGTGATAGACTTCAATTTCGAAAGATTTTTGGTCAAAGCGGTGGCACCAAATTGAGGGCCGTTGAGTTTCTTATGACCAAATACATATATTGATATATTTTTTAAATATGTAGTTCAGAAAACTTTCTTTCAGCAGAAAAATTCAGAAGGTCAAAGGATAGGCGGTTTATATTTTAGTCCAATATAAGGAAGGTAGTAATTGACGATGTGGCATGTGATCAATTTAAGGGGTTCTCCACAGATACACAACAAATATATAAATGTATTTTTCGTTTAACCATTTTGAAGTTCTCCCTTTCACAACACGAAAATTCTTCAAGGATTTGTTGTAGCGCCCTTCTCACCTTCCTCCGACGGGTTAAAATTCTTCAGGAAATTAGATTTGAACGATTCTAAAGTGCTTTCGCAAGCAGTGAGAGCTTGAGAAGAAGCCGTTCCACGAGAATTGGCTTTTGTCTGCTTTTGATCGGCACAAAGAGATGTGTTAAAAGCTGCTCATGAAAGCTCTTGATTTTCTGGAGCGGGGGATAGCGCTTTAGATAAGTGTTACAAATTGTATTAGCTCCGATAATGTATGAGGGGATGGGGTGACACCCCCTTGAGCCCCCCCCCCCCCCCCCCCCCCCCCCGCCCTTCCCAAGAGGTTACAAGGGGAGAAATTACTGAGGGGTGTAAAGTGAAGCCCAATAGAATTACCGAGTAATGGGTAGGTGTTGAGTTGCATTTGTTTTATTATTTCACAGTTTTCAAGCTCAGCTTTCAGTATTGTTGAGTTTTTGATCTTTTGTTCAATCTAATACGTTTCGATTTTCAATCAGAAATTATTCATCTTGAAGAAAAACCAAGTTTTCATACTTGATCACAATAGTGATTTTACATTTCATATACTCAAACTAGCCTTACCTACGAAGTATTCGGACAGAGAACCCCTAACTTGTCCGGTCAGGGGACGTTAAACAGGGAGAAGTCTAGTGTCTCGTTATATGTGGATGAATCTAATAATAATAATATCGCCTTATTTATACTGCCCGATTAGGACTTAATCCCCATTTTTCCAGCAGAAAGCCCAAGACGCATTATTATGTGGTAAAAATCCCAAATGGGAGGATAACTTGTCATGTCCCGGCTGGGTTTCGAACCAGCGACTTCTGGAATCTCTGGATTCAGATAGTGCCGCCTTTATCACTGAGCTACCAAGACAGACAATCAGAAATGTAAATAAAAAAGGAACCAGCAAACCCTAACAAGCCAGGCTATCTTGCAGTTTCCCAAGAATTTATTGACTCATGAAGTTCAAGTCCTCACGATGCGCGATGATTGATTGCACATAGAAATATGTAGTTCAGGACGAGCCAACTATTCAACTTAAGTTGTCTGGAGACCACATCACTCTCCTTCCTGTAGCCAAGCTGGTTACAACAACAACTAAATAAAAGTTGTGTTTGCCAGCGTCGATGGCATGTTGAATACACCGGTTCCCTTCAGAACACCGAAGTTAAGCGACATCCAGCGAGGTTAAGACTTGGATGGGTGACCATTCAAATTCTAATTCTCGTGACGCTGGCTTTTCCCGGCCCCACTCAGGCTGGGTGAGGTCAATGTGAGTAGCAGGTTTGTGAGTTTCCTGCGAATGGAGGGTAAAACCCCCGTCGTGATATGACCATGGCAGTTGAAAGCGACGTTAAAACCCCACTTAAAAAAAAAAAAAAGTTGTGTTTGGGACTCGAACCACCGACCTCCAGGTTACAAGTCCGCCGCCTCATGAATCGAGCTACTGAGGTCGGTAAAATTTAAATTATTATCGCAATTTATTTATTTATTTACACTTTATTAATTGGACATATTATGTACAACACAGATAATTACAAACTAATATAGCCAGCGTCGATGGCATGTTGAATACACCGGTTCCCTTCAGAACACCGAAGTTAAGCGACATCCAGCGAGGTTAAGACTTGGATGGGTGACCATTCAAATTCTAATTCTCGTGACGCTGGCTTTTCCCGGCCCCACTCAGGCTGGGTGAGGTCAATGTGAGTAGCAGGTTTGTGAGTTTCCTGCGAATGGAGGGTAAAACCCTCGTGATCGTGATATGACCATGGCAGTTGAAAGCGACGTTAAACCCCACTTAAAAAAAAAAAAAAAAAAAAAAACAAACTAATATACAATATAAGAGAAGGAAAAAGAGAAAAAAATATAGAAAAAAATAAAAAAAAACACTGCCAATTATGGACACAATACTTCCTCGTGATTGTTTCACATTGTGTACACGTGCGAATTTTGAGTTTTTATACTAAATTACTTGTATCTGAACCGATTTTCTTCAAATTTGTTTTATATGGTAGAAAACAGTTTTTTCTACATTCTAGATTCTACAAAAAATTCTGTATCGGCAAGTCGAGGTCCTTATTTTTTTACTTTTTTGTCCAAAATTTCGGATTTTCTTAAATATCAGAGTCAAATTATAATTAATTAAATAGTAAATATAAAAATCCTATGTAAAACAATGATATGCATATACATACAAAATTTCATCAAAATCGGGTGTACCGTTCACAAGATATAAGCATTTAAGTAAAAAGTTAGTGGTCAGGCGCATGGTCTCTTTCACCCAGAGCCGCTAGTACGAATTCGATGAATTTAAAATGGGACCATCTACAGAATGTCTCCTAGATGTGTACAAAATTTCATCAAAATCGGTCGAGTAGTTTCCGAGATTTGCGCGTTACAAGGAATCGTTTTAACAGACAGACCGACAGACGGACACAAAACCAAATTTGCTCAGGAGGTTATGAAACGTCCAGAAATATGAAAAAAATTTAAATCGGAGCAAAAAAATATTTTTTTTTACAAAAACGAACACAATACTTCCGATTTCTAATATTAGAAATTTCTCGGAAGTAACATATACATAATATACGTCCTAACTAAAGGGCGGGGTGATTGCCTTTGGCAATCTCTTCCACCCAACGCAATAAATGTGTTGTAAAACGACACAACTTTACGAGATTTTTTTTGAGTGAATTCCAAGTTCATTTTCAAACTGATTGTAAAACCCACCCAAAGTAATCACGAATGTCGGAAAGATAGTGAAGAAACATGGAATTTGATACACAGGCTCCCAGTATGACGGTAAAGACCCTTTACGTAAAAATGGCTTCAATGGGACCGCCATTTACTATTTTGATCGGTCCAAATCATTCAATACGACGCTATTGTGGCCATTGGTAAACCACCCGTCTTCTATATTTTACCAGTCAATGGTACTACTCGTATCTGTAAGAATATTCTTTGTCTACTTTGAAACTACTCAGATTGATCATTTAATAATACCTATTTTATTTGATATTTAATATCAGAGCGGCGCGCGGCGTTATCAAAGGTTAGGTACAAAGAGTTTTACTATGAACTCTTTCTATACAGGTATGTACAAGTACATTGTACCTGCACACACATTATGAATAATAGATTTGTTGTTCTTCTTCTTTTCTTCAAATTTTCAAAGACATTATTTTCCATCTGAATACCTACATCTTCAGTAAACTAACAAGAAAACCAAGAAGAAACCACAAAACAAGGAAATCACTGATTTTCTTAGTGTGGGTAGTTTAGGACATGTTATGTCAGTTAATATTTTTATCTATTTAGTATTTAAGTTAATTCAGTATGTAATAGGAAAAAAAGAGATAATTTTCTCAAGTCCTAGCTCGTACACATTGAAAATCATCACATTTCTAGAATAATTCATGCATAATTATTATGATTAGCATGGTAAATAAACTCAAAATTAGCCAGCGTCGATGGCATGTTGAATACACCGGTTCCCTTCAGAACACCGAAGTTAAGCGACATCCAGCGAGGTTAAGACTTGGATGGGTGACCATTCAAATTCTAATTCTCGTGACGCTGGCTTTTCCCGGCCCTACTCAGGCTGGGTGAGGTCAATGTGAGTAGCAGGTTTGTGAGTTTCCTGCGAATGGAGGGTAAAACCCCCGTCGTGATATGACCATGGCAGTTGAAAGCGATGTTAAACCAAAAAAAAAAAAAAAAAAAAAAAAACTCAAAATTAGCCAGCGTCGATGGCATGTTGAATACACCGGTTCCCTTCAGAACACCGAAGTTAAGCGACATCCAGCGAGGTTAAGACTTGGATGGGTGACCATTCAAATTCTAATTCTCGTGACGCTGGCTTTTCCCGGCCCCACTCAGGCTGGGTGAGGTCAATGTGAGTAGCAGGTTTGTGAGTTTCCTGCGAATGGAGGGTAAAACCCCCGTCGTGATATGACCATGGCAGTTGAAAGCGACGTTAAACCCCACTTAAAAAAAAAAAAACTCAAACTCTTTAGATACTGAAAGAGCGACTCTATAATCCCCATCTTAGTCCGGTTTATGTGGCAGCACCCCTGACACATTTTCTCACCAGCCGCGCCTGCTTTCAAGTATAAATGGTCATAACACCCTGTCGGTTTCACCCGACCTCTGTGAATCCAAAGATTCCAGAGGTCCCGGGTTCGAAACTCAGCCGGTACAAGACAAGTTATCCTCCCATTTGCGATTTTAACATATAATAACACGTCTTGGGCTTACTGCTGGATTTAATGGTACTTATTAGTCCTAATCGGGCAGTATAAATAAGGCGATATTATTATTATTATTATTCACCATGTGCTTGGCAAACAAGCCAGCTACTCGAATTAAACTCACCTAACCTGAGTGGGGCCGTGAATAGCTCGCTAGATGATTGACTAAATGGCCATGGATGGCTTTGAAACCAGAACGGTCACCAATCCATGTCCTCACCATGTTGGTCTTTGCTTAACATCATTAATTGGATGAGAAGGTGTAATGAACATCATTAATTGGATGAGAACGTGTCATTTACGCTGGCTTTTTATATAGGTACTTGTAATACGTCAACTTGATGACTGTGAATGAAATTTGTACTATAATATATATTTATTTACAAAATTATTTATAAAATATAAAAAATGCTTTCTAAGTCTGAGGAACGAGGCACTGTGCCCATCACAGCTGCTGCATTTCCTCTCTGGTTACACAGAGAAATCCTCTGTTTCAAGAAGGAGGTTACCTCTTCTTGTCTTCTTAAATTTTCTAAATTGTATTAATTTTATATTGCTCTATGTAATCAATGTACATTGGGCTTGACCCGTCATATATAAATAAAGAATAAAATAACTTAAACGAATATACCCAAGTTATTCAGTACCCATACCCAGATATTATTTTCAATTATTACGGACAAAAAAAATTGTATGAACGCCTGTTATTTATGAAATATGCAATGTGCAATACATTTTTGAATTCTATGTTGGTGTCACGCACCTCCCAAGCGCTTGGATAGGTATTTAATTAAGTTTTATATTTTCTTTTGATTGCTCTTAACCCTTTGACGCCGGAATTAATTTGGCCGGGGGAAAAAAATCGCAACCAACTTTTCTTTCATCCTGATGGTTTTCTAAGACTTTTGGCGTTGGTTTCAGCTTTCTAGCTTTTACCAGTAAAAAGTTATGAATCCGTGTCGAAAACGACACACCGGGCTTTAAAGGAACAAGAATGTAGAAAAAACTGATTTTGTTAAAAAAGTATAAAATGACGATTTTTTAGTGAGTTTAAAACGAGTTAAAGGAAACACTTCAAGGAGAACGTTAGTGATGATGGGAATGGGTATGGGCGCTACAATAGGTGGGCTAAGTCTAGCACTAGCTGCAGTTATGATAGGAATGGGAGCTACAATATGTGGGCTGGGTCTAGCACTAGCTGCAGTTGTGATAGGAATGGGAGCTACAATAGGAGGGCTGGGTCTAGCACTAGCTGCAGTTGTGATAGGAATGGGAGCTACAATTAGGAGGGCTGGGTCTAGCACTAGCTGCACTTGTGATAGGAATGGGATCTACAATAGGAGGGCTGGGTCTAGCACTAGCTGCACTTGTGATAGGAATAGGAGCTACAATAGGAGGGCTGGGTCTAGCATTAGCTGCGTAGTGGTATATTGTCACTCATTTTCTTAGTTTTGACTCAATAATCAATCTAAAATCAGAAGAAATCAGGAAAAAACAGTAAAATTATTTTTTTGGAAAAAACGTTCTTTTAATACCGGATGTGTCGTTTTCGACACGGCAGAAAATTGGACAAAAGCAGCTACCTACCAATTAATTATTACAATTTTCTTTAAAAATATATGTTAATAGGCATATTAGCTACCTCTATTAATTTTTTCAGTAAAATAATCGACCAGGAAACACAAGAAATAACTTACCAAAGTCGGCAAAACTCCATGCGATGATGCACTCTCGAAATCTCAGCAACAAATGAAAATTTAGAAATGTAAACAAAACAATTCAAAAATCGCGCTGGATGGATTTGAAGATAAGAAGTCAAGGAACTGTTTCACACTGAAACGATAATGATACTGTATTCTAGTGAATAATTATTGAATCTCAAAGTACCTGTGTCGAAAACAACACGCTCAGCGTCAAAGGGTTTTAAAGAGATATGAGATATAAATGAATAAATTTTGAAGTTGGAATGATAACTATATATTTTTATTTATGACATAGGCATTTCGCATAGGTATTTAATTCAATTTTATATTTTCTTTTGATTGCTCTTAAAAGAGATGTGAGATATAGATGAATACATTTTGAAGTTGGAATGATAAACATATATTTTTATTTATGACATAGGCATTTCGCATAGGTATTTAATTCAATTTTATATTTTCTTTTGATTGCTCTTAAAAGAGATGTGAGATATAGATGAATACATTTTGAAGTTGGAATGATAAACATATATTTTTATTTATGACATAGGCATTTCGCATAGGTATTTAATTCAATTTTATATTTTCTTTTGACTGTATTTAAAAGACATGTAAGATCTAAAGGAATAAATTTTGAAATTGGAATGATAAATATATATTTTTATTTATGACAAAAGCATTTCGCATACATTTTTCACGATGCTCAAGAGTAAAATTGTCTGGTACTGATAGTCAAGTGGTTAACGCGCTAGTCTGGTAATCCAGGTAGCGTAGGGATCCGTTGGTTCGAATCCTACCCAGTGCTTGAATTTCTCCTTTCATGACAAAATATCGTACTTCATACACATAATTCATAGAAATATTAACTTTTGAAGCATTTTTCACATAACCAATTATTCCTGGAATTGTAATATTTTATAACAGCATTGATTGATACCAAGTCATCATTTCGCATAGTGCTGTCATTTGGCAGCATAGATTGCCACCAAACTATCGAAGTCTTTGGCTTTCTCCTGGTAGTGATGCAGATATTTGCCCTTCACTGGAATCTCCTGGAGTTGACTGAGGATTCGGTTGTACACCTGAAACCAAAACAGGGCATTCAAATTGGTTTAATCCTTCCAGATCATCCAAAGTAGGGGCCAAAGTATATAAATCATCATCATAGGGTGGCGTCATCGTGAACGATTTATATATTTATTTAGAAACTCTTTATTAGTAGAACATATACATTTAATTTTTTACATTTAATTTAATGTATACACACAAATAATGGTAAAAAATTAAATATAAAATTGACAATATTAATAATATAACGATGGTAGCCAGACAGTGGAGGAATGACTCAGCACTTCTACCACTGTCTTTACAAGGAGGCTAATGATTGACAAGGGCCCCCAGAACCAAGCCAATGCTGGTCTATTCCCTGTTTATAGTCCCTCAGCTATACCGCTTGTCTTCTCCCTGTTTATAGTCCCCCAGCTAGACTTCTAAAACAAATTATAAAACTAGACTCAAATAAAACAGGACATTGGCCTTAAACCTTGCAGATCATACGCCGTAGGGCCAAATTATAAATCAAGGTTAAAGTTAAGATAAGCCAGACTGCTCCTCAAGTCAGGCTCTAGTGCGCTGTGATATTCTCTTACCCAGGCGCCACTATATTTCTGATTCATGTAACTGTACACCTGTCTCAATACAACCAATTCCATCACTGTATTTAAAAATAATAATTAATAAATAAAATAAAATAGCGTTTATTGAAGAGTTATTGAAACGCGGAAAAAATCGACTCCCAATACAAGATAACGCCGTTATTTTGATGTGGAAATCAAGGTCATTGCAGTCTCAGGGGCGGCCACAGGAGGGTTAAGTGTATCTCCCTTATGAATCACTTTCGCCCATTTTGTTATAGACTTGACCCCCCCCCCCCCCCCTAAAATGGTCCATTTATAACACGTGGTCAGCCAGCCTCCGTGGCGTAATGGTTGTGACTACTGCCCGTAGTCCAGAGACCCCTAGTTCGATCCTCGGTTGGGGCAGACTTTTCGACGAAAATTTTGTTCCATCGAAACACGTGAGGCTGATGCCATTTCCGGCCCTACCCAGGCTGGGTGAGGTTAATGTGGGTAGCTGGTACGATTCCCAGTAAATGGAGGGTAAAACCCCCGTCCTGACTATCCATCTCAGTCAGGACGTTAAAACCAAATAGAATAATAAAAATAAAAAAATGCCGCGACCGGGATTTGAACCCAGGACCTCAGCTCACCTCGTTCCCCTTTCCCAGTCGCCCGGCGGCCACCATGTTGTTGATCAGCGTGTCTTCTGAGTCAGCACTCGTGTCCTGCAGCAGGTCCCACGCCTCCTCGTACTTCTCCTGAGCAATCAGCACGGCTGCCTGAAACACAAAATTAATATTAAAAAAGTAGTCACTGTGGCAGAGCGAGTTAGCGCGCTAGGCATTGCACACATGGTGACCTGGGTTCGATTCCCAGCGCGGGAGGATTTTTTCTGCTCTGTACTTGGATGTTCGGGGTCCACTCATACCTCGTGAGGAAAAATGAGTAGCTGCTTTAATGTGAAGCAGCGACCAGTGGCAGAATCTTAGGCAAAAAAATAATACAAGATATTGTAAATTAAAGTGGTAAAGTCCTATGATTCTGCGCTACCCACTAAAATTGTGACAAAGAAAAAGCATTATTACTATTATTATTAATATTAAAAATGAAGTGTCGACCCAGCACCTAAATGGGAAGTATTGTGTCACTTCTCGTCCATCAGAGGGAGGCATACTACGGGATGGGCAGACTACAACATAGACCACAAGCGTCTACAGTAGCTCCTGTTTCATGGCTACGAAATAAAAAGACTGTGAAACACTCATCTTTAAAAAAAAAATATATATATACAAAATTAACAATTAAATTGTTAACCAGTCAGCATCATGTTGATTACACCAGTTCTCGTTCTGTCACTTAAGTTAAGCATCGTTCAGCAAGGTTAGAAGTTTAATGGGTGACCATGACCATTCAATCGAACCCTCGTGATGCTGCCTATTCTCGGCCCCACTCAGACTCGGCGAGGTTAGAGTGAGTAGCTGGTTTGTGGGTTTCCAGCGAATGGAGAGTATAACCCCCGTCGTGATATCACCCTGCAGATGAAAAACGATGCAACACCAGACTTCGAAAAAAAAAAAGCTCAAAAATAACAATTAGTAGCATGTCAGACATGTTAGCGCTTCACAGTAGTAAGTTTCAGGCTTCACACGCACAGTACTTAAAAAATCTGTCCTAACCTACATCCTACATGACAAGTTCAACCTACAATGTAGACTCCAATGCATCAAAACAATTAATTATTCTACTTGTAATTGTTAAGACAGTTGTTAAAACAAATCACGGTTAAATTAAAACTTTACATAACATACTCTGTGTTTCCTCATCAAGAATTGCAATCATACAAAATTATGGCATGTCAAAATTATACAAATAGGGTGTTATTAGATTTAAGTGCGGTTATTTTTCAACCTTGGCTGAATTGAAGGTAAAAACATAGGTACTTCCTCATGAATGGTAATCAAATATTTCAATTTTTAACATCGCTAGAATCAGAGTTTTTTTTACTGAATCACTTGTATTTAAACCGATTCTATTATAGAATCCGTATTGGCAAGTCGTGGACCTTCTTTTTTTTACTTTTAGAGCGGACCCAACTCATACATTTTTTTTATTTGTCACACTGAACTCGTACATAGCCATAAATAACAATAAATGAGATAGCCACAGATGACTTAATCAGGGTGGTCCTCTCACCGCAGTGAGATGATTATATGGACGCCCAGATCCAATGTCTAGGCTCCTTTTACATGACCATTGATTCTATTTCATTTTAACGTACCGATATGGGATAGTCAAGACTGGGATTTTACCCTCCATTCGCTGGGAATTGTACCAGCTACCCACATCAACCTCACATAGCCTGAGTAGGGCCGGAAATGTGAGCCTCGTGTTTGGAGGGAATAGAATTTTCTTAGAAAAGTCTGCCCCAACTAAGAATCGAACTCAGGATCTCTGGACTATGGACAGTAGTCACAACCGTTACGCCACGGAGGCCCGTACCTTTTGTGCTAATATATGACCAACAAACTTTTGAATGACCCACCCTATATCTCGTCAATCATACTAAACATATTAGGTGGGATGGTATTTTAAATTCATACAAACGTATATATTTATTTATGCTCGTATGCATAAATACCTGTAATTCAAGATGAAATTATTTAATGATTCCTGCCATCAAGACGTGTTCTTTTTGTACCTTCACCTTTTGTACATTGTACCTTTTTTTGTATCTTCACCTGCACAAAATTAAAACATCCTACACTTTTTTTTAAGGTAAGTGTGCCCCGGAACAGCTTTCGCATTACTTCAGGGCATTTTACCTTTACATCTATGCCAATTCGGAAACGGAAAATTTCGGTCAGAAATTTCCGCTACTGCCGGGATTCGAACCCGCAACCTCCGGGTTAGTAACCAAGGGTTGGGTGGAAGAGATTGCCACATGCAATAACCCCGCCCTTTAGTTAGGACATTTATGTTTTCAAATATTTTCTATTCTTTTTCATTTTTATTGTATACATATATTGTTTTTTTCATTTTTTCACTGTTAAAATTATTATTTATATGTACATAATGTCCTTTTGTATCTAATAAAGAATTATATAATAATAATGCTATTAACCACTCAGCCACGGAGGTCGGCACTTACTGGCACAACTATCTACCGACTTGCTCTTTTTCTTCATAGTTAGTACTTCTCACCTAGATAAATCTGTCACAACTTTTTTGCTATTTAAAAATTTCCTGATTTTGTTTGAACAGAAAACTAAGGGTTTGGGTATTTACACCCAACCAGAAAGCTTGATTGATCAACGGGAAAAAATAATAGTAATATAGCCCTATTTATACTACTCGATTAGGACTAATGAGTCCCATTATTGCAGCAGTAAGCCAAAGACGGATTATTATGTGTTCAATATCCCAAATGGCAGGATGGGTGAGGAGTAACACAATAGTAAAAAAAACTTGATTTAGGTGCTGTGTCATCACTTTATTAATTGGACATATTATATACAACACAGATAATTAGAAATTAATATACAATATAAGAGAATATATACATAATATATGTCCCAACTAAAGTTCGAACCCTGAACTTTCCACCTTCCGCGCATCACTGTATCAATGAGCCAATCGCGCGCTAATTGAGCTGAATAAAAACTATGTTTTTCTTAATAGTACCAGTCGTTTCTGGAAGGAAGGCGTTTCCCTGTGAAACTACCGCTTAATGACGTGGATTATATTGGTACTTAGCTACCCGGCGTACTCACTTAACTTCACTTAAGCTCAAGAATTGCTGCAAGCAGTGCAAACCAGCTGGTGAGTTTCGCGATAAGTCGGTCCGAATTTGCATTGCCTTTAAATTGGTATATTCAAAATACAAATCTAATTTTCCGATTTTTTTTTTTTTAATATCAAAGCTGAATATAATATTTCATTCAATTTTGTTTACATAATTTATATGAGAAACGCTATTGTTCATTCACATACGAAATTTCAACAAAATAAGGTGTTTCATGCATTTACAAGATAATCGTCTAAGTGAAAATTTAAAGGTCAGGCGGAAGGTTTTCCAAATGAAAATCCGCTGGTTCGAAGTTAATGAATTTACACCACGTCTCCTAAAACGTGTACAGATTTGCTCTCAAATCCGTTCTATTTAATTTGTGATATTTGTGCGTTCCAATAGATTAAAAAGAAAACCGAACAACATATACACGGTGTTTCAGAAAAGTGTGCCTTTAGTTTGACCACGTGTTATTATTATTATTATTTATTATCATCTGACCTGATTGCAGGGTTTTCAGTGAAACCCTTACAATTAACACTGCCATCTAATTAGATCTTTGTGACCGGTTGATTCTATTTGGTTTTAACGTCCTGACTGAGATGGATAGTCAGGACGGGGGTTTTACCCTCCATTTACTGGGAATCGTATCAGCTACCCACATTAACCTCACCCAGCCTGGGTAGGGCCGGAAATGGCATCAGCCTCACGTGTTTCGATGGAACAAAATTTTCGTCGAAAAGTCTGCCCCAACCGAGGATCGAACTAGGGGTCTCTGGACTACGGGCAGTAGTCACAACCATTACGCCACGGAGGCTGGCTGACCACGTGTTATAAATGGACCATTTTAGGGGGGGGGTCAAGTCTATAACAAAATGGGCGAAAGTGATTCATAAGGGAGATACACTTAACCCTCCTGTGGCCGCCCCTGAGACTGCAATGACCTTGATTTCCACATCAAAATAACGGCGTTATCTTGTATTGGGAGTCGATTTTTTCCGCGTTTCAATAACTCTAACAGGTAAGGCGTAATTCAAAATCTTACTTTTTTAAATAAACTTCAGAGGCATGTATCCCTTATGAAGGAAGCACACTTTCACCCTCTTTGTTATAGACTTGGCCCCCCCTAAAATGGTCCATATAACACGTGGTTAAAATAAAGGCACACCTTTCTGAAACACCTTGTATAAAACCAAATTTGCTCAAGTGGTTTTTCGTCAGGTCCAGAGAATAATCAGAAATTTGAAACCGGAACTAGTTCAGTGGTCAAGGCATCTGTCTGGTAATCTAGGAGTCGCGGGTTCGAGACCCAACTCGGACATGACAGGTTATGTCTTACTGCTTGAATGATGAGACTTATTAGTTCTAGTTGGGCAGTAAAAACAAGGTGCTATTATTATAATTTTTAATACATAAAACATAGTAACCGACATAGTAACCGACCTCAGTAGCTTGATCGATAAGGCAGTGGACTAGTAACCTGGAGGTCGGTGGTTCAAGTCCCGGTTTCATCGTAGATTTAGTAAAGCGATTTTGAGAAGTTGTGACATCACGAAAGTGATTAACACAAATATGATAACTTTTTTTTTTTTTGGTATAATTTTTATCTATTCCTGACTTCCTTTTAGAATTCACAGATCAAGGTACTTTTACCTGATTTCATTATCTGATTTACGAGTTGACTTATAACAAAATGGCGATCGACCTGTACGCCATCGATATCAGCCCCCCCTGCCGGGCGGTTCTGCTGCTCATGGCGGCCCTTAATTTAACCCCCAACTTCATAGAGGTCAACATTATGGCGGGAGACCAGGCGAAGCCGGAATTCACTAAGGTGAGTGAGAGTGGTGATGGATCAGAAATGAGACTTGCTTTTGTAATTTTCAAAAAAAAAAAAAATATTATTTTTACAGAAACGAACACAATACTTCCGATATCTAATATTAGAAATTTCTCGGAAGTAAAATGAGGTTCCAAATTTAATTTAATATTTCGAAGATAAATCGTTTGGACGAACTCTCAAAATTTTATTTGAACTATCCGTTTGTCCGTACTTTGCAACGGCACTAGTATAATTCGGCCCCTTGTGTCAATCACTATCTCTAAACTGAAATACACATTATTATCTGACCTGGTTGCAGGGTTTTCAGTGAAACCCTTACAATCAACACTGCGACCTAATTAGATCTATTGTGACCAGTCGATTCTATTTGGTTTTAACATCCTGATTGAGATAAATAGAACTAGCATGAGTGACCATTCAAATTCGAACCCTCGTGATGCTGGCTATTTCCGGGCCACTCAGGCTGAGTGAGGTTAATTTGAAAAGCTGATGTTTGTGAGTTTCTAGCGAATGAAGGGTAACACCCTCCGTCGTGATATATTAATAATAATAACACTCTTTAGTTGAAGGTAACCACCAGGCGAGGTTAATGCTTAAAGCATTTTCTACCACCTTACCCTCAGAGTCTTATTATAATGTGGTCACAAACTCAAATGAATGAGGAAAAATTCATGCACTGGGTGGGATTCGAACCAACGGATCCCTATGCTACCTGGATTACCAGACTAGTGCGTTAACCACTTGACTACCAGTGCATTCTTTCCTACAAAATCTCTTGTTATCCATGTACCTATATTCCTGACCGAGGGAATCACTGTCAGCGTCAGTCCCTACGCTACCTGGATTACCAGATATAACCATGCACTTGAGCGTGAAGTTAAACCCAATTTAAAATTTCTTGTCCTAATTTGTTTCAGCTGAGTCCCCAGCACACCATTCCCACCATAGTGGATGATGGCTTCACACTCACGGAGAGGTGAGCATCTCTTTTTCCCCCTTTCTTTTCATTACTGATTTTTTTTTTAATTTTTTCTAGGAGCAATGTCGAATCAAATCAAAACTTTCATTTTTTTTGTTAGGTAACAAAAGGGCCAAAAAAGGGCCGGTTGATATTTTTTGATTAAAACCTATTGAGTGTGGTATTGAATAAAAGGTCTCGATGTCCTCATACTTTTTTTTTTTTTTTTTTTTTTTTTTTTTAAGTGGGGTTTAACGTCGCTTTCAACTGCCATGGTCATATCACGACGGGGGTTTTACCCTCCATTCGCAGGAAACTCACAAACCTGCTACTCACATTGACCTCACCCAGCCTGAGTGGGGCCGGGAAAAGCCAGCGTCACGAGAATTAGAATTTGAATGGTCACCCATCCAAGTCTTAACCTCGCTGGATGTCGCTTAACTTCGGTGTTCTGAAGGGAACCGGTGTATTCAACATACCATCGACGCTGGCGTCCTCATACTTGATTGAACATTTATAATGCGAAAGTTCAACCTGTGTGAGGTTTACAGTTCACAGAACCACTAGTATAATTATGTTGTCTTTGAGTGATTGTGCCACCACGGCTACCCACATTAACCTCACCCAGCCTGAGTGTCCATCTCACTTGATTGTTACCACTGAGCTACCGGGACACAGATCCTGTCCCGGTAGCTCAGTGGTAAAGGCGGCACTCTATGAATTTAGAGGTTCCAGAGGTTGTGGGTTCGAAACCCAGCCGGGACATGACAAGTTATCCTCCCATTTGGGATTTTTACCACATAATAATATGTCTTGGGCTTACTGCTGGAATAGTGGGACTTTAATAGTCCTTATCGGGCAGTATAAATAAGGCGATATTATTATTATTATTATTGATTTCAGCCGCGCCATCATGAGATACCTGACCGAGAAGTACGGGAAGGACTCTGGCCTGATCCCGGACAGTGTGGAAGATCGGGCCGTGATGAACCAGATGCTGGACTTTGAGCTTGGAACTGTCAACCAGAGGTTCCTCGAGAAGTATTTGGTAGGTCTAACCTCAGTAGCTCGCTCAATAAGGTGCGGATTTAAAACTTTCATTTCGATGGGTTGGGTCCTAAGTAGCCAAGCGAGTTTGCACAAACAAATATGAAATGTGTGTGTGCGTGTGTGTGTGTGTGAGAGAGAGAGAGAGAGAGAGAGAGAGAAGAGAGAGAGAGGAGAGGAGAGTAGAGTGAGAGTAGAGAGAGAGAAGAGAGAGTGAGAGTGAGAGTTGAGAGTGAGATGAGTGAGAGAGAGAGAGAGAGAGAGAGAGAGAGAAGAGAGAGAGAGAAGAGAGAGAAGGAGAGAGAGAGAGAGAGAGAAGGAGAGAGAGGGAGTGTATGTGTTCAAAACAACTGCTTTTAGGAGATGGCCAATAACCTCATGTAAACTTTTCTGTCACTTTACTAGTATCCAAAATGATTTCTTACTAAAATCTTACAGATCTCATATGTCCCCTCTTTAGCACCGCTTAAACTGACCTTAGTAGTTTGATCGATAAATCGGCGGACTTGTTCAAGTCCCAAGTTGACCATACATTTAGTAAAGCGAGTTTTAAGTAACCATTGTGATATCATCATCATAGGGTGGCGTCATCGTGAACGATGGTAGCCAGACAGTGGCGGAATGACTCAGCACTTCTATACTACTGTCTTTACAAGGAGGCTAATAATTGATAAGGGCCCCCAGAACCAAGTCAATGCTGGTCTATTCCCTGTTTATAGTCCCCCAGACAGACTGTTGGTCTACTCCCTGTTTATAGTCCCCCAGCCAGACTACTGGTCTACTTGTGATAGCACGATTGTGAAATTGTGATTAACACAAAAATGATAACTTTTTTTTTCAGTACCCTCTGAAATTCGGCACCCCGGCCCCGGCCTACACGGGCCCCAATTTGGACCAGGCCATGGCGGCCCTCAACTCCTTCTTGGAGGGCCGGGACTGGATAGCGGGCAAGAAAATGACGATCGCCGACTTCTCGTATGCTGCCAATATTGCTACAGCAGTGGTGAGTATATTCACAGAGTGAATCAAAATTTTAGGAACCCAATAAACAAGTTGATTATGAATGAATGGAATGTAAATGTAAAAAAAAAAAAAAAAAAAAAAAAAAAAATGCGCCACAACCAACCAACCTCAACCATGAGATAGAACAATGCAGACCTCATCACGTAGATTTGGGAAAAGGCAAAGTGAAAGAAGAAGAATGAATGGAATGTAAATGAATTTTATAAATCTTAATATACAAAATTGCTTAGTGCTATCTTTTTAACACTTTTCTTATTATTTTTTTTCTTTTCTTATCACTTTATTAACTTCTTCTCATTGTTCTTGTAAGTGGAGCTTGTAAAATTGCTTTGTTGGAACAAACCAAAAAAAAAAGACACTAGCGCACAGCTAAAAGCACATAGAAATTACATATACAATTAAACATACCTATTTAAAATGAAATCAATATCTATATATATTTACCAACAGGCGGGAGGCTACGACATGGGTCCCTACAAGAATATTCAGAACTGGTACAACAAGGCTAAGGAGACAATGAAGGGGTTTGATGTGAACGAGGGAGGAGCCAATAAGTTAGTAGCTATTGTCAAGTCTAAGACACCGGCCCGCTGAGAACCTCACCAACAAGTTAGTAGCTATTGTCAAGTCCAAGACACCGGCCCGCTGAGAACAACACGAAAGTTCAACAAGTTAGTAGCTATTGTCAAGTCCAAGACACCGGCCCGCTGAGAACAACACGAAAGTTCAACAAGTTAGTAGCTATTGTCAAGTCCAAGACACCGGCCCGCTGAGAACCTCACCAACAAGTTAGTAGCTATTGTCAAGTCCAAGACACCGGCCCGCTGAGAACAACACGAAAGTTCAACAAGTTAGTAGCTATTGTCAAGTCCAAGACACCGGCCCGCTGAGAACAACACGAAAGTTCAACAAGTTAGTAGCTATTGTCAAGTCCAAGACACCGGCCCGCTGAGAACAACACGAAAGTTCAACAAGTTAGTAGCTATTGTCAAGTCCAAGACACCGGCCCGCTGAGAACCTCACCAACAAGTTAGTAGCTATTGTCAAGTCCAAGACACCGGCCCGCTGAGAACCTCACCAACAAGTTAGTAGCTATTGTCAAGTCCAAGACACCGGCCCGCTGAGAACAACACGAAAGTTCAACAAGTTAGTAGCTATTGTCAAGTCCAAGACACCGGCCCGCTGAGAACAACACGAAAGTTCAACAAGTTAGTAGCTATTGTCAAGTCCAAGACACCGGCCCGCTGAGAACAACACGAAAGTTCAACAAGTTAGTAGCTATTGTCAAGTCCAAGACACCGGCCCGCTGAGAACAACACGAAAGTTCAACAAGTTAGTAGCTATTGTCAAGTCCAAGACACCGGCCCGCTGAGAACAACACGAAAGTTCAACAAGTTAGTAGCTATTGTCAAGTCCAAGACACCGGCCCGCTGAGAACAACACGAAAGTTCAACAAGTTAGTAGCTATTGTCAAGTCCAAGACACCGGCCCGCTGAGAACAACACGAAAGTTCAACAAGTTAGTAGCTATTGTCAAGTCCAAGACACCGGCCCGCTGAGAACAACACGAAAGTTCAACAAGTTAGTAGCTATTGTCAAGTCCAAGACACCGGCCCGCTGAGAACAACACGAAAGTTCAACAAGTTAGTAGCTATTGTCAAGTCCAAGACACCGGCCCGCTGAGAACAACACGAAAGTTCAACAAGTTAGTAGCTATTGTCAAGTCCAAGACACCGGCCCGCTGAGAACAACACGAAAGTTCAACAAGTTAGTAGCTATTGTCAAGTCCAAGACACCGGCCCGCTGAGAACAACACGAAAGTTCAACAAGTTAGTAGCTATTGTCAAGTCCAAGACACCGGCCCGCTGAGAACAACACGAAAGTTCAACAAGTTAGTAGCTATTGTCAAGTCCAAGACAACTGCCCGCTGAGAGCCTCACCAACAAGTTAGTAGCTATTGTCAAGTCCAAGACACCGGCCCGCTGAGAACGTCACGAAAGCTCTGTACAACTGAACGAGATCATCCACTTTCCACTTCAATGTCAAGATATAACTACGACTAAAATATCGACACTACTCTATAATCAAGCAAAACTTCCACTTTGCTGCATTTTCAGTAGAAACTCTTGGTCCATGGGCAGAAGAAGCAAGGAAAATAATAAACAAAATTGGAAGTCTGCTAACTCGTGTGTTAGGAGACATCCGATCACGACATTACCTCTTCCAGCGTATTGCAATTGCTTACAGAGAGGTAATGCTGTGAGTATTAGAGGAACTCTCCCAACCTCTGAAAAATTGGAAGAAATCTTTTACTTGTAAGATGTTCTTCATGTTGTGCTGTTTTATTATAGATAAACTGTACATGTTATTTCACAAAATACTCAATACAAAAAAAAATATGTACCTACATAAATAAAGAAAAAACTACCATTTCAAATATTCAGGAAATAGCTCCCTACAACTTTATGACTTGACTCCAATACAAAGGAAACTTGATTTATAAATTATGTTATACGACAGAAAATTGATTTATATAAAATGTTATACAACGGAAATTTGATTTATATATAATGTTATACAACAGAAACTTGATTTTAATATAATTTTATACAATAGAAATTTGATTTATATATAATGTTATACAACAGAAATTATATGTTCAATTATAAATTTCTTTTGTTTTCATTCAGTTCTCCCTTCTTAAGGGCAAGAGGTGACACAATACTTCCCATTTAGGTGGTGGGTCAATACGAGCGCAACGGAAGATATCCCTTACAAACAACTGTAAACTAATTTTAATACATATTTTTTTGGCTCTGGGGTTCGAACCTGGGACTTTCTGCATGGCAAGCACTTAACTACCGTAGGCAAGTAGTCAACGAGCTTATCTGGTAATCCAGGTAGTGTAGGTATCCGCTAGTTCGAATCCCACCCAGAGCATGAATTTTGCCTTTTTAATTTGAGTTTGTTGACTACATAATACAATGACGCAATTGACGCATAATAAAAGGTTAGGTGGTAGAAAATGCTTTGAGCATTAATTAACCTCGCTTGATGGTAACATTCCAGTAAAGAGTGTTATTATTATTATTATATTCGTTGTTCGAAATATGAAAGTGCCCGATTGGTTGGTCCAGAATAAAAATTAGGCAAAGACAACTAATACAACATCCTCAATTGATGGTCATGAATTTTTATAAGGTTTGAAACATGAAAAAGCCATAAGTCCTCAATTTGGTAGGTGGTAAGTCTCGCAAGAAAACTTCTAAAAAATATGTTTCTATAGTTTATGTTAGCAATTTTTCAACATACAAAAATACAAAATTCGACCAATAGCCACCAAGATGTGGTAAGGGGGCTAGACGTGTAATGTAAACAATCTAGAGCATGGATTCGTGATCTGCGGATCGGATCCCACCCAATGCTTGCATTTTTCCTCATTCATTTTGTGACTACATAATAATAAGACTGAGAGTTAGGTGGTCGAAAATGCTTTAAGCATTAACCTCGCCTGGTGGTTACCTTCCACTAAAGAGTATTATTATTAAAATAAAAACCAAAAACTATTACTAGAATATCAAAATTTTTCGGCGTAGATTGACGACCCTGTATTTCGCCCATTGAATGGCCGACCCAACATTTCGCCCATCAAATACATAATAAACATACAACGAAATAATACATCGGCAAGCACATAATACTTAAACTATGATTCAACATACAATTAATTTTATGATTCACCCCCATTATGACGTGTTTTCTTTGTACCTACATCTACAATTTCAAAAATTATACATATTTATGTGAGGAGGAAAGAAAAAAATAAATAAAAAAAATCAATTCCCCTAACTACTAATTTTCTCTGTCTAAAAAATAATCATTATTTATGAAACTGCTATTTGTTATTAGTTTCATATTAGAAATCCAAAGTAATGTTAGGTACCTATATTATGTAATATTTATATAAAACTAGGATTCTTTAAATTTTCACTCACCGACTTAAGTTTCGCCTAGGCTTTTTCGGCTTTTCGGTATCTTAAATTCCTCATATCTTATTTTGCTTCTAATTCTGACAATAGTCGCTGCACACATTAAAGCAGCTACTCATTTTTCCTCACGAGGACCCAGAGTGTAACATCCAAAGTACAGTGACGAAAATTTCCGGTTTCGGCGGCACTCGAACTTAGGTTACCGCTACATCACTCGGCCACGGTGACTACTTTGTTTTCCGTATCAGGTAGTCAATCCCATAATGTCAACAGTAAATTAAGGAGAGCGGTAGCGCTCCGACCCGCCAAGTCAATCGAAATAGTTCGCGCGCTACCTAGATTAAGGAGCGCGGTAGCGCTCCGACCCGCCAAGTCAATCGAAATAGTTCGCGCGCTACCTAGATTAAGGAGCGCGGTAGCGCTCCGACCCGCCAAGTCAATCGAAATAGTTCGCGCGCTACCTAGAGTATACTATACGCGACAGCATAAGTAGCACATTTCGTGTAGTTGTAGGAGAAAAAGTACAAGTGATGGAGGAAATTGAACTACATATACAGTTTGGGGCACGATAATAGACAAGCTTTTAAAAAAGAAACATCGAAATCGTTTGAGTTAAGTTGGTCAAAACCACACTCTAAAAACGTCATTTTTTTCTCAAAAAATTCTGCTTCTTCTTTGACGTTGACCGCTCTACAGCCAAAACTACTGGACCGATTTTCATGAACGATGGCTCATTTTTTTTCTTCTGGGTGGTAGGTGTGCCTTTTTATGGTTTCATTATCCCAAAAGCTACCATTTGGCCGTTAATTAGGAAAAGGATCATTTTCAGAGAACAGAATAACATTGGAGTATAGATATTTAATCTAGTTTATTATGTATATACCTATTCATTCACAAACCTTTCAATCCACATGTCCCGATGTGAAATTGTGTAAAGGTATACTAACCCATAAATAGTCGCCGGTGCTGAGTGAGTTAGCGCGCTAAGCTTACCACGCATGGTGACCTGTATTCGATCCCCAGCTGGTCAGGAATTTTTCTGCACATTACTTGGGTGTTTGGGGTCCACTCATACCTCGTGAGGAAAAATGAGTAGTTACTGAATAAGTAACGACCAGTGGTGGCATTACCAGAGTAAAAATAAATTAATGTAATAGAATTTGAAAAGTAATGCTGCGCTACCCACAAATTTTTTGAAGAGGCCTTGTTCTTGACCACAAATAAATTCATACATACATAGGTATATTAAACCTGTAATGCCCAAGGAGTGAAAAAGACAAGATTTTTTTTCCTTCTAAAATGTTTGTTATATTAGGTTCAAAAATGTAAAAAAATCTGTAGTACCCAATGTTACATAATATTATGTACGAGCATGTGTAACATGAATGTCATAAATGTTTGGGTACCTTTCTAAGTAGGAAATGTAGAAGTTTCATAGAAAACTTTGTAAAAGCCCCTACACTACCTAATACCTATTCCTAATTAGGAATGTAGGTACCTATTAGGTACATAGGAAGTGAAAGGCTTCCCTCCCTATCCAATTCTCTCTAGTAAATATTTCTTTCGCTGGCCGCTAAAAAGTTTATTATACAAAGTAAAGTAAAGTGAAGCTTTTATGTGTTGCAAAAACCAAGTGCTCTCAACAACAGTCCAGTTAGCTCAGTGGTAAAGGCGGCACTGTGTGAAGGTAGAGATGCTAGAGGTCCGTGGGTTCGAAACTTACCTGGAACATGTCAGTTTTTTTTCTTCACAAAATACTCTTTACTTATTTTAATTTTACATAATTTACATTAAATTTAGTGAGTTAATGAGGTACTATTACCCTTTTTGTTGTGGGTTGTGTTGTACCTCATTTATAATGTACAATAACAGTTTAAAAAAATATATATATTTATACATTTATTACTTGAAAAACACAATAAGCTTCGTTCTCAGTATTCTTTCACAGAAATTAATTGTAAAAATACATAGTTATCCTCCCATTTGGGGTTTTTACCACATAATAATGCATCTTGGGCATACTGCTGGAATAATGGGACTTAAAAGTCCTAATTATTATATCTGACATAAATTAAGGAAATATGTTCAGGGTGTACCCACTATCTGAACCAGTTGAGGGGCCCATCTGGATAAAATGAATGGCACCACACAGTATCCTTGTAAATATCTGTGACAAAGGGCCAATTTATGAAACGGGAATAATTTTAGAATAACCCGGACTATCTCTCTAATCGTTCTTCGACTTAAGGGAGGGTCTCGCTTGTTATCTTACCTTCTTTTAAACATAATTAACCGAACACAGTGAGAACGAACTCACTAAGTGAGGTTCTGTTTTAACTTGGGTACTGGACGAATTGGCTTTCGTTTGTCTGTCTGAAACCTAAGGGGGCCGCACTGTGGTAAAAAATCGATAAAGGGCCAAAAAAAAAAAAAAAAAAAGGCCGGTTGATATGTTTTATATAAAACTTATCGAGTGGGGTATTAAATAAAAGGTCTCGATGTCCTCATGCTTGATTGAACATTTATAATGCGATAGTTGAATCTGTTTGAGGTTTACTGTTCAAAGAAACACTAGTTATTGTTGGATGGAAGAGCTTCTTTAAGGAGAACCCTGCCATGTAAAAGAAAGCCAAAAAATAATAATATTGACGTTACACAATGTAGGACATACTATTATTAACCGAACACAGTGAGGGAGCGAACCGACCTCACTAAGTTCGGTTTTAACTTGCATACTGGACGATTTGGCTTTCGTTTGTCTATCTCATAAATAAGGCGAGATCATTATTATAATAATAAAATGCTATCATTATTATAATAATAATAATTTATAATTTAGGAGCGCGATAGCGCTCCGAACCTCCAAGTCAAAGTCATTCGCGTGTTACCGAGTGATATTATACGCCAGAGCAAAAGTAGCACAATTCTTGTAGTTGTAGGAAATGAAGGAAATCGGACTATAAATACATATAGATTGAGGCACCATAAAGACAAGCTTTGAAAAAAGAACCATCAAAATCGTTTGAGTTAAGTTGGAGAAAACCAAACTTTAAAAACGTCATTTTTTTCATCATTTTCTGCTTCTTCTTTCACGTTGACCGCTCTACAGCTAAAACTACTAGACCGATTTTCACAAACGATGGCTAATTTTTTTCTCGTGAGTGGTAGGTGTGCTTTTTTATTGTTCTATTGTCCTAAAAGGGACATTTGGCCTTTAATTGA
Source organism: Bactericera cockerelli (assembly GCA_024516035.1). NCBI lineage: Eukaryota > Metazoa > Arthropoda > Insecta > Hemiptera > Triozidae > Bactericera > Bactericera cockerelli. Next base: position 8,965,930 of record CM044962.1, on the reverse strand, counting down.
GAAAAGGATCATTGTCAGAGCTCAGAACAAAGTTGGTGTATAGATATTTAGTATCTAGTACGTTATCACTCTCCCAGATGAGTCAAAAGTCGCATATCTACTTTTTAGGTGAAAGAATAATTTGGAGAAGAATACTGTGCTTAGTTATGAATATCAAACTAAAATATTTATCTTCACATTCAAACTGTTTCATTTATCAACACTCTTGTTCCTTTAAAGTCATTATTTAATAATTATGTTAAATAGTTTTATATTGGAACAACATGTATCATACACCCCACACCTATGCAGGGCCACTACAAAAAGTTATAAGATCCCCAAAAAAATATCACTTCGTGACATAAAAAAAGTCCCGCCAAGTCGTTCCCCAAAAATATTTCAGCTCCCAAATTCACCCCTCCCTTCCCAAAATATATATTACCTATTTATTTGTGACCTCCCCCAAAAAAATTATTGAAATCAATTTATGGCCCCGCCTTTTATTCATTCACCTAAGTGCAACAGTATATATACTTATTAATAGTCTCCCCTCTCTCTTTCTTCTAATGTCCTCTTTCTTTTGTTCCTTGTTGCATGTTGGAAAGTTTCCTTTACAAACTCAGAACTTAAGTCTTATTTCCTTGCTCCTTTCACCGACTTGGGCTCTTGGCGGAGTACCACCCAGCAGGTCCGTTCTTAGCCGAAGGAACTGATGTCTTGGTTCTTTTCTAAGATTATATATAAATGTAGACATATGTAAACATGTGATCCTTGAAAATGAGCCTGAATCGTGACTTGATCTGATGGTCCAATTCTCGTTGGTGGCAGATATTTTGCGACTTAGATAATGCATCCTTGGGTCGCAGTCGGCTAGACTTCTCATTTCCTATTCTCCATAAGAACCACTATGATTATCCCTTTTTAATTCTTTAAAATTAGCACTGTCTATTAGATTCATATATTTATCATTCCCAGTTAGTGGTACTCCGCCAAGAGCCCAAGTCGGTGAAAGGAACAAGGAAATAAGACTTAAGTTCTGAGTTTGTAAAGGAAACTTTCCAACATGCAACAAGGAACAAAAGAAAGAGGACATTAGAAGAAAGAGAGAGGGGAGACTATTAATAAGTATATATACTGTTGCACTTAGGTGAATGAATAAAAGGCGGGGCCATAAATTGATTTCAATAATTTTTTTGGGGGAGGTCACAAATAAATAGGTAATATATTTTTTGGGAAGGGAGGGGTGAATTTGGGAACTGAAATATTTTTGGGGAACGACTTGGCGGGACTTTTTTTATGTCACGAAGTGATATTTTTTTGGGGATTATTATTATTCGCGTGGTTCCGGTTGACACACATATCATCATATGTGGTGAGTCATAGTAGGAAAGGTTTTAGTCCATCATTATCTGTAGCCTGTGCCATTAAGATATGGAATTGTAAGATATGGAATAATATTACAAGTCTAGTAATTTATGAAATTGTAAATTTCTGTCCCAATATGAAATATCTCCGTGGCTCAGTGGTTAAGAGCATTGGTTGCTGACCCGGAGCTTGCGGGTTCGAACCCCGGCCGGAGCGGAATATTCTGACCGAGATTTTCCGTTTCCAGAATGGCATGGATGTAAAGGTAAAGTGATGCCCTGAATTAATGCGAAAGCGGTTCCGGGGCACATAAGCTCACGAGTTGTACACTCTATAATTAAATAATAATAAATAAATAACGTCCATTGTATTTTTGAATAATTACAATTTGTGTACACTCTATAATTCTGTCCTAAACTTTGAAGTTGTAATATAATAAGTTAATAAGTAATAACACAAACAAATACATCATCTCTGTACATCTCTCACAGAAATAGTCATGTATCCATGAGGACTTCCTTTGCTGTTATATTACATTCACATGGTTTTTCCTTTAAAAAGTAATTTAAAAAAAAAAGCCAGCCTCCGTGGCGTAACGATTGTGACTACTGCCCGTAGTCCCGAATTTCTGAGTTCGATTCCCGGTTGGAGCAGACTTTTCGCACAGAAAATTCTGTTCCCTCTGAACATATGAGGCTGGCAATTCCGGCCCTACCCAGGCTGGGTGAGGTTAATGGGCTGGTAAGATTTCCAGCGAATGGAGGGTAAAACCCCAGTCCTGTCTACCTCAAGTCAGGACGTTAAAACCAAATAGAATCAATGGTCATGAAAGGACCTTCGACATTGGATTTGGGCGTCCATATAATCCTCTCACCACCGTGATTTAGGTATCAATACCTATCTCACGGACACGGAATTATAATTATTATCCTTTAAAAAAGTAGGTATGCCAACTATTTATACGTGAATATGTGTTTCTATTACATAATTATAAATAAAATATAAATACCTACTATATATTTATATAAGGCCGGTTGTAGGACTAGACTAATGGTTGGGTGGAAGAGATTGCCACAGGCAATAACCCCGCCGGTTAGGTAGGACATTAACTTCATTCTCTTTTTTTCCTTGTGTCTTTGCTTAATCTTTTTGTTTTTCTTTATAATTTCATTGTATTTTACTGTATATATTTTCTGTTCTACCTAATAAAGCTTACTATAACCTCTATCTATCTTTTATTAGATTATAGTGGTGCATGTCAACATCTATGGTCATACACACCACAGGCTTACTATAATAATAATAATAAAGAGTTTAAATACTAGCTACGTTGCGTGCGTCAGTCGTTTCTGCAAGGATCAAGGAGGGCGTTTCTCTCTGGAACTACTGTTTCGCCTAATAACAGCGACAATACATGGACAATCTTGGTACTTTAGGTACCTGGCGCACTCAGTTAACTTCACTTAAGCTCAAGAAGCGCTGCAAACCATTTGGTTTATTCCGCGAAAAGTTGCTCACAATTTTCATTGACTTTGAAAATATTTTATTTTGACTTTGACTATTTATTTCAAACTTCAGTTTATATTATACTGAAAGTACCTTAGCATATTGTACCTTATACTGAAAGTACTTTAGCTGTTCTAGGCTTAATAGTTTTACGTATAAAACTTTGCCCTTAAAAGATTTTCTATTATTATTATTATTATTTGTGTTGTCCTAACAAAATGGCGATCGACCTCTACGCCATCGATATCAGCCCCCCTGCCGGGCGGTTCTGCTGCTCATGGCGGCCCTTAATTTAACCCCCAACTTCATAGAGGTCAACATTATGGCGGGAGACCAGGCGAAGCCGGAATTCACTAAGGTGAGTGAGTGAGTGATAGAGACGAGTGAGTGAGTGAGTGATAAGGAGTGAGTGAGTGAGTGATGGGAGCGGTGAGTGAGTGAGAGACGAGCGAGTGAGTGTGAGTGATGAGAGATGAAGAGACAGAGGAGTGAGTGATGACGGAGTGAGAGTGAGTGATAGGACGAGCGAGTGAGTGAGTGAGTGATAGACACGAGCGAGTGAGTGATAGAGACGAGCGAGTGAGTGAGTGAGTGATAGAGACGAGCGAGTGAGTGAGTGAGTGATAGACACGAGCGAGTGAGTGATAGAGACGAGCGAGTGAGTGAGTGAGTGATAGAGACGAGCGAGGTGAGTGAGTGAGTGATAGAGCGAGCGAGTGAGTGAGTGAGTGATAGAGAGCGAGCGAGTGAGTGAGTGAGTGATAGAGCGAGCGGGAGTGATGGACGAGGGTGAGTGAGTGAGTGATAGAGACGAGCGAGTGAGGAGTGAGGATAGACGAGCGAGTGAGTGAGTGATGATAGAGCGAGCGAGTGAGTGAGTGATAGAGACGAGCGAGTGAGTGAGTGAGTGATAGAGACGAGCGAGTGAGTGAGTGAGTGATAGACACGAGCGAGTGAGTGAGTGAGTGATAGAGACGAGCGAGTGAGTGAGTGAGTGATAGAGGCGAGCGAGTGAGTGAGTGAGTGATAGAGACGAGCGAGTGAGTGAGTGATAGACACGAGCGAGTGAGTGAGTGAGTGAGTGATAGAGACGAGCGAGTGAGTGAGTGAGTGATAGAGACGAGCGAGTGAGTGAGTGATAGAGACGAGCGAGTGAGCGAGTGAGTGAGTGAGTGAGTGAGTGATAGAGACGAGCGAGTGAGTGAGTGATAGAGACGAGCGAGTGAGTGAGTGAGTGATAGAGACGAGCGAGTGAGTGAGTGAGTGAGAGAGACGAGCGAGTGAGTGAGTGAGTGAGTGAGTGATAGACACGAGCGAGTGAGTGAGTGAGTGATAGGCACGAGCCCACGTTTTGTAATTTTTACTTTTCTTACCCCTAACTTAAGGTTTTACAAATTTGTTCAGGTTATACAAATTGGTATAGTATAAACTTGCGTTAAGTTTATACTATACAAAATAAAGAATATAAAAAAACATTTTAAAAAAATGGAAAAAACCGTATACCTACCTACCTCTTTTTTTTCTCTTACATTGCGGAATTGATTGATTTTTTTATCTATGTTTTTTTTTTAATTTTTTTTTTTCAAATATCTGTTCCAATTTTCTTCATTATTTATCGAAGAAAATATTTATTCTTTATAAAAAAACAATTTTTTGTGAATACTAAATGGCCAGGCTACAACACAGACCACAAGAGTCTACAGTAGCTCGTGTTTCATGGCTACGAAATAAAAACGGCTTAAAATACTCATCTTTAAAAAATAGTTAACTATTTTGTATTATTCTAATTTCAGCTGAGTCCCCAGCACACAGTGCCAACCATGATAGATGGTGGACTAACCCTAACAGAAAGGTGAGTATGCATGTACATATGATTTTATTGTGGTGAAGCACAAGGCCTCTTCACAATTTTTGTGGGTAGCTCAGCATTACTAAGAGCCTCATGATCGATGGTAAAGTGGTTAAGGCACTAGTCTGGTAATCCAGGCAGCGCAGGGATCCGTTGCTTCGAATCCCACCCAGTACACGAATTTTTCCTCATGAATTTGAGTTTGTGACCACATCATAATAAGACTCTGAGGGTTAGGTGGTAGAAAATGCTTTGAGCATTAACCTCGCCTAGTGGTTAACTTCCATTAAAGAGAATTATTATTATTAAGAGGAGGGTATATTTGGACTTCTGAATGTTTGGTTCTAGGTTCCGTCAGGCTTAAACCCACCCAGCCAATGAGGGACCGAAACCACGATTTTTTTTTTTTTTTAAGTTTCCATGTAATTTATATTTTACAAAAACATCTTCAACAAACAATGAAGGTATACCCACCTTCAAAAGGTAAAAATTCTTGTGCTGAAGGAGGAGAATGGAAAAAAAACCAAACGTAAATTGGTTACGAATGTAATTTATGTTTGGTTTTCAGCCGCGCCATCATGAGATACCTGACCGAGAAGTACGGGAAGGACTCTGGCCTCATCCCGGATAGTGTGGAAGATCGGGCCGTGATGAATCAGATGCTAGATTTCGACCTCGGTACAGTCGCTCAGAGATTCATGGAGAAATATGTGGTAAGTAATGGTTGGGTCGTTGTGTGGAAGAGATTGCCATAGGCAATAACCCCGCCCTTTAGTTAGGACATGTGTATATATTTCGTTTTTCTTGTTTATATTATTAATATTGTCAATTTTTATATTTCATTTTCACCATTATTTGTCTGTATATATGTTCTACTAATAAAAAGTTTCTAAATAAATAAATAGTAAGTCCAGTGTGAGTGATGTTTATCTGTTTGTGTGTGCGTGTGTGTATGTGCGTGTGTGCATTTTATTCAAAGCCAGGTAATATTATATCAACGTATGTATGTTGTAGGACTTGTAACCTGGAGGTTGAACCACCAACCTCCAGGTTACAAGTCCGGCGCCTTACCGATCAAGCTAGTGAGGTCGGTTATTTCACTCTTAGTGCAGGAAAGGTTTTATCGAGCAGTAAGGTATGGTCTGGCAGGATCTGACTCATTTGAGTTGGAATCTCATATTATAATTGTCCCGGTAGCTCAGTGGTAAAGGCGGCACTCTGTGAATCCCCAGAGATTCCAGAGGTCGTGGGTTCGAAACCCAGCCGGGACATGACAAGTTATCCTCCCATTTGGGATTTTTACCACATAATATTATGTCTTGGGCTTACTGCTGGAATAATGGGACTTTAGTAGTCTTAATCGGGCAGTATAAATAAGGCGATATTATTATTATTACAATTTGGCCCTAAATGTCCAAGTTATTTTTCTTCTCTTCAGTACCCCTGAAATTCGGCACCCCGGCCCCGGCCTACACGGGCCCCAATTTGGACCAGGCCATGGCGGCCCTCAACTCCTTCTTGGAGGGCCGGGACTGGATAGCGGGCAAGAAAATGACGATCGCCGACTTCTCGTATGCGGCCACTATTGCTACAGCAGTGGTGAGTAAAAAAAAAAAAAAAAACAAGCCGATCAAGGTGAAGAGTATGATTTTTTTTAAAAAAGTAAAATGTGTTGATTACTTTTGTGACATCACAGCTACTCAAACTCACTTTACTAAATCTACGCTGAAACCGAGGCTTGAACCACCGACCTCCAGGTTACAAGTCTGCCGCCTTATCCATCAAGCTACTGAGGTCGGTGAAGAGTATGATTTTTTTGTGGTGCACCTTGCCAGACGTACTCCGATAGTAACCAGTGGCGACATTTCGAGCAAGCAATAAGGTATATGTATATTAAAAAACGAACACAATACTTCCGATTTCTAATATTAGAAATTTCGCGGAAGTAATACTAGGATTCTCGTCATGCTGTGCTACCCCAAAAGATCAAGATAGAGGACAATGAAATCTATACAAGTAAACCCCAGATCAAGTAAAGCAACCTCAAGCGTGGTGAGGAAAAGATTTGACTGTTCTGGTTTCGAACCCATACATGGTCATCATGGCAATCGACGTTCTGCTGACTATCCCTAGACCCACTCAGGATATTTGTCTAGCGAATGGTGCGTCATGATATGACCAGGAAGATGAAAGCGGCGTTAAAACCCATAATATTTAAAATAAATGCATATTTCTTTTCCAACAGGCGGGAGGCTACGACATGGGTCCCTACAAGAATATTCAGAACTGGTACAACAAGACTAAGGAGACAATGAAGGGGTTTGAAGAGAACGAGGAAGGCGCAACTAAGATCGGAACTTTCATGAAGGCCATGAATTCCCGTTGAACACCGCACGAAATTGCTCCCTACATATTTAGTATTTACGAGTTAGCCCCTAGAACTTCACGAGTTAGTCCCCTAGAACTTTACGACCTAGCTTTCTACAGTTTTATGACTTAGGCCCGTATTTTTGAACGACCCTAAAACAAATTTAGTGTGAGTGGTCCGGATACGCGTGCGCAGTGAATCATATCAGCCACAGAGACAGAATTTATTTTGAACTTAAGTTTTGAACGCTTCTCACAAATCTTGAGCGCAGCTCAGCGCATGAGCAGAAACCATTTCAGCCAGAAAGATGTAGATATAAATATAAATAAACAACACGTTTCTTTGCATTTCCAATCAGCTGACCCTAAAAGTGAATGAAATTTGTTGAAATTTTGAAGTGTCGGAAATTGGTCACTTTACAACTGCCGGTGATTTCTCATCGGTATTTTTGAAATTCGTGATGACACATTATAATATTATTTTCTTGGAAGTGATTTTACTTCCTAACTATTATTGTATTTTATTTATTTAGCAAATAGATAACCTTTTTAACAAATTTGTGATAATCCCTTATAATTATGCTGGCAATATTCGAGAAACAAACAAAACGCTAATTTTGCACCGCCAAGAAAGAAAGAAAGAAAAGCTTTTTTATATACCTACGTATATCCACGTATTTTCTTTGGGAAGACGAACATCTTTTAAGAGATATCCTTAATTTTGAATGTCCTAATAGAGCCTGAAAGACCTGAAGACATCTGATTAAGAAAAAAGTTTGCTAACAAGTAGTTTGGACAAACTAATTTACAATAGACATGTTGTATTTATTGAAAGTTAAATATTTGTCATTATATTCTAAATATTAATAAAAAATATTATATGTATCTTTTAATCAAGTATATATGCAAAAAAAAAAATATTTTTACTGTACCCTCCTCATTTTAGGACAAAGGTAGCATTTACCTATCTCGTTTTTTTTTCATATTACGGGGGTTTTACCCTGCGATCGTAGGAAACTCACAAACCTTCTACCCACATTAACTTCAGCCAGCCTGGGTTGGGTCGAAATGCCAGCATCACGAAGTCTTCACCTGGACGTTGCTTAACTTTGGTGGTCCCACGAGAACCGGTGCGTTCACAGCGCCATCAACGCTGGCTCTATCTGGTTTATTTGTGATTTTATATCACAACGTATGTCGGTAGGTTGACGAAATTTCAAGTAACATAATTATTCATTTTTTATTCTCGTATGTCACAAGTGGTCGTCTCTACCAATACTCATTTTTCCACACCAGATATTAGTGAACCACGTAACATCCAAAATACAGATATAAAAAAGTCTAATTCCTCCGGAATTCAAACTCAGCTCACTTCAATGTAAGTCTGGTGCGCTAGACCACTCGGACACTGTGACTCCTGACACCGTCGAGCATAAAAAGTCTTTGAAGGGCTTGGGAAATCATGAATAAAGAGTACATTTGGTAGATACCTGTGTAGAAAATAAGTAAAATGCAGAACATTGAAAAGAGAACATTGTGGATAGTGATAAAACAATGAATTAACATTTTTATTTATTAATAAATTAATTCAATTATTGAACAATAGATAGCACAGTTTGAGTTGGACCGGGAATAGCTAGCATCAAGATTGTCCAAAATTTAAATGGTCACCCATCCGAGTCCTGAATTCGCTGGACGTTGCATATCATAATCGACAGAACGAAAACTGGTGAATTCAACGTGCCATCGACACTGACATCAAGACTCAACGTGCCTGTGAGATATAAATTGTAGGTACTTCTTTCGCTGAGAAGGCTGAGATCGGAATAGTAATAATTATTTTCAAATTGGCTCCCATCTCGGAAAAAACTTCTTTAAATTCTTAAAAAGGATAAAGAAATTTAAAACTATTAAACAAGAAGAATCACCAGACAAAAATTATTTTTGAAAAGATTAGAAAATGTAAACAATAACACAGATGATTTTCACACAGAGGTGAAAATACCCTCTGTGCGAAATGGGCCATATTTCATAGAAAAATTGTAATTGCTCGTGAGCAAAGAAAATATTTGCAAGCTTTATTTTTAGCTTTGTGATGGACATATACCTTTTACTTCCATAGAAACAAAAGCTTTTGATATTTGATAAAAGAAAAAACTCTTTATTGTACTCAAAACTTTTTTATTGTAAATCGAAGCAACTCCTTTGGATTTCGGAAGAAAAAGCATTTCCTTCTTTTGAATAGGGCCCAATATTGCGCCTGTGCGGAAACGAAATCGAGCACTGAGATCATATAACATAGAGGGAACCCGGTGTATCAAGATTTGCGTTCAAAAGGGACCATCAGCTGATTTCAAAATCAATGCCGGACTTGTAGTAATTTTTCTCTCGCGAAAGAGTGGGTACCTAAACTACCTAATTCTTCTGAAATAATATTTTTACTATTTTCATACTTACATATTAGTAATTTCTGTCTTTGCTTCCTCTTTTACTTTCCTTATTTTCTACTTATTATGTAGTAATATAAGAGTTGGTATCTGACGTGAAAATTAAAGATGTTTAGATGTCCGCCTTTACATGAAGTAAACAAAAAATTCAAATAAATTGAACCAATCAGAAGCCGGGATTTGTTGAAAGAGGGACCATCAGCTGTTCAAAGTTGGACGCATAAATTTGTTCAACTCGAGATAGGTAAGGTTCCCTCTATATTATATGATCTCAGTGGAATCGAGAGATTCATAAGTCACAATTTATATACTTAATTGGCCAAAAAATTTCAAAATCCCGACGGTTGTCCCTAAAGTAGTTTTAGGGACGTTCAAAAATACGGGCCTTAGGCCCGTATTTTTGAACGTCCCTAAAACTACTTTAGGGACAACCGTCGGGATTTTGAAAATTTTCTGGCCAATCAAGTACACAAATTGTGACTCAGTTTCTCTCGATTCAGTTTCCGCACAGACGCAATATTGGGCCCTATTTAAAAGAAATCCAAAGGAGTTGCTTCGATTTATAATAAAAGAGTTTTGAGTGCAATAAAGAGTTTTTTCTTTTATCAAATATCAAAAGCTTTTGTATCTATGGAAGTAAAAGATATACATATGTACATCACAAAGCTAAAAATAAAGCTTGCAAACTTTTTCTTTGCTCACGAGCAATTACTATTTTTCTTTGAATATGGCCCATTTCACACAGAGGGTATTATCACCTCTGTGTGAAAATCATTTGTGTTATTGTTTACATTTTCTAATCTTTTCAAAATAATTTTTGTCTGGTGATTCTTGTTGTTTAATAGTTTTAAATTTCTTTATCCTTTTGAATAGTTTAAACAAGTTTTTTTCCGAGATGGAAGCCAAATTGAAAATAATTATTACTATTCCCATCTCAGCTTTCTCAGCGAAAGAAGTACCTACAATTTATATCTCACAGGCACGTTGTGAGTCGATAGGAGTGTCGATGACACGTTGAGTTCACCAGTTTTCGTACTGTCAATGATGTCAAGCAACGACCAGCGAATTTAGGCCTTGGATGGGTGACTATCTAAATTTTGGACAATCTTGATGCTAGCTATTCCCGGTCCAACTCAGACTGTGCTATCTATTGTTCAAAAATTGAATTTATTTATTAATAAAAAAAAAAATGTTAATTCATTGTTTTATCACATATCCAATGTTCTCTTTTCAATGTTTTGCATTCTACATATTTTCTACACAGGTATCTAAAAAATGTACTCATTATTTATGATTTCCCGAGCCCTTCAAATACTTTTTATGCTCGACGGTGTCAGGAGTCTGAGTGGTCTAGTGCACCAGACATACATTGAAATGAGCTGAGTTCGAATTCCGGAGGAATTAGACTTTTTATATCTGTATTTTGGATGTTACGTGGTTCACTAATATCTTGAGAGGAAAAATGAGTATTGGTAGAGACGAACACTTGTGAAATACGAGAATAAAAAATGAATAATATATGTTACTTGAAATTTCGTCAATCACCTGACATACGTTGTGATATAACATCACAAATAAACCAGATAGAGCCAGCGTTGATTGCGCGGTGAATGCACCTGTTCTCGTGGGACTACCAAAGTTAATCAACAACGTCCGGGTGAAGACTTCGTGATGCTGGCATTTCGGCCCAACCCAGGCTGGCTGAAGTTAATGTGGGTAGAAAGTTTGTATGTTTCCTACGATCGGAGGGTAAAACCCCCGTCGTAATATGAAAAAAACGAGATAGGTAAATGCTACCTTTGTTCTAAAATGAGGAGGGTACAGTAAAAATATTTTTTTGCAGATACTTGATTAAAAGATACATATATTATAATATTTTTCTTAATATTTAGAATATTATTAATAATGACAAATATTTAACTTTCAATATAATTATACAACATGTCTATTGTAAATTAGTTTGTCCAAACTACTTGTTAGCAAACTTTTTTCTTCATCAGATTTTCTTGCTTGTCCTTCAGGTTCTATTAGGCCATTCAAAATTAAGGATATCTCTTGAAAGATGTTCGTCTTTCCAAAGTAAATACATGGATACGTAGGTATATAAAAAAGGTTTTCTTTCTTTCTTGGCGGTGCAAAATTAGCGTTTTGTTTGATTCTCGAATATTGCCAGTATAATTATGAAATTTGTTGAAAAGGATATATATTTGTTAAATAAATGAAATACAATAATATAAGGAAGTAAAATCACTTCCAAAAAATAGTATAATGTGTCTTCACGAATTTCAAAAATACCGATGAGAAATCACCGGCAGTTGTAAAGTGCCGATTTCCGACACTTCAGAATTTCAACAAATTTCATTCATTTTTAGGGTCAGCTGATTGGAAATGCAAAGAAACGTGCTGTTTATGTATATTTATATATACATCTTTCTGGCTGAAATGGGAAAATGTTGTGATCGACTGCTTTCTGCTCATGCGCTGAGCAGCGCTCAAGATTTGTGAGAAGCGTTCAAGATTTAAGTTCAAAATAAATTCTGTCTCTGTGGCTGATATGATTCACTGCGCATGCGTATCCGGACCACTCACACTAAATTTGTTTTAGGGTCGTTCAAAAATACGGGCCTTAGCCCCCTATAACATTCGATACTCGTATTACTCCTTCCAAAAATGTTCAGTTCATAAACTCCTAACAATATACTAAATGTAATAGATTCAAATTCTTCCAAATCAAAGAAGAAACGTCATTTCTACACAGGCAACCTCATCCACAAGACAAACTTCTTCAAGTTAAAAATTCAAGTTTAAAAGTACTATTTTTTCTCTGTAAAAGAAGATCTTATTAAACCATAAACTTCATTCATATCAATAAACATATTCTATTATACTTGATTTATACGACAAATTTCGGCCTAAAATGAGGAAAAACGAGTGCCAGAACCAACCAATTCAACCTAGAGGAGAAGGTTGACCAATGCCAACCCCAAGCATAGGTTTCAGAAAAGGCAAAGTGAAAGAAGAAGAATAGTGTTGTGGTTAAAAAAGAAATCTTCTACTCGAAACTAGAAATATTTATCTTATAAAAATGAAAGGAATCCATTGTTTTTGTGAAATCATTCGAATTGTTAAAAAAGAAAAAAAAAAAAAAAAAAAAAAAACTGAAAGCCTTTATTCACGGAACAGTCGAAACAGATATATATATAAAAAAAAAACATATAGTCTAAAGACGTTGCCAGTTTTACATTGGAAAAGTGTTCCTGTGTGCGCGAATATTAAAACCAGCAGTTAAGTGTTAAAATTCTTTATTGAAGTTAAGCAACGTCCAGAGTGGTATGGACTTGGATGAGTGACCATTCAAAATTGAACCCTCGTGATGCTGGCTATTCCCGGTCCCACTCAGGCCAGGTGAGGTTATCTTGAGTAGCTATCCCAAGTATTCAAATACCAGGGCCTCTCTTCAGAAAGTCTTTTCTCTCATAATTTCTAAATTTTGCATTTAACTGCATTCGAATTCGGTTTATTTTTTTTTTATTTTTTTTTTTAAAGGTACTTTATTTGTATTTTTATAAATCAAAGAACATTTTATGAATATTTTAACAAAATAAAAGAACATTAAAAAATAAACAAAAATATTTCAAAATGTTCATCAATTTTTATGAATATATTAAAAATAGTATTTAAAGGTGAGGTCCAATGTGCAAAGTTGCATGTGTTGGACCTCACCTTTATGAATATGTCATTTTTGTAAAAATAAATATTAATTTTTTTGGGTAAACAATACTTTTGATTGGGTTACTTGATTTGACGGTTGAATTTGACTATTGAATGGGAGTTTTGGGGATGTTGAGGGTACAAGTGCTTTCTGGAATAAGTTCCAGTACCAAACATTGACTTAAGTATGACTCATTACTCACCTGAGCGTTGACCAGGATAGGTGTTGCTCCATACTTATCAATCAGGTCCTGTAACGTGTAGTATGCTTCATTCAGCTTGTCTCCGTTCTGTGGAAGAAAGGATATGAGATTTTTTTTTAAAATAATATCAGTCACCTATTAGCAAAAATAAGCATGACAATCCAGAGAGGTAGTGCTGCCAGTGTGTTGGGAGCATTGCCATCAGAAGAATTGACTTCCATTTTCTATCTGTAAATTTAAATAAAATATATCATTCTGTTATTTACGATTAATATCAGTTCATTTTTACTGCCCGACTAGGACTAAGACCTAGTCTTATTCCATTATTCCAGCAAGTCTGAGACGTATTATTATGTAGCCAGAATCCCAAATTGAAGGAAAACTTCTCAAGTCTCGAATGGGTTTTGAACCCACGACCTCTGGATTACCAGACCACGACGTCTTGACCACTGTTCTAGCTAAAGACGAATGTACTGTGATAGTTGAGACATTGTCTGGCTGAGGGACGTTAAAAGGGAGGGTACCAGTGTCTCGCTAGAGAAGTATAAACAGAGAACAGACTAGCTTCACGAAGCAGGCTAGTTTCCAGTTTTCTCAAGGGTTATTAGAGTCAAACCTGGATATAAGAGAACTGGATGTAAGAGAAACCTGGATATAAGAGAACTGGAAGAGAAACCTGAATATAAGAGAACAATTTGCAGGGAAAATTTAACTCTTTACAAGGGAAAATAAACTCTTCATAAGAGAAAAATATCTCAGTCTCTAGAATTCCCTTATATCCAGGTTTGACAGTATCTTAAAAAGAAAAAGTCCATGTTTTCACTATAATTGATTGCACTTAAGCATATAAATACATACATAAGCATATAAGATTCTCTATGAGACAACTGAAGTGGGAGACAAATTAAGAGGAAGCAGATACAAGGCGAGAATTTTTAACATGAAAGATGGAGCAGGGGTGCCTTACCATGAAGTTTGATTGACTCTTAGATTATGAGTGAATAAATTTAAGATTTACTGTGTTTTCTTTACATATAACAATAATAATAATAATACCTGTTGAACAGGTGTATATTTACGGGCCAAGCCCTATATAAACATATAACAAGATTATAAATTACAAATTCAAAGTATAAGTACAGGCAACAAGAAGAAAAAACTGAAGTGGGCTGGTGACTATAATAAAAAAATATGCAAATCCTACATACGTTAGCAATGTGCACCCAGGCACTGCATAGCTGGGTGAGTGTGTTATCTTCATCTCTCTCCTGCATCTGCTTGAGCTCCTTGAGTGCCAGGTCATTGCGGAACATGGCCAGCAGAGTGTGGACCTTGAGAGCGGACAGCTCCAGGTGAGAACCAAAGTTAAGTAACCTGAGATAATAATACATATTAATAAGTTTTTTTTAATAGACAAATGGTCTTGACATATAATATTATGAATGACCCGTCATAAAAAAGAATTAAAAAAAAAAAAAAAAAAAATTTAATATTAAGGGGAAAAATAAGTTTATGATTATTCAAATTTACTAGGTATGACATTGTGCTATCTTTGTATTTAAAAAAAAATCTGTGTTAAATTTCTTGTTAAGTTACATATTTTTAAAATAATCTAAATTTTTTTGTACAATATAAATATTTTCAAGTTAGTTATCATATTAGTGTAAATCAAAATGTTGATATCACAATTACTCAAACTCTTTGCTATTTTCTGAACTTGGGAAAATTATTAGACATTTTGCAATGGTGAATTACCTACTAAAGTAGTGATATAATAACACAAAGAAATACATACATACATAGTTACATACAATCCCTTTATACTGCTCTTTTTAGGCTTAACATATCTTGAACATCAAAGGTATTCAAGACAGCTATTCGAGGTACTACCCATGAAAACCTCATACTAGCTAGGCTGGTTCAGAAATAGCATCATAAGGGTGTGAACCTGGTGTCACCCTCCTAGTTCTCATCTCGTTTAAGACCTTGCTGGATGAGTCTTAACTTCTCTGACAGAACAAGCATTGGTGTATTCAATGTGCCGTTTGACACTGGCTAAATAATTACTAGTATACCTGAGAGCAGACTCATACTGGCCCTCCTCAATGTAGATGCTGGCATAGGTGATGATGTCAAAGTCGGAGCTTGTACTCTCCTTGTCTAGAAGTGCCAGGATTGATTCCCTGAAGAAAATAATGTTTGATCATACCTAAATGTTTAACTATATGTAAATGATAGGTGATAATGATAAATAGTATCAAATGAGATATGAGAAAAGGACACAAAGTAACTGACAAAATTTAAATGGTAACTTTGGTAATACCTTGGAACTTTCCCTGTGAGAGATGGCAATAACCCAAGAACTGATATACATTTAATATTGATACTAAGTTTTAATTAACTAGTGTTGGTGGTTTTTTCCCTGCTTCTCTTGTGGAACTCCAACTAGTTAATAATAATTATAATCACAAAATGGGACTCAAGTCTAGAGTCTAAATAAAGCACTACCAAACTGAATGAAAATAAATAATTTGTGTGAGATCTACAATAAACGAAACCATATGTCTATGTGGGGGGAAAAAACAGTGCTTACCTCTTACTAGGAATACTTAGATATTCTGCAAAGAGCTTAATGGAAGACAGTTCTTCTGGTAGTTTCTCTTCCAAGACAACTTTGTATTTTTTCTGAGCCAAGTAAGATCGCCAAACATAGAAATCTTTTTCCAAGAGGCTTTTGGGGTCTGCAGACTGAAAATTCAAATTAATTTTCAAATGAAATAACAATTGAATGAATGAATAAACTGAGCAGAACAGTGGATATTACACCTGGAACAATATCATAAAGATAAGTATACATAAATCCTCATTGTTCCCTGACTTATTTGCCTAACTCCTAAAATTTGAAACTGCTCTAATTAACACTAATGTTTCTTGGTAGCTCTGTCCTTGTTTGCATAGAAATAACAATTTTGGTATTATGTGACAGAGCCACCAAAGAACAGTTGTGTTAATTAGAGCAATTAGATGGAGCAGGAGTAGACTATATAATATGTCAATAAATAAATATAAATATCCTAAAAAAAAAAAAAAAAAAGAATTAAGTTAAATGATCCAGTCATATGTTGGGAAACAATGAGGATTAATACTTTTCTCCAAGAGATTGCTCCTGGTGTAGGTGGACGCTAACGAGTTCCTTCCGAACCTTTTTTTTACTCAGGTAGTGATACCGAGTTACTTCCCGTACACGACAGGTAAATACACGTGTTGCTTCCCGATGCAAACACCAAGTACCTGAGACCTGGGTCATGAGTTACCATGGAATGACAAAATTATAGTATTTTTTTATAGTATTTTTTTCCTCATAGGCATGGCCTTCAATGTATTTTACCTAACCCTACTATAAAAGCGAGGCATGGCCTACATTGTATTTTACCTAACCCTACTATAAACCCAAGGCATGGGCTTCAATGTATTTTACCTAACCCTACTATAAAAGCGAGGCATGGCCTACATTGTATTTTACCTAACCCTACTATAAACCCAAGGCATGGCCTTCATTGTATTTTACCTAACCCTACTATAAACCCAAGGCATGGCCTTCATTTTATTTTTCTTTTAGACCAGGTAAACGGGAAGCAAGTCGTTATCGGGGAGGAACTCAACGGGAAGCAAGTCGGTAAGGTCAAAACTATGACCAGGAAGGAAGTCGGTAAAAAAAAGGTCGATGGGAAGGAACTCGGTTCCTCCCGGTGTAGGTAGGTAGGAGACTGAACATAAAGCCCAACAATGGTTTCAGACATTTTTTTGGCACAAGACTTGGTGGGGAATTTAGGCACCGGGAAGAGGTATTTTTTGGGGATGGCCATTAAGTTAGTGTATTAAGAATATGTCCATTAAGAATCCTGCAAGTAGCTTTTGGCTATGGCTTAGCTTAAGTCTTGTCCCTAGTACAGGAATGATAGTACTTAGATTTTTCACTAGCAGTAGTAATATGATGAGTAAATAAAATGTATTATTAAAATTTAAGCAAACCTTGAGTCTCTGTCCCTCCTTGATGCACTGTTGGTAGTTTCCCAAATAGTAAGAGTTGCGGACATCGAACAATTCGTCTACATCATTATCAGCACCGGAAGACATTGTAAAAGTGCTTGAACTTGGATCAAACCGTATAAAGTGGCAAATAGTAAAATATTCAAGATTTTTCCAGAAACTTTAAGCAAAATCCTGAAAAAGTCGAAACGTCAACTCTATCACTATTCAATATTTTTGTTTACATTCATTCAGTTATCTATTGATGTGAACTTGGCAAATCATTGATAGGATTGTTTACTTTTTTCATGTGTCCTTGATAACAAGCCGCGTTTACAGCTTCACAAATTTTCAAATGACTTTTTCACAACTTGATTTAGAGCTGAAATATTTCTTGAAATGAAAATTATTTCTTGAAATAAAGTAATAATTCCATAAAAATAGCTTATTATGGAAAATCTCAACAGTTCAGCATGTATTTGTGTAGAAATTTTCGGTTGATTTCGGAATACGGAAGCACCTGTTGATAAGCAATGGAATTTCTAAAAAAGAAAAGTAGGCTAAGTTCTCAGTAGTAGGTTTTAGTCAAAAGTCTGCAAATCAGTTTATTATTTACATTATAATAAATAAAATCATATTAAAAAATAAATAAGTATACTTAAAAAAGATTTTTATCAGTATTAAATTTTAATATTATAAATTTGTATTTTTTAAAAGTTTTTTAATGTGCTTATCGGTATTGAAGTACAACTTGACTTCTGTAAAATTGTGTAATATTCAACACTGATTCAACAACGTAACATCAGCTGTTCAGTAGTTATTTAGAAATGGCTGCTCTTGTTGCAGGAGTGCAGTATGGATTATCTTCTCAATTAAATTCTAATGAAAATAAGTCTATAATATTCGTCAAATTAACAGATTCTGCCCTGAAAGCAATAGAAGATTACCTTAAAAATAGAGTAAGTACCCTCTCATTATCCATTTGACTCTAAAACACTAACAAAAACTAACTGGGTAAGCACTGGTCTTAAACGCCATATTCGTCTTTATCAAAATTTCGCTTTGTAACTTTTTACAATAGGGGTCAAATTTACATAAAAATGTCTTATCCTTTGAGGATTTTCCAGCCTAACTCTGTGGTAA
Source organism: Bactericera cockerelli (assembly GCA_024516035.1). Taxonomy (NCBI): domain Eukaryota; kingdom Metazoa; phylum Arthropoda; class Insecta; order Hemiptera; family Triozidae; genus Bactericera; species Bactericera cockerelli. The sequence goes on along the minus strand of CM044962.1, from coordinate 8,947,331 downwards.
TTGTTCTCATGAAATCTAGAATGCCCATCAAATCCCAAGACTTAACAATCTTCCTCAGTTCCACTTCTTTTTGCATCATTTGAAATATTGAGGCCAGATGTCCCCCTACTTCAGTTATTTTAAAACATTTTTTCATTTCACCAAGATTCTCTTTTATATTGCTCTAAATTCTTAGAAACACCCAATTTGAACCATAGGTAATCCATTTCATATGATGAGAAAGAAATGGCTCAATCCTTAATTGGTCTTTGTTTCAATATTGGTCAGAGAAAATTGTTCCTAGAAGCAGAAAACCTTCAAATGTTTTTTTTTACATTATCAAATAATTTGCCTATCATATTAGGTTTCACTTTCCAGAATTTTGAAATATGAACCAATTTTTCTGAGTATTCAGTCAAGGAACTCTAAGAAATGATAAAATACTGTCATCAATCAGAATTATTGGCCATCCATCTATTGTGAAACACAAATATGTTGGTAACCTATTACTTCTTGTCTTCAAGAAGAAGAAGACCTTCAGATTTTTTATCTCCTAGATTCTGAGTCAAAATTACACTTTCACACAGATATTTCATTTCCTTAGTTTATTATTTAATATGAAGTGTCATTTAATTGAACTTGATTTAATTTCAAGAACTAGAAAAGTTACAAAGAAAAATTAGGTAAATCCTACCTAAATAAGATCTCTAAAGATTGTAGTATCAATAATTTTAAGTAAAAACAGTTTCTTTTTCATTTACAAAATTCACAATTCCTGGAAAGAGTTGTACATGAAAAAATTATTCATGACCAAGAAATGCTTAGTTTCCTTTTAATGTGGTGATAAAAAATTAACCATTGATAAGTTTATTTTTATAATTTTTTGAATTATTCATGTGATATTTTTTATCTTGACCATTTTAAAAGAAAAAAACTTTGCATGCAATGCTATTTTTTATTTAATTATGCACAAGTGAAGTTAAATTGAATAAGTACATACCATTCAATTTTTACAAAATTAAAGGACCAGTTTAATGCAACAGCTTTTTCTTTCACTATAATAACATTTGACCACTCCATCCAAATTAGGCAATGGTTATCTAATACATACATATTTTTTACATTTAAATCATGAAATGATTTTTTTTACTGACCAATCATAAAGAAGAACTAAATATTTTATCTTATTTTATATAATCCATTTACATTCATTATTTCATAATAAAAAAAGACTCTGTAATTCCAGCCACATAGTAATTCCAGCTAAATGACTCCCAATTTGTCATAGAGTCTCCTATTGCTATTTAGGTTCTTCCTAAGAAAGCATTTTTACAAATTCCAAATAGGAATTGGGCATAAAACTCTTATTAATTAAATTGCTGTCCATAGTATAATTTTTTTTTCTCCCTTCCTTAATTTGTTGGTGCAAATATTAGGTATATTGCTTTAAAATTTGAATTTTAAAACAATATTTGTACTAAGGTACAAATGTTTATAATAACTATTATTATTATATTACCTTTTTATAAATCAACACTGTCCTAATTAAAGTCAGAAAACTTGACTTGCTGGAGTTTTCAACAATTTGGAAGTCAAGGCCAATTAGTATCATCAATGTCATGTCATCTATAAATGTCATCTACCTACAATTCAACATATTGAAAACAGTATTTTAAGAGCTTTAAAATGAGCTGATTTTTTACAGTTACAATCTCTTTTATGTCTAAAGAAAAATCAATTGATTCTCTGCTAAATTTTTGACACAAATATGTCTTGAACAGTGACACAAATGTGTCTTGAACATTGACACAACTATGTCTTGAATCAAAATCTTCTGAATTATAGGCCCTGTGACTACTTAAGTTGGACCTCTGTTCAATAATTCTTCAGATGGGTATATTTTAATATTATCAACCAAATGAAAAGTGCTTTATGGAACTAATATCATAGCTACTACCTACAATACCATCCTTTTTCTTCTACCAAATGACTGAATTCTGTCACTGTATTTTCATCATTTTATTCTAAGAAAGCACAGTAAGATAAGGTTATTTCCATTTTTTTATGATGTTACTACCAGTAATATTTCCTTTGCTTTCAACAACCGTAGAGTGGTATTTTGCAAGCCACACACTGTACTACCAGTAACATTTCCTCTACTTCAAACAACCCTAGAGTGGTATCAAGCAAGCCACACACTGCAATCAGTGAACTGTGGGGCAGCTGGCCTCTTGGTTTATTGTATCAAGTAACAGAAGTGAAATAAACAGGTGCTATCTCTATACATTGACAAACCTGAAGTGCTGAGTGGTGCCCAAACTTGGGTTATTAACTTTATGTTAATCACAGGGGTTCTGTCACAAGCACTAATCCACACAACTACCGTCACCCTAGCTCTGTGGCGCCAAGTTTCGGCCCGAAAAATGTAAACTTCACACTATACCTCATAGTGTAACAGGGTGTCTACTGGTCAGGGAAAACCTGGAAAACCTGGAATTGTCAGGGAATTTTTCGAGACCAAAAAAGTCAGGGAATTTTGTGAAAAAACATCATAAGTCAGGGAATTTTGTGAAAAAACACCAAAAGTCAGGGAATTTTTTTCAAGATCCAATTTTGTCATGAAAATGAAAAGAAAAAAAAATTTGCCTGCGGCGCCACTGTAATCCAGCAGTGTGATAATGCTTCTTTGGTAAGAAACACAAAACACTCTTAATCACTTTTTATAAAATTAACAAAATTTTAGCAGGTCTTATACAGGGTGTCCCGTATACAGATGCAAATATTTTGAGGGTAGGTTCAGCCCACCGTGGACTATCATATGAGCGAAACTTGCAGTGGGGCATTTTGCTTCGTTAAAGAGTTATGGCCAAATCCCTGTTTTTCCCACAGGTCTAGAGGTCACTTGGATCGATGCACGTTTTTAAGGAAATGATAGCCAGTAAGTAATTTTTAACTTCATGTATGGATCGTCATGCATATTTCCCTTGCATAAAAAATATTGAAGGACCAGAGAGATATTTAATCATAAGTTCAATATTTTTCTAAAATTCGATTTTTCCCTTTTTTTCCCTTTCGTGAATTTAGAGTACTTCTACAATTGCAATTCTGCGTATCACTAGGTAAAAAAATACCCTTTGCTATTTTGTTTCAATTAATACAAAGTTCTTTCAGACGCGTGGAGGAACGAATGAGATACGCCTTACTAAGCGACACCAGAAGGAGAGAAACACATCTATCAAATTTTGAATCTCGGCGCTATTGCATTTTGAAGAACACTCGATGCCTGAAGCGGTCTGTGTGACCATTTTTGTGCCAACTGCAAGTTATAAATGAAAAATTTCTGAGTACAAATAGTTCTATTAACCAACTATATCAATCAAATCTAATAGTTAAAATAACAAGGCGATCAATTTGTTCGGTGGAAGAGAAAGCCACAAGCTTTAACTTCGCTCTTGGTTCGCTACATATTCTTTTGGGTTCTTTTCATTTCATGTCCTGTGTTGCAGAATGTATCATGTTTGTAGTTTATCAATAAAGTATTAATAATAGTAACCTTAAGGTTGGATGTTCGAGTTTTACCCAAGGTTAATTTTCGGCACTATTTGTTATGTTTTTGATATCATGATTGTGATAAACACAATAATGATATTTTTAATTTTACTTCTAAAAATAAAATCACAATTTTTGTTGTTAGCGCAGAGTCTTTCTCCATGTGTATTCTTTGTCCATAATTACACCACTGGTTGCTGCTTCCGTTGCAGCCTCTCTCATTTTTCCTCATGATAACCCTGTGACCCCGTAACCCCATTCACATAAAAGTTCACACCGACCGACCACTGTGAATGATCAATTTCCCTCTGTTAAACATCCCAGAGCAGTGTATTTATACCTCAAATTACGCGCCAATTCTGTTAAAATTCAGCCAACTTTGAATTTTCCATCATGATTCAGAAGTGTTTTTTGAGCTTTGTGTGTACTGCGTTCCATGATCTTTAAAGTAATATAAATGAGCTTTCTTTTTTCTAAAGCCAAACATAATAGGGTATTTTTTTAACTAGTGATACGCAGAATTGCAATTGTAGAAGTACTTTAAATTCACGAAAGGGAAAAAAGGGAAAAATCAAATTTTAGAAAAGTATTGAACTTATGATTAAATATCTCTCTGGTCTTTCAATATTTTTTTATGCAACCAACTGCATTCGAAGGGAAATATGCATGACTATCCATACATGAATTCAAAAATTACTTACTGGCTATCATTTCTTATGATTAAATATCTCTCTGGTCTTTCAATATTTTTTTATGCAACCAACTGCATTCGAAGGGAAATATGCATGACTATCCATACATGAATTCAAAAATTACTTACTGGCTATCATTTCTTTAAAAACGTGCATCGATCCAAGTGACCTCTAGACCTGTGGGAAAAACAGGGATTTGGCCATAACTCTTTAACGAAACAAAATGCCCCACTGCAAGTTTCGCTCATATGATAGTCCACGGTGGGCTGAACCTACCCTCAAAATATTTGCATCTGTATACGGGACACCCTGTATAATATTCATATAACGTCTCCTTAAAAAAGTAGACTGGAGAAACTGGAAAAATGGTCTGGAAAACCTGGAAAAGTCAGGGAATTTTACTTTGACCATTTAGTAGACACCCTGTGTAAGAAACATTAGGAAAAATAATTTTAGGGCCATACCTCTGGCTGTAATTCAAGTTCAGCTTCCTGGTTTAGCTTGTAATTCGAACCACTGACCTCCAGATTTGAGTGTCCACCGCAACGCCTAACCGATAAGCTACTAGGGTCGTCAAACCTTCCTGCATTTCACTAATTTCTCGAATTTTGAGAGAGAATAATTTTCCGTTAAACTTTCTGGTCCAGTATCTTACCAGGCCATATTTATATGGTGCAAGTTCCTTTCTATACCTGTGGATTTTCCCGTTAGCTCAGTGGTAAAGGCGGCACTCTGAAGCCAGATTTCGTGGGTTCGAAACCCAGCCGGGACATGTTAAGTTATCCTCCCATTTAGGATTCTTACCACCTAATATTATGTCTTGAGCTTACAGCTCGAATAATGGGACTTTAATAGTCTTAATCGGGCAGTATAAATAAGGCGATATTATTATTTTAATAAGTGTCAAAATTCTGAAAGGGAGGATAATTTAACATGTCCCGGCTGTGTTTCTAATCCACAAACTCTGAATTACCACACGGACCACAGAGTTACCGGACGGACAAACTGCCCGCTCTTCTTTCTTGATCCCAAAGTTTGTCCCTCGGTTAGAGACCGCTGTCGATCATAAATCAATAGAAACCTTTTTTTGAACCAAAATGTTCGTGAAAGCGTTTCCTTCCTACCATTGATCCCTTAATTCATGTGCATCTTTCAATACAATAGATTTGGCAAGTACAAAGGAATTAGAAAAGATAACATTACTAACACAAGTTTTATACAACTGCTCATGTTAAGACACGTATCTCCTATTGGAGTTGTTTGTCCCTGGTGGGGTTCTGATCTTGCTTACGAACATAAAAAAAAAACAAACAAATGGGGCAAGATTTATGGTCAGGCCGAGATACACATGAGCCTCATGCCCGCATTGAGCTACTAGCCAGCCAAAGTGTTTCGGCCGGCCTTTGCCTTAGGTGCGAAAAATAGAAGCCTCTTTAATTCCGATGTGGTTCTCTTGATTTTGCGTTTTGTATTCAAAGGAAAAATGAGAAATTTGTTGAGTCACGTTTTCGTGTTTTATTTTCTACCAAGCTACCGTGGCCGAGTCGTGGAGATGAATTGTACGCACGGTAACCTGGGTTCGAATCCCAGAGGAGTCAAAAAACCCCGCGCCGACATAAATTTGTATTCAAAATTTGGTTACAGTTGTTTGTAAGGGATACCTTCCGGTGCGCTCATGTTGACCCAGCACCTCAATGGGAAGTATTGTATCACTTTTCACCCATCGATAAGGTGGCAGACTTGTAACTTGGAGGTCGGTGGTTCAAGTCCCGGGTTCATCGAAGATTTAGTAAAGCGAGTTTGAGTATTTGTGACACCACGAAAGTGATTAACTTACTTTCGTGATGTCTAAGAGCAAAAATAATAGACCAAATGGAGATCACAAGTTCATCAGAACTTACAATCCCCATTTAGTTTACAGTTCTAATAATTGTGAAAGTTTGACGGGCGTAAAGCATGGAATGCTTAAAAAAAAAAAAAAAAAAAAAAAAAATAGCAGTTATTCTTGAGCTACGCCGACGTTATTATGGTCTCTCTAACTGGGTCTTAGAAGAAAAAAAGTTTCTAGCGTCTTGTCTGATTTTGGAGATTTGTCAACTCAACTTCATTAGGTATTTTTTTTTTTTTTTCACAGCCTTTTTTATTTCGTAGCCATGAAACAGGAGCTACTGTAGACGCTTATGGTCTGTGTTGTAACCTGCCCATCCCGTAGTATGCCTCCCCTCTGATGGGCGAGAAGTGACACAATATTTCCCAATTAGGTGCTGAGTCAACACGAGCGCACCGGAAGATATTCCTTAATAACAGTTGTAACCAAATGAATAATACAAATATTTGTTCGGCACGGGGGATCGAACCCGGGATCTTCCGCATGTCAAGCGAGTGCTTAACCACTGAGCAAATCGTATTCTCAGCTCATCCTGGCTCTCATTACATATTTGTCTGAATGACATCATGCCGCGTCCACTATCATCGCACTGGTAGTCAAGTGGTTAACGCGCTAGTCTGGTATTCTAGGGGGACGCTAACGAGTTCCTTCCGAACCTTTTTTTTACTCAGGTAGTGATACCGAGTTACTTCCCGTACACGAAAGGTAAATACACGTGTTGCTTCCCGATGCAAACACCGAGTACCTGAGACCATTGTATTTTACCCAATGAATTTTACCTAACCCTACTTGTTTAGACCTTCTTTTAGACCTGGTAAACGGGAAGCAAGTCGTTATAGGGGAGGAACTCAACGGGAAGCAAGTCGGTAAGGTCAAAACCATAACCAGGAAGGAAGTCGGTAAAAAAAAGGTCGATGGGAAGGAACTCGGTTCCTCCCATTCTAGGGAGCGTAGGGATCCGTTGGTTCGAATCCCACCCAGTGCATAAATATTTCCTCATTAATTTGAGTTTGTGACCACATACTAATAAGACTCTGAAGGTTAGGTGGTAGAAAATGCTTTGAGCATTAACCTCGCCTGGTGGTTACCTTCCACTAAAAAGTGATATTATTTTTATCATCGCATCATTAAGACGTTTGGCTTCATTAATCATTTTTAAACACGGTTTAATTATTTAAATGGTTCAGGTCTCCACAGTATGGCAAATGTTTATTAAGGCGAGTTTGAGTAATTGTGACCGATCACCATTGTAATAATGAATACAACTAAAATAACAGTAGACTTAAAATAAAAGTCTATTTAATAACTTTATATAGACCGACCTCAGTAGCTTGATCGATAAGGCAGCGGACTTGTAACCTGGAGGTCGGTGGTTCAAGTCCGGTTTCAGCGTAGATTTAGTAAAGCGAGTTTGAGTAGGTAGTTGTGATATCACGAAAGTGATTAACACAAATATGATAACTAACCTAACCTAACTTTTTTGTCACCTTGAAACCTTTGATAAAAAACACGACACTCTTCTGTTTATAAATCTTGTTCCTTTGGAGTTAGAAAAAGTTTATTATAAATCTGACCTTTGTGACCAACATTATTTCTTCTCCTCTTTGGGCTAGTTAGGGTAGATACCTCTGGACTTTCGACCCTTGGAGCATTTGAAGGTCTTTGTCTAGCAGACTCTCAGAATAATTCTGCAGACATAAATAATATTTCCATTAAACACCAATTCTGATTTATTCAAAAATCTTGTATCAGTATAAATAGAAAAGTGAGAAGTTGTACTAGATGTACATGAATAACAGAACATATCCATGCTATCAACTAACCTCTCTATTTTAATCAGTATAAATAGAAAAGTGAGAAGTTGTATCAATAAAATAATATCTACAAATTCTAAATTCACCTCGCCCGGTTTGGTTTGGGTAGGAAACGTTTTGTACGGTTTACTCCGGATTTCTTGGAAATTCACAGAATGTTTGTTGAAAACTCTGTGCAACTTGGGATTCGAACTGGACCTCTTCACTAGAAGCAATCATCACAGGCATTACTCCACGGAGGTTGGCTAAAGTGAAAGAGGTTCTGGTTGTAGGTAGAGACATCCAGTGGGTCCCACCGGGTCAGGTGACCCTTATGCAACCAGCCGGACTGACCCTCGACACCTGAATGTCGATATACCAGTCTGTCTGGAGCTGGTGGTACATAGGACCGACACCGACACTGTAATAGAAGTCAGTATATGTATGTTTTATTTTTAAATATAAAACTTAAATTTAAATACAAAATATAAATTCCCCGAATTAATGTATCAATTGTATCACACGGTTCCGAGATCTCCTACGTCTTCTCAGGAAAGGTTTTTAGTGGGTAAAAATCCCACACCACAGGGAGTGAGGTGGCTGGGTGTCTTTATGAGATTTTCCTATCCTCACAAAAAAATAATGTATAAAATACTTCTCCTAGGGACTGTCCTTCTGCAAAAGAAGCGAGGATGCAAGAAGCATTTCCTCTTTGAATGGCTAGACCAATTTTTTGGCAAAGAAAATGATTGGAACGGGGATCACCCGTAATTCCAATCAACTTCTTTCCCAAATGGTTGGTCTAAAAATTTCTTAGATTCGACTTAGAATGAGATGATTACTTCTCCTAGTCCGGCTGGGTTACCTGTGAACGTACACTGGGACATTAGGGAATCTATGCCGGAACTTTTGAACCACTCTTGATTCGATCAAAGTGAGGATGCTACAGTGTGTGCCAAAATTGATCGCCAAGTAAAATAGAAAGTTGGAATGTGGTGTAGAATGTACCGTACCTTATGCCACACCGGTGTTGATGACTCATCGATGAGCAGAAAATTCAGATGCTATAGTAATGGTACAATAGAGAGTGGTCGTGTGGTGTTGCGCACGGTGACATAGGTTCGAATCCCAGCTGAGGAGATTTTTTTTACTGTTCTCTTGTAAATTTGGGCCCTATTCCAGAAAACACTCTCACCCTCAAAATCCTCAAATATCAATTTCATCCTTCGAATTTCGTTAACCCAATTGGGAGTTTTGTTTACACAAAGAACCCAATCAGAGTGTAGTTTAAATGGTCAATACTGAGCGCACGAATAGCTCAGTGGTTAAGCACTCGCTTGCCATGCGGAAGGTCCTGGGTTCGAACCCCCGCGCCGACAAAAAAATTGTATTCAAAATTTGGTTACAGGTTTTGTATGGGACTATGGGATACCTTCCGGTGCGCACCTAAATGGGAAGTATTGTGTCACTTCTCGTCCATCAGAGGGGAGGCATACATACTACGGGATGGGCAGGCTACAACACAGACCACAATCGTCTATAGTAGCTCCTGTTTCATGGCTACGAAATAAAAAAGGCTGTGAAAGACTTTAAAAAATATGGAGATTTGGGGATTATGAGAGTGAAAAATCTTCTGAAACACAAATGAGATAGAGGTGAAAATGGGACCTCTTTTCACCTCCTTTGAACCACCTTTACTCCGCAAAGTTCAATAAAAAAAGGGTTCTTTAATGTATTTTCAGTTGAGCAGTGCTTTTGATTTGGACGACATTTTTACCATTGCCTATTGACATTAGGGTGCACGTTTGATGTAATTTTAGACCTGAAATAATAACCAGGGGCGCACATATGTATGGGGTGTGTTATGTGTTTAAACTGTGTCAAACCTTTTTAGATTTTGATAAGATAAAAAAAAAACATAAAATATGCCAAAAACTTCACATTCAGTCCTACGTCGAGAGTGAACTTTTTGTAAATTGTAATGAAAAAAAAAAAAAAAAAAAAAAAATCAAAATTCAAGGACATTTAAAAAACCTGAATAATTTACATTACATAGCAAGTTGTGTTAACAATTTTTTTATTGATTAATTTTTGCACTTCTGTGCATATCTCGTGAACTCGGCAGGTAGCCATGGTAACGCTTGACCGAATCATAACTATGCAGATATATTCGTTGAAGGCGCATGATACCAAGTATCTGATAGATACATCTATTGCGAATATTAACACTAATTCTATAAATTCAGGGCGATGTTAATAGACAAAATCGATAACTTAAGAGATTGCTTAGCATTTCCCCATCTAAGACAGTACACAGTATATCAGTATCAGTCACAATCCGAGACTTAGCGCCACAGAGGTATTACAAAAACGTAATCAGCACTTCAAAATCATTGGATTTGATATGTCACAACCCCCATCTAGGATGAATATTAAAAAAGTTAGGTCCCAGGGGACCCTCTCAAAATACCGGTAAATTGGGGCCGGGTTCTAAAAAGTTCAAGATATCAAAAAAATGATCAGAATATGACCCTATTATTTTTTTATTACAAGAAAAAATTGGTCTTATAAAAAATTCATATCTCTTATATAGTGTAGCCCTAACGGCCAAACGCCGCCAAATGGCGGTCGAAAGACTGCCACTGGCGGCACCGATTTTTTTCAAAAGTTTCATGCTGCGTCCTCTAAATATTTATAACCTCTCTACCGATTTTTAAGTCACTAGCTTATGCCATTCTTGAGATATACTTGAGATAGACCGACGACACACAGATTAATTGCTGAAACTTTGTATTTAGGCTCTGGGGACCCTAAAACGTGTTTTGGCTCTGAAAACTGACTACCGAAATTTTTGAGTAGTTCCACTATGTACTTTCCTTTCTATAGGACAAGGAAAGTAAAAATATGATTATTACTTTACGACAATTTTGATAGCGTATATTTCCCTCGTTAGGTGCGGGGAAGCGCCTAGTGTAACACATGTCAGTGGTACGTCATTAGATCTGCTATCAGACTGTCTTGTGACGATGTTTACATGTGATAATAATTTTACCGTGTCCGTAAGATAGACACAGATAGCTATCGCCCGGTGGGGGAAGAATCAAATTGACGCTCGGATCCAAAGTCCAGGCTCCTCACATGTTTAAGGATTCTATTTTGGTTTGAATTTCTTTTTTTTTCCTGGTAAAGTCGTTCGTGCTGATGGTTTGAAGTTCGATCGTGCTGATACGACTTATTTTGGACGGGAGTTCTTTCAGTCCTTGGGAATCGTACCAGCTACCTACATTAACCTCACTTAGCCTGGGTTGGGCCGAAAATGGCAACCGCACGTGTTATTTACTTGATAGCAACGAAAAAAATGTGACGAAAAATTCTGCCCAAACCGAGTACCGAACCTAGGATCTCTGGACCATGGGCAATAGTGATAACCGTGTTACACATGTCAGAGATACGTTCATTACCTCGGATATGAAGATGTGACGATGTTTACATGTGTGATAATGTGATAATATGATAAACGATAGCAACATTCTTGTCATTGTGATAGCGCCGATAAAATACAATAGACGTTGAGGCTGATAACACTAAAATTGATCTGTGAATTGGACTGGTTCAGCTGTTTTCAAACTTTTGTCTCGCAATAGCCGAGCGAGGCGTTGATTTCGAACACTCGTGATGCTGCCTATTCTCGGCTTAACCCAGGATGGGTGAGGTTAATGTGGGTAGCAGGTTTGTGAGTTTCCAGCGAATGGAGGGTAAAACCCCCGTCTCGAGATGACCTATAGCTATTGAAAAGACGTTAAGCAATAATGACTACCAGTGCACTGGTAGTCAAGTGGTCTGGTAATCCAGGTAGCGTAGGTATCCGTTGGTTTGAATCCCACCCAGTGCACGAATTTTTCCTCATTAATTTGAGTTGGTGACCACATGCAGAAACTGGTACTCGAAGCACCAAACTCCAGGATACGAGTCCGACGGCTTATCGGTTAAGCTACTGAGGTCGGTTTTATTATGTTATAATAAATTATGATAAGTTGAGAACATCCGATCCAGACCATTTTCATATCTCAAGTTGCATTATCGCAGTATCATCTCGAGATTGTACCTTCTCATCACAGTGCTACTGCTATACATGCTTTCTCACAGAAACATCCTTGACTTTAGTGCTACCAGAACAAGAAAAAGAAACATATTTCAAGGCAGTATAGTCAAGTGGTTAACGCGCTATACCCTGGTAATCCAGGTAGTGTAGGAATCCGTTGGTTCGAATCCCGCCCAGTGCATGAATTTTTCCTCATTAATTTCAGTTTGTGACCACATAATAATAAGCCTCTGAGGGTTAGGTGGTAGAAAGCGCTTTGAGCATTAACCTCGCCTGGTGGTTACCTTCCACTGAAGAGTGTTATTATTATTAGGCAGAGTGGTCCAAATATACAGGGTGTTCCCATTTGAAGGGTCAGTGTTGAAAGTAAAAGAATGTGTAGAACCGCTCTGAGCTTGTCTGGGTAGCTCAGTGGTCAAGGCGTCTGTCTGATGGTAATCCAGAGGTCGCGTGTTCGAAACTCAACTGGGACATGACAAGTTATCCTCCCATTTGGGATTTGAAAGTATGTCTGTATGTATGATTTTATTTGTGGTGAAGCACAAGACCTCTTCACAATTTTTTTGGGTAGCGCTGGTAGCGCAGCATTACTAAGAGCCTCCTTCACATTTCAAATTATTCTATTACATTAATAACTTTTTACTCTGGTAATGCCGCCACTGGTCGTTACTCATACAAGTAACTACTCATTTTTCCTCACGAGGTATGAGTGGATCCCGAACACCAAGTACAAAGCAGGAAAATTCCTGCTCCGCTGGGGATTGAACCCAAGTCACCACGCGTGCAATGCATAGCGCGCTAACTCACTCTGCCACGGTGACTACTTCGAAAGTTAAAAAAGACTCCCTGCACCCTTCAAGGACATGTAACCATATTTTCTGACCGTACCTAGTATGGAAAAAGTATTCAACTGAATTTCAAAGAATTGAAAAGACCTTTCTAGATAAGAATTGTCAGCTGACTGATGGTAGGCAACATATTGAATATTGACGTATCTCGACCAAGCCACAAGTCATTAAAACTTTTTTCAATATCAATTGGGAAATGTGCTATCGTGTTTGTCTTATCATACGTTTATAAGTTTTGAAATTTTCCGAAAAGAAAACGCACGGGGTTTGCTGATTCGCGCGGCGCCGATGATCTCTTATCTGTGGTAGTATAGAAAGTCGTGGTATACTCACACACAGAGATCATATAACATAGAGGGAATCCGATGTATCAAGATTTGCGTCCAGTAGGGACCATCAGCTGACTACAAAATCAGTGCCGGAGTTTTTTGTTTTTTTTTTTTTTAAAGTTCACGGAGAAATTACTCCATTTTTATAATTTTATTAATATTAGGTATTTAAATTTTTCTTTTTTTTCTCTATAGTTATAGTAATTTTTCTCTCGCGAAGGAGTGGGTACCTAAACTACCTAATTCTTTTCAAATAATATTTTTACTTTTTTCATACTTACCTATTAGTTATTTTTGTCTTTGCTTCCTCTTTTACTGTCCTTATTTTCTACTTATTATGTAGTAATTTAAGATTTGGTGTCTGACGTGAAAATTCAGGATGTTTAGATATCCGCCACTGCATGAGGTAAACAAAAAATTCAAATAAATTGAACCAATCAGAAACCGGGATCTGTTGAAAGAGGGACCATCACCTGTTCAAAGTTGGACCCACAAATTTGTTCAATTCGAGATAGGTAAGGTTCCCTCTATGCTCATTAGTTATGTGGTTAATTTTTTGTGAATTCTGATGCTTTCCATATCATTGCACTCCATATTTGTACTTCTTGTTAGGTAAGGATAATCTGGTTTCAATTTCAACCGTCCTCAAACTTTCAAATGATCTTTCTCCCGATCGGACCAATCTTTGGACCTTCTTTTTGAACACAGAATTAACACTATTGACACCGGGTTTTTACCGGGAATTTATTTATTGGGGAATATTACCCATAGTAAATTCCTTCCCGTGAATATTCCCGACTCTACAACCCTGGGTACGAGTCTTTTGTGTAGCATGTTGCACACAGTTATTCATATTTTCCTGTACAGCGCCCTCCAAAGCACATGTGACGGCAACAACACATGACTTTTCACACGAACAATCCATAATGCATACCTGTTGAGGTCCATGTAAATAGCATGATTAGAATACCTCTTGTTCTATTGAATATGTGAAACACGTGTATTTATCCATGTAATACAACATGATATCATGTAAATGTTGAAAATGTGACACACGATCTAAGTACGACTGAGGGCCGCATTATAGAACAGGATTAGACTTAATCCTGTTTTATAATTTTATAAAAATGTGCACTGGTAGTCAAGTGGTTAACGCGCTAGTCTGGTAATCCAGGTAGCGTAGGGATCCGTTGACTCGAATCCCACCCAGTGCACGAATTTTTCCTCGTTCATTTGAGTTTTTGACCACATAATAATAAGACTCTGAGGGTTATTAGGTGGTAGAAAATGCTTTGAGCATTAACCTCGCCTGGTGGTTACCTTCACTGAAGAGTATTATTATTCTTGTTATTATTATTAATCTAATTGAACAATATCGCTGAACTTGGGCTATAGTGCGCTGTGATTGGTTGAAAGTAGCTTGATCGACCTCAGTAGCTCGATCGATAAGGTGGCGGACTTGTAACCTGGAGGTCGGTGGTTCAAGTCCCGGATTCAGCGTAGATTTAGTAAAGCGATATTGAGTAATTGTGATATCACGAAAGTGATTAACACAAATATGATAACTTTTCAACTTTTTCAAAACTGATTGGTTGAAAGTGTTGAAAACTCCGACTTGAGGACATGTCTGGCTTAGCTTGACTTAAATCCTGTTTCATAATGTTGCTCTAAGGGCCAAATTACAATAAAACAGGATTAATGTTAAGATAAGCCGGACCATTTCAAGACCCGAGTTGAGGGACAGTCTGGCTTGTCTTAAACTTTATCCTGTATTATAAATCCGGCCCTATTTAAACATCTCTTTGAGCCAGCAGCCAAAGAATTGGATAATACGGGTTTTTCCGTTTTTCTACATGTGTTTTCAGTCGTTCTTGGAATGTGGGGGTGGGGTGAAACTTTATGGACACCCTGTATATTTTTTGTTTTGTTTAAATTTATGTCTTTTTTCTTTGAACCATGCAGTTGTTCAGATGCCCCCCCCCCCGTTTAATGGGGAGGCCTCAGATATTAATCTGATTTTGTACAAAATCCTCTTGTATTCACGTATTCATAGTTTGTGTAAATTTATAATTGTTCAAATAAAGGCTTCTTACATTACATCATCTAATATACAAAGCCTGCCAAGAAATGAGCCACTCATAATATCTAGAGAACGGATTGAAATAAATAACTATTGAATTGAGTGAAATCAAAAGTAGTATTGTAGTAATGATGAAATAGAAGTTTCAACCAGATAAATACATTTTGGCCGAAATCTCAGAATACCGCACGGATTTGAATTTCAAAAAAATTCTAGAACATGAAAAATCCATGCACTGTGTGGGATTCGAACCAACGGATGCTCTCGCTACCTGGATTACCAGACCAGTGACTTAACCACTTGACCACCAATGTATGTTAGTGATAAGAAGGAGGAAAGAGATTAGGTGGTAGACCTCGCAGTGTGTGGTGATAACCAGGACCGTTATGATTGTGGTGGTGTTTGTGGTCGGAATGTGGTAGTGATAACAATTATGTGGTTATAGAGATGATGTTTTTTGTGTTGTTATGTGTGGTACAAACTCTTCTTTCATTTCACCTTTTCCTAAACCGAACTTGGCATCGGCGTTGTTTTGATTGTTTTATTGTTGGTTTAACGTCGCTTTCAATTGCTTGGCCATATTGCGACGGGGGTTTTATCCTCCATTCAGTGGAAGCTCATAACCAGCTACTCACTCTGACTAAATCGTGAGTGATCGTATCTACGTATTGTACTGAACACGTTTGTGACGGACCATGTAATTAAAAGGGACTTTTTTTTCTTTCTTTTTTTTACTTGCGGAGAAAGCGACCACTATACATTTTTTCTCAGTGAATCTGTACCATTTAAATAGTACTGGCTGTTTACTAGTTTTCGACAGAAGGCATGGCCCTATATTAAGTTATCCTAACCCTATTCTACACCTCCACCTACTGCCCATATACTGATATACATTGCGGCTGGATGCGATTACATATTATTATCTATTTACATATTATAATCTGTGTACGAAAAATTTGTATCAGTAATCATTACCACAGATCATTTTAAACGCACATCCAAATGTATAATGTATGTACGAAAAAATCTGTATCAGTAATCGCTATGACAGATAATTTCTATGTGTCGACTAAACCACAGATAATTTACTGTCCATATCAAGTATTGAACTCATTACCACGGAAAATGAGAGAATACATGGCGATGATTTGTACATTACTTTCATCACGGAAACTATTTATAATTATATACTTACGTAGCATCATTGTTCAATTTTATTGGCGGAATTGAGTCACTATTTATTTATTTATTTACCCGGAAAATGTGATGCGAATTTCAGTCCCGCTGAACTTGGTCGGAATTTTTCCACCATGAACTTGTCTGCCAAATCAGTACTCTACATTGTTCAGTTCTCTATACGCCCACGGTTCCCAACCGGTGGGCCGCGGGCAGCTCACTACTGGGCCGCGGATGCTGGTCGAAACTCTAGAAATAATTTAAAATAGTGCAAAACAAAATCGGTGTGGGCCGCAAAATTATTTTAAAAACATTATTGGGCCCCCGAGCTAAAAAGGTTGGGAACCGCTGCTCTACGCCAATTCAGTACATTATGTTGCTGTAAAAAGTCTTCATTTAGACTGTCCGCTCGAGACTGGGAGTCCCTTAAGTACTAGGTACCTAATAATAATAATATTAAATTTATAATAACACTCTTTAGTGGAAGGTAGCCACCAGGCGAGGTTATTGCTCTAAAGCATTTTCTACCACCTAACCCTCAGAGTCTAATTACTATCTGGTCACAAAAACTAAAATTAACAGGAAAATTTCATGCACTGAGTGGGATTCGAACCAACGAATCCTCACGCTACCTGGATTACCAGACTACGCTACCTAAATATACAAAATTTATTTACTAACCATCTACGAATATGGTTCTCTGAATGCAAGACTTTGGGATCAAACTATAAAAATCCCAATAATGTTATTTTTCATTGGCTCCAGGTGGCAATTGCCTGGTAGTCAAGTGGTTAGCGCGCTAGTCTGTTAATCCACCTAGCGTAGGGATCCGTTGGTTCGAATCCCACACAGTGCATGAATTTTTCCTCATTAATTTGAGTTTGTGACCACATGATAATAAGACCCTGAGGGTTAGATAATTGGTAGAAAATGCTTTGAGCATTAACCTCGCCTGGTGGTTATGTTCCTCTAAAGAGCGTTATTATTATTAGTTACCCCAAAAACACCTCACATACCACACACCAGAGAAATTCAAAAATTTCACATTCTTGAAGTTGGTCAGTAGTCGATTGTTTCATGTGACGTCATCGCATGCGTTGTCTGATTACTGTTTGTGACGTCACAGGTCATGTGGATTGATGAGTGTGTGTAGTTGTGTACTCTGTGACGTCACTGGAATTGATGAGTGTGTGTACTCAGAGTAGAATTCTCACGTCATTGGTATATTGTGAACGGTTTTTTGTTGTCGACATAATATAATTTTTAATTTTCATTTCACTTCTAATATTTTTTTAATATTATTATCTAAAGTACACCTCTTGTACTTATAGAGGAACACGAGAGACCTATAATGCTACTAAATGCATAATAAATATTATTATGTATGATTTTATTTGTGGTGAAGCACAAAGACCCCTTCGCAGTTTTTGTGGGTAGCGCAGTATTACTAAGAGCCTCCTTCACATTTCGAATTATTCTATTTCATTAATTTCTTTTTACTCTGGTAAGGCCGCCACTATAGTACTAATTGGGCAGTATAATAAATAAGGCGATATTATTGTTATTATATCCAAGTCTTCCTTTGAATGAGAGAGGGTATTAAAAAAAATCAACTTTACAACCGACCTCAGTAGCTTGATCGAAAAGGCGGCGGACTTGTAACCTGGAGGTCGGTGGTTCAAGTCCCGGCTTCAGCGTAGATTTAGTAAAAGCGAGTTTGAGTAGTTGTGACATTACGAAAGTGATTAACACAAAAATGATAACTTTATAACTTTTTTAGTGTATTTGGTGGTTATGGCCTAGATTCTCTAGGGTTCTTGCGCATGCGGCAATTAACTGAAAGTGAGATCTTTTATAGTAAAAAAAAGGTTATGACAACGCGATTGGTAGATATTCGCTATATAACACCTTCGCTGGTCCGGGAGGCAATCACTGTGGTCCGGGGATTCCCCAATGTCATCCGCGGACCCGCAAGGTCACCGCAGAATTGGTTCATTAGATTATCAACGTCCCGCGAACAGGCGTTCTCAACATGGGGAAGTTTTCCGACTGTGTACTTCGGGTCCACAATATAATAATAATTCCGTGTCCGTGAGGTAGGTATTGATACCTAAATCACGGTGGTGAGAGGATTATATGGACGTCCAGATCCAATTTCTAGGCTCCTTTCATGTCCATTGATTCTATCTGAATTTAACGACCTGACTTAAGGTAGACAGGACGGGGGTTATACCCTCCATTCGCTGGGAATCGTACCAGCTACCCACATTCACCTCACCCAGCCTGGGTAGGGCCGGAATTGCCAGCCTCATATGTTCGGAGGGAACAGAATTGTCTGTGCGAAAAGTCTGCTCCAACCGGGAATCAAACTCAGGATCTTTGGACTACGGGCAGTAGTCACAACCGTTACCGTTCGGGTCCAGTCATACCTGGTGAGGAAAAATGAGGTCCTGCTTTGATGTGAGCAGCGATTAGTGACGGAATAATGGGAAAAATGAGATTAGCATATTACTATCTCATTTTTTTTTTTTTTTAATGAGATATTGGGATATTACACCGACCTCAGTAGCTTGATCGAGAAGGCGGCGGAGTTCCGGAAGCTGGTGGTTCGAGTCCCAAAGTTAAGCATTAATTTAGAAGAGTCAAGTTTGAGTAGTTGTGATATCACGATTGTGATGAACACAAATGTGATAACTTAATATTTGGATATAACAGATAATGGAAGAGTCCTTTAATTCTGCGCTATCTACTAAAAAAACACATTTTTTTTATTATCTCACAGTAAACCGCTATTTTCTAAATGCCTTCCTCATGATGTGCAATGTACATCTCTGCCATGTCATAGTACATCTCTGCCATGTTCTAGTACATCTCTGCCATGTTCTAGTACATCTCTGCCATGCCACATAGTACATCTCTGCCACGTCATATTTTACTCTTATTATTAGTAAATTTTTGAGTTTCAGTAACGATAATTGTGACTATTGTGATATTACATCGTGATAACACAAAAAGATTTATTCTTTTGACTTCAGACCACGTAATTCGTGTTAGTAGGGTTTTTATCAATGAACTCGAAGATTTTCTTCGTCGTTCTAGCCTTTAATTGGTTTTAAATTTATGAAATTTATTGTAACATTCGTAAAATTATGTCACTACATCCTAAAAATCCCTCCAAGTACTGATGAAAGGAGCGTAAAAGCTAAAATAAGTTATAATAGTTTGAACTGTAGGACTTTTTCGTATCTTTCTACACTTGCGAGCAATGAAACTAGGACACTTGTTTCCTTCTAAATTCTACTATCGCTGTGACGCGATGCATGCTTTTTAGGCCCAGTGTTATACCTTACTGAAAAGTAATTTTATTCATCTCTCAAACACAGTTTGTTTCATTTCAATCGGCTTTATTTTTACCGAGTTATGGCAATTTTAGACAGACAACTCCAAATAAACAAGAAGGTACCCTTTTTTTAAAATCTGTAGAATACGTAAAAATTTCATTTTAAACAATTTTGGCCAGTATTTTTCTTTCTTTTGCTATTCAAATGATAAATTCTCACATCAAATCAGTATCATCTGTTCTGTGAAAATGGACACAGCTCCTGAAGTAGCTTCAAGTGTGGTTGCTTTGCTTGAAAGTGGTTTATCAGTGAGAAATGTTGTAAATCAGCTCAACATCAGCAAATCTACAGTCAGCAGACTATTTAAGAGGTACAGGGAGACCAATAGCTTCAATCGCAGACCAGGATCAGGTCGTACCCGCAGAACAACAGCTCGAGATGACCGATTCATCATGATGACCTCTCTGAGAAATCGTCACATTTCCGCAGTTGGTGTCCAGCACGAGCTGCAGAGGACACGGGATCTAGCTGTTAGCGAGTGGACAGTTAGGAGAAGACTGAAGGAGAAGAACTTGACCCCCAAAAGAGCTGCTACAGGCCCCAGGCTGGCCCCACATCACCGACAAGCACGCCTGGACTCCGCACTCCAACATGTCAATTGGACCCATGAGCAATGGAGCCATGTATTGTTTACGGATGAGAGCCGGGCATGCTTGTATGTGAATGACAGGCGAGAAAGAGTATACCGAAGACCTGGGGAGCCGTTTGCTCAATGCTGTATCAAGGAAACTGTGGCATTTGGTGGTGGTTCCTGTATGTTCTGGGGTGGAATTACAGCAGAAGTTAAATCGAACATTGTTTTCATCAATTGTGGACTAGTGGGGGGAAGTTTGACGGCAGAAAGGTACATAGAGGAAGTGCTGTAGACCAGGTGATACCTTTTGCTGCATTTTATGGAGAAGAATTTGTCCTCATGCATGACAACGCCCGACCGCACAAGGCAATCATTGTCACTAGTTACCTAGAAGATGTTGGAACTGATACTTTGGTCTGGCCTGCAAACAGTCCGGATCTAAATCCGATTGAACATTTATGGGATATGCTAAAGAGAAAAGTCCGAGCTAGAAATCCGTCTCCTGCGACCACAGTGGAGCTCAAAATGGCACTAAAGGAGGAGTGGGACAATTTACCTATAGATGTTGGTAAAAATCTGATCTTTTCAATGAAAAACCGACTGGAAGCAGTAATTAGGGCCAGGAAGGAAACACAAACTACTGAAAACCTTGAAAATGTTATAAATTTGTAAAAAATAAAATGTTTATAATGACTTTGTTAAACCCAAATGTATTCTTTTTTTTTGACATTTTTTACATTTCACCCTGTTACTTTGAAATGAGTTGTCCAATCTTCCTAATTTTTTCTTAAAATAAAAGAAAACAAAATTACCTTTCACATGAAATCATTATGTTTCAGGAGAAAATTATCGGAGAGTTTAAAATTTCGAATTTTTAAGTGTCCTAGTTTCATTGCTCGCAAGTGTATATTGTAATATCTTATTTTTGTCTATAATCCCACCACTGGTCGCTGCTCTCATCAAAGCAGCTACAATATTTTCCTCACGAAGTATGAGTTTCAAAAAGGAAATGCTTCTTGCATTCTCGGTTCCCTTCCGGAAGGACGGTCCCTGGGACAAGTTTTTTATATTTAATAAAACTAAATAAAACATTCCTCTTCAAAAAAAAAAAAAAATGAGTGGAACTCGAACATCTAATTACAGAGCAGAAAAAAAGTGTGCGCCGCTCGGGATAGAACCTAGGTCACCGCCCGTGCTAGCCTAGTGCGCTAACCCACTCTACCACGGTGACTACTAAAAGCTTTCATACCGACTTTATTTATTTGCTGCGCATAAATGCGCAAACGAGATTCAGTGAGACCGCGCGGATTCGAGCAAAGACAGAATGAACTGGTGTTCGTGTGGATAACCTATCGATTAAAAAAGAGACGCAAATATCACCTTCTTTCCTCTTCTCTCTCTCTCTCTCTCTCTCTCTCTCTCTCTCTCTCTCTCTCTCTCTCTCTCTTTCTGGTTGTGATAGTAGAATACGCCCCCCCCCCTCGCACTTACTTCTGGTAAGTCCCCCTCCCCCCTCATGTAAGACTGCTCTGGTCTGGTTGGGGGGGGGAGGGAGGGAGAGGGGGTCACAGGTCCTTCTCTTGTGGTCTCTGACGTGCAGAGACTGGTTCTGTGGAGTGTTGGCCTGATGCTGGGGACCCGCGCAGTGGTCGATGCTACGGGGTGGTTGGTGGTCACTTGGTTATGGGTTTTTTTTTTTTTTTTTTTTACAAATTGATTCTGACTAGTCTTCCTAGCGTAACGGTTGCGACCTCTGCTCGTGGTCCGAAGATTCTGAGTTCGATTCTTGGTTTGGGCAGATTTTTTTTGAAAAACTTTGAAATCCAATTAAAATCCCAGTAACAATAATGAGCATAAAGCTTGGGAAAAATACCTTTGTAAATTTTATATTACATAAATAAATGGAAAAAAAGTCTGCTGTCTGATTTTCCCTGTATAAACAGCACAATAACCATTACTCTAATGGACTAGTTGTCATGTACAATTGTACATAATATTATGCTCTCTGAATACATAAAAATATATCATTATTAATATAGATGCATTTCGCACACAAGATGATAATGCTTTTGATACCTCAATACAAGTATTTATGTGTAAGTGTAACTATTTTTAAACCAAGCTTTGAAGCACTGAGTCCGACTCCTGTGTATTGACTTGATGGTTATTTGCAATAAATGCTGTAGGTTATTTTTTAATATAGGGATATACATTTTTAGTGAAAATTTACTCAAAATATTTTTGCAACAGGAATGCTCAAAATATAATAATGATTAAGTTTTTTTTAATCAATCATCATTATTTTAGAATATAATAATTATTTCATCATCGTAAGTTTATGTACCTGTTTGTATTTATTGTACTTATTTTATCGACCAAAAATATCTAAAACAAAAATTATTTAAATTTTTTTATCGGAAATCAAAAAATTTAGATAGCACCTAGTTGGAAATAAATGAGGAAAAAGGATTGTTTTCTCACGGTATTAATAAATAAGATTTATTAACACCGCTATTATATTATAATTATTAAACTTTAATTATTAGTAGTAAACTTAAGGGATAATCATCATTTTTTGGGTTGGCACACAATGTGTTAAATAGGTAAGTTTGAGCCAATATTTGCTCACCTATCAACCAGACGTAACTTAGCACTAGAAGGTACTTCAGTTATGCAACGTAAGTCTAAGTTCCTAGCACCGTCTGGTCTACTTTGTAACTTCTATGGGAGTGATCATTCTTATAGTAAAAATAAGTAGTCTAGATGGCTAAGTGGATAGCGCGTCTGTCTTTGAACTGGTGTAATCCAGAGGTTGCGGATTCGAAACCCAGCCGGGACATGACAAGTTACTAACCCAGTTGGGATTTTAACCGCATAATAATACGTCTTGGGCTTACTGCTGGAATAATGGGACTCATTAGTCCTAGTCGGGCAGTATAAATAAGGCGATATTATTATTGTGTTTTCCAATAATAAGGATGAAACAGAATGCCAAAGGCATTATCACCACCCTTGAATCCCTTGATCAAACTTTGTTTATATTTAATTAATTATACCTTTTGACTGCACCTGTATATATTTGTATTTGTAAATAAAGATTGATCTAAATTGTTGAATAATGAAATGAGTGAATAGAGATTTATTCATTGAACTTGAAATGCAAAGTGCAACATCGCGAATTAATTTTTTCCGTCGCAATTACGTTCAACAAATCAATCTCGAATTAGGGGAGAGAGAGAGAGAATTGTTGGCTACTCCCCCGATGCGACCTTGCGTTCTGTTGATTACAAGACCAAGGACGAAACCACTCTGGTTCAGTGGGTTAGAGAGAGAGCTGTGGAGAATAGCTCGCTCGCTGTAGACTCGAGTATCAAGTCTGATGGCTGTGGACTGGAGAGTCTATACTAGCTTGAGTTTGAAGACTATAGAGTTGACTGTAGCTTGCTTGATAGAGTCTTTAATGGCTACTTTATAGAGTATCCAGTCTGTGATAGCTTGAGTTTGATGACTATAGAGTAGACTGTAGCTTGATAGAGTCTTTAATGGCTACTTTATAGAGTATCAAGTCTGTGATAGCTAGAGTTTGATGACTATAGAGTAGACTGTAGCGTGATAGAGTCTTTAATGGCTACTTTATAGAGTATCAAGTCTGTGATAGCTAGAGTTTGAAGACTATAGAGTAGACTGTAGCTTGATAGAGTCTTTAATGGCTACTTTATAGAGTATCAAGTCTGTGATAGCTATAGTTTGATGACTATAGAGTAGACTACAGCTTGATAGAGTCTTTAATGGCTACTTTATAGAGTATCAAGTCTGTGATAGCTAGAGTTTGATGACTATAGAGTAGACTACAGCTTGATAGAGTCTTTAATGGCTACTTTATAGAGTATCAAGTCTGTGATAGCTAGAGTTTGAAGACTATAGAGTAGACTGTAGCTTGATAGAGTCTTCAATGGCTACTTTATAGAGTATCAAGTCTGTGATAGCTTGAGTTTGAAGACTATAGAGTAGACTGTAGCTTGATAGAGTCTTTAATGGCGACTTTATAGAGTATCAAGTCTGTGATAGCTAGAGTTTGATGACTATAGAGTAGACTGTAGCTTGATAGAGTCTTTAATGGCGACTTTATAGAGTATCAAGTCTGTGATATAGCTAGAGTTTGATGACTATAGAGTAGACTGCAGCTTTGATAGAGACTTTAATGGCTACTTTATAGAGTATCAAGTCTGTGATAGCTATAGTTTGATGACTATAGAGTAGACTACAGCTTGATAGAGTCTTTAATGGCTACTTTATAGAGTATCAAGTCTGTAATAGCTAGAGTTTGATGACTATAGAGTTGACTGTAGCTTGATAGAGTCTTTAATGGCCACTTTGTAGAGTATCAAGTCTGTGATAGCTAGAGTTTGATGACTATATAGTAGACTACAGCTTGATAGAGTCTTTAATGGCTACTTTATAGAGTATCAAGTCTGTGATAGCTAGAGTTTGAAGACTATAGCGTAGACTGTAGCTTGATAGAGTCTTTAATGGCTACTTTATAGAGTATCCAGTCTGTGATAGCTACAGTTTGATGACTATAGAGTAGACTGCAGCTTGATAGAGTCTTTAATGGCTACTTTGTAGAGTATCCAGTCTGTGATAGCTACAGTTTGATGACTATAGAGTAGACTGCAGCTTGATAGAGTCTTTAATGACTATTTCTCTATAGAGTATCAAGTCTGATGGCTGTGGACTGGAGAGTCTGTGATAGCTAGAGTTTGATGACTATAGAGTGGCGGGTAAAAACTCTTTTATTTCTTAAAAAAAAGAAAGAAATTAGTGTAATAGAATTAGAAAAGTGAAGGAGGCTCTTAGTAATGGTGCGCTACCCACAGAAATTGTGAAGAGGCCTTGTGCTTCCCCACAAATAAAAACATACATACGTCATTTGAATAAAGATAGCTATTGTTGTTCGCGGACCAAGATCTTTTCTTGGAACTGCACATCTGTGCGTCATGTGGTATAGTACTCGTGAATTACTCTACCTCACTAGCCTGGCAATTAACGCCAGTACCTCTCAATCTGGACCTATGGGTCCGAATCTTGATTGTTCCTAAGAAAATCGTTTATTATATGAAGATGAATAGGGTCTCGTTCTATTAGGGTCTCTCACTCTCAGAATCCCCAAATAACCCTTTGAACTGCACTCTGGCTGGGTTATTTTTTTATTTCTTAAGATGAGTGTTTCACAGCCTTTTTTTATTTCGTAGCAATGAAACAGGTGCTACTGTAGATGCTTGTGGTTTGCCCATCCCGTAGTATGCCTCCCTTCTGATGGGCGAGAAGTGACACAGTACTTCCCATTTAGGTGCTGGGTCAACACGAGCGCACCGGAAGGTATCC
Organism: Bactericera cockerelli; assembly: GCA_024516035.1. Lineage (NCBI taxonomy): Eukaryota > Metazoa > Arthropoda > Insecta > Hemiptera > Triozidae > Bactericera > Bactericera cockerelli. The sequence continues at coordinate 8,921,535 of CM044962.1, read as the reverse complement.
CTTACCAACAACTGTAACCAAATTTAAACACAATTTTTTGTCGGCGGGGGGGTTAGAACCCGGGACCTTCCGCATGGCAGGCGAGAGCTTAACCACTGAGCTATTCGTGCGCTCTTTAGGTAAACAACTCTTCTGATTGGCTTTTTTTTCACTAGATACTGCACAAAAAGGGCTTTTATTGTTAATGCTCTCATCACTGGATGCACTCTACACAATTTAATCATACTGTGGTGAAGCTATTTTTATTTATCATTATAAATCGAAGACTTCACCGAGGTAACTAGATGGAGGAAAAGTATACTAGCACTGTTCCCTCTCTGTATTGTGAGGGAAATTCGCTGATATGGGTACAGCTTCGCCTTTTCAATCCCTGATGTAATATGTTGTAAAATCTTAGAAGCCAAATAAAAATGGCTTAGAATGGGTCCTCTGTAAAAAAATAGGAAAAATAAAACAAATGATTTATTATTATTATTACTCGTCCTGTCCCGTTATTGAAGTTAAGTTATCATATCATAGTTAGTTATTGTCTTAATCTCTTTCATGATGACACAACTACTCAAGCTCGCTTTACTAAATCTCTGCCGAACTTGGGACTTGAACCACCGACCTTCAGGTTACAAGTCCGCCGCCGCCTTATCAATCAAGCCCCTTTATGAACAGAATAATGAGCTTTTTTGTAGAAAATTACCATTTCAATTTTCTATTTGTAATCTTTTTTTTCCGTCACACGAGAAAGTCTATTTGTCCTCGTGACACAAAAGTTAGCAGTCAACATGAGTGGAAAATTTCGTGTTTTTAAAAAATTAATCTTGTATAGTATACAAGTATGCATAATCATAAAAAAATTTCGACGAATACAATACTTTCCTTATTATAGGATAAGGAAAGTAAAAAACTGGTGTGAACATCACATAGCTTTCCTTATCCCCCGAAAAGTTTCCGTCACTAATAACTACGCCCTGTCTTTTGTTTTAAGTTTTAAAAATAATAATTTTCTAGCACTTGATTTGTGCGTGATACATTTATTTAAATCAGCAATGATTGAAGATGGTGCAGGAGTAGAATATATAATATGTCAATAAATAGATATATCAGTGTGCGTGTATAATATATATGCCAATAGACATATTCATAATTTATTTACTTAGTTTCTCGTTTCTTGTGTTTCCAGAACAAATGTATAGACAAGCCTACCATACAATTCAACGGTCACAATGAGGGTCAGCTTTCGTTTCCCAGCGGCCAGAACGCGAGGGCCGGATTTAACTTTAACTTACTCAGCAACGATGATATCGAGGGGCCCCAGGGCAGTTTCGAATGTATACACCAGAGGTAAGAGCTTTTTCGTTGGCTAACGTCGCTTTTAACTGCATTTTTTGGGTTGTTTTTGCCCATGCAAAAAAAGAAACTGCATGGTCATATCAGGACGGTGGTTTTATCCTCCATTCGCTGGAAACTAACGGACCAGATAGTTAAATTACCTCATTCAGCCCGCGTGGGGCCGGCAATAGCCACATCATCACGAGGTGCGAATTTGAATAATCACCCATCCTACTTCCTTACTTCATGAATTCCCGCAACTATTTGAATCAAAATTTCCCCCCCGTAATAATAGTAACCCTTAAATGAAGTTTCGAATATCATGTTGTATTTATTCTTTTTGATGCCTCCTTCAAACTATTAACCCTTCAACTGCTCTTGACGAGCTCTTGAAACTATTAACCCTTCAACTGCTCTTGACGAGCTCTTGAAACTATTAACTCTTCAACTCCTCTTGACGAGCTCTTTAAACTATTAACCCTTCAACTCCTCTTGACGAGCTCTTCAAACTATTAACCCTTCAACTCCTCTTGAGACGAGCTCCTCAAACTATTAACCCTTCAACTCCTCTTGACGAGCTCTTGAAACTATTAACCCTTCAACTCCTCCTGACGAGCTCTTCAAACTATTAACCCTTCAACTCCTCTTGACGAGCTCTTCAAACTATTAACCCTTCAACTCCTCTTGACGAGCTCTTCAAACTATTAACCCTTCAACTCCTCTGACGAGCTCTTCAAACTATTAACCCTTCAACTCCTCTTGAGACGACCTCTTCAAACTATTAACCCTTCAACTCCTCTTGAGACGGCCTCTTCAAACTATTAACCCTTCAACTCCTATTTAGACGAGCTCTTCAAACTATTAACCCTTCAACTCCTCTCGACGAGCTCTTGAAACTATTAACCCTTCAATCCTCTTGACAAGCTCTTCAAACTATTTTTCTTTTCTTTTTTTCATCTTTATTAGGAGGACAAAGTACAGGCAACAGTATAAAATTAAGAAAAGAAAAAAAAAACAAACAAACAAACAAATGACAAAATAAATAAGTAAAAAAAAGAAAATAACAATAATGTCCTACCTAAAGGGCGGGGTTATTGGCTGTGGCAATCTCTTCCACCCAACCCTTATTAACCCAACTATTAACCCTTCAACTCCTCCTGACGAGCTCTTCAAACAACTATTAACCCTTCAACTCCTCCTGACGAGCTCTTCAAACAACTATTAACCCTTCAACTCCTCTTGAGACGAGCTCCTCAAACTATTAACCCTTCAACTCCTCTTGACGAGCTCTTCAAACAACTATTAACCCTTTAACTCCTCTCGTTCAGGACGGCGGGCTCCCCCACGCTGGAGAGTGTCGGGCCGCTGCACCGCAAGATGCAGATCAAGGCCAAGGAGGACATCTACGAGGCCACCCGGCAGCGCATGGCCTCCGAGCAGCTGCGGGCGAACAAGTCGTGCGCCCGTGAGATCGAACTGGTGGGCAGCGGGAACGGGCGGAAACAGAAGACACTGGGTTCCTCCCTGGGGTCCATGGGCGGCCTCTCGACGGGCGGCGGGCCCAAGTCCCTGCCGGCCGGCAGGGACTCCTGTCCTGTGAACAGCACCTCTTCCTCCTCCTCTACACCCCGACTCGACATTACCAAGCGGCCCCTGAGGTGAGTGCTTATCTTTATATTGGTATAAAAAAATGAGCTTTATTTATTTCGTAGTTATGAAAAAAAAGCATGCTTGCTTTGTATGTGGTAACTTGCACAATGCATATTCCGTAGTATGCCTCCCTTTGATGAACGAAAGATGACACAATACTTCCCAGTTAAGTGCTGGCTGGGTCAAACTCAAAGGGTGGTATGCAGAGTCCTCACTATAGAGATCATTCGTCCCTTCAGCTGATTTTGTTATTCAGAGACGTTTGTTTAAAGCGTCTGTGCGCATGTGCAATCAGATGTTTCTTTAATAAATAATTCTCAAGTTCGAAGTATTCCCTATAGCAAGCTCGGGACCAACCTACAGTGAACCCTATAGGGATTACAAAATCGTCTCTGCATACCAGCCTAAATATTGATTTCGATTCCAAAATAATGGTATGGTAAAGATTTCTTTTTTTTTTAAGTTACTTTACCAAGTGACCCTTTCGCTTCCCAGGGACCGCATCATCCATCTCCTCGCGGTGCGGTAAAGATTTTCTTTTAAAGTTACTTTACCAAGTGACCCTTTCGCTTCCCAGGGACCGCATCATCCATCTCCTCGCGGTGCGGCCCTACACTTATACTTATACTTGTACTTATACTTATACCAAGTGACCCTTTCGCTTCCCAGGGACCGCATCATCCATCTCCTCGCGGTGCGGCCCTACACTTGTACTTATACTTGTACTTGTACTTGTACTTGTACTTATACTTATACCAAGTGACCCTTTCGCTTCCCAGGGACCGCATCATCCATCTCCTCGCGGTGCGGCCCTACACTTGTACTTATACTTGTACTTGTACTTGTACTTGTACTTGTACTTATACTTATACCAAGTGACCCTTTCGCTTCCCAGGGACCGCATCATCCATCTCCTCGCGGTGCGGTAAAGATTTTTTTTTTAAAGTTACTTTACCAAGTGACCCTTTCGCTTCCCAGGGACCGCATCATCCATCTCCTCGCGGTGCGGTAAAGATTTTTTTTTTTTAAGTTACTTTACCAAGTGACCCTTTCGCTTCCCCCAGGGACCGCATCATCCATCCATCAGCCAGCTAACCGGCCTATATTAACACGATCAGAGTTTATATGTATTTTGTTTTTAAAAGTTACTTTACCAAGTGACCCTTTCGCTTCCCCCAGGGACCGCATCATCCATCTCCTCGCGGTGCGGCCCTACAAGAAGCCCGAGCTGTACGCCGCGCTCACCCGGGACGGGATTCGGGACCGGGACCGCAACCAGATGATGGCCATTCTGAACGGGACGGCCTTCGCGCGGGACAACACGTACCACCTGCAACGGCACGTGTGGAACGACGTGCAAGAGGACTGGCCGTTCTATTCGGACCAGGACAAGAATATGCTCAAGAGGTGAGTGCTAGTAGGGTGTATGGTCAAGAATATGCTCAAGAGGTGAGTGTTAGTAGGGTGTAGTTAGATCAATGGTCAAGAATATGCTCAAGAGGTGAGTGCTAGTAGGGTGTATGGTCAAGAATATGCTCAAGAGGTGAGTGCTAGTAGGGTGTATGGTCAAGAATATGCTCAAGAGGTGAGTGTTACATCTGTGTGGAAAGACGTGCAAGAAGACTCTCCCTTCTATTCGGACCAGGACAAGAATATGCTCAAGAGGTGAGTGTTAGTAGGGTGTACTCACGCGGTTCCAGGGCGATTTTCCTACACTGAGTGGTCATACATCAGGGAGGTTTTAGTTGGTAGGTGGTGGTAAGAAAATTACCAGTAAGTCCCACATAACCTGGCGAGATCCGAAATGGGTGTACAAGGTTGGATAACCACACTTGCATGTCTATTTTGATGTATCGTTTGGTAAACATGAGCTTACCTACCTTGTTGTATGATTATCAATATAGAAAAAAAAAAAAAAAAAAAAAAAAAAAAGGTGTAGTTACATCTATGTGGAGTGATGTGAACGAGTACTAGCCCTTCTATTCGGACCAGGACAATAATATGCTCAAGAGGTGAGTGTTAGTAGGGTGTAGCAGCAGCGTAGATTATAAGTAGGGTGTAGTTAGATCAATGGTCAAGAATATGCTCAAGATGTGAGTGCTAGTAGGGTGTAGTTATATCTATTCGGACCAGGACAAGAATATGCTCAAGAGGTGAGTGCTAGTAGGGTGTAGTTATATCTATTCGGACCAGGACAAGAATATGCTCAAGAGGTGAGTGTTAGTAGGGTGTAGTTATATCTATTCGGACCAGGACAAGAATATGCTCAAGAGGTGAGTGTTAGTAGGGTGTAGTTATATCTATTCGGACCAGGACAAGAATATGCTCAAGAGGTGAGTGTTAGTAGGGTGTAGTTATATCTATTCGGACCAGGACAAGAATATGCTCAAGAGGTGAGTGTTAGTAGGGTGTAGTTATATCTATTCGGACCAGGACAAGAATATGCTCAAGAGGTGAGTGTTAGTAGGGTGTAGTTATATCTATTCAGACCAGGACAAGAATATGCTCAAGAGGTGAGTGCTAGTAGGGTGTAGTTATATCTATTCGGACCAGGACAAGAATATGCTCAAGAGGTGAGTGTTAGTAGGGTGTAGTTATATCTATTCGGACCAGGACAAGAATATGCTCAAGAGGTGAGTGCTAGTAGGGTGTAGTTTATATCTATTCGGACCAGGACAAGAATATGCTCAAGAGGTGAGTGTTAGTTGGGTGTAGCAGCAGCGTAGATCATAAGTAGGGTGTAGTTACATCTATGTGGAGTATTGTGGAGTGATGTGAAAGAGGACTGGCCCTTCTATTCGGACCAGGACAAGAATATGCTCAAGAGGTGAGTGTTAGTAGGGTGTATGGACAAGAATATGCTCAAGAGGTGAGTGCTAGTAGGGTGTAGTTGGATCAATGGTCAAGAATATGCTCAAGAGGTGAGTGTTAGTTGGGTGTAGCAGCAGCGTAGATTATAAGTAGGGTGTAGTTAGATCAATGGTCAAGAATATGCTCAAGATGTGAGTGCTAGTAGGGTGTATGTTATATCTATTCGGACCAGGACAAGAATATGCTCAAGAGGTGAGTGTTAGTAGGGTGTAGTTATATCTATTCGGACCAGGACAAGAATATGCTCAAGAGGTGAGTGTTAGTAGGGTGTAGTTATATCTATTCGGACCAGGACAAGAATATGCTCAAGAGGTGAGTGTTAGTAGGGTGTAGTTATATCTATTCGGACCAGGACAAGAATATGCTCAAGAGGTGAGTGTTAGTAGGGTGTAGTTATATCTATTCGGACCAGGACAAGAATATGCTCAAGAGGTGAGTGTTAGTAGGGTGTAGTTATATCTATTCGGACCAGGACAAGAATATGCTCAAGAGGTGAGTGTTAGTAGGGTGTAGTTATATCTATTCAGACCAGGACAAGAATATGCTCAAGAGGTGAGTGCTAGTAGGGTGTAGTTATATCTATTCGGACCAGGACAAGAATATGCTCAAGAGGTGAGTGTTAGTAGGGTGTAGTTATATCTATTCGGACCAGGACAAGAATATGCTCAAGAGGTGAGTGCTAGTAGGGTGTAGTTATATCTATTCGGACCAGGACAAGAATATGCTCAAGAGGTGAGTGTGTAGTTGGGTGTAGCATGCAGCGTAGATCATAAAGTAGGGTGTATTGTTACATCTATGTGGAGTATTGTGGAGTGATGTGAAAGAGGACTGGCCCTTCTATTCGGACCAGGACAAGAATATGCTCAAGAGGTGAGTGTTAGTAGGGTGTATGGACAAGAATATGCTCAAGAGGTGAGTGCTAGTAGGGTGTAGTTGGATCAATGGTCAAGAATATGCTCAAGAGGTGAGTGCTAGAGTTCAATTGTGGCTATGGGTTTGAAAGTGCTGAAGGATTCGATACACATTCTTTATTGAAGCTTTGTCAATTTGATGTTCAATTTTTTTATTTCTGCATGTTATATAAATTTATTTTTATATAATAAAAAAAAATATGTTGTAAAGCCGGACTGAATAGTCAGGTGACAGAAGTGTCACACGGTCGAGAAGTTCTCAAATATATACATCTGTGTGGAGTGATGTGAAGGAGGACTGGCCCTTCTATTCGGACCAGGACAAGAGGTGAGTGTTGGGTGGAACAGATTACCACAGGCAATAACCCCGCCCTTTAGGTAGGACATAACTTCAACTTCATTCTCTTTTTTTTCTTGTATATTTGCTTAATCTTTTTGTTTTTCTTTATATTTCATTTTATTCTACTGTATATATTTTTTGTTCTACCTAATAAAGCTTTTTAATAATAATAAGTGTTAGTAGGATGTAGTTAGATCTATGTGGAGTGATGTGAACGAGGACTGGCCCTTCTATTCGGACCAGGACAATAATATGCTCAAGAGGTGAGTGTTAGTTGGGTGTAGCAGCAGCGTAGATTATAAGTAGGGTGTAGTTAGATCAATGGTCAAGAATATGCTCAAGATGTGAGTGCTAGTAGGGTGTAGTTACATCTATGTGGAGTGATGTGAACGAGGACTGGCCCTTGTATTCGGACCAGGACAAAAATATGCTCAAGAGGTGAGTGTTAGTATGGTATAGCAGCAGCGTAGATTATAAGTAGGGTGTAGTTACATCTATGTGGAGTGATGTGAACGAGGTCTGGCCCTTCTATACGGACCAGGACAAGAATATGCTCAAGAGGTGAGTGTTAGTAGGTTGTAGTTACATCTCAAAAATCTGTCCCGGTAGCTCAGTGGTAAAGGCGACACTCTGCGAATCCAGAGAAGTCCAGAAGTCGCGGGTTCGAAACCCAGCCGGGACATGACAAGTTATCCTCCCATTTGGGATTTTTACTACATAATAATACTACGTCTTGGGCTTACTGCTGGAATAATGGCACTTGATAGTCCTAATCGGGCAGTATAAATAAGGCGACAGATATTGTTATTATTATGACACAACAATCAACCAACCTGACAGACAAACAAAACCTGATCCCTACTATGGTTCTCTCTCTCTCTTTCATTCCTTCTTTCTCTCGCCTTCTCTCTCTATCCATCAATTTCATCATTTCGTTAACCAACAAATCCCATCATCTCAATTTGTTTGTCAATCCCCCCCCCCCCATTCTGATTTTTTTTTTTTTTTTTTTTTTAATAATAATTAATTTTAATAAATATTTAGTTTAGTTTAATTTTAAGCTAGTATATAATTAGTCCATAAGATGACGTTGTACACATTCGAGCACGAATATTTTATGTACAATAAAATGATTTATTATTATTATTATTATTATTATTATTATTATTATTATTATTATTATGAAAACAACCAAAAATTCTCTCATCCCCCCCCCCAGACGAAAGCCTGCAAACCTGACGCCGCCCGGCAGCTCAGACACGGGAAGCACCGGCTCCTCAGGGGCGTCGCCCGACTCCCCCCCGCCCCTGTCCAAGCGGCCCAAGCCGGGCTACTTCGAGAACGCCGACGGGTTCCAGACCAAGCGGCTCCGCGTGAGCCACTACCGGAAACCGGCGGGGCCTGGCGGTGAGTCCGCCGGTGTTTATCTCTTTACTTTTTTCCAATTGTTACCTTCTTAGAAATGAAGAACTGATTTGTTCTACTATGGAAGATGTGTATTACTGTTCAGTGTAAACAGAAAAGTGAGAAGTTGTACTAGATGTACATGAATATAAGAACATACCTGGACAGCTGTTTCGAGCTTATTTGCTCTCATCAGCAGGTAATAGTTCTGAATACCCATGCCATCAACTAACCTCTCTATTTTAATCAGTGTAAACAGAAAAGTGGTGTTAGTAAATGTATTCAAATATATGTCTTTACCAATTGTTAAGAACTGATTTAATATATATTGTAAAATGTACCCTATCTCCCGAAAAGTACAAGAGTACTTAAGAGGAGGTAGATGATGTGACATAGTATGAAAATATGAATAAAAAAAATCAATTATTATCTGCCGCCTTATGGATTGAGCTGCAAAAGCTGACCACCTTAGTAGCTCCAATTTCTCCTTCTGAATTTATTGGTACGGTTAATATGTACAAATGTTACGCAGAAACCGATCCTTGATAGATAAATGGGTCACAATTTTACACAGTGAAAAGTCCCTAAATGTTAGAAAATTATAATATCGGCAAAACAACATATTCCCCATGGTGGTCGAGATTTAGGAGAAGTTATTTTTTTAACATTTTATTAATTTATTAACAATATTGGATTTTTACAAAGGTTCTTTTCCTAAGCTAATGATAAAAGCTTCTAAGAAATCCTTTTAACTTATCCTTTTAAGAAAAGCTTATCCTTTTAACTTTTGTAGAAAGGCCTGGTTACAGCAACATACTCATCCTTATGCCCCCCCCCCACAGGCACGACGACGGGCGCCCCCTTACCCCCGCTGGGCGCAGCACACCCCCTCCCCCCTCACCGCCCGCCCTCCTGCTCGCCGCCGCCCGAGGATCGGGACACGCCGCCCATGACTCCGCCTCCCCCCGGCTACACCACGCCCACACCCGTGCCGCCCCCCTCCTCTCACCAGCCCCCCCATCATCCTCCCCCCCCGGCCCCAACACATCAACCATCACTCTACGACCAGTAGTAGTACTTCTTCTTTCTTGCCCAAATATGAAAAGTAAGTTTTCATCAACCAACACATCAACCATCACTCTACGACCAGTAGTAGTACTTCTTCTTTCTTGCCCAAATATGAAAAGTAAGTTTTCATCAACCAACACATCAACCATCACTCTACAACCAGTAGTAGTACTTCTTTCTTGCCCAAATATGGAAAGTAAGTTTTCATCATCATCATCATCATAGGGTGGCGTCATCGTGAACGAAGGTAGTCAGACAGTGGAGGAATGACTCAGCACTTCTACCACTGTCTTTACAAGGAGGCTAATAATTGACAAGGGCCCCCAGAACCAAGCCAATGCTGGTCTACTCCCTGTTTATAGTCCCCCAGCCAGACTGCTGGTCTACTCCCTGTTTATAGTCCCCAAGCCAGTCCCAAGTTTTCATATTTTTTTTTTTTTTTTACACAAACTTACGGGGTTCAGCCTATTTTTGTTACAAAAGAAATATATTTGGTGAGTTATGGATTTCTATATTTCAAAGAAGTCTTGTAATGATGTGGTCACGTGGTAACATAGATGAGAAAAATCAAAGCACCGGGTGAGATCCGATCCACGCGCTGGATTGTATGATTGTATTTATTTTGTTAATGTTACAATTCGATTTACATTAATTCATTCATAATCAACGCAGCTCCGAAATGGCTGAATTAAATGACTCCAAATTTTGGAAGATAAAGGTGCGTACTGAGAAAGGATTTTTAAAAAATCTTATTAATACGCCAGCCACAGGGAAAAAGCATGGCGATGAAGTGCCGGGTTTCAGCTAGTAAATATTATGTAAATGTATACATTACAACAGGAGCTGTAAACACATCGACTATAAATCTTTGTGTGTAAAAGAGAGAGAAACAAATTGGTCATATATTTAAAATACATACAATAGGGGCTGTCTACCTTTGGTAGATTGCTAATACACAGCAAATTCCATCAATCCAGAAGATATTAATTTTCTCAATATTATAGATTTTTCTATTTCATCCATTTCTTCTTTCCAATTAAGTTTCAAATACACTCCATATGTGGTGATGGAGGATATTTATCCAATCATTAACCTCGCCTCCTGACTTCACAGGGACTACACAACCATAGTGGACTTAGAACAAAGACGGAGATACAAGAATGACTTCTCCGAGAGCTACAAAGAATATCAAATGCTCCACGCCAAGATCGAAACTGTCGCGGCCCGCTTCGCCTCCTTGCAGAACCAGTTGCGACGCGAAACCCCAGGCACTCTAGCACATAAGGTGAGAGGAGAGGAGGCTTTGAGGGTGGAATAGACTTTTTGTAACCCCAGGCACTCTAGCACATAAGGTGAGAGGAGAGGAGGCTTTGAGGGTGGAATGGGCTTTTTGTAATATTATTTAAAAATTTAGATCAATCTTTATTTACAATTTTTTATATACAGGTGCAGTCAAAAGGTATAATTAATTAAATATAAACAAAGTTTGATCAAGGGTGGTGATAATGCCTTGGGCATTCTCTTCTTTGGTGGCTTTGAGGGTGGAATGGGCTTCTTGTAATACCTGTGTGGAGTTGACTAGATTTTGCTTTTTTTTAAAAAAAGAAATGTAAGTTGGCTCTGTAGCAAAATAATAATTGCAACTTTACTGTTGCTAGGATAAGGTTTATCTAGCGTTATTTGGGGGAGCGGCTCCTATTTTTGACGTATCCGCGTAAGTTGGCTAGTCAAAATATAGACTGTCAGTTGTACTTTGAAATGTCAAGTTCAGTTTTGATTCTGAAAGCCTGTTAGCTGGTTCTAATTCCTCCTTCTAGACCAGCGCAGCTTAATCATACGCACACTTTTAGATAATGCTATTTATTATTATCTGACCTGGTTGCAGGGTTTTCAGTGAAACCCTTACAATTAACACTGCGACCTAATTAGATCTTATTGTGACCAGTTGATTCTATTTGGTTTTAACGTCCTGATTTGAGATAGTCAGGACGGGGGTTTTACGCTCCATTCGCTGGGAATCGTACCAGCTACCACATTAACCTCACCCAGCCTGGGTAGGGCCGGATAGATAATGTATTATATCCCCACCTTTTCCACCCCGCAGAAAATTCAAGACACAATCGTGAAGGAGTACCACGAGAACAAGACGGATCGGAAATTCGAGGACTGCCGGCGCCGCTTCGAGTACTTGCACAACAAGCTCTCGCACATCAAGAAGCTGGTGTTCACCTACGACTCCAACAATCTCAAGTAGGCGTGGCCACGCATCGGACCTTCCAGCGGCCTTCGACAGAGTGGTCCGACGCGTGGGTGTCCCATCAAAAAGGACTTCCCATCCATCAGACATGGACGTTGCATCAGCCTTTGACAGGGTGACCAGAAAAAATGCGAGTCCTCAAAACATGTTTTACAAAGGTAATGGTCTTCGAAAAGGACCACAGAGTTGTGCCTTTCGCTAAAGGAAATCAACTGCCATTGAAATGGTTTTCTCTGAGAAGAACTTACCTTGTAATATAGTTGGGGTTCTACAAGGCGCCGTTGTGGGACCGCTTGAAAAGTTGGAGTTTCCCAAGGAAGCAACCTTGGACCCGATGGACCTCGTGACTAATTTTGTTTTTTATTTACGCTGCTTTCTCTCCGCCAGTAGTTCGAGTCCGGTTTTTTTTTTTCACTCAGGCTCGATTTTTGTATTTTTATTTTTTTACTGGTGGAGAGGGATGTCAGCTTGTTGTGCCTTTTGAAGATGTATTTGCCGTCACCCCCCATTCCCCCCCCTCCCTCCCCATTCTTCCCTCTGAAAGTTGTCTTCCCACCCCCCCACCCCCCCTTGTCTCCAATCTCTAGATATCCTTCACACGTACATACGTATATTATTGTCTTCTGTGGCTAGAAGTTATAGCTAAGGTTTATTGTTTAAGTAGGTACATCTTGGAGAATGTCTTCTTCTCTTCTCGTCGATTTTATAATTTATTTATATCCTTTTACTTTTCTACTCTGTTAACCAATGGTCGTTTGTGTGAAAATTTAGTGAAAACAATATGTTTATTTTAGTTAATTCTCGATATTATGGTGCAGGCGAGGGTCAACAGTGAAGCTAAATCTTATATTCTGGGTATTTTCTAGATTTTTATTGTTTCAAGGTAGTCAATTACCCTGTTATTCTTTTCCAAAACCAATCTGCATTTCTCTTGTCTCTGTTTTGTTCATTATGATAAATAACTCATCCCCTCCAATAGAACAATGTTATCCACTTCAATTCCTAGCACTAATTCTAAATCTTTTAATTGGTAGTTTTGTTAAAAAATTTCAAACAGGCAGAAATACTTTATTATAAGAATTACAATGAAGTAATAATTATGTATTCATCATTATAAATTAGAGTATTTAGCTAAGTATGCTCTAATTCTTGTACCATACCCCATTGGTACTTGAGATTAGAGCATTTTTCCAACATAGAAACAGTTTAAGTTTTTAAAACTACTTTTCTTACACGAATACAAAAGTTTTTTTGTGGGATTTTTTTCTTTAGTGAAATTGGTGCTTGGTTTTCCAAGTGATATCTTGAAACATCATTGCTACAGTCTCCTTGAAAATTGAAAAAAGTCAATAATTGAATTTTCGTTATGAGCCAGAGCTGAAAATTTAAAACTTGACTAAGCATAGAAGAGAATAGTTGAAATGTTTGTAGTCGTGTATGAGTGAGAATTAATCTTTGAGTGAGATCAAGATTGAGAAAGTTCGAGAAAAAAGAAGTGAGTGAAATTATGATTGTTTTAGTGAATGAATTCTTGCGTGATCTTAATAGTGAAAGAATTCTTGCGTAATCTTAATTGTGAATGATTTCTTGCGTAATCTTAATTGTGAATGAATTCTTGCGAGCTGAATAATCTTTGAGTCATAGATATTGATAGCGTGAAAGGGATGTATTTTGATAACATTCCTCCTACATCACCTCCTCAAGATAATTCCACATAAGAAAAGAAAAATAGAGAGAGAATTAATCAGGTAGTTATAATTAATTAGGCTATGGGTAAATACAAATTGAATGCAAGGGAAAAATAACGAGTTGTTTAGCATAAAAGAGTGAGATTTGTCTAGTCTTCTTTCTTGAGGTTGTCTATTAGCTGAATCATATTTGATCTAAATCCTAATATTCCCGGTAGCTCAGTGGTCAAGGTGTCTGGTAGTTCAGAGATCGCGGTTAAAATCTATCCAGGACATGACAAGTTATCGTTTCATTTGGGAATTTAACCACATAATACATAAGTTTTAGGCTTGCTGCTGGAATAATGGGACTTTTAAGTCCTAGTCGGCAGCATCAATCCGGGGATATTATTATAATTATTATCCTCTTGCTATAATCCAGCATATGGATAGTTGTATATTAATGTGATCTTTATGAATGAGTGAGAAGTGTTAACAAAAAAATCAAGTGTGGTTGGTGTTCAGAAAATTTTAACAATCGTGTATAAATAAATCAAAGTAGTTGATTTTTTTTTTTTTATTAACTTTTCTTTAGCATCCATCCAAGTCTTTTGAGACGGGAGTATTACCCTCCATTGTCTGGACACTCACAAACCAGTTACCCACGATAACCTCACCCAGCCTTTTTTGCGTTAAGCACTAATGTTGCTTACAACTACTGCAATCAATTTACAACTATTGATCGTCTTAGATCTGCTTGATTCCCAAAAGAATTGATCAAAATGTCATTGATAAACACCCGAACATCCCTATCAGTTGATAAGCGCTATTCAGAGATTAATAACCCTGATTTAATTTGATCGATAAACGCACCCCTGAACGGATTGCCTATAAGTTTTGTTTCTTTGTTTTCCTCTCAGTTATTATTTATTTCTTCAAGTTATTTTTTTCATTTCTGTTACGTTTTTCTTCTTCTTTTTTTTCTCATCTTCTCTCCACCTAACCTGGAGATCCCCACCCCCTTGTTGAACTAGTATAACATATGTACCCTCCCTCCCCTCTACACCCCCCACCCCCTCGCCCCCTTCCCTCTGGTTATTAAGACATCCCTAGTATTTTAGATAGACCCCTTCAATGAGAGAATACGCCTACAAAACAATACTTTCTATACCTTGAGGTAATGGAAAAGTAAAAAGAAAGAAAAAAGAAAAGTATTTTTTAAATGGAGTATTTTTTACAATTACGTTATTTGTATTTTAATGGAAAAGAAAGTGAGATGATGGATACGATTTCTGTTGTTGTTTACCTATACTTATGTGTATTATTTTTGAAAATCATTCTCGTTAATTTGTCAGTATATATAGTTTTGTGGAATGCAACACAAGGTGTGAACTTCTTGTTAGAAAGTTACGAATTTTAGAAAACTGTGAATTTGCTGGACATATTGTTCATTCAAAAAGGCACTTTTGACAGATGCACAAGGAGAAATTTAATCATGAACTTAACTGGTCATTAACCGAGCTCAGTAGCTCGATTAACAAGGCGGCGATCACGTAACCCGGATGTCGATGGATCGAGTCCCAAGTATGACCGAGTTTCAGTCGTTGTGGCATCACGATTGCAATTAACACAAGTTTGATAACACTTACTTGGTCATCAGCCATTTGTTTATGTATATAAAATAAATCGTTAAGTTTTTGAGTAAATTCCTCCATTAGCGAATTTGGAACTGGGGGTTGCTTTTTTTTTACGTGAGGACTAGTATTTTTTGAGAGCAGCTACCCCTTTATTGTCCATTCAAATAATTATTATTATTATAATTCCGTGCGAGTGAGAGGCACAGAAACCCAACTCACGATGGTAGCAGTTTTTAAGCTATAAATAACACGTTTCCGGCCCAACGCAGGCTGTGTGAGGTTAATTTGGGGGGGGGTGGGGGGGGGTAGCCGGTATAATTCTCAGTAGTTGATGGGTAAAACTCCCGTCGTAACTAACTCATACAAGGACTTTACTAAAATATAATCATTAGACATGACTTTAGCTCTAGGATATAATCCTTCCACCATCGTTATACTGTGCCTCTCTCACGGCCACGGAATTATTTTTAAAATAATTATTTGACCGTTTTTTTATTGTATTTGAAATAAAAAATTCCCTACTGCTCAGCAGCTGATGTCCCGAAGTATAGCATTTTATTATCTAAGTGTTGTAACAGACTTAAATATTAATTAATAAAAGCAAAAGCAATAATTACCTTCTATTCAATGAGGTTAGAGCGAGGTACTTTAATGTTAGTAATGACCATGCGTTGGTGGTCGAGTGGTCAAGGCGCTAGTCTGGTAATCCAGGTACCGTTGGTTCGAATCCCACCCAATGCATGAATTTTTCCTCATTTATTTGAGAATTTGACCACATAGAGTGCCACCAGAACAACTGATGGAATAAAGGGACCCTAGTCCTGCTTGTGCAGTATGAATGAATGACCAAAATCACTTTCACAAATTCTCTGAATGAAGTGTTTGACCTATAATTATGTTTAAAAAAAATAATACAACATAACAGAAAAAAATTAGTATTCACTGTCTCTAAAATTTATACATCGTTGAATTTTGAACATTATTTTGATATTGAACCCAAACAACAATTAATTTACTGAAAAAGTAATATTGGATTTTTTCTCTCCTCCAAGAGTAGCATATCTCTATATAATATTAATAGACCTTGAATTGTATTCGGAGGCTTTTTTATAAGCAGAAATAATAATGGGAATTAAAAAAAAAAAAAAAAAAAAAAATGGTACAGAATAAATTATTGGATTTTTTTTTACAATTAACTTTTTTAATAATGGATTTGAAACAAGCTGATTTTTTTACAAGTATGTAACTGTGAGTGTGTGATGTTATAAGTCGATTATTGAGACTGAGTTTTGGAACGTGTTCAATTTCTGTCCCCTGTTTTTGTACAACCAATTTTTTTAGCACTGATAATCTTAATGGAGACTTTGCGAACCGGTTTGGCTTACTCCTAAGTTGTTATATTTTATGTCTTCGCAAATGGATTGTTGACACTGTTGTTTTTTATTTATTCATATTAATAATAATAATTTATAAACACATCCTTTTTATATTAATAATAATTTATAAAAAAAAATCCATAGAATTTGTATGAACTTGATTGTTGGAAATGTTTTTAAGCAACTTTTTTTTTTACATTATCTGTTTAAAAGCAACTGGTTGTAATATAAGTACCTATCTATCGAGTAGGCTCACAAGGCTCTTGTAACCGGTGTTTACTTCTTGCGTAATGTCCGCTATGTACGGCAATGCCTCGAGTGTAGAGTAGGGTTAGGAAAGTTAAATATAGAGCCATGCCTCCTAACGCATCTAGTATACAAAAAAAATTGGTATACAGTCTCATATCATGCAAGGGAGAACACCTGTCCAGCTGAGAAAATATCTCGTGCTAGGAAAATCGGATTATTAATTTTTATTGATTTACTACATTTTTTTTTTTTTTTTTACAAACAAGATACTGAAGTTGGTCATTAATGGGGTAAATTAGAAAATATGTTTACAACAAAAATAGTTTCAACCAACCACAGCTCACTGTCAGACTTGAGGACTTAAGTCAGACATGAGGACTTAAGTCAGACTTGAGGACTTAAGTCAGACTTGAGGACTTAAGTCAACTTGAGGACTTTGGCCAGATTTGAGGACTGGCTCTTTTTTGTAATCCTACTTTATAATTCGGCCTTCAGTCGGACTTAGCAATACCTCTTAAGAATGATTCCTGGCTATGTATGCACTTCCCTAAACAACTACCTACCTAATATTTTAGCCCCTCATCTGTCCTCTATCCTCTCTTTCTATCCAGATTTCCCGGACGACTTTTCTCCCTCGTGTACATTTCTGTGACCTTTGGGACCGAAGGTGTTAAGTCCCCCCCTCCCTCCCCGTAAATAAAAAGAGTAATTTTATTTAATTTTTTAAAAATGAATAATTTTATTCTATTCTATACATACCTACATAACTGAATAATTTTATTCTACTCTATTAATAATACGGAATATTTAAAAAAAAAAAAAAAATAGTCAATTCCAGTCCAATATATTGATCCCCCCCCCCTCCCCCCCCCCCCCCAATCTGTCGACAGTAATCTATACCTAAATCTTGAAGCCCGTTAGAATGAGACGGACAAAAGATTTTCTTCTCGAAGCTAAAGGAAAAAACAATTATTTAATTTGTATTTAGAATCATTTTTTAATAAAAAAAATTACAAGATAAAACAGTTTAAAAAGCGCGCGAGATGAGACGGTTGTTGTGTTTTTTAGTTTGGGCACCCCTGGAATAGGCCTGGTGGTTTTTATTGAACAGGCCTCAGGAGGTGCGTTTAAATTCGATTCAACTAAGCATTGAATAATAGGGTACATAAAAGGGTCTAAAAAATTAGGAGTAAAAAATTCTACAAAGAAGCATTTAGGGAATTCATGATTTTTTTTATTTATTAAATTAAATAAAACTTGTCCCAGGGTCCGTCCTTCCGGAAGGGAACCGAGGATGCAAGAAGCATTTCCTCAATAGGCTCTATTAAATTTAGGAGTAATAGATAACTCATAATGTATATCATTTGAGTAATGAATCTGTCACATAAATTCGGCCATCTTGTGTTCGTGGAACACTGGGAAATCCTTAAAAAAACAAATTAATTCTTCGTGTTAAGTTATACGTGCTTTTGAAGGTAGTAATGGTAGCCATATTGAGAAGCTGTTTTTGTCTACGCGACAGTATTACTTACTTCCTCAAGGTTCTATTGAATCTGATTTGGAACTGAGAGTGCCGTTATACCAACAATATAAACAAGTGACTGACCCTAGTAGCCGGATAGAAAAGGCGGCAAAAGCGTTACCTGTTGGTGATTGTCAAGAAGAAGAAGAATAATATTTATTTTTTTATACAAATTTATGCTGCCCACCATATGGTGGGTTGATCACAGCATAACAATCAGTTTAAAAAGTACTTTCGATTTCTGATATTAGAAATTCCTCGGAAGAAATTTAATTGAGACAACCACCCAATGAATGAATTTTTCCTCATTTGATATTTGTATCATTAACCATGTACTCATGATACAGTTTCAACAACAAGGAAACTAGTTCATATACTATTTGACTAAACTTTAAAAAAGCCTTTGATCCAGGTCTCGTGTCGGTCTGGCGAGAGGTCGCGGGTTCGATACCCAGCCGGGACTTATCCTTTCATTTGGGATTTTGACTAAATAATTATACGTCTTGGGCTTACTGCTGGAATAATAGGACTACTTGTTAGTTCTAATCGGACAGTATAAATAAGGCGATATATATCTCCCTTGCCTTTAACCCATAATCAGCTTATGTTGCTATAATAGGACTACTTGTTAGTTCTAGTCGGGTAGTATAAACTTAAGGCGATATTATTACTACTTTTGCTGTCAGGATTTCAATAAATACCTAGTTGATTTGAATTTGCAAATGTGTTAGTTAGCTGTATTCTGTCTCTCTCCGTGCTGCTTAATGTGTTTTATTTTGTTGAAAAAAAATATTATTTTTTACATACATGTACCTTTTTTTCTCGTTATTATGCATTATATTATAATTATTATAAAATTATGAAAGTGAAAGAAAAAAAAATGATTGAAAAAAAAAATATATTTTTAAATTAAAAACAAAAAAAAAAAAACATGTTACCTTATATCATCATCAAAAATTGTTTTGTCATTATTTTTAGGTATTTCAGATTGCCAATATCACTCAGCAGTTAAAACAATCAGTAATAATAATACTCTTTAGTGGAAAGTAACCACCAGACTAGGTTAATGCTCAAAGCATTTTCTACCACCTAACCCTCAGATTCTTATTATTATTTGGTCACAAATTCAAATTAATGAGGAAAAATTCATGCACTGGGTGGGATTCGAACCAATGAATCCCTACGCTACCTGGATTACCAGATAACCAGACTAGCGCGTCAATTTGTGACCCTATTTGTACCGTTTGAACAGAAGTCACAAGTATGTAGCTTAGGTAGTCCCTTCATAATATTCTGTTTCCTTGAGAGAAGGCACAGATACACATCTTCCGTTTAAGGATGGATTTCATGAACGCTTAGATCTAATTTCTAGGTTCCAATAATTTTAATGTGATCAGATCAAGACAGGAGTTTTACTTGTGGTAATGCCGTCACAGGCATGCAGAGTGTGAATATTCACAAGTGTAGGGAATTTCAAGAAAAATAATAGGAAAGGTTCATTTTAACATCCAAAGTTGACATCATAACCACCTTGTGGACCACCCTGTATAAAATATCATCACCGTTACTGAGAACATTTTTACAGGCAATAAATTATTTCTAGTGAGCATAAGTTCAGGGTCAGATCGTATTAGGAGCCTAGGAATTCTCCCCATAGGGCAAGTCCGTATTCTTGTGGTTTTTGCGTCAATGAAAAAATAATAATTATTTTTTTTTCTAAAAAAGTCGATTTCTTTTCTAAAAAAGATTGGCTCTGCCCTTCGGCGCGTTTCTGGTGATTCTCGCTCGCATCAGTTCCTGATACAAAAAATATCACAGGCCATCCAAAGGGGCAATAGCTCGAGCATCAGAGGCATGCTTCCTCTCGGTAGTGAGATGGAAGAAATATTTTACCTTTGAAATATAAATATAATCACAGGAAAATTAAAACACTTACACAGATTAGGACTCTCTAGAGGAGAACCAATCGATTGTAGGCTATGTGGTCTGGAAGAAGAAACAACAACACATTATTCTCTTCGAATGTGAGGCGCTGGATAACAGGAGACTTAGGATTTTTGAATCCAGTAATCTCGAAGATCTCCATAACCAAGAACACCTCGTCCAGAGACTGACTCTTCTCATGAAGGGGACAGGTTTCTGGACATAGGGTGTTTAGTATTGGACAACCCCTCCCAACTAGGCTCAGAACTGGGAAATAGGATGGGAGATTTCCTCCCTGGTCACAATAGATCTTACTAGGTCGTAGTGTTAATTGTATGGTGTTTCATCTGAAACCCTACAACCAGGTTTTATAATAATAATAATAAAATACAATTAAAAAACACCAATTATTTAAATTTTAAAATAATAAAACAAATAAATAAAATCAATCAATTTATTTTTACTTTCTATTACCTATAAGGTAAAGAAAGTATTATTATCGGTCACTTTTTCAAATTGTGATCAGCAGGCATTCTACGGGTGAGAAATGCGTGCGCGACGTTTCCCCCACAAAAAAATCCCCACCTTCAGCACACGATTTTCTATCTTTTGAAGGTGGATATACCCTCATTATTTGTTGAAGATGTTTATTCTTCTTCTTCTTTTACTTTGTCTTACACCGTTTGAGCAGGGTCGACGTGTGGTTATTGTATAAATACATGGAAACTAAAAAAAAAAAGAAAAGGCTTCTTCAAAAAAAAAGAAGCTTTGCCAGAAGCTTCTTCCACTTTGCCTTTTCCCAAACGTGCTTGGGGCCGGCATAGCCAGCCTCTTTCTCATGGTTGCCTAACTATTGCCAGAATAAGGAAAAAAAACAAAAATCAAAACAAAAAAGGTTACAAAAATAATAAAAATAAGTAGGTAATAATGATATATATTTTATTTAAATTAGTAAACAAATAATAATGATACTGATGAGCAAATAAAATACAAATGTCAAAAATAAACAGTTCTCTTTGTATAATAAATATAACAT
Source organism: Bactericera cockerelli (assembly GCA_024516035.1). Taxonomy (NCBI): domain Eukaryota; kingdom Metazoa; phylum Arthropoda; class Insecta; order Hemiptera; family Triozidae; genus Bactericera; species Bactericera cockerelli. The sequence continues at coordinate 8,900,301 of CM044962.1, read as the reverse complement.
TTATAAATTTAGTAGAGATAATGTTTAAATTAATTTATAATTGCAGTATAGTACAGACTTACTCAAATGAACTAATTTTTTTCAATTTTAAAAATCTGGTGTGACACCACACGATTTTTCTTATCACTCGAAAATAACTCAAATTTCACCACTGGTGACTCGACGGTAACATTTAGTTGAAAATCAATGTCAAATTCGTAATCAGCACGTCAAAATCATTGGATTTGATATGTCACAACCACCATCTACGGTGAATAATAAAAAATTTGGTCCGAGGGACCCCCAAAATTCCGGGGTATTTGGGCCCGGTTCCGAAAAGTTCAAGATATCAAAAAACGCCACCAAATGGCGGTCATGAGTACGCCACTGGCGGCACCGATTTTTTTAAAAAGTTTCGTGCTGCGTCTTTTATATGTATATTTATCACCTCTGTACCAAGTTTCAAGTCTCTTATGCCGTTCTTGAGATATTTTGTTTACTATTTTGTTTGGCACAGAAAACTGACTATTGAAAATTTTGGTTGATTCAATTACTTTCCTTTCTATAGGATAAGGAAAGTTAAAAAGAGTAGTTAATTTAGGGATGTGTCACTTTTTATCATGAAAATGAAAGCAATTGAATAGTTTTTTAAATACTTTAATTTAGCAGTAACAAAAATTATCTATTCTAAGATATTATACTTCTCTTCTCAAAAATTAAAAGGCTTTTTTCAGCAGTAAAAAACACGATCTAATCTAATTATCACAAATTTTGTTCTAAAATTTTCTCAAACCTCAACTTTTCGACTTTCATCACCTTCTTGCCCGCCCGGACCAGTAAATTGATTTTTTTTTTTTTACTGAAGAAAAATCTTCGCTTTTTAAGGCCCAAAAATCTAATACTTGACTTTCTTCTTCACAAAAAAAAAAATGTTACCCGAACAAATTTGACTTTCAAATAGTTACATAATATTTACAATTTTTATATATGATAAAATATTGGTAAGTAAAATTTAAATAATAATAATAAGATAAGGTGTCTCTTTTGCATTAAAAAAAAAACAATTTATTTTCAATTGACTTGTAACATCCCTGTATGCATAAAACTTTAATAAGATATTAGTGAGCAAAAATAAAAGTTTGTTTTTTTGCAGTCTAAGAAAAATTTGGCAACACCGTTTTATAGTGTGGCTCAAGATAGTTATAGTTCTATCAGTTCGTAGAAATATTTCCTTGTCGAAACAAACTGAGTTTTTTCACCCTCAAGTTTTGGACAAGGTTAAATCAAATTTATTTACATGCATAGTCAACGTGTGATGAAACTGATGGAATTTAAAAATTAATAAATATAAATTTATAATATTGTTTTAGGAAAACATTTTCCTATATTTTTATTCTTATCTGAATAAATAAATATAAGTGTGTTTTTTTGTGTTATTCTATCACAATTTTAGTTGGTAGAGCAGAATTATAGGACTTTACTGTTTCTTTTGCACTCTTGTATATCATTTGCCTATAATACCACCACTGGTCGCTGCTAACATTAAAGCAGCTCATTTTTTTTCTCACAAGATATCAAAGGACCAAAAAAAAATCCGAATCCGCTGGGATTCGAACCCAGGTCACCGTGCGTGCAAGCCTAGTGCGCTACCCACTCAGCTAATGTGACTACATATGAATAAGTATATTGTATACTCGTACATAAAAAAATGGTCATTTATAAGGTACATGATTGTTTTGTATGAAAAATAAGTTGAACTTTTGGATCAAAACATTGCGATTGAATTAGAAACAAAGTCTTTTGTTGTCATGTGAAAGAAAAAAAGAGCTAGTTATTTGTGTTTTAAATTATCGAGAACCAATGCTAATGGATCATATTATCTCCAACCAACCTGCAACCATCATATTCCCATATCAATCTCGTAATGCCGCCACTGATCGTTGCACACTCTACCACTATCCCAAAAGTTCTCACGAGGCTAGGGTAGACCATTCAAAGTAGAGAGCCGGAAATTTTTCGACCCCACATGGGATTCGAACCCGGGTCACCTGGATTGCAATCCGAGCATGCTACCGCTAGGCCAAGGTTACTGACTAATGTTGTTATGTGAAAAGACACATTTATAAGTACGAAATTAAAATCAAAGGTTCTATTTACAAAATATTTATATAAAAAAATCAATGTTTTGATCCTAAAAAGTAAAGAATATATTTTTAGATAAATATATAAGCAAGCAGGTAGTAGAATTGGTAAAATTCCTTCCATAATAATTTTACCAAAGTACAGTCCGTATTCATTCTATAATTCGCTCTGAAAAATCCCATTATCTCGGTCTTAGAGCAAAATCATTAGAGTAATTGGATTTATTTATTGGTGTACATCAAATTACAATTTTTTTACACAAGTCAAATACAGATACAGAAATAGGGTAGAGGAAGGAAAAGACCTAATAGAACTTGAGAAGTAACAAACTAAATAAACTGTAAGTTAGACCATATCACTCAAGCTACAGCTCAAAAATTCTTCTATCGGATTCAATTTTCTTTCTTTTGTGTTGACTTGCCAGAATCTAGTCATTCAGATTATTTTCTTTTAAGCCCTGAAAAAAAATCATCAGAGCGGGGGTTTTATGATAATAACACTCTTTAGTGGAAGGTAACCACTACGCGAGGTTTATGCTCAAAGCATTTTCTACCACTTAACCCTCAGTGTCTTATTATTAGGTGGTCACAAACTCAAATAAATGATGAAAAACTCACGCACTGTGTGGGATTCGAACCGACGGATCCCTACGCTACCTGGATTATCAGACTAGCGCCTTAACCACTGGTAGTCACCAATGCACGGTTTGACCCTCTACTCGCTGGGAATTACATTAGCGATCAACCTCACCCAGCCCGGGTGGCGTGGGAAAGTTTCAAACCATAATGGGGTCTTCGTCCGAGGGAGGGTTGTTGGAGCTTCGCTTCTTGACGGCGGGATGTTTCTTGGGTTGGTCCCCAGGGCTATTATCTTAGCAGGCTTTGTGTTGTAGGAGATGGAAGACTGATCCGCTGGAACACAGAGGAAATTATTTATTTATTTTATAAACATTTGGATCAAGCTTTATTTACATATTTTATATACAATGTACATGGTAACAATTTAGAAATAAATATAAACAAAGCCTGATCAAGGGTGGTGATAATGCCTACGGCATTCTCTTCCAAATTATTGTCAACACTAGTGACTAGTACAGTAGAACCTGGGGATATTAATATTATGTAATACTGAATTAATAACATAAATATCATGGATATGAATATAGAGCAGGACTGCCCAACCAGTCGATCGCGGTGTGATTTTGGGTCGATCACGTCCAGAGAGGTGAGATGACTGGCATCTCACACAAGTGAAAATTCGAGATCTCCTTCCTGAACTCATGAGAATTAAAAGAAGGTCTCGTGACTTCTTGAAACTTGAAAATTTGGTTGAAGCCCAGAATGAACATTGGATCTGTAAGGGGGGGGGGGAACATCTGTTAGGGGAACAAAAAAAAACACAATAAGAATGTATCAAAGCGCTGTTGAAATACTCACAAGAGGATGTAGTCCTACCTAATAAACCGTAATATAATAATAAATTAAAAAAATAAAAAATGAGAATGTACGATAGCGCTGTCGAAACACTCACAAGAGGACGGGACGACGTCGAAAAAAAAACAAAAACAAAAAAACAATAAGAATGTATGAAAGCGCTGTCGAAACACTCACAAGAGGACGGGAAGGCGTCGAAAAAAAAAAAAAAAAAAAAAAAAAAAAAACAATAAGAATGTACGAAAGCGCTGTCGAAACACTCACAGGAGGACGGGACGCAAGTGGGTGGGTCTGTTTTATTCATGAGGTAGCTATGAAACCGTAATATAATAATAAATTTAAAAAAAACAATAAGAATATAGTAAAGCGCTGTCGAAACACTCACAAGAGGATGGGACGCAAGTGGGTGGGTCTGTTTTATTCATGAGGTCTCTTAGAAGCTCTTCAAAGCTTAGGAGAAGTACCTTTGTATAAATGTTCTTTATAAAGAAAATAAATAAATAAACTAAAAAAAAAAAAAAAAAAAAAAAAAAAAAAAGAAAGAAAAAAAAAGGTAGCTATGAAACCGTAATATAATAATAATTTTAAAAAAAAAAAACAATAAGAATGTATGAAAGCGCTGTCGAAACACTCAAAAGAGGACGGGACGACGTCGAAGAAAAAAAAAAAAAAAAAAAATGTATGAAAGCGCTGTTGAAATACCTAGTCACAAGAGGACGGGACGACGTCAAAAAAAAAAAAAAAAACAAAAAAAAACAAAAACAAGAACAATAAGAATGTATGAAAGCGCTGTCGAAACACTCACAAGAGGAAGAAGAGACGGCGTCGAAAAAAAAAAAAAAAAAACAACAGTAAGAATGTAACTTCAAATTCATTCTCTTTTTTTCTTCTTGTATATTTGCCTAATCTTTTTGTTTTTCTTTATATTTCATTGTATTCTACTGTATATATTTTTTGTTGTACCTAATAAAGCTTTCTATAAAAACACTAAGAACGTAAGAAAGCGCTGTCGAAACACTCACAGGAGGACGGGACGGCGTCTATCTCGTCCAGAGACCCGTCGTCCGTGGACAGCAGGTCATCGTCCGAGTTGGTGCGGGTGAGCGAGGGCAGCCGGCAGGTGAGGTGGTGCTTCTCCTTCTTGATCTCCTCCAGGTGGGTCACCAGCAGGGTCTCTTCCTCCGACAGTTTCTTGGCGGGCAGGAGCAGCTCCTCGGGGTTGAAGATCTGAGAATAATAACATCATCATTATTATTATATTATAGAAAGCTTTATTAGGTAGAACAAAAATATATACAGTAGAACACAATCTTCTTCTTAATATATAAATGTCAAAGTCACTGACTGACCACTGACTGATCATCGCTCTATAGACCAAACCGTAAGTCCTAGGAAGCTGAAATTTGGTAGGTAACTTTGTCTTATAGTCTAGATGTGCAATAAGACGGGATTTTTCGAAATTCCCACTACAACACCTGCCATTGACGAAAAAGGATTTTTTGCTTTCACGGCCATGCCTCGGCCCGCAAAGCGGGCGACAGCCTGCTTGTGAAATATAAAGAAAAACACAAAGATTAAGCGAACATACAAGAAAAAAAAGAGAATGAAGTTAATGTTATAATGTCCTACCTAACGGGCGAGGTTATTGCCTGTGGCAATCTCTTCCACCCAACCCTTGTCATAAACAGAGAACAGACTAGCCAACCTTTACAAGCCAGGCTAGCTTGCAGTTTTTTATGGGTTTAATGGCTTATAAGGAAAAGTCCATTGGCTTGGTTCTGGGGGCCTTTGTCAATTATTAGCCTCCTTGTAAAGACAGTGGTAGAAGTGCTGAGTCATTCCTCCACTGTCTGGCTACCATCGCCCACGATGACGCCACCCGATGATGATATGATGAAAGAAAAGTCTAAGTCCTCATGATGGTTGATCGAACATAGAAATATGTGGTTCAGGAAGAGTCAACTTTGAAATAAAGTTGTCTGGAGACCATATCTCACCCCTCCAGCTGTAGCCAAGCTGGCTACAACAACAACATCGGTGGCGTCATCGTGAACGATGGTAGGCAGACAGTGGAGGAATGACTCAGTCTAATAAGGCTAATAATTGACAGGGGCCCCCAGAACCAAGCCAATGCTGGTCTACTCCCTGTTTATAGTCCCCAAGCCAGACTGCTGGTCTACTCCCTGTTTATAGTCCCTCTATAGCTTCGTATAGAGCTTATTATTAATTTAGAGCTTCGTATTAATTTAGAGCTTCGAACTTTAACTTAGAGCCGCGTATAGAACTTTACCTTAGAGCCGCGTATAGAACTTATCATTACCTTAGAGCCGCGTATAGAACTTATTATTACCTTAGAGCTTCGTATAGAACTTATTATTACCTTAGAGCCGCGTATAGAGATTTACCTTAGAGCTTCGTATAGAACTTATTATAACCTTAGAAGTCTGTCCCGGTAGCTCAGTGGTAAAGGCGGTACTCTGTGAATCCAAAGACTCCAGAGGTCGTGGGTTCGAAACCCAGCTGGGACATGACATGTTATCCTCCCAATTGGGATTTATACCACATAATAATATGTCTTGGGCTTACTGCTGGAATAATGGGACTTTCATAGTCCTAATCTGGCAGTATAAATAAGGCGATATTTATATTATTATTATTATAGAGCTTCGTATAGAGCTTATTATTACCTTAGAGCCGCGTATAGAACTTTACCTTAGAGCCGCGTATAGAACTTTACCTTACAGCTTCGTATAGAACTTATTATTACCTTACAGCTTCGTATAGAACTTAATATTACCTTAGTGCTTCGTATAGAACTTATTATTACCTTAGAGCTTCGTATAGAACTTATTATAACCTTAGAGGTCTGTCCCGGTAGCTCAGTGGTAAAGGCGGCACTCTGTGAATCCAAAGACTCCAGAGGTCGTGGGTTCGAAACCCAGCTGGGACATGACATGTTATCCTCCCATTTGGGATTTTTACCACATAATAATATGTCTTGGGCTTACTGCTGGAATAATGGGACTTTCATAGTCCTAATCGGGCAGTATAAATAAGGCGATATTTTTATTATTACAGGGTGCGCCAGAATAACCTGACGAGTTTAAAAATGATACTAAACAAGCAATTTTTAAGATAGAACAATAATTTTTGTGTTATTTGAAAGAGAAGACATGCGGATTTATTAATACATGATTTTTTGAATATTTGAATTATTTGTGAAAGATAATGTTGGTCAAATGTTTACCTCCATTTCTGATATACTCGTCAATTCTGGTCGAAGAATTGTCCATGACTTTCTCAAGCATATTCATGTGTATTGCACGAATTTCTTGAACAATTAGTCTCTTCAAGTCATCTACAGTCCTTGGCTTATGCATATAGACTTTACTTTTGAGGTAACCCCAAAGAAAATAGTCACAAGCAGAGAGATTTAATTCGGTAGTGAGTCCGAAACTTTCTCTGAGTAATTGCCACAGAATCACCACTTTTAAAAAATGTCTCTACAACAAAAGCACGATGCGCATGTGTCCAGGACTCCATTGTAACTAAATCCGCTTTTATTGGAAACAAAATGACACTAACATCAACCATCTACGACAAGTTATGACTTGATAGTTAATATTTTAAATTCGTCAGGTTATTCTGGCGCACCCTGTATTATTATAGAGCTTCGTATAGAGCTTATTATTACCTTAGAGCCGCGTATAGAACTTTACCTTAGAGCCGCGTATAGAGCTCAGCCTCGTGTTGGCCGAGTGACGCGCCGTGTCCAGATCGTCGATATCTTTCAGCGTGAGCGCCAGCTTCTTCAGCTGTTCGGCGATGATCAGCTCGATGGCCAGAGTCTGGCGGGAGATGTCGCCCAGGGCGTCTTGGGCGGGGAAGTGGCGGCGGCGGAGAATGCAGGGCGCGAACACGATGGCGAGAGAGTTGGGGTTCATGCGGTTCGCTTCCTCGTGATAGGCGACCCTGGGTAGAAGAGAATTAGATGGAATGAAACAAACAAAACAGCCTCCGTGGCGTAATGGTTGTGACTACTGCCCGTAGTCCAGAGTTCCCGAGTTCAACTCCCGGCTGGGGCAGACTTTTCGAAAAAAAAATCTGTTCCATCCAAACACGTGAGGCTGGCATTTCCGGCCCTACCCAGGCTGGGTGAGGTTAATGTGGGTAGCTGGTACGATTCCCAGCGAATGGAGGGTAAAACCCCCGTCCTAGTCCAGGACGTTAAATCAAATAGAATCGTTGGCGTTAGGAAGGGCATCCAGCCGTAAAAAATGTGCCAAAACCAATCAACCTCAACCATGAGGTTGAACAACGTCGACCCTGCTTGAGCGGGATAAGACAGAGTAAAAGAAGATTGTGTATATTGTTTCCATTTTTTTCATTGTTAAAATAATTATTTGTACTGTACATATGTATGTCCATTTATATCTAATAAAATGTTGAATAATAATAATGTAATGGGAATGAATAGGATACTGAAAGTCAAATTCTGTTCCACGCCTGACCAGCCAGCGTCAATGCAATGACTAGCTGGATGGAAAGTTCCCCAGCCAATCGAGAGTAAAACAGCCGTCTCCATAAATAAACTTGACAATTGAAACGGAGGTTACTTTATTATTTATTTATTGAAACTTTATTTTTTTATACAAAACAATCAACAATTTATTTACGAACAAGGAGAAAAAATACTAAAAAAAAACACACAATATAGAACAATATTAAATTAATTTATATTTACACTTGTTCTGTAATCCGGAGCGAAGTAAATGCCTCAGACATTCTCTGTCACAAATCCCCGGTTAAACTCCAACACGTAACATAACTATCAATCAATCAAATGTTTTATTGTGAACAAATGTATACAAAGTATGTGTTTCACATTTATCTTAAATTACTAATTAGAAACTAAAACTAATTAGTTTTAGTTTTTTGTTAAATAAAGAAAAAAAAAAAACTAATTAGAGACTAACCTGGCCAAAGCTTACCTTACGAAGATGGAGCAAGGATTTTTATGTATGTATTCATTTTTATGTATAATTATTATTTTTATTTTATGATGACCGAGTATGTTAAATAAAAATATATGATCGTTAGAATTTCTATATTACTAACCTGGCCAAATGGAAGATCAGTCTTTCCATGAGGTAGAAGTTCGGCTTGGGCAGAGCTTTCAGAATGGAGAACAGGGTGGACACTCGGTCTTCCGTCAAGTCCGAAGCTCGCAGGAGCTCGTCGTAGAATTCGAATGTGAGCAGGGGCTCCGTCATTTCGCGCAGGAAGAGTTTGAGAAGATTGGCGAGAATGTGGACAGAGGTGTTGTCAAACGAGAGCTCGCCGAGATGACCGGAGTCTATACGAGCCTTGAGCTCCTGTACTTTGGAATGTATCTGGAATAGAATAGAATGGAATAGAATGGAATATATTGGAGTAGAGTTTGAGAAGATTGGCGAGAATGTGGACAGAGGTGTTGTCAAACGAGAGCTCGCCGAGATGACCCGAGTCTATACGAGCCTTGAGCTCCTGTACTTTGGAATGTATCTGGAACAGAATAGAATGGAATAGAATAGAATATATTGGAATAGAGTTTGAGAAGATTGGCGAGAAAGTGGACAGAGGTGTTGTCGAAAGAGAGCTCGCCGAGATGACCCGAGTCTATACGAGCCTTGAGCTCCTGTACTTTGGAATGTATCTGGAATAGAATGGAATAGAATATATTGGAATAGAGTTTGAGAAGATTGGCGAGGATGTGGACAGAGGTGTTGTCGAACGAGAGCTCGCCGAGATGACCCGAGTCTATACGAGCCTTGAGCTCCTGTACTTTGGAATGTATCTGGAATAGAATGGAATAGAATATATTGGAATAGAGTTTGAGAAGATTGGCGAGTCTATACGAGCCTTGAGCTCCTGTACTTTGGAATGTATCTGGAATAGAATGGAATAGAATAGAATAAAATAGAATGGAATAGAATAGAATGGAATAGAGTTTGAGAAGATTGGCGAGAATGTGGACAGAGGTGTTGTCGAACGAGAGCTCGCCGAGATGACCCGAGTCTATACGAGCCTTGAGCTCCTGTACTTTGGAATGTATCTGGAATAGAATGGAATAGAATATATTGGAATAGAGTTTGAGAAGATTGGCGAGTCTATACGAGCCTTGAGCTCCTGTACTTTGGAATGTATCTGGAACAGAATAGAATGGAATAGAATATAATGGACTAAAGTTTGAGAAGATGGGACAGACACCCCTTTTTGTGGCCCCTTTTTTGATTTTGTACCACAGTGCGGCACCCTTAGCTTTCACGATCACAAAATTTCACTACCGATATCAAGCATTATTTTTTAACAACTCAACAAAATTTCAAGAGCATTGCTTCATTAGATAAATTTAGAAATATCATTTTTAATTTTCACCAAAACGGCCCCCATGCGGCCCCAAAAACAAATAAAATTCTAGGACTAAAATGAACATTAATACTAAATTTCATCATTTTTGAAGTATTCGGTCGGGAGTTCTTGCGGAACAGACAGACAGACAAGCTAAAGCCAAATTAGAAAAGAACCTCACTGCGTTTAGTTAAAAAAAAACATGGGATTTCAAGTGTTGGAAATGTCGACTTTCTTCTTAAATCTGTACGTTATACTTTGAAAACGTCCCAATAGAAACAGTCAAGTCTCAAGCGATGAATCATAACAAGTAAAGTACAAACAATTCCACAAACCCAGACACATTAATCTTGATTTCTTTTGAAAGATTTATGTTTGACACTTATGCAGTCATATTTTACCAGGAATGTCTCGAGCTTTTTCTAAAACACGAAAGTAGTAAAGAACTTAATTAAATTAATTTGATCTGCATTGCAAAGGCGTTGAAAATAAACAAACAAAAATAAAGTCTTGCTTACATAGTAAGGTTCTAAAATTGAACATAAAGAAACAATTGGAACAAAGAAAACATTTGTTACTATACTATATTACAGACTTTTCAGAAATCGTTCTAACAGTTCAATGGCCCACAACAGATTTCTTTAGTAACAGCTTTTACATACAAGTTTTTACATGATATTTAAAAATGCATGTTTTTCTAATGAACCAACGAATTTCCTGGTATTTAAGCTATGCTTTCACATTTGAATAACCTCGAATGAATTTAGAGACTGAACAAGTTTTCATACAGAAATCCTAAGTTTATTATTAATTAATCTTGTTTATATTATTAATACTGTCAATTTTATATTTAATTTTTACCATTGTTTGTCTGTATATATGTTCTGCTAATAAAGAGTTTCTAAAAAAAAAAAAAAATAAGTTTTACAAGAAACGAACACAATACTTTCGATTTCTAATATTAGAAATTTCTCGGATGTAAAACATAATTATGACCTAACTAAAGGGCGCGGTTATTGCCTATGGCAATCTCTTCCACCCAACCCTTTACCACTGGTAAAGGGTTGGGACATACGATTATTAAATAATTTTTCAGTGAAAAATTCCTGAATAATGTTTACGAATAAGAAATGGTCATCAAAATAAATTACAAAAACTAGCGAGGCAATAAATATGGGCAAGGCTTGATGTAGAAATCAAGATAAGTCGTGGCTCGCGTGTGAAGTAGAAATGTAAAGGCGACGATTAGCTGAATTTAAGTCGATAAAATTTCTAGCAAGGACTGAAAATTGAGTACCATGTGAAATACGAAATTTTGTTCTTTGCTAAGTCAATTTCCAAGTTCATACTTTATTATAATAATAATATCGCCTTATTTATACTGTCCGATTAGGACTAGTAAGTTCTATTATTCCAGCAGTAAGCCCAAGACGTATTATTATGTGGTAAAAATCCCGAATGGGAGGATGACTTGTGTTGTCCCGGCAGGGTTTCGAGCCCACGACCTCTGGAATCTCTGGATTCACACAGTGACGCCATTACCACTGAGCTACTGGGACAGACTTATAGAGACTGTCCCGGTAATTATAGAGATTATAGAGTAATTATAGAGAAAAGGCGAAGAATTGAGGTGCCAGATTTCACCTTTTCTCTATAATAAATTAAGAACTGCCAACGTCGATCGCGCGTTGAATGCACGGGTTCTCGTAGGATCACCAAAGTTAAGCAGGGCCCAGAGGTAAAGTTGGCTGGAGACCATCACTCACCCCTCCAGTTGTAGCCAAGCTGTCTACAACAACAACAACAACAACAACATTATATTAATAATAATAATAATGCTTTTTCTTTGTGTTATTATGTCACAATTTTAGTGGGTAGCGCAGAATCATACGACTTTACCACTTTAATTTACAATATCTTGTATTATTTTTTTTTTTGCCTAAGATTCTGCCACTGGTCGCTGCTTCACATTAAAGCAGCTACTCATTTTTCCTCACGAGGTATGAGTGGACCCCGAACATCCAAGTACACAGCAGAAAAAATCCTCCCCCGCTGGGAATCGAACCCAGGTCACCATGGGTGCAATGCCTAGCGCGCTAACTCGCTCTGCCACAGCTGTCTACAACAACAACTTCTTCTTTTTCTTTACCTTATCCCGTTCAAACGGGGTCGGCATTTCGAGTCAGTCCTCTCCACAGTATTCTATCATGTACTAAATCACTTGATATTCCTTTTGCATTTAGGTCTGTATTTATACAGTCTATCCATTTTCTCTTGGGTCTACCTCTTTTTCTTTTCCCCTGTATATCTATTTTTTCTATCTTCTTCCAAACATCGTGTTCATCTCTTCTTTCCACATGCCCATACCATTGCAGTCTTCGCTCTTGTATCTTTTTGGACACCTCTGTGACTTTTATTTTGTTTCTGATAATTTCATTTCTTATCCTATCCAACAACAACAACAGAGTTAAAATAGAAATTTCAATTATTAATGCTACGAGTATGAGGATCAGAGGAACTCGGAGAAGAATTCGTGGTGTTGGTTGTGAAGATGGGGCGGGAGTGTTTGAAGTTGCCGAGATATGATTGTAAAGAGTATTTTTACGTAATAATCTCAATATATTGGTTTCAGTAGTTGTAAAAAAAAAAAAAACAACAACAACATTATATTATTTAAACAGCCAGCACTCACCCCGGACTTCCGATAGATCCCCTCGGTGTAGAGACCCCGCAGCTCGATGGTGGTGATGAGCCGGTCCACCAGACTCGGCACCTTGCCGTCCGCCGAGCTGAGGGCACTGAGCGGCACCCCGAACACCCGGAGCCCATGGGCGGCGGAGCCGGTGGTGCTGCGGGCGGCCAGACCACACTCGCCCAGGATCCGGGTGTAGCACTTGCGATGACAGGTGAGACGGCAATCTGAGAAAATGAAAAAATTGTCTTTTTATTACGGTCGAACCTGAGCCGTATTTTTCTTTCTAACCAAAGTTAACCAAACGGGAATAAAATGAACCAAACTGGAAGCAAGTCATTTTGCTTTTGGAAGAGGAAAAATTTCCTCTTCGAAAGTTAACCAAAATGGAAGTAGAAAATTATTGCTTCCAGTTCTTTTGTAGGTTAAGTCCATTCATTGTTTATCTTTAAAAGTACCGAAACGCATTTTTCTTTTACGAATGTGGTGAAGTTGACCTTGGAATAAAATGGAAATATTTGGAAATATCGAACCTGGAATTTTTTTTTTAATCCAAAAGAAAAATAGGCCTCTGGATATAAAGGTGCGTCTACATTATGTGGACACAGACAATAACCCCACCCCTTAGGACATTAGCTTCATTCTTTTTTTTTCTTTTCTTGTTTCTTTCTTCAATCTATTTATTTTATCTTTATAATTTCACTGTATTTTAGTGTATATATTTTTGTCTTACCTAATACAGCATACTATAATAATCATAATAATATGTAGATCGACAGTGTTAATACTCCAAAACCTCGATCGACACATCCACACTACGTCGATTGTGTGGATCGACAGCTGTCGAATGACTAGTGTGGATGTACCTTAAGAGAAATTAAGGTACCGGAGTTTTATCTCTTATATCCAGGTTTCTCTTAAAAGAGGTTATTTTTCCTTATAGAGAGGTAAATTTGACCAAGAAATTGTTCTCTTATGATATCCAGGTTTCTCTTATAACCAGGTTCTACTGCATGACCTCGTTTCTACTGCCAAGGTACTCGGCATAAATACACTAAAAAAATATCATTCTTTTTGGACCAGCCACAGGAAAAATTATCTCTCGTAAGGAAATTTAAAGAAGAGCGCGTCATTCAGATACGACTCTAGTAAAAAAAATCATTTATTTGTTTTCTTCACTTTTTAAAGTTATCATATTTGTGTTAATCACAATCGTGATGTCACAACTACTCAAACTCGCTGTACAAAATTTACGCTGAAACCGGGACTTGAACCACCGACCTCCAGGTTTCAAGTCCGGCGCCTTATCGATCAAGTTACTCACTCTGGCACACCAGCATGCGCTCGATGGGCCACTTGAAGAGAGAGTTGCAGATCTCGCAGGCCGTGGGTATGTTGATGATCTTGGACTCGAGCACATGCCTCAGGAACACGATGCGGTCCTCCTGCTTGCGCGAAGCTTTCTTGTCTTTCTTCCGCTCCTGAGGATAATATAAGATAAGATAAGATAAGATAAGATAAGATAAGATAAGATAAGATAAGATAAGATAAGATAAGATAAGATAAGATAAGATAAGATAAGATAAGATAAAATAAGATAAGATAAGATTTATTGGTGTACATCAAATTTGCAATTTGCTTACACAAGTCAAATACAGATACAGAAATGAAATAGAGGAAGGAAAAAACAAAATATGTAGAACTTAGGAAGTAATAGAGAGAAACAATTTTATTTTTTTTATTAAACAAACAAAATGAACTGCCAGCCTTTAACTGGTTGCTTGATACACAGCATACTCATCAAAAGATCTTGTCTTCATTTTCTTTCATTGATGTTTACTAATTTTCAATTTGTAAATATATGTACATATATTATATTTTTTTATTTAAATTGTAAGTTAGACCATATCACTCAAGCTGCAGCTCAAAAATTCTTCTAAGGAATAAAAGCCCCCTTTTTAAGAAAATTAGTGATACATGTTTTAAATAACTTTAGTGGCATGTCCCTGATATGTAGGGGCAATTTGTTAAACAATATAATAGCATGATAATTGGGACCAGCAGACGAACCAACCAACGAAATTAGTTAGCACGAACAGACGAACTTGAATGAATGTTTTACAGAAGTATGTACACAAATAGTTAAAATAACAAACTTCATAAAATTAACATCAGGACATGTCTCAAGAAGACAAGGCGATCTTCCTGTTTGTGTCAAGACTTCTTGTCTGTATTTCTCTCCTGATGACAAACAGACGAACTTATTAAAATTAAAAAAAAAGTTATTAAATTTTAAAAAGTACATTACTTATTATACCAGAAATAAGGAGATCAACGAACAAAATTAGTTCGCACGGACAGACGAACTTCATAAAATTAACACCAGGACATGCCTCAAATTAATAGAATTAACACAACAGGCCGGGACTCAAGTGGTCTTCCTGCTTGTGTTCAGACTTCTTGTCTTTATTTCTCTCCTGATGACAAACAGAAGAACTTATTTAAAAAAAATTAATCTATATATGGGTCATTTTCATTTATCTTGGGCAATTGGATTTTTTCAAGTCATGAACGTTACCTTTTTCCTAAACAATTTTTAGGCTCAGAAGACTAAGACAAATACCTTTGAGCAAAAGCTTTCATTTAGAATATTTCTAGCAGCTACCTCTTCACACAAAATTACAAAAACTTAACGTACCAGGTAACGTTCATGACCACGGGTAACGTTCATGACGGTAACGTTCATGAGTAACACGCCACTAAAACAATCTTTTCTCAATAAAAGAATATTCACTTTACAAAAAAAATATTTGATTGGAAAGAGGACATGCAGAAGAATTAAAGAAATACATTATATATTAAAGAATCATTACAATTTATTTAAAAAACCGCGTAACGTTCTTGTCAAAAAAAATTAGACCCACCATTGTCCCTCACTGTACTGCATCTAACATCCAACTGACAGGAAATTTCAAAACAAAAACAATGTCATCTGTAAGAAGCAAAATGGCGGCAGCTGCTAGCTTCTCATTCTAAGGGTTTTTCAAAATGGTTTACATTTTTTTGGGGGTAACATTCATGTCGGAGATTTTTTTTTTCTTCGTAGGGACACAACTTTACACGTCTGTAGAATGAGGTGAACATTATTATTTTTATGAAAACTAATGGTCACATCTTAAATAAACTGTATTTTTCTCATTTATATTGGATTTTGGTGAAAATAATGGGCAGAAATGCATTTTTTTCTATCAGACACAGTAAAATCTTAGACTAAGGGACACCTAAAATATCATGAACGTTACTTACATAACTGGCAATTTTGAGTCTCCACATTAGTTTAAAAGACAATTTATTATTGTAATTATAAAAAAAATTGTTGTGATGTGATCAAATAGATTTTAGTCATATATCCCTATTATTTTCACATTTATTAAAGGAGAAAAGTTGCGGACTTGATATGCCCAAGATAAATGAAAATGACCCATATATAAAATCCATTTACATTCATTCATAATCAACGCAGAGCCTAAACGGCTGGGCCGATTGACTTGAAATTTTGCAGGAAGCTTTCCCTTATGATGTAGGGGCGTACTAAGAACGGATTTTTTGAAGGAAACAAGGGTTCTCAACTTATGGCCAAAAATTAACATTCATTGATAATTAACACAGAGCCTAAACGGCTGGGCCGATTGACTTGAAATTTTGCAGGAAGCTTCTCCTTATGATGTAGGGGCGTACTAAGAACGGATTTTTTTAAAAGGAAACAGGGGTTCTCAACTTATGGCCAAAAATTAACATTTATTCATAATCAACGCAGAGCCTGAATGGCTGGTCCAATTGACTTGAAATTTTGCAGGAAGCTTCTCCTTATGATGTAGGGGCGTACTAAGAAAGGATTTTTTGAAGGAAACAAGGGTTCTCAACTTATGGCCAAAAATTAACATTCATTGATAATTAACACAGAGCCTAAACGGCTGAGCCGATTGACTTGAAATTTTGCAGGAAGCTTCTCCTTATGATGTAGGGGCGTACTAAGAACGGATTTTTTTTTAAGGAAACAGGGGTTCTCAACTTATGGCCAAAAATTAACATTTATTCATAATCAACGCAGAGCCTAAACGGCTAGGCCGATTGACTTGAAATTTTGAAGAAAGCTTCCCCTTATGATGTAGGGACGTACTAAGAAAGGATTTTTTGAAGGAAACAGGGGTTCTCAACTTATGGTCAAAATTAGTCATTTTTAGAGTGTTGTCAGATTCTCAAAAAGGGAAGAGCTGAATGACTTGAAATTAGGCAGACAACTTCTTTCAGTGATGAAGAAGCTTACTATGAAAGGATTTTTCAAAGATGACAGGGGTCCTCAACTTATGGACAAAAGTAGACATTTTAGCATCTTGCAAGATTCTCAAAACGGTTGAGCCGAATGACTTAAAATTTGGCAGACAGCTTTTTTTGTGATGTAGGGGAATAATAAAAAACAAATTTTAAAAGAAAATAGGGGTTCTCAACTTATGGTCAAGCTGGATGGCGAATACTATGTTTTTCGATTCATGAAAGATACTCTCCTGTCATACATTTGGCCGTCCACTTTGAAAATGGACAAAGGGTAGGTTTTACAACCGAAAATGTCCAACAGAGAATTGACAACCCGCCCAAAACAACATTAATGGCGTTTTTCCAACTATGCAACCAGGATGAATTTGCAAAGACTCTTTTTTATAATGAAGTACCAGCATTTTATGTGTGGAAAAAGAACATGTTCCAAAGAAGAAAAAAAAGGATCAATTGTTCCAGGACATCCGGGTGTAAAAGAACAAAAAACGCTTGCATACGAGTCTGCAACCATTGGGACATTTTCATCTTTACTATTCAAGGTCTAAAACTTAACTGACCAAATTTCGTATTGTGCGCATGACACATACTTTTTCTCTTCTCTCTTTTTATAATTTAATATTTCGTTATTGTGCGCATGACACATACTTTTTCTCTTCTCTCTTTTTATAATTTAATATTTCGTTACATAATTTCGTTACATAATTTCGTCACATAATTTCGTTACATAATTTCGTCACATAATTTCGTTACATAATTTTGGTTATGTGCCAGAGCAAAGACATGAAAATGTCAAAAAAGACCACGTTCTTGGTAGAGTTTATACCGTACATCCGAATGAATCAAAATGTTTCTACCTACGATTACTTCCACATAAAGTGCGAGGACCTACTTCATTCAGAAGCCTCAAATGGGTAGGCGGCATTGAATACGCTACGATCCATGCTGCATGTCTAGCCATGGGTTTGTTACTTGATGCTGCGCAAGCAATGTGAACAATATTACCAACAGAACTTATTTGGCAGAAATTTCATAGAACACATTTCAAATGAGGTCTTTCGTCTCTGAAAAAGTGCCATTACTCAATAGTGAACAGAGATACGTGTATGAAACTGTACTTTAGAGCGTCACTTCATCTCTTGATTCTGTAGGTAATAATTTGTTCTTCCTAGATGCTCCAGGTGGAACTGGAAAAACATTCTTAATAAACCTTTTGTTAGCTACAATGCGCAAAGATGGAAATATTGCCATTGCTGTTGCATCGTCCGGTATTGCCGCCACACTGATAGAAGGAGGCCGCACTGCTCATTCTGCTTTGAAATTGCCGCTCAATTTAAATTCAGTAGATACACCAAGCTGTACTATTGGAAAGCAAAGTGATATGGCCAAAGTCCTCAGGGATTGCAAGATAATCGTATATGTATGATGAATGTACAGTGACTCATAAAACTGGCTTAGAGAAACTGGACCGTACTCTTCAAGACATTTGTGGTGTTAAAAATCTTATTGGTGGTAAAACTGTGCTACTGTCTGGAGATTTTAGACAAACTTTACCCGTTGTTCCACGTGGAACAAGAGCTGACGAAGTGAAGGCATGTTTAAAATTTTGTGGCCACAGATAACTGTTTTTTCTTTAAAGTTGAATATGCTAACTATCAACTTACGAATCCGTAGACACTGTTGTGGAAGAGGAAGAAGCCATCCATTACCCAACCGAATTTCTTAATACACTAAATCCTCCTGGCTTGCCACCCCATCGGCTATGCCTTAAGGTTGGAGCACCAATAATATTACTAAGAAATCTGAGACCCCCGAAATTGTGTAACGGCACGCGGCTTCAAATTACATCCTTAAAAAAAAAAAACATTATCGAGGCAATTATATTCACAGGGGCTGGTGCAGGTGAAACAGTATATGTACACAGGATTTTTTGTCGGCGCGGGGGTTCGAATAAGGGACCTTCCGCATGGCAAGCGAGTGCTTAACCATTGAGCTATTTGTGTGCTCATTTAATCTGTTCATTAGCAACTATACACTTGGGTTCTAATGTGATTTCCGGCTACCACTTTAATTTCAAAAGAGTTCAATTCCCCATAAAACTATGTTTTGCCATGACGATAAATAAGGCACAGGGGCAAACTCTCGAGCTAGCTGGAATTGACCTTAGAACAGATTGCTTCTCCCCCCGGTCAGCTCTATGTTGCTTTTTCAAGAGTAAGGTCTGCCAAGTCCCTCATTGTGTTACAGCCAGATGGTATAACAAAGAACCTGGTGTGTAAAGAAGTGCTTCAATAACCATAAAACTTATGCAGCGGCGGTGGCCATGCCTTAACTAATATGTGGCCATGCCTTGGCCACGCGAAGCGGGCGTAGCCCGCTAGTGTAATTATATCTTAGAATAGTTTTTTAAAATAATACAATTGTATCTCGATTTTTTTCTCTTATGTACTGTAAACTATCCTCAATCTGAGAATATTATTATTATTTAATGAATAAATAAAAACCAGGTATATTACTTATTATTATACTAGAAATAAGGAGATCATAAAAATATTGTTAAAAAAAATAAATAAAAAAAGGAATTTATAGATAAAAATTGAATCATGCCTAATAAGAGAAAAACAAATTCCGTTCAGTAGTTTCTGAGATAGCGCGTTACAGCTAATGTATTTAACAGACCAACAGACAGACACAATACCAAAATTCCTCAGGAGATAGTGAAAAGTCCAGAAATATGAAAAAAAATTGAAATCAGAGCAAAAAAATATTTTTTTTCACCTATACATATATATAAAAAAGAACACAATACTTACGATTTATAATATTAGAAATTTCTCGGAAGTAATACAACAGACAAGTAATATAAAGTCAGGTGATGGTAGAACGGGTTTCTACCTATCACAAAGGATAAGTCTGGCAATACAAAGAGGAAATGCGGCGGCAGTTGTGGGCTGTGTGCCCCAGGGAGATGAGTTGGATAATGAAAGTGAATAAAGTGAATTGTAATGAATGAATATATTGATGAATAGTGACAACATTACGAAACTCCAAATTTCATCATCTTCTAATTTCTTAATGTGCGAATGGTCGCTATCCATACAAATAGCTACAGATACAACAGACAACAAAAAGCGTATCCAAAACGCGGCCAATCACTCACCTTGGGCCGCTTGGTCTTGCCGGAGCGCGGCTTCTCTGGCTCCGAGCCTCGTGACGTCATGAACTCGTTCATAAAGCCGCGGAACGCGTTCACGCCCATGGTGACCGGGAAGTCGTGGCCGGGGTCCTCTTGATGCGAGACCGTCTGCATCACCTAGAATAAAAAATAAAAATAAACCTTTATCCCATAAAATATAATAAGACCTGTTTGACTGCTGGAGTTAAGGGACTGTTCAGTCTTACCTCGGCAGTATAAACAAGGTATATGCTTTTTCTTTGTGTTATTCTGTCACAATTTTAGTGGGTAGCGCATAATCATAGGAGTTTACCACTTTAATTTACAATATCTTGTATTATTTTTTTGCCTAAGATTCTGCCACTGTTCGCTGCTTCACATTAAAGCAGCTACTCATTTTTCCTCACGAGGTATGAGTGGACCCCGAACATCCAAGTACAGAGCAGAAAAAATCCTCCCCCGCTGGGAATCGAACCCAGGTCACCATGTGTGCAATGCCTAGCGCGCTAACTCGCTCTGCCACAGTGACTACTGAACATAATTATATACATTCATATAATGGTAAAAATTAAATATAAAACCACTGGTCGCTGCTCACATTAAAGTAGCTACTCATTTTTTCTCACGAGGTATGATTGGACCCCGGATTTCCAAGTACAGAGCAGGTCACAGTGCGTGCAAGCCTAGTGGGCTACCCACATGGCAATGTTGACTTCTTAACAGGTTAACAACCATGATATATGTAACTGTACCTTGACTAGCTGTCCCTGTGGGACCGTATGGTACACATTTGTACCTTGTTTTGAACTCTACTATGAAGGACCATAAGGTACTGAAACTAGAATTCAAACCTAGAACTAAGAAAGGGAAGGCACACATGTGTACCTTAGCATTTCGTTTTTACATAACTTACTCTTGAGGTACTAATCCGTATCTTGAAAAAAAACAAGGTACGTATCTGGTGCTTGCATTGACAGTGAAATTCTTGAAAAAGTTCCTTGGTCCAAAGGTCAAAATCATGAAAAGTTGGACTGGTCGTTAATTTATTATTGGGGAAAACATTGCCAAACGTACGGTACCTGCAAAAAGTTGACGATCAGATCCTTGTACTTGATATTCAACGTTTCCGTTGAGTTCTGGTGCGCGGCAACACTGTACGTGGCCACCAGGTTGTCCTTGAACTCCCGCAGTGCCTGCTTGAACACGCGGTCCACGTGAGACGAACTGGCGCCTATCTGGTAAATCTGACAACAGTGGAGGAAAAATGAACGGAATTGTTAGGTACTGTGAAAAAGGGAATAATTGTTGTGGGAATGGGATTTCCAAGACAACACTGTAAAAATAAACAAGCGCCTATCTCTTAAATCTGACAACACTGGAGGAAAAATGAACGGAATTGTTAGTGTGAGAAAAGGGAATAATTTTTGTGGGAATGGGATTTCCAAGATTACACTGTAAAAATAAACAAGCGCCTATTTCTTAAATCTGACAACACTGGAGGAAAAATGAACGGAATTGTTAGTGTGAGAAAAGGGAATAATTTTTGTGGGAATGGGATTTTCGTGACAACACTGTAAAAATCAATAGATCAATGTTCTTCGTTGAGTCACTGTGGCCGAGTGAGTTAGCGCGCTAGGCATTGCACGCATGGTGACCTGGGTTCGATTCCCAGCGGGGCAGGATTTTTTCTGCTCTGTACTTGGATGACTCATACCTCGTGAGGAAAAATGAGGGGGGGGGCAAGGACTTCGATTGTTATGGACCTCTCTTTATAAATAAATGTTTATTGAAGAAAAAAATTGTTGTTCAATGTTTCGAATATTTTATGGCATCGTTTTGTACCGTTTTTTTGTAATCAGAGATTGTGACTACAATTTTTTTGACAACTCTGAACACAGGATTTTCCATATGTTGAGTGAGAGGTCCAACAACTGAACTCAACATGTTAAATACTTCTTTTGCTTTCCATGAATTGACGTGCTCAGAAGGATAATGTGTTTTTTTTCGGACAAAGAATTTGTTTTGGGCAAATTCGTTTTATTTGCCCTCTAGTAAAAAAAAAAAAAAAAAAAAAAAAAAAAAAAAAAAATAGAACAACAGAAACAACGAAAAACCTTTGTCGAAAATTATAGATCTTATATTTTAAAATGATGGATACTCATACAGGGTGCATAGTCTGCATAGGTTACTTCTGAAGTGGTTTGAATTGGGTAGATATTCACATAAATGTTAGACAAGTGCATTGATCGTGTGATTCGATACGAAGTCATAATATAATAATAATATTACCTTATTTATACTGCCCGATTAGAACTATTAAAGTCCCATTATTCCAGCAGTAAGCCCAAGACATATTATTATGTGGAAAATCCTGTCAATGTGCAAATCCTGACAAAAAACTTGTCATGTCCCGGCTGGGAAGTATTTAATTTTTTTCTAGTTCAATGTTTTGTCCTTTTATTGGCACTAGGGATGCCAATATCGAATCACAATATCGATATTTGTGATATCGATATTATCGGAAGCAAAGTATCGATATCCGATATTTATCGAAACGAAAATATCGATATTCCGATATATCGAACTTTGATATTTTTATTTATTTCATTATTTCATTAGAACAGATGGGGATATAAGTTTAGTTTAGGTGTAGGTGTCACGCTATTAACTCTATAAAGGCAGTGTCTTAGTCTTAAGTGCATTGTGTTGTAGGCTATAGGTACCAGGTACCTGTACCTATCATAATATATTAATTATTA
This sequence comes from Bactericera cockerelli, assembly GCA_024516035.1. Lineage (NCBI taxonomy): Eukaryota > Metazoa > Arthropoda > Insecta > Hemiptera > Triozidae > Bactericera > Bactericera cockerelli. The sequence goes on along the minus strand of CM044962.1, from coordinate 8,877,399 downwards.
TTTTATTAATGCAATTACCTATAAATCATACATTACAATATTTCAGAAAATCAATACGAACTATACAAAGCAACTTAAAACCACGTGTTTTGTTCTTATTGGAATTCATCAGAATTTACAGTATTAAATAAATTTACCCTACAAAACAAGCAAATTTAATCCATTTAGTGAGGGTATTCGATAACGATATTTTTTTCCGATATTATCGATATTATCGGAACCTCAGTATCGATACCAAATATCGATAATATCGGATCCAAAATATCGATATAATATCGACATCCCTAATTGGCACTCGACTGCCGACTTCTAGGTTATGAGACCGCCACATCGATCGACCTCATGAAGTGGGTATACCTCTAGTAAGTAGCTATTTACCATTAAAGTTATAAAAAAAAATCGCATCAATTTTTTTTTTTTTACTTTATTAATTGGACATATTATATACAACACAGATAGTTACAAATTAATATACAATATAAGAGAGAAAAAAAATATATACATTATTATGTCCTAACTAAGGGGCGGGGTTATTATTGCCTTTGGCAATTTCTTCCACCCAACTCTTATAACATTTTTTTATAGCACAATACTTCCGATTTTTTAATATTAGAAATTTATCGGAAGACACGGAAGGAGCCCAAAAAATTGCTTCTGGACGTCCACAGGGGTTAATACCCCATCAATTTTTCGACCACCATGACACAATTATCATGTCCACGGAAAGTAAAGCAAGTATAGCTAGAGTAGATGGCACGTTGAATACACCAGTTCTCGTTCCGTCACTGAAGTTAAGCAACGCCCAGCGACATTCATGGGTGACCATTCAAATACGTTCCCTCGTGATGCTGCCTATTCCCGGCCCCACTCAGGCTGGGCAAGGTTAATTTGAGTAACTGGTTTGTGAGTTTCCAACATATTGACGCTAAAAGCCGACGATAATCAAATAAAAATTAAGTAAAAAAATTAATCGAACGGGGATTTCACGATTCGTCTCAAACTACCTGAGGTGGCCTTTTTCACAACACGATTCGTCTCAAGAAAAACAAAACACGATTCGTCTCATAACACGATTCGTCTCAAATACTCAAAAATCGAAAATATATAATATCCCTTTCAAACTATCCCCATAAGAAAAAATTCCCTCTCGCACCAAAAAAAAAATCCCTATAAAATGGCGATGTTCACGATGTTATTGTTTTGAACCAGTAACAGTCATCTATGTTATCAGTGTTTATTTGAGTGTTTGACAGTAGGGTTAGGTAAAATTCATAGAAGGCCATGCCTCAAGAATATAGTAGGGTTAGGTAAAATACATAGAAGGTCATGCCTCAAGAATATAGTATTACGGTTAGGGATAATACATAGAAGGCAATGCCTTAGGTTTAAAGTAGGGCTAGGTAAAATGCATAGAAGGCCATGCCTCAAGAATATAGTAGGGTTAGGTAAAATGCATAGAAGGCCATGCCTCAAGAATATAGTAGGGTTAGGTAAAATACATAGAAGGCCATGCCTCAAGAATATAGTAGGGTTAGGGATAATACATAGAAGGCAATGCCTTAGGATTAAAGTAGGGTTAGGTAAAATGCATAGAAGGCCATGCCTCAAGAATATAAGAAAAAATTCCCTCTAAGATGTTTTAAATAAGATGTAATAAAATATCCCTCAATATGTACCGTATTTTATTGTCGTACTGAGACGAATCGTGTTGTTTACTTTTTCGTCAAAAAAAATGTTTTGAGACGAATCGTGTGGTCATTTTTATACCTGAAATTCCAACCTTTTTAAAAAACCCTTTTTGAGACGAATCGTGATGCGCCCAATCGAACAACCCTGTATGTCCAGGACTTTGCACAGTCACATGCAACCATAGTCCAGGGCTCACCAGCACGCGATAGGTCAATAGTTTCTCACACAAAGGCCAAAATATATCCGCCGAACACAAGGCGAAGAGTACAATCAACCTTTGCCAAACCGCAGCAAGGAAGCACTTCTGGGGTCATTTATTTGTTGCTGGTACTGTTGGTGTTGTCATTAATTCTTCTTCTTTCATTAATTACTATTTTAAAAAAAAGATATCATATTTGCGTACTATCACAATTCATTAAATTTCAAAATTGTTAAAACTTACAATGTTAAATTTTCTTCGAACTTGGGACTCGAACCACCGACCTCCAGGTTACAAGTCCGCCGCCTTACCGATTAAGCTACTGAGTTGGTCTACTTTCCATTACCTATGAGCTATTGTAATCGGTCACTTTTTTTCCATTGTTATATCAAATTACCCCTCCCTAATTAAACGTTTTGAAGGCATGGTCCGTTCAAATTTCAGTATTCTTTCCTTCCATATTTACATACATATTATAATTATACATTTAAATTTCCACAAATAGATTTTTGCTTTCCTTATCCTAATACTTAAAGTAATACCCAAGGTTTACCTTCATACAGTAAATTACAGTTACCTGATTGTACGCCATTACATTTTAGTTCCAACTATTTGTTTTTTGGAAGACAAAATTTCCCCTACCAAATTAAAAGGTCGGGGAAAAACTCCCCCCTCCGATAAATTTTCCCAGATAAAATTCCCGAGGTCAATGAACTTGGACTTGAAGGAAACTGAACACCTCGACCAGTTAATCGTGGCCTCTGGAGAACTGCGGTCGAAAGTTTACCGTCAGCTCAGTTCTCGGCGCATCGAAGTTCGAATCCCGCCCGATGTGAAAAGTTTCCGCGAACCTTGATCGCCCAAAAGGATTGCTAGCGCTACATATCGAGAGCACAGAGAGGTAAATAAGATAACAAAACTTACATATAAATATATATTTTTTGAAAACATTTTCGACATGTATCCCAGCACCATCTTCGCAACCCAGTCCTCTTTTTGTTCAAAAAAATACAGATTTTTTTAATTTTTAAAATATTTTTAATGTATATTTGAGTGACTGAAATTATTGCGTGTTGAATGATAAACTCATTAACCTAGTTTTATTTGTATTATTATTATTAATAATAATAATAAAGACTTACAAATTTATTGTTTTTAATAATAATAATATAATTAATGAGTTGTAGAACTCATTAATAATGGGATTAGCCAGCATCACAAGGGTTGCAAATAGAGTGGTCACCCGCCACGTCCTAGTCTTATTGAACGTTGCTTAACTTCAGTGATCTCACAAGAACTATTCGAGGTGCCATCGACGCTGGCTTTAGGGCAATTTTTTTTAGAATATCCTATTGACCTAATTCCATGTCATTGACGGTGGAGTGGTGTAGTGGTCTGAACCACTGCCTGGTAATCAGATAGCACAGCAGTCCGTGAGTTCGACTCTGATTAAGTATCAAAGATATTTAAAATGAAACTCGCTCCATTTTTGTCAATACTTTTCGACATACAACCTACTGTAGTGATAGTAGTGAACACCCAAGGACTGTGAGTGTAAAGCTACTCTATAGTATCATTCTTTCAGGATAAGGATTGGGTGGAAGAGATTGCCATAGGCAATAACCCCGCCCTTTAGTTAGCACATATGTATAATGATATTTTGTTTATTTTTTTCCTGTTTATATTAATTTTCTCAATTTTGTATTTTAATTTTTACCATTATTTGTTTGATATTGTATTGTACGAGGTCTGTCCCGAAAGTTCGTATAAAAATGAGATAAAATTTTTATTTTACAATTAATCGGGTAATTCAATTTTGTCTCCTTCAAAATACTCTCGCTGGGACACAATGCACTTCTGCCATAACCATTTCCACTGTTTGAAGGCTCCTTAAAAGTCCTCAGTTTGAAGGCTTCTCAGCTGACTCGTCGTTGCTGTTTTAATGGCCTCAACGTCCCCCAAATGCCGCCCTTGAAGCACCAATTTTGTTTTTGGGATTAAAAAGAAGTCACAAGATGCCAAATCCGGTGAATAAGGGGGATGTTCAGTCGCTATGATCGAATTGTCAGTCAGAAACTCATGCACAACGAGGGGGTGTGAGCGGGGGCATTGTCGTGGTGGAGGATCCACCGCCCCTCTCGCGCCAAATAGTTGTTTTGCTCAAAGAAAGCTCTTCAGCCACCTGTCTGACGGTTAAACGACGGTCCCGCAGGACACAAGATCGAATTCTTTCCACATTGTCAGAAGTGCTGGAAGTGGAAGGACGTCCTGACCGAGGGTCATCTTCGAGACTTTCGCGGCCCTCACGAAAACTTTTCAACCACTTGTAGACTGTTGGTTCCTTGAAAACATCATCTCCATAAACTTGGTTGAGATCACTAAAAATTTCGCGGCCATTCTTGCCGAGTTTCGCGAGAAATTTGATGATGACGCGCTGTTCTTGAATGACTGAGATCTCCGACGCCGACGAGTGGTAGAGAGAGGGGTCACTTCACAGGTACCGGGACGAAACAGTTCTTTTTGTACGGCGGTTGGGCGCACACTGAGCATTGTTTAGATGTTATAGAAGGGGACGCAGCCCACCTGGCATCCCCACTTAGCTTTCCAGCCTTCCCAGAACACTTTTATACGAACTTTCGGGACAGACCTCGTATAATAATAATAATAATGTGTTTCTTTGTGTTATTATATCGCAAATTTTAGTGGGTAGCGCTGAATTATAGGACTTTTCCAAATCTTTTAATATCCTAATATCTTATTTTTGCCTAAATTTCCACCCACATTAAAGCGCCCACTGGTTGCTGCTCACATTAAAGCAGCTACTCATTTTTCCTCACGAGGTATGAGTGAACCCCGAACACACAAGAACAGAGCAGAAAAAATCCTGCCCCGCTGGGGATCGAACCCAGGTCACCGTGCGTGCAATACCTTATTGTATTGTATAGTGACTTATTATGTTTCTGATTAAGTACATTAAGATTTGGGGTTGTATGCTGAGTCCTCACTGTAGGGATGCCTGGGTCATTTGTCCCTTCAGCTGATTTTGTTATGCAGAGACGTTTGTTTAAAGCGGCTGTGCATAACATTCAGATGTTTCTTTGATAAATAATTGTCAAGGTCGAAGTATTCCCTATAGCAAGCTCGGGACCACCCTACAGTGAACCCTATAGGGATAACAAAATCGTCTCTGCATACCAGCCTAAGTACAAATGAAAAACTCGCTTCATTTGTTAATATTTTTAGACATAAGTACTCCATTACGTATCTATACAATATACATAGACACTACCCAATATATTATGAATGTGGCATCATCATTAATACAGAGCTAATTTCCATGTCACGAACATATGGTGTTGTGTGCCGCAAACTTAGATAGATATTAACTCTTTTTTTCATTATTAGCACAAGTGAGGGTTCTTTTTTTAATTTGGGTTTAACGTCGCTTTAACCAAATGACCACTGCATGGTCATTTGGACAGATCACGACGGGGGTGTTACCCTCCATTCGCAGGAAACTCAAAAACCTGCTACCCACATAAATCTCACCCAGCCTGGGTTGCGCCTTAAAGCGAGCATCACGAAGTCTTCACCTCGCTGGAAGTTGCTTAACTTCGGTGATCCTACGAGAACCGGTGCATTCAACGCTGACTGATATTAACTCTTCATGACTATTATTATTATAGTAAGCTTTATTAGGTAGAACAAAAATATATACATTTATAGTAAAATAGAGTGAAATTAATTATAAAGAAGAACAATAAGATTAAGCAAAGATACAGGAAAAAAAAAGAGAATGAAGTTAATGTCCTACCTAAGGGGCGGGGTTATTGCCTGTGACAATCTCTTCCACCCAACCCTTCTACTGATGTCATTATCTGAAAAAGTCCACGACGCGCGTCACCAAGCATTGGTAGTGGCCAGCCGTCGCGCGCGTCGATGGCTCGTTGAATACACCACTTCTCGTTCAGTCACTCAAGTTAAGCAATGTCCAGCGAGGTTAGGACTCGGATGGGTGACAATTCAAATTCGAACTCTCGTGAATCTCGTGAGGATGGTATATATTCCCGACCCCACTCAGGCTGGGTGAGTTTAATTTGAGTAGCTAATTCGTGAGCGTTGTTGAACCGAGAAAGAGTAGTTGGCGAGGTGGTTACGAGGACTTGTAACGCAAACAAGAGAGCGCTGGATCCGTAATCTGTGGATCGGATCCATTGGGTGGGATCCGATCCACAGCTTGGATTTTTCCTAATTTATTTGAGTATGTGACCAGACCACATAATATTAATAGGACTCTCAAGAGTCAGGTGGTGGAGAAGGCTTTGAGCATTCACCACATACATAAATACATATAATAGATTATTCCTTTGTATTTCTTCTACAGTGTTATCCCGTGCTTATTTGGGTTCGTGTCATTAATTACGGTGGTGTCAAACTTCTGTATCTAGGTCACAGGGCCAGTGATGCCACTAGTATTATTATTATTTCAGTAGTGTAATACATAGGAAGTGGAGCGTGTCATCCCCAATTTTCCACTGAGAGGCAAATAAAGGGTTACTTGAGGACTCAATATTACACTCCTCCATCACCAACACTCATAGCCGTGGTGTCAATGGCTGCATATTAGTTGGGCGCACAAAATATCCAAAACCTCAGAAAAAAATATCCTTTGGGCGAATGAAAGAACCCTCACTTGGGCTAACAATTAATAACAATATAATATCGCCTTACTTATACTTTCCGGAATTTCCGGCCCTACCCAGGCTGGGTGAGGTTAATGTGGGTAGCTGGTACGATTCCCAGCGAATGGAGGGTAACACCCCCGTCCAGATCGGGACGTTAAAACCAAATAGAATCGTTGGCGTTACCAAATAGAATCGTTGGCCATGGGATAAAGGCAAGGGGGATATATATCGCCTAATTAATACTGCCGGATTAGGACTATTAGGTCCCATTATTCCAGCAGTAAGTCCAAGACGTATTATTATGTAGTGAGAATCCTAAGTGGGAGGATTTCGAACCCGCGACCTCTGGTATCTCTGGATTTACAGAGTGCCGCCTTTACCACTGAGCGACTTTCTTTTGTTTGCGAAAGTTATGGGGCTTACCACTGGTCAAATCATTTTGTACTGTGTTATTTCTGCCAGATATTCTATTTTACCCTCAAACCCGTGTTACCCCTTCCACTTTCACCTTTGTCCTCTGTTACCCCGGTGGACAGTAAAATGACCCTAGAGTTGACCCGTAACTTCATGACTCAATTTCATACTGCTTATAACCTGTGCTCTTTTTTCCAACTTACACTCATTAGTATATTTTATATTTAAGATAGAACTATAAGGTACTTACAGTCTTACCTTTTTCATAACACCTTCATGAATAAATATTATTCCTTTGGTACCCTACACTCTGTCCTCTTTTACTCTTGTAGTTAGCATTTACCGAAAGATTAAGTGGCATCCGGGGTAAGTGGCAGAGAATGCCTAAGGCATTAACTTCGCCCCGGATTACAAAACAATTGTAATTAAAAATTAATATTTATTTTTGTACACATACCTACTTCTAAGTTTTTTTTTTTAAATTTATTGTTATTAAATTTTTGTTGATGATTCTTTTGTAAAAAAATAAAAATAAAGTGTAAATAAATAAATAAAATAAAGGTTCACATTCATGATTCAATATCAATCTTGTACTGGGAATGTTTTTCCAGTTTACCCTCTGACCTGTGTTACCCCTTCCACTTTGTCCTCAGATAAACGTTACTCCTGCCACCTTACTCTCTGTACTATGTTACCCCTATGGACAACAATTTTATTTAAAAAAGGTTGACCAGTCAATTTATGATTCACTATCAATCTTGTACTATGATACTTTTTTCCAGTTTACCCTCTGACCTGTGTTACCCCTTCCACCTTGTCCTCAGATAAATGTTACTCCTGCCACCTTTCTCTCTGTCCTGTGTTACCCCTGTAGACAGCAATTACCGAAAGGTTGACCAGTCAATTTATGATTCAATATCAACCTTGTACTGGGAATGTTTTCCCAGTTTACCCTCTGACCTGTGTTACCCCTTTCACCTTGTCATCACATAAATGTTACTCCTACTACCTTACTCTCCGTCCTGTGTTACCCCTGTAGGCAGCAATTACCGAAAGGTTGACCAGTCAATTTATGATTCAATATCAATCTTGTACTGGGAATTTTTTCCAGTTTACCCTCTGACCTGTGTTACCCCTTCCACCTTGTCCTCAGATAAATGTTACTCCTACTACCTTACTCTCTGTCCTGTGTTACCCCTGTAGGCAGCAATTACCGAAAGGTTGACCAGTCAATTTATGATTCAATATCAATCTTGTACTGGGAATTTTTTCCAGTTTACCCTCTGACCTGTGTTACCCCTTCCACTTTGTCCTCAGATAAATGTTACTCCTGTCACATTACTCTCTGTCCTATGTTACCCCTGTGGACAGCAATGACCGTAGGGTTGAACGGTCATGTCGTGACACGGTTGCATATATCTTAATCCATGCTCATTTGTAACCCCAAAATAATTGGGGGGAAAGGGGTTGTGGTTGAGTCATGATATTTGTTGTTCATTGAGAGAAGGCAGTTTATCTGACATTTCTGAATCCTATTTAATACCTTCTTTTGGTACATCTTGGATAACGATCACTAACTGATGCAGGGACTATTAGGTAATATATTAGGTAAATAAGAAAAATCAAGACTTTTTTGACTCATCCACTTTTCCGTCATTATAATAATAAAAATAATTAAAGTCTTTAGTAGAAGGTAACCACCAGGCGAGGTTAATGATCAAATCATTTTCTACCACTGAACTCTCAGAGTATTATTTTTCTGTGGTCACAAACTCATATTCTTCTTTTACTCTGTCTTATCCCGCTCAAGCAGGGTCGACGTTGTTCAACCTCATGGTTGAGGTTGATTGGTTTTGGCACATTTTTTTACGGCTGGATGCCCTTCCTAACGCCAACGATTCTATTTGATTTAACGTCCTGGATTAGGACGGGGGTTTTACCCTCCATTCGCTGGGAATCGTACCAGCTACCCACATTGACCTCACCCAGCCTGGGTAGGGCCGGAAATGACAGCCTCACGTGTTTGGATGGAACAGAATTTTCTTCGAAAAGTCTGCACCAGCCGGGAGTTGAACTCGGGAACTCTGGACTACGGGCAGTAGTCACAACCATTACGCCACGGAGGTCAGAAACTCATATTAATGAGGAAAAATTCATGCACTGGGTGGGATTCGAACCAACGGATCCCTACGCTACCTGGATTGCCAGACTAGCGCGTTAACCACTTCACCACCAGTGCACGGTGAATTGTTTGTCAGCAAAAATATTGGTTTGTTAGATCTAATATATTAAATGAAGTCATAATGATACTCTTTAGTTTAAGGTAACTACTAGAAAAAGTTAATGCTTCCTCAGAGTCTTATTATTATGTGGTCAAATATTCAACTAGACCGACCTCAGTAGCTTGTTCGATAAGGCGGCGGAATTGTAACCTGGAGGTCGGTGGTTCAAGTCGTGGATTCAGCGTAAATTTCGTAGAGCGAGTTAGAGTAGTTGTGATATCACGAAAGTGATTAACACAAATATGATAACTTTCCTAAAAAATATTTAACTAATTTCTTTTAGTCGTCACACAGGTCACACGAACTAGTCATCGTTAAGTATTAGAAATATAAATAAATTACCATTTTCTTGTGAGAGAGAACCGTACACAGAGAGGGGAAATTAGGTAAACATAGGTGAGTGAGAGAGAGAGAGAGAACTCTAGGGACTCATTTGAGTCGAGATTTTCTTTCACCACAAAAGTTTCACATTATAGTGCAAGAACGGACGTAAATATGGTAAGTTGGACGAATGATTTTTTCGTTTTTTTTTTTTTTCATATACGGACTTCGTGTTTATTTATACAAAACGCGATTTTATATGTTCAAAGAAAACTTATGAATAGCTTAAAATTTACCTTAAACTCTAAATTTTAGCAACTTAGAACTACCTAGAATTTAGCAATGCATGAAATATGGAACAAATCAAATTTTCAGCACTCACTTTGTAACTTGAAACAATTTATCACAACAGCCTTCTTTCCAATTTTTTAGTTCATTCTGGTGATTAGATTCTCGGCAAGGTAGAAAAAAAAATAAGAAAAAATTGAAATCGGAGCAAAAGAATATGTTTTTCATGGGCTTTATTTCGACGCCTCTCTCTTTACGCTTTATGTTTTCGAACTTTTATACTTTTTCGCTAACTTTTTTTAGACTCGCTGCGAGATTTGGCTCGATAACCTTTATTTTAAGCAATTACTCACCTTCTTCTGAGTTTCTGACGTAACATTTGCAAAATATTAGCCATATATGTAGGCATAAGTAGAGGTATAACGTTGGATATATATTTTTTTTTCGTCAGATTTTCTAAATTTTATGTCAGATTTCGCCTGGACCTTGAAATATATGGCTATGACCACTAAAATACGACAGCTAAGATTTATATTTTTATTTTTTTATTTATTCTTTTAATGGACATAGCATCCTTTAGAAATTTAATACTTTAAAGTTTCAAGTAATCCAAACGACAATTATATCCTTTGAATGTGGCATTGTTTTAAAAATGACTGGGGAAAAAAATATTTGAAAATTTGTTTATTAAATTTGGACTCTCAAAAGATTTAGCAAGAAAAATTGGATTTTTTTTTTAAACTTCAAATCTTAGGGCCGAGTTATAGAACAGGATTAAAATTAAGATACATTCATCAAGTCGGAGTTTCAACCAATCACAGCGCACTATAGCCCAACTTGAGGGACAGTGTGGTTTGTCTTAATCCTACTTTATAATTTTTTTTTAAGTTTTACATATATTATGTGTGTTGTATAAAATTAATTAAAGATCAGGTATTCCACACCCAATAAGCTTAGAGCTTGAGCTGGGTGAAATAAGTGATTTTTGAAATAAATAAATTAAAATGGTAAAAATATAAAAATATATTATTTTTCCCCTCTGGGATGTTAGGTAGTTTAATTTTATATCCCCTTATTTACGACTATATTCCGGAATTTTACATTCCGACCAATTTTTTTTTTTTTTTTTTTTTTCAAGTGAGTAATATATAAGGCTTGGTTCTGGGGGCCCTTGTCAATAATTATTAGCCTCCTTGTAAAGACAGTGGTAGAAGTGCTGAGTCATTTCTCCACTGTCTGGCTACCATCGCTCACGATGACGCCACCCTATGATGATGAATATATAAATTGCTGGTGTAGGTATATAACTAAAAAGTTGAAAAACACCACTTTAATATAATAGAATATAGATAGATATAAATTGCTCTCTTTCTATCGCCAGTATCTCCTTCCGCTTGATGCAAGACGCCGCACCGCCACTCTTTCGGCCCGTCAGTGAGAACCTGTTTCGGCCGGCTCTGGGCAGCGGCGAGGCCGGCGGCCTTCAGTTTCAGAACATCCAACGCGACCCCGGCGCCATGGCGGCCGAAGAACTGGCCAACAGTTTCGAGGGGCCCACCTACTGGACGGGAGGCAACGTGGTGTTCAACTGCTACGCATTCTACGCAGCAGTGCTCGTGTTGAAGATGCTACTGCTAGCGCTCATGACGGTCGGGACGCGAATGAAAAAGAAGGTGAGTCGCTTTCTTTTTTTAAATACCTAGTTCACATCATTATCTTTTAGATGTTTGTTTAGATTTTTTTAGGGCACTTTAACCCTTAACTGCATGATTTTTTTATTTTCAGCGAAAAAATATATGTTTTAGTTCAATAGCTCTCAGGATGAAGGGAAAAATAGTGAAAAAAAAAAATAATTTTGAATTTTCCGGTGGAAGATTAGGTCAGAACTTGATTTAGCATATGTGCTAAAATTGTTTTGCATAAAAACAGTAATAATTGGAACAAATCTACTAACTTATCTAAACAGTTGAAGGAATAATACACAACACAGTATATTTTTCGACTGTAAAATTACAAACGGAAAAATGAAAAAAAAAAAACCTTGAAAATCACTCACGGAATCTCAGCAACAAGTGACAATAACTTTTGTTTTGGTTTGAAATATTGTCAAGAAGGTATTGGTAATGGCTCACTACAAGATAGCCAACCTCATGCAATTTAAATAGTTGAAAAAAAAACACCCAGATAGTACCAGAGATACCATAAAGTTGATGTAGCAGATACGCTACATTATGCAGTTAAGGGTTAACAAGGCGATGATCTTGTGGTCTGCGCTGAACTTTACCCAATTTGACTCGTGGTAACGCAAGAGGGACGTTCTCTTAACGACGTCAGAAAATGCAAATGCAAACAATACTAGTAGGCATCCCATTGGTTCGGCACATCCCACCCCGAGGTTCTGACACCGCTTGTTTCGATTGTTCCTAGTGGAACATGGCGACGGGTGCGTCGACAAACATAATCGCAGTCGTCCCTAAAACAAACCAAAATACTGCCGAACCAGGTCAAAGCTATCAATCCCGAGCTCAAAACACAAGCGGGCAAGCCCAAAACAACCGACAGAGCGACTTTCAAAACGAGAATCATAGAGAAATGAATTTGGGTGAGAATTTCAGTTCAAAATTGAGCGTCAGAGGACTGCAAACCACAGCCCGCGAGTTCAAGGACCAAAGCGTTTCGTATGTTAAAGACAAAATCGGATCGGAACTATCAGCCCTGCCAGCCAAAATGGAAAACAAAATGGCGACCACACTACGCCATCTGCCGTCGGAAATGAAAAACAACATGGCCGCCCCGTTGAAATACGTCAGGAAGCGGATCACGTTGAAAAAGTTGGCCCATGTCGGGCTTCAAATGCTGACGGGCCGAATCTTATTCACAATGGGCCTTAGTCTTATGTGGGGCCTGTTTAACGTGGCCTGGAAACATTATACGAAGGAGGATCCGCCCAGTGAACTGGGGCCCCAGCGGCTAAATATCACACAGGTATATAATAGTCACTAGTAGAGAGGTGTATTATATTTTTGTTGTTGTAGATTTTTTGTTGATTTACCTACTTGATCATCAAAATAATTTATGAAAAAATTCAAGTTTTTCGATTAAAACTGAGGTGGTTCAATACGGAAAAAAAAACAATTAAATCGACGATGCACACAGACATACAAACAAACAGCCATCCAGCTAGACCTGCTAGACAGACAGACAATCCTATCTTTCATCAGAACAAGTAAAGCTACAAGTATTTTGTTCTCACTAATACAAAACTCGCTTGGGAAAAAAATACATCGGTGGCTGTAAGACAAACCGCTTTTCTTTCCCAACAGGTATTTGTGAGTCCTGAGGACACCAACCTGAATGGCGGAGTGGTCTCTTATGAGGACGCGGACATTGAGAGATTACGCAGGTGAGAAGGGGCCGAATTATAAAACAGGAGTAATGACCGGTTCGAGACTCGGCTGTTGGGTCCCAGCTCATGTAGATTTATTATTATTAAACATATTGGATCAACTTTTATTTACATAGAATATATACAATACATAGAAAATGAAATTAATAGAACAAAACTTGATCAAGGGCGGTGCTAATGCCAACGGCATTCTCTTCCGCACCACCCTTGATAAAAAAAAAAATAAAAAAAAAGCTTTAGCGTCACGTGATCAATTTGGAGCTCTGTGATTGGTGGAAATTGATCACGTGACGCTAAATCTACATAAGCTGGGAGACCCACCAGTCGAGTCCTGACCCGGCTGTAAATCAACCAAAGTACGAGTTGGGTTTAAATGGTTGAAAGGCCGATTTAAAAGAGGGTCTTGTTAGATAAGCCAAATTCAAATCTTGATAATTTTTCACCCGTTTTATAATTCGATATTTCTCCTCCTTTTTGATTAATATTAGTGGACAGTTTTTTATATGTACAACTGTAAATAAAGAGTGATCATTTTTAAATTACCCTTAAATGAGCAGTAAATTGCATTAGTCATTAGAAATGAGATGGGCATTTTGATTCAATAAATTGCCAGAGGTGCACTTCAGTTTTAAATTTATCGGTTTGTTAAGAATGCATTGATAAACGTAAAGCCAGAGTCCCACTGGGTGGGATTCAGCAACGATGCGCTAGGTGGCGCAACGATTCATGCTCCACTCTTTTCAAATCACCTCCTTAATTCCTATTCCCCCTAAAAGTAAAAAAAATATTGTACTTCAAAGGGATTTAAAAAAAAAGATGAGTTTTTCACAGCCTTTTTATTTCGTAGCAATGAAACAGGAGCTACTATAGACGCTTGTGGTCAGTGTTGTAGCCTGCCCATCCCGTAGTATGTCTCCCCTCTGATGGGCGAGAAGTAATACAATACTTCCCATTTAGGTGCTGGGTCAACACGAGCGCACCGGAAGGTATCCCCTAGAAACAATTATAACGAAATTTTGAATACAATTTTTTGTCGGCACAGGGGTTCGAACCCGGGACCTTCCGCATGGCAAGCCAGTGCTTAATCACTGAGCTATTCCTGCGCTCTTAAAGCTATTCGTGGATTTTAAATGACTAAATGCAAAATGAAATGAAATAAATTCCTTCCTTCTTCCTTTGAATTTGAATTCCCATTACTTCTCCCGAAAAGTACAACAGTACTTCATGGACATGTAATGGGAATTCAAATGTATATGAAAACAAACAAAGATTATTATTATTATCAAGAAGATCACTTTATTTATTGAATAAAGTTAAGTTAATACATTATGTGGGCTTAACAAAGCAACACATAATAATAAGTACATAAATACAACTATCTCTCTCGATCTTCATATTTATTATTATTATTATTCCTACTTCAGGGCCCACCTCAACGATCTGGAAAACATCCCCGGGTTCCTCGTCGTCTGTCTCCTCTACATCATGACGGATCCCGGCCACATGCTCGCCTGCTGGCTCATCCGGGTGTACACGATCGCACGATGCTTGCACACGATCGTGTACTCGCTCTATGTGCTTCCCCAGCCGAGCAGAGCACTGTGCTTCACCACCGGGGCACTCATCGAGCTGTACATGATCATCATTGTGATCATGACGTTCTATCACAGTTATTAGTAGTAGGGATAGTGACAGTTTTTTTTAATATATATACATTAAGTTCACCGACCTCAATAGCTTTTTTTTCTGGGGAATATGAAATATATAATTTATATTTAATCAATAGACTAACATCATTATGAAGAAGAAATAATAGTATACATATTAACAGTAGATCACTGGTAATCCAGTTCTGTGACCTCTGTGACTCAGTAGCTTGATCGATAAGGCGGCGTACACCTGGAGGTGGGTGGTTCAAGTCCCGATTTCAGCGTAGATTTAGTAAAGCGAGTTTGAATTTTCTAGTCCTAGCTCGTAAAAATAATAATAAAATAAATGTTTACATTTTCTTCTCTTATGCCTAAGTCCGAACTTTTTTTTGTTTATTTATAAACAATTCGATCAAGCTTTATTTACACATTAATTTTTTTATATACAATGATCATAATAATAAAACTTGTAAACAAAGTGTTTTAAATTTCTTGTAATTATTTCGTTTTTCATATAAATAACAGTGCAATTCTACTTTTAACTTTGTTATGAAAAAGTGCTCTACAATTTTTAATTAATTAATTAAAAATTAATTAATTATTTCCGTGCAAAGTAATATTTTTACAAGTTCTTCGACAATTTGACAAGTTCCACAAGTCATGTACAAGTGCGGCGCGTGAACCCAGATAAGTAAAAATATAATAAATCTGTTTTCTATTAACTTTTCTCTCACAATGTCTGGCACACAAACTCCAAATACATTACTCTCCAGTTACGAGCTCACTGTCACACCGGAAAATACTTCTATTCCTAATACAGTAGCAAACACTGGAGCCACATACTACACCGTCATGAACTCTTCAAACTCTGAATTTTCTCACGAGAACTCTACACTCAAGACACCTGACTCTCGAGCCTCCCTCAAGTTGCTGCAAATGAATGAGACACCAGTATCATCCCACGGCACATCGCTCAATGCTTCCTCCACATTCAGTAGCGATTTTCTACATCGCAACCGTAGTTTACGACACAAACATGAAGAGGAAATTAAGCTTCTTTCTGAAAAAGTCAAGCAATTAGAATCTCTCAACTCTGCTCTGATGAACAAAATCGCTGAACTGAGTGTTAAGACCCCTCAGGCTTCATTAGGTTCAGTGAAAACTCAAGAACGCATATCTCAGTCTGCAATTAAACAATTGTGTCTTCTTAAAAGAATTTTTATTTTTTCAGATAGCATGGGGAGACATGTTGGAGACTATCTCAAAAATAAACTCTCCAGCTCTGTAACTATTTTCTCTTCTTTAAAACCAGGTGCATCAATGACTGATGTCATAAAGTCAATTCCTAAACTTTGTCGTGATTTTACTATGAACGACATTATTATCATAATTGGTGGAACAAATGACATCTCATCCTTAAGCAATTCTGCACAAGCAAAATATTTCAATCTTTCTATTCAAAAGGTAATCAAACCTCTACTTAATAAGACCAACATCATTATCAATAATATACCCTTGAGATTTGATAGTCTGAATTACATGTGCAACAATATCTACTATACAAATGATGGTCTAAAGTATATTTGTAACAAATTGAAAATTAATTTTCTTGAAAATAATTTAAAGTTTCATAGATCTCATTTTACTAACCATGGTCTTCACTTTAATAAGAAAGGTACCGCAGTTCTTACTGATTCTATTCTTGTTTTATTATCACAACTTGTATCAAAAAACATTTCTATTGATATCTCGAACGAAGCTCAGTTCCCAAAGCTACCTATACCTAGCTCAGGGCGAGAGAGCACTAACTATCTACTTGTTAATTCGAACATCGAACCCAGATCTAAGCCTAACATTCCCAATACCACAGCTCTCCCTACTACAATTACTTCTCCTATGAAACTGCCTTCTCCCCCATCACGTCATACCTCTTCTAATGTACCCACTAAACGTAGAACTGACACTCCTCTCCGCAAGTGTAACATGCAGCTTCGTTCTGCTACTAAGAAACAAGCTGCAATAACGTCTCTCGAAAAAATAAATCAGGAATATCAGCATCGTATTTCCAATCAGAATAAACCTATAACACCGACAGATTCCAATATTAATACTATAAATTTCCAAGTAAACAAGGAAAACAATATAACCTGAGATCTGATCAATTTATTTATCCTAGTCAATCAAATTCTATTACTTTATCTAGTCATTCAAACTATATGTATCCATCGAACTTAAATATTCTAACCTGTTCACATTTTTGCAATGAAACGGAAAACTATTTCCACACTGTCGACTGTAACTTAGTACCTGATGTATTTTTTGAAAATCCAAAAGTTAGGACTTGTAACCCCCAAAACTTAATAAAAATAAAGCCTGTTAGAACCCAATCGAATTTTTTTAGAACTGAGCTTAACTTTCTGTACCAAAATGTCCAAGGACTTAATACTAAAACAAAAGAATTTTTCATAAGCCTTACTAGTTGTGTCCATGATTTCATATTGGTCACAGAATCATGGCTATCTGACTCTGTCTTGAGTTCTGAATTGATTCCTTGCTCTTACAATGTTTTTAGAAAAGACCGCGATTGCGATATGTTATTCCCCCTTTGAAATCAGAAACTCTATCACTGTTTTTAAAAAGTTTAGAACGTTGTAATGGAATTTCCAATGAAAACCTAATGATCATTGGCGATTTCAATATTTCAGAGTGTCTCGGATCCTACTTCGATTTTTCCCTTGGTAATGCTGCTACTAGATCTATATCTCCATTACTCTCTTTTTACAATCTTCGATCATGTAACAACATTCAAAATACCTATGGTAAAACTCTTGACTTAGTTTTGTATAATTTTTTCAAACACTCCCACATCTCAGTTTCGAGAACAAGCAATTATCTTGTTAATGAAAACTCATATCACCCCACTTTAGATATTAAAATTAAATTTCATGCGAAATCTAAACCATCTTCTTCTGACCTTTCTCTCCCCAACCTGAGCACCAAATTTAACTTTCGCAAAGCCAACCTACCATCTCTTTACACTTCTATCAGTCGATTAGATTGGGCTCCAATCTTTTCTATGTCTGATCCCAACAATGCCCTTTTCTTTTTTTATTCTAAATTATATGATCTTTTTGAAATAGATGTACCTAAAGTTCAAATAAAACTTCATAAAATTATCAAAGTACCAACTTGGTGGTCTCTTAATAGCAAACAGCTATATAAGAAAAAAAAGCGTCTTACTAGAAACAAAAACCTTACTCTTAGACACAAAAAGCATTTTAAAACAGTTAATTCTAAACTTAAGAAACAGCTACATAAAGATTATAATAAACACGTCGACAAAATCTCTAAATCATCGAAATCTGACCCACAAAGTTTCTGGAAATTTGCAAATAGCAAAAAATCACCACACCAACAGAGATGTTTTAAAATTAATGATGAGACAACATCAGACTCACTCACAATAGCTAACAATTTTGCAGCTCACTTTCAATCTGTGTTCATATCAACATCTCAAGACTATAGTTGCAATTTTTCAACATCTTCCTTACCTAATACATCGGTATCTTCCTCTGTTCTCTCACCCTCTACACATAACTATTCCCCACCTCTAACTTCTCGTGTTGCCTCGTCTTTTCTTCAACCTTTTCAATTTAATCAGCATGACTTCGCCCATGCCATAAAACTACTTAAAACTAACAAGGGCCCCGGCACTGACAAAATTCCCGCCTTCCTAATTAAAGACTGTGCCGCATACCTAAGCGCCCCTCTTTTATACATTTTTAACCTATCTCTGACTACATGTATATTTCCTGACACTCTGAAAGAAACTTTCATTACTCCTGTTCCCAAAAAATCTGATCCTCAAATTATATCCAATTACAGGCCTATAGCAACACTGAACGCACTGGCCAAAGTATTTGAACGTCTTTTATTTAATAAGATCAGTACTCATACCTATGCCAATATCTCAATTCACCAACATGGCTTTACCCGTTGTAGGTCTACTTCATCTAATCTTTCCCATTTTATTCATTCCGTGTCCTCACTTTTACCTACCTGTCACCAAGTAGACGTTGTCTACACCGACGTAAAGGCCGCCTTTGATCGAGTAGATCACACTATTCTTTTACAGAAATTGTTTCATTTTGGTTTTCCGCTCTGCCTGGTCAAACTCTTTGCCTCATATCTAAGACAACGGAAACTTCGAGTCAGGTACATGAATGTTCTTTCCTCTTCTTACTACCCTTCCTCTTCAGTCCCTCAAGGGAGCCTGCTAGGAAATATTTTCTTTCTAGTAATGATGGACGGTATAACTGACGTCATTCAACACTCATCTTATCTTCTCTATGCAGACGACTTGAAACTCTTTAGGCCTATTTCTTCAATCTCCGATTCTTTCCTCCTTCAATACGATTTGGATCAGATTCAAAAGTGGTTATCAGAGAATTCTCTTTCTTTCTGCCCAGAGAAATGTGAAGTACTTAGTTTCACAAGGAGACGCGAGGTGTATCCTAGCTCCTATACAATCAATAATGTACTTATAAAATCAATAACCTTGAAAAAAGACTTAGGTGTCTTTTTCTCTCAAGATCTCTCTTTTAATTTCCACATAGATACAGTTGTTAAATCTGCATTCAGAACCCTTGGATTCATAACAAGGACTTTGCAACCTACTGACGACCCTGATCCTTTCCTTTTACTCTTCAAATCCCTTGTCCTCTCCAAATTAACATATGCATCTGTAGTCTGGATGCCCCGTTCACAGGAAAAAATCTCTTCGGTGGAATCGGTTCAAGCTGCTTTCTGCAGACGACTGTTTTATAAACTAAACGGCTTTTACCCCGTCTATCCAGAAGCCATCTCTTACAGAGATCTGCGAGAGCACTTGTGTTTGCCATCCATTGAGTCCAAACATAAAATAATCTTACTTACTTTTCTTTACAAAATCATCAACAATATGATAGACTCAATGGATCTAGCCAGTGGCGTGTGTTATCGTGTTCCCTGTATGAGAACAAGAGATTCTAATAACTCCACTTTTTTCGCCGCCCCCACTCTTTCCCAGCCCTTATCGCCTATCATCAGAGCTCAAGCACTATTTAACGAGCACCATAAAACTTTAGACCTTTCTTCTAACTTGAACTGTTTTACAAAATTAATTGAAACTTTATTTTTAGCCTTAGACACTTAATTTTAAGCACTTAGTTATACGTATTATATTGTAAATTGTGAAAAATGTCATTGAAAAGATATCACAAGAAAACTTATTTGATTTGAAAAAAAAAAAAAAAAAAAAAAGCCTGATCAATGGTGGTGATAATGCCTTCGGCATTCTATTTCAACTTCCAACGGCATTCTCGAACTTGTGATGTCCCCTCTGTCTATTAATTTCGCTCACAGTATTTTAGGGGAAATTTAAAATGTATATCTTTATTTTGGAAAGATATAGTACACTGTCACATAGTCATGAGAAATATTCTGTCCTAAATCAATAAATTCCTTTATTGCACTAAAAAAAAATACATCAATAAATAAAAATGAGCATCTTCTCAATAGATACACCCGGCTGTTGTTATTTTCTATATCAATGTCTTTTGAAAGTACACTAAGGGAACTGTAGAAGTTAAATGTACCAGTGCGCTGGTAGTCAAGTGGTTAACGCGCTGGTAATCCAGGTAGCCGTGGGGATCCGTTGGTTCGAATCCCGCCCAGTGCATGAGTTTTTCCTCATGAATTTGAGTTTGTGACCACATAATAATAAGACTCTGAGGGTTACGTGGTAGAAAATGCTTTGACCATTAACCTCGCCGGGTGGTTACCTTCCACTAAAGAGTATTATCAGAAACAAATAAATTCATTATTATTATTATTTCTATGTAAATCTGAAATAACTTTTCAACAAGATGATAGACATAATGTTGTCCCGTCGCGTCGGCCTGGTAATACAGAGATTGTGGGTTCGAAACCCAGCCGGGACATAGCAAGTTATCCTCCCATTTGGCATTTTGACCAGATAATAATACGTCTTGGGTTTTCTGCTGGAATAATGAGATAGCCCGGTAAGATTACAGGTACTCCCCGCCTGAATAACTAAAACCTAAACTCTCAGCGTAATGGGACTTCATGTTTCGAGCCGACAGTCTAAAAACTAAACTCTAAATAAAGCACTACTAAGGGGTATTTTTCTTTTGGATAATTTTTTTTTTCCAGGTTCGGTATTTCCATTTTATTCCAAATATTTCCAGTTTAGCTTCCCTACTATTCGTGAGAGAAAAATGCGTTTCGGTACTTTTAGAGATAAACAATGGACTTAACCTCTAAAAGAACTGGAAGCAAGAATTTTCTAAATCCTTTTTGGTTAACCAAACTGGAAGAAGATTTTTCCTCTTCCAAAAGAAAAATGACTTGCTTCCAGTTTGTTCATTTTATTCCAGTTGCATCGACTTTGGTTAGAAAAAAAAATACGGCTCTAGACTATACTATACATACATAATATATTTATTGGACATGGTAGGAGCCTAGACATTGGATCTAGGCGTTCATATAATACTTGCACCACCAAAAGATAGATATCTGTGCCATCTCATATACATGGACAATTGGACATGTATATTATTTAAAAAATCCTGAATAAAAAAAATCCATCACTTGTGTAAGCTCAAGACGTATTTTTATGTCGTAAAAAATCTCAGACGGGAGCATAACTTGTCATGTCCCAATCGAACCCACAACCTCTGGATTCACAGAGTGCCGCCTTGTACCACTGAGCCACCGGGACATAAATAGAAGACCGACTCACCTTTTGCGTTATAAAGTCATGCATGAGCTGCAACTCCCGCGCGTCTGATATGATCTTGTCTGTGCTGTCCTGTAATTCCGACGTACCGGTGAGATTGAACTTGCCTTCGACGGCTACCGGACTAGAGTGCTTACTGATGGAACCTGCGACACAACAAATTTATAAATTTTGAAAATTACGATGAATTTTAAAATTCCTATCAATTTTTAAGAAATATTTTTAAAATTGTCAGTTTTGAAGTGGATAATTTCAACAAACTACACATACACCATACACTACACACTGGACACGGAAGGAGTCCAGAACAATAGTTCTGGGCGTCCAAAGGGTTCACCCATAGCAATCCTTCCACCACTATGACATCACACATGGACTCGGTAGGTAAGTACTTAACCGGTGAGATTGAACTTGTTTTCGACAGCTACCGGACTAGAGTGCTTATACTGCTTACTGATGGAACCTGCAACATGTGTTGTATTAGTAACCTACTTAACCGGTGAGATTGAACTTGCCTTCCAAAGCTACGGGACTAGAGAGCTAACTAATTGAGCCTTAAAAACAATATTACATTTGATGATCAAGTTTTGTTTTTATAATGGTGAGTTTGCGCATACACAAATTAGCGTTATGCTAATTGAACTTTTCAGTTTCTGAACATGTGCTCAGATTTTCATTTATTTAATAAACTAATTATTTTTCATTTATTTACAAAACATTACAATTAACAAAATATTTGTTAATACACCAGTTTTCTTTCGATCACTGAGGTCAACGTCCAGCTCAGTTAAGATTTGTTCCCAACAAATCTAATAATAATAAGCCCGGTAAACGGGTGTTTATTAGCGGAGCTAGTCCTACTTACAAATGTCAATATATAAACACAACAATAAAGGTAAAAAATATGGCAATAAAATTAAATCACAGTATCAAAAAATGTAGTTAAAAATAAATGTAAAGATAATAACAAAATCAAAAAATACAATGAAAGACAAGGTAAAATCAAGTAGACTCATCTCATTTTCATCTCTCATTTTCAAACTCTCATGAGGTCCGCCACCTATGTCCGGCCCAACCCAGGCTGGGTGAGGTTAAGAAAGAAAACACCTACCTGTGGTCATGGACTTCTCGTAGTAGTGCGGGGAGGGGCGGCCCGCCGGCCCGCTCTGTTTCCGCAGCTTCTTGTTCCGGCTGGGTGGACTAGAGGTTGCAGCGCCGCCGAGCGTGGTGGAAGACTGGCTGGGTGACAGGAGCGAGCGCTGGCAGGGGAGAATGACCACACCGCCGCTCTGGATGCAGCGCGTGTGGAAACACTCGTGGCAGTCTGGAGAACAATAATACTCTTTAGTGGAAGGTAACCACCAGGCGAGGTTAATGCTCAAAGCATTTTCTACCACGCAACCCTCAGAGTCTAATTATTATGTGGTCACAAACTCAAATTAATGAGGAAAAATTCATGCACTGGGTGGGATTCGAACCAACGGATCCCCACGCTACCTGGGTCACCAGACTAGCGCGTTAACTACTTGACTACCAGTGAGAACATTTGGTTTTTCAATATAGTTTACTGGAATTCAGAGCTTCATACAGAAATTCAAGTCTCTATCTTGAGCCGTTAAAATATAATTATAATTTTACATATGGCACGATCAGATTTATTCCAAAAAATGTCACTTGTAATCCAGAGAGGAAATTGCTCAAGTATTCTGAGTACTTTGCCCTCTGGATTGCAAATGGCAGAAATACATACTCGTATATTATCTGAGATAAAAAAAAAAACAATAAAAAAATTTAAGACTAATTCTACATTATTATTTATTGGATGTGAAACACATACTGTATGTATTGAATTTTTTTCACAATAAATAAAGTGAATTGAAATTGAAATTGAATTGAAAAGATAAAAATCCGTTACGGGACTTTTCGTTTACTCTGTATAATATTGCTCCTGTTACATTTCTTATTACTGTTAACATCTCTTACTACTGTTAACATCTGTCACCCCTGTTACACTTCTTACTACTATAAACATCTATTACTACTGTTGACATCTATTATTTTGTTACACATCTTACTACTGCTAACATCTATTACTCCTGAATCCTGATACATTTCTTACTATTGTACTGTTAACATCTTTTACTCCTGATACAATAAATCTCTTATTAACTTTAAAATCTATTACTCCTGTTAAATCTCATACTACTGTGAAAATCCATTACTCTTGTCAACATTCATTACGCCTGTTGTATCTCTTTTTATTATAGACTGGTTGAAGTTCCACAAGAGAAGCACCAATTATCACACCGACCTCTATTTAGACCTCTGACCTCTTACTACTGTGTTACATCTCTTACTCCTGTTAAATCTCTTACTACTGTTGATATACTACTCACAAGCACAGCGTCTGGCTCCACCCAGGGATTTCAGGTCCAAACTCTTATCACAATACTTGCACCGCTCTGGTTTACCACTGTTATGACTACTGCTACTGTTGGTAACTCCAGTGTTGCCGCCACTGTTGCCGGACCGAAGTCCGGACGACGGCAGCTCGTGAAACGTGTGTCCGGCAATTGTGATCATGGGGCCTGAAACCGGCGGACAAGGAATAATTACACAAAGCCCAGCTAGCTCAGTGGTCAAGGCATCTGTTTTTACTTCTCCTTATACTGTATAATAATTTGTAATTATCTGTGTTGTATATATATTTAGTCCAATTGTCCATATTAATAATGTGTTAAATAATAATAATAATAACCTGTTAAGGTATTAATATTACATATTAGTAATGCCCAATTAGTACTAAATAGCCCTTGTAAGTTTGACAATAACAACAAAATATATTTTTTTTAAATAGATTTTTTAGTTTGACATTAATAAAAGTAACTAAATTGTAAAATCAAAATTAATAAAATAAAACATCTTGAAACAGTAGACTAAGACGCAGGCTTATTTGAAATAATTATTCAGAAATAAGTATTTCTGATACATTTCATAATCACTTCAAAACGGCAGATACAAATTCATTGTTTTTACAAACAATAATTGGTCTCTTTTGTAATAAATTGGACCTCAGAAATAATAACAATGCCGTGCCTGTAAGATAGGCACAGATACTCATCTCACGAGGGTGGAAGGATTTTATGGACGTTTGGCTCCTGCAATGTGTTCAATGACCTAATCGCTGGGAAACAAACTAGCCACCCTCATTAACTTCACCCAGTCATGGTCCAAAAATACTAACTTCAGATTTTTCTTGATCAGATAAATAGTAGAATTCAATAAAAAGAAATCTGCCCAAACCGAGGATTGAACTCGTGATCACTTTACACGAGCAGTAGCCAGAACCGTTACACCCCGGGAAAAATATACTCGCAGTAATTTTTTATTAAAAAAATAAACTTTTATATTTATTTGAAACTGCTCATAAATCAACGAGTTACCCAAAGACACAGTATACAGATCAGACAGGTGTTGTTACATTATTAGCTCTTTTGGACGAAAAGTCTGGCTGGGGGACGTTAAACAGGAAGAAGACCAGTGTCTCGCTAGAGGACTATAAACAGAGAACACACTAGCCAACCCTAACAAGCCAGGCTAGCTTGCAGTTTCCTAAGGGTTTAATGGCTTATAAAGAAAAGTCCAAGCCCTCACGATGGTTGATCGCACATAGAAATATGTGGTACAGGACGAGCCAACTTTGTTATAAAGTTGGCTGGAGACCATCACTCACCCCTCCAGCTGTAGCCACGCTTGCTTTAACAACAACATTAGTAACCTACTTAACCGGTGAGATTGAACTTGCCTTCGACGGCTACCGGACTAGAGTGCTTACTGATGGAACCTGTGACACAAAATACGTTGTATTAGTAACCTACTTAACCGGTGAGATTGAACTTGTCTTCCACAGCTACGGAACTAGAGAGCTAACTAATTGAGCCTGGGCCACGCTGGCTACAACAACAACAACAACAACAACAAAAGACTTGGCCGAAAAAAAAACCACTACTCACCGGGAGAGGAGGCCGAATGAGGGCCGCTCCCCGAGGCCGCCGTCTGGCCGTAGTCAGACGACATGGATATCCGCACCGGCATCTTGGCCTTGGGGCCGGAGTGGGCCGCACTGGGCTCGGCCGGGCCGCTGTGGGACATGGAGGTGTCCGAGTTTCGGCGCTTGAGCAGTTCGGGGCCGGGGGAGAGGGAGGGGAGGGGGCTGGGGGAATAATAATAATAATAATGAATAAGGCAATGAAAAAAATACCCTTTAGTGGAAAGGTAACCACCAGGCGAGGTTAATGCTCAAAGCATTTTCTACCACCTAACCCTCAGAGTCTTATTATTATGAGGTCACAAACTCAAATTAATGAGGAAAAATTCGTGCACTGGGTGGGATTCGAACCAACGGATCCGTACGCTACCTGGATTACCAGACTAGCGCGTTAACCACTTGACTACCAGTGCACTGGTAGTCAAGTGGTTAACGCAATGAACGCAGTGGTGCGGGCCGGCCGCCTCTCTGAGCCATGGAAGCACTGCGCCTGCGCCCTGGAAGCTTTGAACCATGGAAGCATGGAAGCAAATAATAAGAACTACAAAAAGATATCAAGAGTTAGAGATAAAAAGCTAGTTATTTGTGTTATTATATCACAATTTTAAGTGGGTAGCATCGACATTACGAGAACTTATGCATCATATCTTCAACCAACCGTCATATTCCAATATCAATCTCGTAATGCCGCCACTGGTCGTTGCCCACTCTACAACTACCCCAATTGTCCTCACGAAGCTAGCGTAGGTGCCGACATCCAAAGTACAGTGCCGAAAAAATTCCGACCCCGCCGGGATCCGAACCCGGGTCACCTGGAGTGCAAGTCGAGCTACAAAAAGATATGGTTGTACCTAACAGTTTGTCCCGTTAAAATAAATTCCGTTTTAAAGTACGAGCAAACGGCTAGTACGATATATTATTGTGCGTCTGGCTCTACTTACTTCTCCGGGAGAGACACCCGACTCCCTTGAACGCAGGAAGGCAAATGAGAGGAAGCAGGCGCGGAGCCACAGCACACCGCACTATCACAGTCTCGCACACTTCGGTCATCATCGCCGGCGCTCGCGGAGCTCCGCTCTCTTTCCTCCGCGAGCCGAGCGTACACGAGCGTCCGTTCGTCCGTCCTCGTGTACTCTCGTTGTCGCCGCGCAGTGCGCACGGGAGCCGTGGGCTGGTGACTAGAAGACACAGGGGAGCTGCGCGCAAGGTTGAACTTTTTTCCGCTAGAGAGCGCTTCGAGCGGGGATTGAGGCTCAGTCGTGTGCCGACCGTTGAGTTGAGCGGACGTGTCGTTCGGAGATTCAGGTACGCTGGACGCTGGCGCGGCGCCGGTTTTGTCGGTAATTACCGCCTGGGTAAAATAAGGTAAATTTAGAAATATTTTATATGTACAACCAGTTGCATATGCTAAAGTGAACTGGAAATTCGAACCCCTAGCAGATACCGCCTGAGTAAAATAATGTAAATTTAGAAATATTTTAAATGTACAACCAGTTGCATATGCTAAAGTGAACTGGAGATTCGAGCCCCTAGCATAGCAAAATGTATAGGTTGTTGGTGTAGAAGTGACAACAGATCAGTACTCCTCAGTACAAATTATCTCCCAATTGGAAAATCCAGGAATTCAGCCAACAGGACAGGATTGTGCCGTAAATGCTCTGTGTGAGATTCAACAAACCATGGTTTGGTTTGAGTGTGACATCACTTCTTTGGAAATTGTTAACACTGTTACTTAAGTAGAAAAAAAACGTGAGTGGGTTGGATGGAAGAGATTGCCATAGGCAATAACCCCACCATTTAGTTAGGAGATATGTTTTATATATTTTCTATTCTTTTTCATTTTTATTGTATATATTGTTTCCATTTTTTTCATTGTTAAAATAATTATTTGTATGTACATAATGTCCATTTATATCTAATAAAGTGTTGTATAATAATTATACAAAAAAAAGTTGTAATTTGTGTTTAGGTAGTATGGACACGGTCTTCAGGTAGCTCGTGGTAGTTTAACCTCAATAATTTTATGAAGCAAAAAAACAGTATCATGTACCTCAGCTGATATATTTCAGCTAGCTCATGACTTATTAATATCATCACTAAACATAGTTTATTTAAATGTAATTAAAACAATAATAAAATTAGAGATCGTATACTTCTACAAACTCAGCTGAGGGAAGAGCCGAAAGCATACTTGCTGCATTCCCCCGCTGCACCGCCAAGCTGAGACGCTGTTTATCATAACAACTTACATTCGCCGTTGATATCGACGCGCTACTGTTCGTCGCACCGATCGACACGCCAGGTCGCTTCTTATCTCCGGCAGGAGCGATAGCGGTCCGCTTTCGCCAGATCGAGGTGGAGCCGGTTTGGAATTCCGACTCTAGATCGCTGTCGAAATCGTCGGCGTCGGAATAGTCGGCACTGAGGGGGTGCTTGGAGAGGGGGGAAGAGGGGGAGGAGGACTTGTCCTGGTTTCCTGGGGGGGAGAGAGACGAAAAACGTAAAGGGTTGGGTGGAAGAGATTGTCACAGGCAATAACCCCGCCCTTTAGGTAGGACATAACTTCAACTTCATTTTTTTTTTTTTTTTTTCTTGTATATTTGCTTAATCTTTTTGTTTTTCTTTATATTTCATTGTATTCTACTGTATATATTTTTTGTTCTACCTAATGTCTCTTTCTTTGTATAGGCGTTCTTCACACCTCGGCCGAGGTGTTTGATAAAGCTTTCTATAATAATAATAATATAAAACGCATCAACTCATTGTGTGTGCCTCTCGTAGCACTTCAGCGTGGGACAGACTGAGACAGTGCACTTACAGTTTAGGCACTATCGCACAGTAGAGTACGATACTGCAATAAGTATCTATCTATATAAAAAAAATATCTCAATAACAGTTTAGGCACTATCGCACTGTAGAGTGCGATACTGCAAAAAACATTTAAAGATAGTGAATAGCGTCCATTTTTATACTTGCAGCATTACCTCGCTATATGATGAGAGTACCTAGCTATTTTTAATAGTTTACCTAGGTAATAGTTGGTTGGTTAAAATTTGTTAACTTACTGATGAACGTTCGACTGTGGCGTTTCGCTTTCTGGTAGGTGACTTTGGTGAAGATTTCAGTCTTAGTGTTCGCAGGGGAGGGGGGTTCAGTCTTTAGAGGGGAGGGGAGAGGGGGCGGGTCTAGACTTGTGGGCGTGGCCAGCGGGCGCAGCAGAGCTTGAGGATCTCCGACGCTGGGGGAGAGACAACTTGTTGACTTATTTTTTTTTTTTTACGGAAGTTACAATACAGGGGGTGTTCTCCCGGAACGACTAGACTTATTTAAAAGGTCCACAGGGGTAACAGAGGACAAAGGGTAAAGTGGACGGGGTAACACAGCTAAGAGGGTTAAGTAGAATATCTGGCAGAAATAACACAGTACAAAATGTATTGGGAATGATTTGACCCGTGTTAAGCCACATAACTTTCGCAAACAAAAGAAAGTCGCTCAGTGGTAAAGGCGGCACTCTGTGAATCCAGAGATTCCCGAGGTCGTGGGTTCGAAACCCAGCCGGGACATGACAAGTTATCCTCCCATTTGGGATTTTTACCACATAATAATATGTCTTGAGCTTACTGCTGGAATAATGGGACTTTAATAGTCTAAATCGGGCAGTATAAATAAGGCGATATTATTATTATTATTCAGGACTATAAACTGGCTGAGGGACTATAAACAGGAAGTAGACCAGCATTGGCGTAGTTCTGGGGGCCCTTGTCAATTATTAGCCTCCTTGTAAAGACAGTGGTTGAAGTGCTGAGTCATAAAAGATGTTGTACTTCAACTTTAAAGGGTAGATTCAGGACTATAAACTGGCTGGGGGACTATAAACAGGGAGGTGACCAGCATTGGCTTGGTTCTCGGGGCCCTTGTCAATTATTAGCCTCCTTGTGAAGACAGTGGTTGAAGTGCTGAGTCATAAAAAGATATTGTACTTCAAGGGGATTTTAGTGAAAAAAACTGTAAAATGAAATTAAATACATTCCTTCCTTCCTTCCATTCCTGCACTGTCTGGATACCATCGTTTACGATGACGCCACCCTATGATGATGATGATGATGAGATTCAAGACAGCATGGTGTATCATATAGGCTCATATTGCAAATGCTATACAGCGACTTGAGCTTATAAGGGAGGAGATGATCTCGAGCCAACTTTAATCGATAAGCCCTGAACCACATAATTCTAAATGCGATTAACCATCGTGAAAACTTGGGCTTTTTCTTTAGAAGTCATTAAACCTTTGAATAACTGTAAGCTACCCTGTATTGAAAGGGTTCGATGTTCTGTGTTCTGTTTACAGTCTTCTAGCAAAACATCGGTTTTCTCTCTTTTTAACGTCCCCTACAGGAAAAAAAACGTTGACCCAGCATATAATTGGGAAGTATTGTGTCACTTCTCGCCCATCAGAGGGGACGCATACTACGGGATGGGCAGGCTACAACACAGACCACAAGCGTCTACAGTGTAGCTCTTGTTTCATGGCTACGAAATAAAAACGGCTGTGAAACACTCATCTTTTTTTTTTCTTCTTCTTCTTCTTTTTTTTAAAGTCTGGCTTGAAACTTTACATTATTTTCTTCCAACTTACCTAATTTTCTGATAGCCATCTTCATCCTCATCATCGTCAATGTACAAATCTTCCATCAAATCATTGGCTAGCTTCTCATCGGCCAACATATCCGCGGCTAACTTCTCCTCCAACTTACCTAATTTTCTGATAGCCATCTTCATCCTCATCATCATCGTCAATGTACAAATCTTCCATCAAATCATTTGCTAGCTTCTCATCGGCCAACATATCCGCGGCTAACTTCCAACTTACCTAATTTTCTGATAGCCATCTTCATCCTCATCATCGTCAATGTACAAATCTTCCATCAAATCGTTCGCTAGCTTCTCATCCGCCAACATATCCGCGGCTAACTTCTCCTCCAACTCGTCCACATCAGTGTCGGTCGAAACTTGGCGGTGCAGACTGGCAGGCGGCGAGTCCTGGGTTCGAGCACCGGCCGCGTCAACACGGCAGGGGGACAGCTGTCGTCGTGGGACTCCTTTCTCACGCCTGAGCATGAAGAAGGCATCCGAGGGTGAGATGGAATCAGTGTCCAGTGAGGATCCTTTCCCTATCGTGTCTGTGAGGTCGGACGTTCGTCGGTCCGCCGGAGATTGTTGACTAGAGAGAACTGGTTCCGAGCTGAAATGAAAATTTGCTGTCATTATGGACAATCTTTTGCTGAAAATTGTTCTTTTTTTAAATTTATACATCTAAAAGAAGATCAAAGTCTTTCAAAGTTTCAAAGTCTTTTTTATTTCGTAGCCATCAAATAGGAGCTACTGTAGAAGCTTGTGGTCTGTGTTGCAATCTATCCCTAAGGCATTAACTTCACCCCGGATTACAAAACAATTGTAATTAAAAATTAATACTGATCTTTAATTTATATGTTGTACATACTTCTAAGTTTTTTTTTAAATTTATTGTTATTAAAATTTGTTGATGATTGTTTTGTAAAAAATAAAGTGTAAATAAATAAAAAATAAAATAAACGTATTATTATGTGGTCAAATGCCAAATGGGAGTATAACTTGTCATGTCCCGGCTGGGTTTCGAACCCGCGACCTCTAGATCACCACACAGACGTCTTGACCACTGAGCTACCGGGATATAATGTTGCGTAGGCTCTCACGTATGGTATTATATTGCACTTCATATTCTGTATTGTTATTTTTTCCTTGTATTGTATTGTAACCTCAGAGGTTGACTCAACAATATCAATAAACATTTGCAGTTCATCTGCAAATAAATGCGCTTGCCCAGATTGGGTGATTTTGGGGCTTATTATTATTTATATCATTAAGTTCTCACGTTTGCTCATCCCCGGCATCATGGCTGTGGTTGCCACTGCTTGCTGACTGAACACCGGCGGTGTCTCCCGCCGCCGCCGGTGCCGCTGCGGCGGGTTCTGGCTCCACAGTGCCCACCTCTGACGCCGGTGGCGTGCCACTGGGTTTCCGCTTCTTCCTCTTCATGTTCCGCCGGAGTAGGAACCCTGGGGGAGGAGGGGAGAATAATGAATACATATGTTTCCTTAGTAATAAATACATAGTCCGGCTGGGGGACTATAAACTGGGAGTAGACCAGCAGTCTGGCTGGAGGACTATAAAGAGGGAGTAGACCAGCAGTCTGGCTGGAGGACTATAAAGAGGGAGTAGACCAGCAGTCTGGCTGAGGGACTATAAACAGGGAGTAGACCAGCATTGGCTTGGTTCTGGGGATCCTTGTCAATTATTAGCCTCCTTGTAAAGACAGTGGATGGTAGAAGTGCTGAGTCATTACTCCACTGTCTGGCTACCATCGTTCACGATGACACCGCCCTATGATGATGATTATGTTTCCTTGTGTTATTATAACACAAATAAACACATCCAATAATATTCCCAATATCTTATTGTGCCTATAATTCCGCCACTGGTCACTCACTGATCACATTAAAGCAGCTACTCATTATTCCTCACGAGACATGAGAGTGGAAAGGTCGACAATTACAAGTACTTCATTCAATTATGAAAACTGGCCTTCATGTTTTTGCTATCTCTGTGCCAATTATTGTGTGCTTTCCTCAATTAGAAAAAATATGAAAAATGTTTTTGTCAATCAAGAAATACACACGTTATATAAGAAAAAACCTATGTGTTCCGCTAAATTAGTCTCTCAGTGTATTATGAGAAGAAAAAAACATCGTAAGAAAGTGACATAGTTACCTCGAGCATGTGCCTGAAACTGAACCAAGTTGTCTCGCAGGGATCGAACCCAGGCCCTCGCTCTGTAGCTCCTCCACACCCGCTGTATGGTGATGGCCGACCGCACACACCTGCGGTTCAGAATGCCGCGCCACCACCGCTGAACCGTGACTGCGGCCTCCTTGAGCCGGCAGAATCTCTTGCGCTCGATATACGCGCGAACACCTGGAGAGTAATAATAATAATGATAAAATAAGTTATTATTATTTATACCACTGGGTTCGAAACCCAGGTCGTGGGTTCGAAACCCAGCCGGGACATGACAAGTTATCCTCCCATTTGGAATTTTTACCACAAAATAATATGTCTTGGGCCTACTGCTGGAATAATGGGACTTTAATAGTCCTTATCGGGCAGTATAAATAAGGCGATATTATTATTATCATATTTGTGTTCATCACTTTCGTGATATCACAACTACTCAAACTAGGTTTACTAAATCTACGGTGAAACCGGGACTTGAACCACCGACCTCCAGGTTACAAGTCCGCTGCCTTATCGATCAAGCTACTGAGGTCGGAGAAAATATAATAATATTATCTTTGAGGGGGCAAAAACATTTGCTGAAAATTTTTAAGGAAAAACTTTGAACAAAAATGGGGTTACCTGGTGGTTGGTAAGTAAGTTTCCAGCGAATTTTAGGTAAAACACTCGTCTTAATATGACCATATTATTATTAAATATTTTTTTATTATATATGTATGTATGTATGTATGTATGTATGTACGAATTTCTTTGTGGTGAAGCACAAGGCCTCTTCACAATTTTTGTGGGTAGCGCAGCATTAATAAGAGCCTCCTTTACATTTCGAATTATTCTATTACATTAATTTCTTTTTACTCTGGTAATGCTGCCACTGGTCGTTACTCATACAAGTAACTACTCATTTTTCCTCACGAGGTATGAGTGGACCCCGAACATCCAAGTACAGAGCAGAAAAAATCCTCCCCCGCTGGGAATCGAACCCAGGTCACCATGTGTGCAATGCCTAGCGCGCTAACTCGCTCTGCCACAGTGACTACTTTTTTTTTTTTTTTTTTTTTTTTATATATATATAAAAAGACAAATAATTATTACAAAAGTTAGACATTTAGCTTCATTCTCTGTTTTGTTCTTGTTTCTTTGTTAAATCTATTTATTTTTTCTTTATAATTTCATTGTATTTTACTGTATATATTTTTGTCTTACCTAATAAAGCATACTATAATTATTATAATACTAATAAAACAAGGAATAGTCGCCTACCCTTCTGGATGGCCACAATGGACGCCATGATCTGCTGGTGCAGTCGGAAGTCGAGTCTCAGCTTCTCAGACTCGCGCAGGAAGATCTTGGAGGTTCCTATCTGGTAGTTGTCGCGGTTCAGATTCAGGGTGAGCAGAAACTCGCGTACGTCCCCAGGGGAGCTGGAGTAGTGAAGGAATTCAATATTGTAAATAAAACTTGATTAAACCTGTTTATTATTTAAAAAATAAAAAAATAAGAGGGAGATAGGGGAAAAATCTTTTAAAGACACCCGGTTAACATGGGGAGTAGGATTTCCACCCACTAAAATACCTATCCCTCTCATTTATAGACAGTACATCCGGAACCGTTACTTAAACATTATTATTAATAATAAACTTGAACATGTTTATTATTAATAATAATAATAATAATGTACAGGGTGACCAAGGTTCCGATCTGGTAGTTGTCGCGGTTCAGATTCAGGGTGAGCAGAAACTCGCGTACGTCCCCGGGGGAGCTGGAGTAGTGAAGGAATTCAATATTGTAAATAAAACTTGCTTATATCTGTTTAATAATAATAATAATGTACAGGGTGACCAAGGTTCCGATCTGGTAGTTGTCGAGGTTCAGATTTAGGGTGAGCAGAAACTCGCGTAC
Organism: Bactericera cockerelli; assembly: GCA_024516035.1. Classification (NCBI taxonomy): domain Eukaryota; kingdom Metazoa; phylum Arthropoda; class Insecta; order Hemiptera; family Triozidae; genus Bactericera; species Bactericera cockerelli. The sequence continues at coordinate 8,842,889 of CM044962.1, read as the reverse complement.
GTCCCCGGGAGAGCTGAGAGAGAGACAGTTTTATTATAAAACGTTGCTGCCCACATATCTGAAGGTTGCTTAAAAACACAGCATATCAATCAATACATTAGAGTACATCTTTTTTTTATACATATTTTCTTTTTCTTTCTTAGTAAATTTTCTATTTTCTTTCTTCAAGAGTTGGAATAAATGTGAAAATTTACTATTTTAACACTGTCACAAATAATAGTTTGTGACAATATTTTTAGTAAAATCTTGGGAAGGTTGAACTTGTCAAAGACACAAGGACCATACTTCATACGTGTGGCCCTTAGTGTGGGATGACGACAGCCAAAAGAAACTAGCAGAAGTTCAGTTAAAAATATTATGAATTATGTAAACTGTCATTGTTATATGTATTTGTTTCTTTCTTTGTATTGGCGTTCTTCACACCTCGGCCGAGGTGCCGAGGTGTTTGATACCATTTATTTTGAAGAAGAAAAAAATCTCCACCAAGTTTTGAACCCGGGAAGCGAGCGTGCTACCGCTGAGCCACATTACCTTTGCAACCCCTGCGGGAGTAGAATCCGATAGAGCTGCACGAATTCCTCGTAGCTGAGTCGCACGTTGTACCCTGCCTGGCGAATGCGCACAGTCTCCAGCATGCCTGTGTAGCGCAGCTGCCGCTGTACCGTGTCTATGTCGAAGTTGTTGGGGATCTGGAAGAGCATAGGATAAATACATGAGACATACATAAATAGACAATATAGACATACATACAGCAATGCGTGCATCTTACAAAATTATTCCATATATACAATTGTTTGAAAGTATTACTGTGTCGCCTGGCAAGCATCACTGAGATGTCAGTTAAATAAATATATATAAAGACAAGACAATACATGGATATGAGACATGATATACAAAGAAATAGAAAATAAAGGACATGGTGGAATGACAAAAATGAATAAATTAGATTGAAATTGAATAGAATAGAATAGAATTATGTACGTATGCATCTTAGTAGTTACTTTGTGTTAAAAGTTAAAATTTCACAATTTTAGTGGGTAACATAGTATTACAAGACACCAAATAACATCCAAAGTACAGAGAAAAACATTTGTCTACTCTGCCAAGATTTGAACCAGTTCATCAGCATATCAGGAATCAGTACAAAGAAAGATTTTCAGGATGATCTATAAAATTTATAAAGATAACCTTGAAATAGCCGTGATGGCCAACCTTGCCAGATTTGTGAAGGTCATCATAGCTGTCGCCCAAAAAGTTAGGAGAGCCTTAGCTTAGAAAACACGAACTTTCTATCTTCATTAGTCCTCGAGATATTTGAATGTCTCGATTATAATGGGACACCCTGTATGTTGTCTTATAATGTAGGTATATTTAATTTATTGTAAAAAAATGTTCGAATTTGTTTAATTACATAATGTTGTTTCATCGTGTCTATAGCTGGGGAAGTGATGGTCTTCCAGCAAAAAAAAAAAAAAAAAACTCCAACTAGTTGACTCGCCCTGAACAGAATATTTTTATGTGAGATCAACCATGGTGAGGACAATTATGTGCGTGTATGTTACGTACCATTCCAAGTGGTATAAAGTTTGAGGAAATATTTTATTTGTAAAAATTCTAAGCTATCTTTTTTTTAAAAGTTATCATATTTGTGTTAATCACTTTCGAGATATCACAACTACTCAAACTCGCTTTACTAATTCTACGCTGAAACCGGGACTTGAACTAACGACCTCCAGGTTACAAGTCCGCCGCCTTATCGATCAAGCTACTGAGGTCGGATTTCTAAGCTATCTATTAACATAGGAAACATTTTATTTGTATAATTTCTAAGCTATCTGTCTATTTACATTAGTTCTGGAAATTTTAATAATAATAATATCGACTTATTTATACAGCCTGATTAGGACTATCAAGTCCCATTATTCCAGCAGTAAGCCCAAGACATATTATTATGTGGTAAAAATCCCAAATGGGAGGATAAATTGTCATGTCCCGGCTGGGTTTCGAACCCACGACCTCTGGAATCTCTGGATTCACCGAGTGTCGCCTTTACCACTGAGCTACCGGGACAGAAGGGACAAAAAAAATGAAGAATAGCTACCTTCTGCGTGTTGGACTTGATGCACCGGATGAAGAACGGATTGGCCTGGTTGAGCGTGTTCATGAGGCAGTGGAGGCTCTGCTGGAACTGGGCGGTGACCGTCAGGGGCTGTTTCCGCTTGCCCGACCCTCCGCCACTGGCCACGCCCCCGATGGAAATGCGGCCGGCCAGCGTCTTCACGCTCGCCAGATTCTTGAGGCCGCCCTTGGGGCCCTTCTCACGCGGCCGAAACGATTTGTTCTTCCTGCGAAGGGAAGACGTGAAAATGTTGTTATTGTCTTTTTATTTTATTTTATTTTCATAAATTAACGGGGTAAACCCATGTTTATTTGATATAAATATAGTTAGAATACATAAATATATAATAATATATATGTTGTTATTGTTTGTTTATAACAACAAATGTTGTTATTGTTTTTTTTATTTTATTTTCATAAATTAACGGGGTAAACCTATGTTTATTTGATATAAATATAGTTAGAATACATAAATATATAATAAAGATATATATAGAAAAAGACAATAAAGTTGTTTGATCTTATAAATATAGATATATCTTATGATTATAACAAAATATTAAGTTTCCAATATCTTTCTTTCTTAATTTATCTTTTATTTCATTGATCGAACAAGAGAAGGGATGTATAGATGAATCAGAATTAGAAGCTTGATTAAATAATCTTATCATTTTCACCACAGAAGAAAGGTAGAGGTAGGTATAAATAGTTGTATTTATTTTCTAGAAAAATGTTACAACGGTTGGCTTATAATAAACTACATTAGAATTACAAAATACTAAGGTATAACTAACAAATACATGTACATATTAAAGATATTTCATAAGCATAAATAATAAAAGACATTCCTAATTAGTAAATTAAATAATATAGCAATAGTAAATTTGTGTAACAGCACATTTTAATTTTCAACATTCTATTTCATTTCATTTCGCAATACAAGGCTTGCTTATGTACCACTTTTGAAATCTTGTTGTAGAATGTTGCCGATGTAAGAGAAAGAGAAAAATCGTAAAATAAATTTGAAAGAGAGAGAACTTGAAATAATTCCACAGATGCGATGACAGATTGGACAGAAAAAAAGAAGAAATTTACAAAATCAATATCGTAGGTACAAAAACCATTGCTATGGTCAGAAACAAATGAAGAATCGTGAAGGAAAAGAAGTATAAAAAGCCAATCACCAATGGATAAAATAGCCGACTACAACTACAATGGCATTAAAAAAAAACGCTACAACGTGTTCGAAAAAACAACCACATGAAATATTCGGACCACCACATATTAAAATTACCACAACCACACATTAAGATTGCCAGCCCCATACATTAAAATTTCCGCCATTGTATATTAAAATTCCCATCAACAAATATAAAATTCGCACACCTAGACATTAAGGGCGGAATTAATAGACAACATCAATAACTTAAGTCCTTGGCAAGTGTCGATTTTCCCTATCTTACACAGTACGCAATCCGTGACTTAGCGCCACAGAGGTATTACAAAAACGTCTATTAATTCCGCCCTAAGAGCGAAATTAATATACAAATTCTATAACTCAAGTCATTGCTAAGCGTCGGGTTTCCCTATCTAACACAGTACGCAATCCGTGACTTAGCGCCACAGAGGTATTACATAAACGTCTATTTATGTAATTTTACCCCCTAAAAGTACAATAGATATCGTACTTCAAGGAGATTGTAATGAAAAAACTGTAAAATGAAATTAAATACATTCCTAAAAAAAAAAAAAAATTCCGCCCTAAAATTTTCGCCACCAGCACCATTGTATTAATATTCCCACCACCGTACGAGTATATTAAAATTCCCACCACCACAGATAAAAATTCCCACCACCACAGATAAAATTCCCACCACGACAGATAAAAATTCCCACCACCACAGATTAAAATTCCCACCACCACAGATAAAAATTCCCACACCCGCAGATAAAAATTCCCAAAACCGCAGAGAAAAATTCCCACCACCACAGATAAAAATTCCCACAACCGCATACGAAAATTCCCATACTTCACAATCTGCGTGGCGCGCTCGAACACCATCGCCTCCTGCGGATACAGGGCCCGCGTGCGCCGCATAATGTCTGCGGTCACCGCTTTGGTCTCCCTGGCTGCGGCATCAGAGCGGGCTGCGGCGGCCGCATCTGCGGCATTGCTGCCTTGCGACCGAGCGCTGGGTTTCGACGAGTAGATACTGCGATGAGGAGTTGGTGAGGTGTCATGGGTTAAATTAATTTTTATGACAGTATTTTTTTTATTTTTTTAAGAAACTAACAAATACCTGATTTTCTTTGGTGTATAATTGAATCAGTTATTTTGAAAAGGGTTTTAGTCCAAATTTTTCGAAATTTGTTTTATTATGAAAATGCAATAAGAATATTTAATCAACAGACTGACATCATTATGAAGAAGAAATAATGGTATACATATTACCAGTAGATCACTGGTAATCCAGCTCCATCTTCATAAGGTAGACTCGTTACAGTTTTTTCTAGTACCTCTGAAAGTACTACTACTTTATACAAAAGTACTTCTCCTAAGCTTTGAAGGGCTAAGAGTACAAACAACTATACATATAACTCACCGGTTGTAGTTATCCTTCTGGGCATAGGTCTTGCACCACTGACTCACTGGGTTCTTGCTTCCGTCTGTGAGGACAAGAACATTATTCATGAAAAATACAGGGTGTTATCTGGTCGTTCGATCTCTTCGAGATTCGTCTCGTTCGATTATTCAAGAAAGTCGTTCGATTCGAGAAAAAAAAATATGTGTGAAAAATTTCATCAAAATCCGTTCAGTAGTTTCTGAGATTTGCGCGTTACAAGGAATATTTTTAACAGACCGACGGACCGACAGACGGACACAAAACCAAAGTTACTCAGGAGGTTATGAAATGTCCAGAAATATGAAAAAAAAATTGATATCGGAACAAAAAAATATTTTTTTTACAAAAACGAACACAATACTTCCGATTTTTAATATTAGAAATTTCTCGGAAGTAATATCAGACTGGCTGGGGGACGTTAAACAAGGAGAAGACCAGTGTCACGCTAGAGGACAAACAGACAACAGACTAGCCAACCCTTACAAGCCAGGCTAGCTTGCAGTTTCCTAAGGGTTTAATGGCTTATAAAGATAAGTCCAAGTCGTCATGATGGTTGATCGCACATAGAAATATGTGGTTCAGAACGAGCCAACTTTGAAATAAAGTTGGCTGGAGACCATCACTCACCCCTCCAGCTGTAGCCAAGCTGGCTACAACAACAACAACAACAGGGTGTTATCACCATCTAACCATTTCTTAGATTCAATTTAATAATTATGTTGTCACATGAGACAATAATTGTCAGATATTCAATTAATAATCAATCAATAATCCTTTTTTTTTTTTTTTTCTTCTTCTTTTTTGTATACTGAGGACCCATTCTAAGCCATTTTTATTTGGCTTCTAAGATTTGGCTTCTAATTGAATCCATGGATGCTTGCACTAGCCTGTTTAAGTTATAGCTGAGAGATAAGATACTCGCTTGCCATGCGGAAGGTCCCAAATTCGAACCCCACTGCCAACGAATTTTTTCTTGGACGATGCCGTTAATTTCCTTTCTATAGGATAAAGAGGATGTGAAAACAAGCAAATAATAATAATCCTATTTCATAACGTGGCCTGAAGGGCGGGATTTTCTCTTAGCTCTACCTTTCTCCGAGCGGTGTCGCCGGCCCGCCTCCCGGAACGCGAACAGTCCCCGGAACAACGCCCGCAGGATCGCCCACCGGAACACCGCCACGGGGTCGGCGCCCACCAGCTCCCGCACGAAGGCCAGGGAGCTGTTCTTCAGCACGCCCACTATCTCCGCCCGCATCAGGTCCAGGTTCTTCTCTCTCATCTCCGTCACCTGGGGGGGGTGACAACGGTTCAAATTGGAAGAAGAATGAGCGATTCTACAGGAAATTGCAATTCAAAGTCCAGATGTCAATAATCAGAGCAGTATAATAATAATAATACTCTTCAGTGGAAGGTAACCACCAGGCGAGGTTAATGCTCAAAGCATTTTCTACCACCTAACCCTTAGAGTCTTATTATTATGTGGTCACAAACTCAAATTAATGAGGAAAAATTCGTGCACTGGGTGGGATTCGCACCAACGAATCCCTATGCTACCTGGATTCCCAGACTAGCGCGTTAACCACTTGACTACCAGTATCAATAAGAATGAGGGGATGAGAAAGAAAGTGCAGGGTGTTGAATGTGAAGATGGGGCGGGAATGTTAATTATTTGAAAGTTTATAAAATTGAAAAAAAAAAAATAATAAAATCTTCTAGTCAAACTTAAAAAAAAAATCTACACGAAATGCACAAACAAAGTCCTATCTATTTCAGCGCAGTTCTTAGGCAGTTTAAGGAGGCAATGCAGGGTGCATCCTTCGGACTTTTTTTTGATAATATTTTTATGTTTTATTTTTGTCAAATAAAAAAACTTCTCCCAGGGACCGTCCTTCCGGAAGGGAACAGAGAAAGCATTCCCTCTTTGAAAAATACCTTTTGAAGAAAGAAAAAAAAGAATTCCCTCCTTCGGACTTGAACCACCGTGCTATAGTTCACAAGTCCGCCGGCCCATCCAACAAGTTACTGAGGTCGGTAGAAATACAAAAGAATTTTTTATGAACAAAATAATTTTTATTTTATTTTGAACTGTGCTAAATAAAGAGTTGCCAACTGACACAGTATACACGAATCAAACATTCTTGCCATTAGTTAGTTAAACATTTCAGGGAAGAAAGAACTTTGTTGAAGATGAAAATATTACAGCACCATCTCTCGGGACAGCTCTTATGAGTACATATGGCGATGGAAGAGAATGCCGTTGGCATTAGCACCGCCCTTGATCAAGTTTTGTTTTCTTAATTTTATTATCTATATATGTATATATTCTATGTCATTATTTTGTAAATAAAACTTGATTTAACTTGTTTAATGGATAATGTTTAGTGTATCCCATAGAATTGATATTCATAGTATACTTTATATTTATAAACACCCGTTAACTGGACTTATTTTTATTAATTAACTTATCTATTATTTGACATACGTACGTATATTTACCTGATATTACATAGGATTTAACATTCGGCTAGCATTAAACTTACGTATTTGGCTAGCATTTAACTTACCTGATACTTGACTTTGCCGGCGTAGTGCTTGACAATGAACGCGTTCTCTCTCCGCTGAGGAATCTCGTAGAAGGGATTCTCGCGATGCACGGTGTTGAATTTCTGCAGGAGGGTCTCGTTGGAGGCACCCGGGAAACTGGAACATGGAGACAATACGGGTTAAGTTATTTTTATCATTTTTTAATTATGTTCAAACACAACTTAGTATTGTTGCAATTACATGAACTTAGATTTTGAGGGTTAAAGATATTTTTTTTCTTCTCTCAATTATGACGCTTTAACCTGTTTTTTGCAAGTCGTTCGCGCCGGTTCTGCTAAAATTTCATATTTTAAATGGAGTAAATTAAGTCTGTCAAGGTATTCCAACAGTGCCTGGACTCCGTCCATGTTGTCGTCAAGAGCAGGGGGGCAGGGGAGGGTTTTTTTTTTTTTTTTTTTTTTTTTTTTTTTTTAAACAAGTGTCTACGCTGAATTATGTTGAGTTAATCAAGCATAATTAAGCAATAACTGACACGTTATTATTATAAAGAAATTAAAATATTAAAATAGGGGAGGGTTGTGCGGATATGATTGTGACGGGGGCATGTTAGAATGTGGTTAACGGACATACGTTCGCCACACTGACCAATTGGTGGATAATTACATATGAAGGTTTACTATATCTTAACAAATAACTTTAAATTTTTCCAAATGCAAATTTAAATCTAATTTAGATGAGTGTTGATTAAATAGCAACATAACTGATACTATTGGTGAGCTTGATATCATTTTATTTATACTGTTAAGGTTAAAGATAATTACATAATTATGAAGGTTAACTATATCTTTACAAATAACTTTAATTTTTCCAAATGCAAACTTAAATCTAATTTAGATGAGTGTTGATTAAATAGCAACATAGCTGATACTATTGGTGAGCTTGATATCATTTTATTTATACTGTTAAGGTTAAAGATAATTACATAATTATGAAGGTTAACTATATCTTTACAAATAACTTTAAATTTTCCCAATGCAAACTTAAATCTAATTTAGATGAGTGACTGAGTGTTGATTAAATAGCAACATAGCTGATATTATTGGTGAGCTTAATATCATTTTATTTATATTGTTAATAAATTCATACGCCAGAGGCCTTCACCACTGAGCTACCGCGGCATGTTAATAAGTATGCTTATGAATTTATATAATATCATCTAGTTATCACAATAATATTTTTGCCTCAGAGAATGCAGCAAAGAAAAAAACATGCTAAATATTTTTACTTTCCTTATCCTATATTAAGAGAATGCCAAAGGCATTATCACCACCCTTGATCAAACTTTGTTTATCTTTCATTAACTATACCTTTTGACTGCACCTGTATATAAAAAATTGTAAATAAAGATCGATCAAAATTGTTGAATAATAATAATAAGGCAAGTAATGGAATCACCCAGAAAATCCTTTTGACTGCAATGTATATAAAAAATTGTAAATAAAGATTGATCAAAATTGTTGAATAATAATAATAAGGCAAGTAATGGAATCACCCAAAAAATTCTTTTGACTACACCTGTATATAATTTTTTTTTTTTTAAAGATTGATCAAAATGGTTGAATAATAATACTAAAGCAAGTAATGGAATCACCCAAAAAATTCTTTTGACTGCACCTGTATGTAAAAAAATTAAAAAAAGATTGATCAAAATTGTTGAATAATAATAATAAGGCAAGTAATGGAGAAACACCCAAAAAAATTCGATGGTCAGTTTTGAGTGCCAAAACAAGTTTTTTTTTATTTCTTATTTTTTTTTTTTTGTCTTTCATTTACTTAGCCTGGTCGTCCAGCACACAGAGGAGGCCGTTCGGTTTCCCCTCCACCAGCTGGAGGCAGAGCGTGTTGTCCGAGAACTCGATGTGTCGCCACCGGAAGTATTAAAAAAAAAGCCAACAATCTAAAGACCCCCTGGGGTTTTTTAAAACCCCTGAGAAAAACAACCCCTTAGTATAAAAATGTACGTGCTTTTTAATTATAAAACCTTATAATTCAAAAGCGTATTTTTACTTTCCTTATCCTATATAAAGAGAATGCCAAAGGCATTATCGCCACCCTTGGTCAAACTTTGTTTATCTTTCATTAACTATACCTTTTGACTGCACCTGTATATAAAAAATTGTAAATAAAGATTGATCAAAATTGTTGAATAATAATAATAAGGCAAGTAATGGAATCACCCAAAAAATCCTTTTGACTGCACCTGTATATAATTTTTTTTTTTTTTTTTTAAGATTGATCAAAATTGTTGAATAATAATAATAATAAGGCAAGTAATGGAATCACCCAAAATTCTCGATAGTCAGTTTTGAGTGCCAAAACACGTTTATTTTTTTTTAATTTTTTTTTTTTTTTTTTGTCTTTCACTTACTTGGCCTGGTCGTCCAGAACACAAATTCTCGATAGTCAGTTTTGAGTGCCAAAACACGTTTATTTTTTTTTTAATTTTTATTTTTTTTGTCTTTCCCTTACTTGGCCTGGTCGTCAAATTCTCGATAGTCAGTTTTGAGTGCCAAAACTCGTTTTTTTTTTTTTTTTGTCTTTCACTTACTTGGCCTGGTCGTCCAGCACACAAATTCTCGATAGTCAGTTTTGAGTGCCAAAACACGTTTTTTTTTATTGTCTTTCACTTACTTGGCCTGGTCGTCCAGAACACAAATTCTCGATAGTCAGTTTTGAGTGCCAAAACTCGTTTTTTTTTTTTTTTTTTTTTTTTTGTCTTTCCCTTACTTGGCCTGGTCGTCCAGCACACAGAGGAGGCCGTTCGGTTTCCCCTCCACCAGCTGGAGGCAGAGCGTGTTGTCCGAGAACTCGATGTGCCGCCACCGGATCCCCTCCTTGTTGTACTCCTCCTGCTCGTACTGGAACACGTGCTGGTTGAAGTAGTACTGGAGGTGCTCGTTGGCGTAGTTGATGCAGAGTTGCTCGAAACTGGGGGGAATATAATAATAATAATACCTGTTAAACAGATGTATATTTACGGGCCAAGCCCGTAGAGTAACAAAAATACAAATACAAAATAAAAGCAAAATTAAAAATCTGGTGTAAACATCACACAACTTTCCTTATCCCAAAAAAGAAGTCGAATTCCGCCACTGGTGACTGAACGGTAACAGATAACTAAAAATCAATACCAAATTCGTAATCAGCACTTCAAAATCATTGGATTTGATATGTCGCAACCCCCATCTAGGGTGAATAATAAAAAAGTTAGTCCGAGCGGGTCCCCCTAAAATACCGGTAAATTGAGGCCGAGGTCCAAAAAGTTCAAGATATCAAAAAAATGATCAGAATAGACCCCTATTATTTTTTTAATCTAAGAAAATAATATTCTCTAATTTTTTTTGTATCTTTAACCGATTCGAAGATTCGGCGCTTGCGGCTAATATTTGCGGCCCTGCGGCCGCAGAATGCGGCCGATTTCAACCAAAAGTTTCATGGTTCGTTTGGGGTATAAAATTAATTACCATACCAAATTTCAAGTCTCTAGCTCATACCGTTCTTGAGATATCCTGTTCACACACACACACAGACACACAGACAGACAGACAGACAGACGCACGGACCAATGGCTGAAAACAACTTTTTTGGTATCCTGAGGCTATGATTCGTCCAGAAATGTGAAAAACTAGGTAGGTCAAATTTTCGACGAATACAATACTTTCCTTATTATAGGATAAGGAAAGTAAAAATATTTATTAAAATTATAACCCCGCCCTTTACTTAGGACATATGCTTATATGTATTTTTCTATTCTTTTTCCTTTTTACTGTATATATTGTTTCCATTTTTTCATTGTTTTTTTTTTCAATTTATTTTGCATGTTTTGAGTGTGAAGAAATTTCAGCTGCTGCGCCTGTTATCCTCGATCAAAACTAACAACTTATTTAACAAACTGAAAGCTTGTTGAGCGGAAGAGATTGCCACAGGGTTTTTTGTTCTTGTTTCTTTGTTCAATCCATTTATTTTTTCCTTATAATTTCATTGTATTTTACACGCCAGCCTCCTTGGTGTAACGGTTGTGACTACTGCCCGTAGTCCAGAGATCCTGAGTTCTGTCCCCGGTCGGAGCAGATTTATCACACAGAAAATTCTGTTCCCTCCGTACATGTGAGGCTGGCATTTCCGGCCCTACCCAGGCTGGGTGAGGTTAATGTGGGTAGCTGGTACGATTCCCAGCGAATGGAGGGTAAAACCCCCGTCCTAATCCCGGACGTTAAATCAAACAGAATCGTTGGCGTTAGGAAAGGCATCCAGCCGTTAAAAAAATGTGCCAACACCAACCAACCTTAACCATGAGTTTGAACAACGTCGACCCTGCTCAAGCGGGATAAGACAGAGTAAAAAAAAAGAAGAAGAATTTCATTGTATTTTACGGTATATATTTTGGTCTTACCTAATAAAACATACAATAATAAAGCTAGCTCACCTGTTGGAGAGGCCAAAGTCTTCGAACCCAAAGATGTCCAGCACCCCTATCGAGTTGCCCTGGTGGGCTCTCAGTGTGTCCTTCTTGGATAGGAGGGCGTGGTTCACTTGCATTACTATCCAGTCAAACAGGGCCCCGTACAGACACTTGGCCATGGCGTCCCTAGCTGCTATGGCCTGGGAATCAAAGAAAAAGACAATTAAACACTTTTGTCTAACATAATAAAATGAAAACATTAAAGGCAGCAGCGGGTTGGGTGGAAGAGATTGCCATAGGCTATAACCCCGCCCTTTAGTTAAGACACATGTTTTTATATATTTTTCTATTCTTTTTCATGTTTATTGTATATATTGTTTCCATTTTTTTCATTGTTAAAATAATTATTTGTTTAGTACATTATGTCCATTTAAATACATATAATAAAGTGTAAAATAATAATAATAACGGAATAAAAATACGCGCGTAGAGCTTTGCGACCATACGGTGCAACAACTCAACAACTTGTCTAACATAATAGACAAAATGAAGGCACGATTAGTTAGTGGTAAGATACTCGCTTGCCATTCAGAAGGTCCCGGGTTTGAACCTCCGAGTCGACCAAAAAAATGTATTCAAAATTTGGTTCAGTTGTTTGTAAGGAATACGTTCCGGTGAGCTCGTGTTGGTAAAGCAAAGCACCTAAATGGGAAGTATTGTTGTTGTTGTTGTAGCCAGCTTAGCTACAACTGGAGGGGTGAGTGAGGGGCTCCAGCCAACTTTATTTCAAAGTTGGCTCGTCCTGAACCACATATTTCTATGTGCGATCAACCTTCATGAGGACTTGGACTTTTCTTTATAAGCCGTTAAACCCTTAGGAAACTGCAAGCTAGCCTGGCTTGTAAGGGTTGTCTAGTCTGTTCTCTGTTTAAAGTCCTCTAGCGGGACACTGGTCTTCTCCCTATTTAACGTCCCCCAGCCAGACTGGGAAGTATTATGTCACGTCTCGCCCATCAGAGGGGAGGCATACTACGGGAAGGGCAGGCTGCAACACAGATCAAAAGCGTCTACAGTAGCTGCTGTGATAGCCACGATATAATAAAAAGGCTATGAAAACATTAATCTTTAATCATCATAGGGTGGCATCATCGTGAATAAGGAGGAATAACTCAGCACTTCTACCACTGTCTTTACAAGGAGGCTAATAATTGACAAGGGCCCCTGGAACCAAGCCAATGCTGGTCTACTCCCTGTTTATAGTCCCCCAGCCAGACTCTTTTTTAATAAAATCTTTAATAAAAATAAATAAAAAAATCTCTAAGAAACTTTCACTACAGAGCCCTGAATCACAATTATTCTACAAGTTATAAAGCCTAGAAATCGAGACGGATGAGCTTGAGTGAACTTACAAATATTACTGCTTAGTTTATGCTAAAGTTACACATCTTCTATTTGAACACTTGCTTTATTTTAAGTTCAATTTCAAAAGTCTGAACATTATTCAGGACATCATCATATGGATGATAACCCAAAACGCTAGCAGCATTTCCTCGTTGAACTTCAAGGCTTATCTGTAAAATTGTGTTGAAGAATGATTGTGGTTACACAGGACTCCCATGCAAAAATAGTAAAGATTTTTTTTTTTTGCAACAAAAAAAAAATCCGCGCCCAAGTTTCGAACCCAAGACGGTACCTCGGGCAGCCGGTAGTTGATGACCAGCGTCTCGTCCGAGGCCCGGGCGTGTTTGGCGGTGAGCGCGGCCAGCAGCGTCTCCTTCTTGACGCGGAGCAGCTCCGAGATGAGGCCCACCACTATTTCTATTTCTATCTAGTTTTTTTTTTTTTTTTTTTTTTTAAGTAAGTGTGCCCCGGAACCGCTTTCGCATTACTTCAGGGCACTTTACCTTTACATCCATGCCATTCCGGAAACGAAAAATTTCGGTCAAAAATTTCCGCTCCGTCCGGGATTCGAACCCGCAACCTCCGGGTCAGTAACCAATGCTCTTAACCACTGAGCCACGGAGGTCGGTCTATCTAGTTTGAATTTCTTTCTATTTCTATTTAGTTTGAATTTCTTTCTATTTCTATCCAGTTTGAATTTCTTTCTATTTCTATTTAGTTTGAATTTCTTTCTATTTCTATTTAGTTTGAATTTTTTTCTATTTCTATCTAGTTTGAATTTCTTTCTATTTCTATCTAGTTTGAATTTTTTTCTATTTCTATTTAGTTTGAATTTCTTTCTATTTCTATTTCTATCTAGTTTGAATTTCTTTCTATTTCTATTTCTATCTAGTTTGAATTTCTCTCTATTTCTATCTAGTTTGAATTTCTTTCTATTTCTATTTCTATCTAGTTTGAATTTCTTTCTATTTCTATCTAGTTTGAATTTTTTTCTATTTCTATCTAGTTTGAATTTCTAAAATTCAGATAGAATTTTCTTCAAACAAATAAAATTACTTGTTTGTAAAATAATTGTGATTACACAGGGTAAAAATAGTAAAAATGTAAAAATGTAAAAATAGTATAAAAAAAAATTTTTTGCAAAAAAAAAACTTCGAGCCTAAGTTTCGAAATTTCAATTTCTAAAGTCTGAATTTGTAAAATTACTTGTTTGAAAAACGATTATGGTTACACAGCGCCCCCATGCAAAAATCGTCAAGATTTTTTTTTTTTGCAAAAAAAAACTCCGCGCCCAAGTTTCGAACCCACGGCGGTACCTCGGGCAGCCGGTAGTTGATGACCAGCGTCTCGTCCGAGGCCCGGGCGTGTTTGGCGGTGAGCGCGGCCAGCAGCGTCTCCTTCTTGACGCGGAGCAGCTCCGAGATGAGGCCCACCACTATTTCTATTTCTATCTAGTTAGTAGTCACTTTGGCAGAGCGAGTTAGCGCGCTAGGCATTGCACACATGGTGACCTGGGTTCGATTCCCAGCGGGGGAGGATTTTTTCTGCTCTGTACTTGGATGTTCGGGGTCCACTCATACCTCGTAAGGAAAAATGAGTAGCTGCTTTAATGTGAAGCAGCGACCAGTGGCAGAATCTTAGACAAAAAAATAATACAAGGTATTGAAAATTAAAGTGGTAAAGTCCTATGATTCTGCGCTACCTACTAAAATTGTGACATAATAACACAAAGAAAAAGTACATTTCTATCTAGTTTGAATTTCTTTCTATTTCTATCTAGTTTGAATTTCTTTCTATTTCTATTTAGTTTGAATTTCTTTCTATGTCTATCTAGTTTGAATTTCTTTCTATGTCTATTTAGTTTGAATTTCTTTCTATTTCTATCTAGTTTGAATTTCTTTCTATTTCTATTTCTATCTAGTGTGAATTTCTTTCTATTTCTATCTAGTTTGAATTTCTTTCTATTTCTATCTAGTTTGAATTTCTTTCTATTTCTATCTAGTTTGAATTTCTTTCTATTTCTATTTCTATCTAGTTTGAATTTCTTTCTATTTCTATCTAGTTTCAATTTCTTTCTATTTCTATTTAGTTTGAATTTCTTTCTATTTCTATTTAGTTTGAATTTATTTCTATTTCTATTTCCATTTCTATCTAGTTTAAATTTCTTTCTATTTCTATTTCTATCTAGTTTGAATTTCTTTCTATTTCTATCTAGTTTGAATTTCTTTCTATTTCTATCTAGTTTGAATTTCTTTCTATTTCTATCTGGTTTGAATTTCTTTCTATTTCTATCTAGTTTGAATTTCTTTCTATTTCTATCTAGTTTGAATTTCTTTCTATTTCTATCTAGTTTGAATTTCTTTCTATTTCCATCTAGTTTGAATTTCTAAAATTCAGATAGAATTTTCATGCAAAAAAGTGAAGATTTTTTTTTTGCAAAAAAAAAAAAAAAAAAAACTCCGCGCCCAAGTTTCGAACCCACGGTACCTCGGGCAGATCTAGTTTGAATTTTTTTCTATCGGAATTTTCTTCAACAAACAAGTAAAATTACTTGTGTTGTAAAATGATTGTGGTTACACAGGGCCTCCATGCAAAAGTAGTAAAGATTTTTTTTTTTTTGCAAAAAAAAACTTCGAGCCCAAGTTTCGAAATTTCAATTTCAAAAGTCTGAATCTGTAAAATTACTTGTTTGTAAAATGATTGTGGTTACACAGGGCCCCATGCAAAAAAAGTGAAGATTTTTTTTTCTTTTTTTTTCAAAAAAATTCTCCGAGCCCAAGTTTCGAACCCACGGCGGTACCTCGGGCAGCCGGTAGTTGATGACCAGCGTCTCGTCCGAGGCCCGGGCGTGTTTGGCGGTGAGCGCGGCCAGCAGCGTCTCCTTCTTGACGCGGAGCAGCTCCGAGATGAGGCCCACCACTATTTCTATTTCTATCTAGTGTGAATTTCTTTCTATTTCTATTTTTTTTTTTTTTTTTCATTTTTTTTACAGCTTTTCTGAAGATAGTATAGTATAGTAGTGCTTTATTTAGACTGTCAGCTCGAGACAGGGAGTCCCATTATGTTTCTATCTAGTTTGAATTTCTTTCTATTTCTATCTAGTTTGAATTTATTTCTATTTCTATCTAGTTTGAATTTCTTTCTATTTCTATCTAGTTTGAATTTCTTTCTATTTCTATCTAGTTTGAATTTCTTTCTATTTCTATCTAGTTTGAATTTCTTTCTACTTCTATTTCTATCTAGTTTGAATTTCTAAAATTCAGATAGAATTTTCTTCAAACAAGTAAAATTACTTGTTTGTAAAATAATTGTGATTACACAGGGTCCCCATGTAAAAATATTAAAAAAAAAAAAAAAAAAAAAAAAAAAAAAAAAAAAAAAAAAAACTTCGAGCCCAAGTTTCGAAATTTCAATTTCAAAAGTCTGAATTTGTAAAATTACTTGTTTGTAAAACAATTGTGGTTACACAGGGCCCCCATGCAAAAATAGTGAAGATTTTTTTTTCTTTTTTTTTCAAAAAAAAATCTTCGAGCCCCAGTTTCGAACCCACAGTACCACGGGCACAGGGCCCCCATGCAAAAAAAGGGGAAAAAAAATTGCAAAAAAAAACTCCGCGCCCAAGTTTCGAACCCACGGCGGTACCTCGGGCAGCCGGTAGTTGATGACCAGCGTCTCGTCCGAGGCCCGGGCGTGTTTGGCGGTGAGCGCGGCCAGCAGCGTCTCCTTCTTGACGCGGAGCAGCTCCGAGATGAGGCCCACCACTATTTCTATTTCTATCTAGTTTGAATTTCTTTCTATTTCTATCTAGTTTGAATTTCTTTCTATTTCTATTTCCATCTAGTTTGAATTTCTTTCTATTTCTATCTAGTTTGAATTTCTAAAATTCAGATAGAATTTTCTTCAAACAAGTAAAATTACTTGTTTGTAAAATAATTGTGATTACACAGGGTAAAAATAGTAAAAATAGTATAAAAAAATTTTTTTTGCAAAAAAAAACTTCGAGCCTAAGTTTCGAAATTTCAATTTCAAAAGTCTGAATTTGTAAAATTACTTGTTTGTGAAACGATTATGGTTACACAGGGCCCCCATGCAAAAATAGTAAAGTTTTTTTTTTTTTTTGATTTTTTTTTTTTTTTTTTTTTCAAAAAAATTCTCCGCGCCCAAGTTTCGAACCCACGGCGGTACCTCGGGCAGCCGGTAGTTGATGACCAGCGTCTCGTCCGAGGCCCGGGCGTGTTTGGCGGTGAGCGCGGCCAGCAGCGTCTCCTTCTTGACGCGGAGCAGCTCCGAGATGAGGCCCACCACTATTTCTATTTCTATTTCTATCTAGTTTGAATTTCTTTCTATTTCTATTTTTTTTTTTTTTTTTTCATTTTTTTTACAGCTTTTCTGAAGATAGTATAGTATAGTAGTGCTTTATTTAGACTGTCAGCTCGAGACAGGGAGTCCCATTATGTTTCTATCTAGTTTGAATTTCTTTCTATTTCTATTTCTATCTAGTTTGAATTTCTTTCTATTTCTATTTCTATCTAATTTGAATTTATTTCTATTTCTATTTCTATCTAGTTTGAATTTCTTTCTATTTCTATTTCTATCTAGTTTGAATTTCTTTCTCTTTCTATTTCTATCTAGTTTGAATTTCTTTCTATTTCTATCTAGTTTGAATTTCTTTCTATTTCTATTTCTATCTGGTTTGAATTTCTTTCTATTTCTATCTAGTTTGAATTTCTTTCTATTTCTATCTAGTTTGAATTTCTTTCTATTTCTATCTAGTTTGAATTTCTTTCTATTTCTATTTCTATCTAGTTTGAATTTCTTTCTATTTCTATCTAGTTTGAATTTCTTTCTATTTCTATTTAGTTTGAATTTCTTTCTATTTCTATCTAGTTTGAATTTCTTTCTAGTTCTATTT
This sequence comes from Bactericera cockerelli, assembly GCA_024516035.1. NCBI lineage: Eukaryota > Metazoa > Arthropoda > Insecta > Hemiptera > Triozidae > Bactericera > Bactericera cockerelli. The sequence goes on along the minus strand of CM044962.1, from coordinate 8,824,828 downwards.
AGTTTGAATTTCTTTCTATTTCTATCTAGTTTGAATTTCTTTCTATTTCTATTTCTATCTAGTTTGAATTTCTTTCTATTTCTATCTAGTTTGAATTTCTTTCTATTTCTATTTAGTTTGAATTTCTTTCTATTTCTATCTAGTTTGAATTTCTTTCTATTTCTATTTCTATCTAATTTGAATTTATTTCTATTTCTATCTAGTTTGAATTTCTTTCTATTTCTATTTAGTTTGAAATTCTTTCTATTTCTATTTCTATCTAATTTGAATTTATTTCTATTTCTATCTAAAATAATTGTGATTACACAGTGCCCCCATGAAAAAAAAAGTGAAGATTTTTTTCCGCACCCAAGTTTCGAACCCACGGTATCTCGGGCAGATCTAGTTTGAATTTTTTTCTATCTGAATTTTCTTCAACACAAGTAAAATTACTTGTTTGTAAAACTTGTGTTGAAGAATGATTGTGGTTACACAGCGCCCCCATGCAAAAATCGTCAAGATTTTTTTTTTTTTGCAAAAAAAAACTCCGCGCCCAAGTTTCGAACCCAGGACGGTACCTCGGGCAGCCGGTAGTTGATGACCAGCGTCTCGTCCGAGGCCCGGGCGTGTTTGGCGGTGAGCGCGGCCAGCAGCGTCTCCTTCTTGACGCGGAGCAGCTCCGAGATGAGGCCCACCACTTCCGAGTTCCGCACCGTCACGGACTCGTCGTGGTGGTAGGCGGACTTGCGGGGCACGAACTCCACGTTACCTGGGGGAAACACACGGAAATTGGTCAGGATTTATATATTTAATCAACAGACTGACATTATTATTATTATTATTAATATTCCACTTTCTCTCCTTTCGAAGGTAATTATTACCTTTCAAAGGGTATTACACCAGGAGCGGATCATATGATCAAGTCTCCTTGTGTTGTAACTTCAGGAGCGGATCCGAATATCAAGTCTCCTGAAGTTGTTTGGTTCATAATGTGGGGAGGTTATTTTATGATGGACTTTGTGTAGTCCATCTTTTTCTCTCCCGTGGCTATCCCCCTTGGTGGTCCAATGGATTTTTCCATAGGAAAACACTTTCGGGGGTACGGATAGATCCGAACAGCCACTTGGTCACATTATGAACCATTAGGTATGTCAACAGAATTTTCATGAGGACATGCCTCACTACTTTTAGAGAAGGTGTCTCTATGCTTCTGTTGACATACCTCGCAGTCAGTGTTCATATGGTATTGTGAATTACCATACTACTTCCTGGGACGTTGCTGATACTTGCAACCATCCAGGGATCACTGACCACTTGCTCGGGTGTCTCGGGAACGCCAAATCCCGTATGACCATTTATTGCTAAATAGTCATCCCTGAGGTTTTAGTCTGAGGTTTTTAAAACATATTATTATTATACAACTCTTTATTAGATACAAGAGGACATTATGTACATACAAATAATAATTTTAACAATGAAAAAAACAATATATACAATAAAAATGAAAAAGAATAGAAAATATTTGAAAACATATGTCCTAACTAAAGGGTGGAGTTATTGCCTATGGCAATCTCTTCCACCCAACCCTTTATTGGGTGCTATTCATAAAATAGGAAAGGCGAACATGAGAAATCCGAAGAAAATTGCATCAGTTGGTATTCAAACTAGGTCGTATTCATAAACTGTACTGTTATTAATAATTAATAATGTCGCCTTATTTATACTGCCCGATTAGGACTATTAAAATCCCATTATTTAAGCAGTGAGCCCAAGAAATATTATTATGTGGTTAAAAATCCCAAAGGGGAGGATAAGTTGTCATGTCCCGGCTTAGTTTCGAAACCAAGACCTCTGCAGTCTTTGGATTCACAGAGTGCCCCGCCTTTACCACTGAGCTACCGGGACAGTGGAAGGTAGCCACCAATAATCTTTAGTGGAAGGTAGCCACCAGGCGAGGTTAATGGTCAATTTAAAAATTCATTAATTTTCTACCTAATTGTGAATACGTTCCCGAGCCTTCTCGATCAAGCTACTGAGAGGTTGGCAAACATTATATTTCTTAATAATAATAATAATAAATACCCGGTGTACGGGAGTATATTTACGGGAAAAACCCTATTTACAATGTCAACAATCAAACACCTCGGCCGAGGTGTGAAGAACGCCTATACAAAGAAAGAGACAGCCCGGCAGAGTGTAAGGTTACGCAAAACATAGTTCCCATGCATTTCATGTACTTTCAGCCAGCGAAAAGTGCAACATGAATTTCAAAAATTGCAATTTTTATAGCGGAAATGGACTCTACGCTGAAAAATAAATTGATTTGACTTTTTGTTTGACTTCCTAGGCCAACGGGAACCCTATTTTCGAGACCCCCCAACAATCGTGAAAGACACGAAAAGATTCATAATTTTGTTTTTTGTTTTTTTTTTTTTTTTTTCTGTTTTTTTTCATACGGATCCTTTGAGACCCGACTTCGTGTCTTTAACTTGGCACTGAAGATTAAGTGAGGTGTCTAAAGTGATCAAGATATAATGGAGATGAGCCCGGACCAAAAAAAAATTCTAAATTATAAGCGGGCGGCCCATTTGGGCGGCCTCGGGTTTTGGGAGCCCAAATCGGGAATTGAAGGATAATACTAATCTTAAGTGGTATCAAATGAAAGATCTTGATGAGCAGATACCAAATTTATTGATTTTATTCCTTCATCCGGTCCACTGGGTGGCACCTGGTGGCCTTTTCATTTTCTTTGGCGGGTAGGTACCTTCGAATCCTTAGCTTAGTGGTCAGATTTTGGCCAGTATGTATTTTTCGAGATGACCTCGCTCTCTCTCTGCAAAATTTTAATGTTTAAGTTTCCAAGTATTAGTTAGTTCATTTTCTGTTTAATTCTTAAGAAGACAACTTTGTCTATTGGTAGCGTGTCCGACCTGCCACCCAGTTAGCACGGGTTCGAATCCTGGCGGGGACGAAAATTTTAGCTTTATTTTTTCAATTAGGGCTTAACGTTGTTCTGTTTTTCCGCTCTTTATATTTCATGTTGATGACTACCCTCACGAGGAACATTTTAGTAGTTGTAGACTCGGACAATGACCTGTGGCGGCATTACGAGATTGATTTAGGACAATCATGGTTGGATGGAGATAAAATATGATGAATTAGCTCTCATAATGTCGATGCTAGTCACTAAAAGTTGTGACAAAGTAGTGACCTTGGCCAAGTGGGTAGCATACTAGGCTTGCACGCACGATGACTTAGGTTAGATCCCCATGAGGCCAGTTTTTTTATTTGTCCATTATGCCCGGGGTACACTTATACCTCGTGAGGTATTGATAAGGGACGTCACCAACGAGTTCTCTCCCGACCCAAATTTTGGTCAGGTAGGTACCGCGAGCTCTCTCCCGCTCATGGTTTTATCAACACCGAATTGTCTCCCGTCGCTTACATTTTTAACTAAGTTTATACCTACATAGTTTAGGCCTTGCATAAATTTTATAATTAAAACACCTAATAGGCATCATTGATATAGACCTAAGGCATGGCCTTCTATGTATTTACCTAACCCTACTATAAACCCGAGGCATTACCTTCTATGTATCTTACCTAACTCTACTATACACTTAAAGCATTGCCTTTCATTAGTTAGAGATTTCAAATATTTCCTTATAAACAGCCGATTCTTAAATAAAAATGATAATTTTATAGTTTTCATTTTATTAAATACCTAATGTAAAAAGCATGGTCTTATTCCCGGGAGAGATAATCGTGGTGACCCCTATAACAAGCCGGAGAGAATTCGGGTAAGAATAGGTCAACGGGAGAGAACTCATTACCTCACCTTGATAAGGTGATAACAAATTAATGTCTTTGACATTTGTAAATCCAGGTGTTTTAGTGTCCCTCCTAAGATAAATCTAATCATGTGGAGTATAGAATCAAAAGGTCTTGATAGGCTGATGGCAAATTTCTATATTATTTACTCACTTTGGGGACTCAGGGGGCCGAATCGGGGATCTAAATATATATTATATTGACCTTAGAAAAATTAAATACCTACTGTTAAAACTATATCTTTAAAAAAAAAAAAAAAAAAAAAAAAAAATGGAATATAAGGCAACTTGGAACATTTACATTTTCCCAGCTTATTTACTTTTGTTATTTATAAAGTTTCAGTAGTGTATGGACCTATATTTTCGTACAAAAAGAACTGATATCCCCCAAAAACACCACTTCGTGGTTAAAAAAAGAAGAACGCCCCACTCAATAGAATGATTATAATTAGCTAAAAATAAATGATATCAAATTGAGAACACCTTTAGTCCCTCTCATTCTATTTCTCTGCACTCCTTTCTGAATTTATTCCTCTTATGTTTATCTTTCTTTATCCTTTCTAGGGGTCATCCCAAACTTGATTTCTCTTTAAATTTACTTGTTGAACGGCAATAAAAAATGGCGGTCGCGGTATAATTTTCTCGATTCAAATCAAATAAGTCCAGAAAAATCATACTGCGACCGCCATTTTTTATTGCCGTTCAACAAGTAAATTTAAAGAGAAATCAAGTTTGGGATGACCCCTAGAAAGGATAAAGAAAGATAAACATAAGAGGAATAAATTCAGAAAGGAGTGCAGAGAAATAGAATGAGAGGGACTAAAGGTGTTCTCAATTTGATATCATTTATTTTTAGCTAATTATAATCATTCTATTGAGTGGGGCGTTCTTCTTTTTTTAACCACGAAGTGGTGTTTTTGGGGGATAAAAATGTCACTAAATACAAAGATTAAAATAAAATAATGTTAAAAAGTAATATCACAAGTAGTAAAAAGTAATTAATACACAAATAAGTATGAAAAAACAGTACAACACAAATACAAGTTGTTGTTGTTGTTGTAACCAGCTTGGCTACAGCTGGAGGAGTGAGTGATGGTCTCCAACCAACTTTAATTCAAAGTTGGCTCGTCCTGAACCACATATTTCTATGTGCGATCAACCATCATGAGGACTTGGACTTTTCAAGCCATTAAACCCTTAGGAAACTGCAAGCTAGCCTGGTTTGTATGGGTTGGCTAGTCAGTTCTCTTTTTTTTAACATGGTATTGCTTTATTTTTTTAACATGGTAAGTCTGGCTGGGGGACTATAAACAGGGAGTAGACCAGCAGTCTGGCTGGGGGACTGTAAACAGGGAGTAGACCAGCAGTCTGGCTGGGGGACTATAAACAGGGAGTAGACCAGCATTGGCTCGGTTCTGGGGGCCCTTGCCAATTATTAGCCTCCTAGTAAAGACAGTGGTAGAAGTGCTGAGTCATTCCTCCACTGTCTGGCTACCATCGTTCACGATGACGCCACCCTATTATAATAATAATTGTTTATTTTATATTGATACATGTACATATAAAGTTTTTTTTTATGAATATCAGAGCATAGAATATTTATTTATTTACAAATAAAAAACTTCCTCCATTCCATGACCTTCTGGTATCGACCCAAGGATACATGCAGCATTACCTTTCTGAATGGCCAGACCAATTCTTTGGGCAAGAAATTGTTTAGATCGGGGTTCACCCGTACATCTAAACAATTTCTCACCCAGTTGGTTCAGCCATTCCTTCGAGGCAACATTCCACGAACCCATGGTCTCTACCGCCAAAGGTTGGAATATATAGCCCTCATTCTTAATGTTTGTATATTTCATTTCTTTTTTTCTTGCTGCTACTTCTGCCGCCGCTCCTGCTTCATGACATGTTTTCGTTAAATACGTAGGTGCAAACGTATCAACACAAGTTGTATCCCATACCAAACTCTTGCCATTTGCCCAAGGAATTAATGTAACGCCATCCGGTCTTTTGCCGTCATTTCTTGATAATCCAGTTGGTTCTAAAATGGCGGGAATATTAACAGAAGACAATGTTCTTTTCAGGATGTCGTTTATTTCGCTATGTCTGTGAAATCTTGAGAAACTGCTTCTCCACAGATACATGTGTAGCCTGTACTCAAAACACAACCAAGTCTCAATCCCATGCAAATTCTGAGTGTATTATTGGTCAGTTGTGTACCAATATTTTTGCATGGAATAGCAAATAACCATGCATTCGCTTCACTCTTTTGTAAGGCCAAAAATCTTGCTTTGTCATTATTGTCTTCAAACTTAATCCTACTGTCAATCACTTGTTTCACTACGATTTCATCCCAACAGCCCTGTATGTGTAGTTGTGTCTCAGAAGGAATATTCTCATAATTGGATTGCCATAATTCCAACCCGTCCTGTTCATGTTGAAGAATCAAAGTGTCAACAGGTTTTGATATCATGATGGAGACATTCATCTTCGAACCACAACATGAAGCAAGGTAAGCAGGGAGAGCAAGATCCATCACACTACGTATTCCCAGGCCACCATTTCTTATAGGAAGGCTTGCTTGAAACCATTTGGGTCCAGAGAGTGAGATGTTGAGGATTTCTTCCAAGGTAGATTTTAAAATGCCATCCATTTCAATTAGTATATCTGCCCATTTCCACGTTGGTACAGTACGTAATATATACATCATTTTGGGTATTCCCAAACAATTTTTTAAAAGGTAAAATGCAATGTGGGCAGGAATATCCTTTAAACGCTGGCAAGCCAATTTTAAAACATCATTTTTTTCATTGATCTTTTCTGCATAGCCTTCTTCAATCAGTGGGGCACCAAGAAGGGACAAGTTTTGACTTGAAACAATTTTTATTCCAGATAAAATAGATTGAAAATTATGTACAACATTGGGGTCCATATTTTTAGATGTAAAATACAACTCGCATTTTCCTGGATTTACTTTTAACCCCACTTTTTCTGACTCTTTCAATAACGTTTTGATATCTTCCAAGACAGTCTCAGGCGGTCCACCTAAAATCCCATCATCTAAATAAAACAGATTTAATTCGGATTTTAATTTCTTGATAATTGGATGGATGGTTAAACTGAATGCTAGGCCAGAACACGGATCGCCTTGTTGTGTACCCCGTTGAGATGAGATTGTGTTTGGTCCATAAAATAGGAACGAAGGTTTCGCATACGCTTGTGACATAAACGGAAAGATTATTGGTGTGATAGTGCGAATTTCCTTCAACATGGAATCTCTTTCAACACAATTGAAAGCATTTCGGTAGTCAATTTTTACCAAGATAAAATTTGAGTTCTCAGATGATTTTATAAATTTCCGGGTCGCATGTACAACACTCTCACATCCAAGATTGCAAGAAAAGCCAAATTGATTTGGTTTGAAGTATGCGGCGCTTTCATCTTGAACGTACATATAAACATCCAACTTTTGCTGCCAATCGTCTAAAAATACATCCAATGGCAATAGGTCTTAAACCGCCATCATTTTTATTTAAGGCGCACAATGTCGCACCATAGAAGTAAGGCAGAATTTCCTCATTTATTTGTCCATTTAATATCATATCAATCAATTTTTTAATATTGTCCAATAGTTTGATTCCAGCATCTCCAGCTGATTTTGCTGTCATGTCTTTTACGAGGTTTGGCTATTAAGTTCGTAGATTCTTTCCATAAAACGATGTGTGTTTAACTTACCCAACTTTAGTAGTTATCCCCTTCAATGTACTCCCCTCCTCTATCCCTACAACGTTCCAGGCGAATTTTCCATTGATCGAAACAGTGGTGGAGGTCATTTTGTGTGAGGCCTTTCAAGACTTTTGCCGGTTTTTTCTTAACGTCATTTACGCTGTCAAATCTGGTACCTTTCAGGGTAGATTTGATTTTTGGGAATAAGTAAAAGTCGCACGGGACCAGGTCGGGTGATTAAGGAGGGTGTTCCAACACTGGGATGTTGTACTTGGATAAGAACGTCTTCACGGAGAAGGCACTGTGGACTGGCGCATGGCACCATTTTTGCGCAAACTTTTGTCATGTTGAAATTTTCGTGCAAAATTTGTCTCACACATTATCTATTAATTTTAAGTGTATCAGCCATTAGTCCTAGAGTTAATCTACGGTCAGAACAAATCATAACACCAATTTTTTCAATGTTTTCGTCAGTTTTTGAGGTTTGAGGGCGACCAGGACGTGGATCGTCCTCAACAGCTTCCTGACCACCTTGAAACCGTTTAAACCACTTATAAAGCGTTGATCTTTTCAAACATGACTCCTGGTACACTGTCTTTAACAAAGAAAAAGTTTCACAAGCAAGTTTTACGTAAAATTCAAGAATCACTCGTTGCTCAACGTTTGTATCAATCAAAATTCCGGCAAAATTAAAAAAGGTGTCTTGCGCGTCGGGCTATTACAACAGAATTAATTACAGTACAGGCATGTGACAGTTATCAATCAAAACACAAGACTTGAAGCTTTATAAACATGTTCATCATATCTTCCTAGCATGAACAGCTTTTGCGTAGCGGCTCGCGTCTACGAATTTAATAGCCAAACCTCGTATATGTTGTGAAGTAAGACCATCGATGCCTCCACTTGAACCATTGGGAAAAGATGCAATACATTTGGCAAGTATTTTCATGTCTACCTCAACATGAGAGTGTGGTAGAGTTTCTTCATCTTCAGGATTTAAAGATCTTGAAGGTGATGGATGTAATTCACTTAATTTGGCCAGATTCTCTTCTGTAATAGGAGCAAGTGTATCATTGGATGAGAGAATACGAATGGCTCCTCGGGTATCAAAATCACATAGCTTTGCTTCAACCCGTTTTGAGATGTTGCTGGTACCATTTTCATTCTTCTTTGCTTTCTTCTTGTGAACAACAGGATATGAACTGGTTTGAATATTTTCTTTCACAGAAGAGGTCAAACTTTTTGATGCTACTTTTTCAGGAACCCGAAGACAGGTGTATGAAAACAGTAGCAATTTTTTCCATGATGAAAAATCATTTTTCACAGTACACTCTTCTATGACACTTGATAACTTTGTTGATGCAGCGTGGCGTGCACCCTTGGGGATTCTTTTTAACACATGCACATTTGATTTAAAGGTCGTCAATAGTTCAGTTAAATTGTCATGTGAATTTGTTCCAGACTGAGATGGAAGTGGAAAAGCAGTAGGACTCTGAGTGGTAGCATTAGGGTGTTTTTTAGTTTGATGTATTCTCAACCCCTTGAATGTCGTGAAATCTCTCTCACACAAGTTGCACCGATGACCAGACGAGAATGAAAGTGGTAGTTGACCAGAGGCAGGCGGTATCTCAGATGTAGAATTGAGACTTATATCCATGCGATGTGAGGGTCCAGGGACAGAATAAAAAATAAATTTAATTCTTTTTACCAAGCGTACTCAGGTTTATAGTCCTCTAGCGAGACAAGTAATCTTACCCAGTAGAAGCACGGCAGAGAGGACAGCAAAGAGTCGCCTCTGTTTCTCCTGTGTAAAGCCCACCATCTCCATGGATTGCTGCAGCCGGGAGAACTCGTACTTTTCGTCCACATTGTCCAACGTGTAGGGTCCACTCTGCCGAAAAGTTAGACGAGATAGTATAGTAGAGTAGTGCTTTATTTAGACTGTCGGCTCGAGACAGGGAGTCCCATTATGCTAACAGTTTAATATAGCACCTTTTTATTTATTGTATATATTTTTTTTATGCTTTATTAGCAGGGCAGAGTGCAATGGTAACAGTATAAAATTAAGAAAAAACAAACATATGACAAAATAAATAAGTAAAAAAGAAAATAACAATAATGTCCTACCTAAAGGGCGGGGTTATTGCCTGTGGCAATCTCTTCCACCCAATCTTATTTTATACAGGATATTATGACTAGAAAAACATAATAACTAGAAATTATAACTAGAAGAGACAGTTTAGCATTGGGGTCGAGTGGTTAAGGGGCTCATCGGCTGATCCACGTTTAACAAGGAAATAAGTTTGCTAGTAATGCCGCCACTGATCGTTTATCCTTATTAACGAGAACATTATACCGTTGAGTATTTCGTGTGTTGTTGTAGCTAGCTTGGCTAGAACTGGACGGGTGAGTGATGGTCTCCAGCCAACTTTATTTCAAAGTTGGCTCGTCCTGAACCACATATTTCTATGTGCGATCAACCATCATGAGGACATGGACTTTTCTTCATAAGCCATTAAACCCTTAGGAAACTGCAAGCTAGCCTGGCTTGTAAGGGTTGCTAGTCTATTCTCTGTTTATAGTCCTCTAGCGAGATCTAATCCACGCTAATCCACGTAAACTGACGTGGTTCCAATCCTATCAAAAAAAAAGGGTTGTATGGAACAGATTGACACGGAGTTATTCTATGCTCAGATTCTTACCCGGTTCAGATAGTGGTACGACTCGATCTTCTTCAGATGCAATGAGTGCCGGTCTTCATCGGATACGTGATAGTTTTATTCTATTCTATGCTCAGATTCTTACCCGGTTCAGATAGTGGTACGACTCGATCTTCTTCAGATGCAATGAGTGCCGGTCTTCATCGGATACGTGATAGTTTTATTCTATTCTATGCTCAGATTCTTACCCTGTTCAGATAGTGGTACGACTCAATCTTCTTCAGATGCAATGAGTGCCGGTCTTCATCAGATACCCCGACCAGCAGATAGTAGAACTCGTGATAGTTTTATTCTATGCTCAGATTCTTACCCTGTTCAGATAGTGGTACGACTCGATCTTCTTCAGATGCAATGAGTGCCGATCTTCATCAGATACCCTTACCAGCAGGTAGTATAACTCGTGATACCCCGCCAGCAGATAGTACAACTCGTGATAGTTTTATTCTATTCTATGCTCAGATTCTTACCCTGTTCAGATAGTGGTACGACTCAATCTTCTTCAGATGCAATGAGTGCCGGTCTTCATCGGATACCCCGCTAGCAGATAGTACAACACGTGATACCCCGCCAGCAGATAGTAGAACACGTGATATTTTTATCCTATTCTATGCTCAGATTCTTACCCTGTTCAGATAGTAGTACGACTCAATCTTCTTCAGATGCAATGAGTGCCGGTCTTCATCAGATACCCCGCTAGCAGGTAGTACAACACGTGATACCCCGCCAGCAGATAGTACAACACGTGATAGTTTTATTCTATTCTATGCTCAGATTCTTACCCTGTTCAGATAGTGGTACGACTCAATCTTTTTCAGATGTAATGAGTGCCGGTCTTCATCGGATGCCCCTGCTAGCAAGTAGTAGAACACGTGATAGTTTCGTTCGCCCCTCCCTTGAGAACAGATGCGAGACTTCTCAAGGAGGTACTTCTGAACCACGGCACTGAAAATATAAGGACAAAAAAATTACATGATGTTTGATACAGTTGAAAAAAAAATCGAAACAGTTTGTGGAAAAAGAAAAAAAAAAGCATAGACCTCAAAGTAGCTTGATCGATAAGGCGGCGCGGCGGCGGACTTGTAACCTGGAGGTCGGTGGTTCAAGTTCCAAGTTCAGCAAAGATTTAGTAAAGTGAGTTTGAGTAATTCTGACATTCCTATTGGGATTAACACAAATACTACGATTTAAAAATTAAAAAAATCCAAACAGTTTCTTGAAAAAGAATAACGAAAAGGAAGTAACAAAAAGAGAGAAGAGATAATGAGAAGAGAACACCATGTGAAAAGGGACCAAACACCTGCATTTGAAGTAATGTTCTCCCAAACGGTTCCGAATGCAGGTGTTTTAAAACGAGAGAAACCTTCCTGTAGGTGAAACCTTCCTGTGGGTAGGTGTGCACTGTTTCCAGCACAAATCCGATACTGTTCATCATGCTCCCACATGATGTTCGTCTTTTGAAGATTTCCCCCTCTCAAAAAAAAAAAAATAATAATAATAATAATAATGATCATTACCCTATCCATACAGCCCGATAAGCACTAATACGTCTCCACAATTCCTGCAGTAAGCTCAAGACATTATAATGTGGTAAAGTTATCCCAAATGGGAGGATAACTAATCATGTCACGGCTGGGTTGCGAACCCGCGACCTCTGCATTTCTAGACCAACACCTTCATCTCACGAGGTATAAGTAACATCCAAAGTACAAAATTTCTACCCAACCGGGATTCAAACCTAGGTCACCGTGCGAGCAAGATCATTCACTTGACCACGGTGACTGAAGTTTTTATAATTTGAATAAACAAAATAATTGAAAACCGCCTCTTGTTTCATCATGTGAGAACATAATAAAATAATATGGAACACTTCGTTGATTATAACAACAACTCCATAAAAAATACACTGCCAATTATGGACACATTACTTCCTCGTGATTGGTTCACATTGTGTACACTTGGCAAATTTGTGATTTTATACCAAATAACTTGAATCTTCAAAACTGCTTAACCGATTTTCTTCAAAATTGTTTTATATGGAAGAATATCGTTTTTCCTACATTCTAGATCCCACAGTAAAATGGAACCATCTACAATACGTCTCCTATAGTTGTACAAATTTTCGTTGTAATATTATGTTGAGTAGTTTCGGAGATTTGCGCGATACAAGGAATGTATTTAACAGACCGACCGACAGACGGACACAAAACCAAAGTTGCTCAGGAGGTTATGAAATGTCCAGAAATATGGAGAAAAAAAGTGAAATCGGAGCAAATAAATATTACTCTTTTTACAAAAAGAACACAATACTTCCGATTTCTAATATTAGAATTTCTCGGAAGTAACAACAGAGAAACCAGCGTCATAAAACAACATCAAATGGTCCAACTCCCGTCGAAAAAGAAAAACGAGATAATAAAATTTTAGCCCAGTGCAACAGAGCAAGACTTGGGGCCAAAATCAGAAGCCTCCAGGAGTGGAATGCTGTTCGCATATTGAATGGGTAGTTCGGGGTTCACTCATACCCCGTGAGGAAAAATGAGTAGTTACCAGTGGCGGCATCACCAGAGTAAAAAGAAATAATTGTAATAGAATAATTCGTAATGTGAAGGAGGTTCTTAGTAATGCTGCGCTACCCAGAAAAATTGTGAAGAGACCTCGAGCTTCACCACAAATAAAATCATACATACATATTGAATGGTTATTGGTAGATTAAAGTGACTCAAGTCTGAATATCGACTACAGTCGAAAATGGATATAAGAGAAATCAAGGGACCGGATTTTTTTCTCTAAATAATAATAATAAATCATTTGTTTTATTTTTCTTTTCTTTTTTATATACAGAGGACCCCTATTAAGCCATTTTTATTTGGCTTCTAAAATGAGTGTTTTGTGTTTTTGTATACAGAGGAACCATCCTAAGTCATTTTTATTTAATTTTAATAATAAAGTTGTCATATTTGTGTTAATCACTTTTGTGATATCACAAGTTACTCAAATGTGCTTTACTAAATCTACACTGCAACCGGGACTTGAACCACTGACCTCCAGTTATAAGTCTGCAGCCTTATCGATCAAGCTACCGAGTTCCCTAAAAATATATAATAACACTCTTTAGTGCAACATATAACCACCAGACGAGGTTAATGCTCAAAGCGTTTTCTACCACCTAACTCTCAGAGTCTTATTATTATGGGGTCACAAACTCAAATTAATGAGGAAAAATTCACGCACTGGGTGGGATTCGAACTAACGGATCCCTACGCTACCTGGATTACCAGAATAGCGCGTTAACCACTTGACTACCAGTGCACATAATTTGATGTGACAATTTGATGCACTGGGTGGAATTTATAGTTTGATTGACATTGTTTAGTAATAATGAAATCTTCTAGTAAAAAAAAATCGGTACTCGAGACTCGAACCACCGAACTCCAGGTTACGAGTCCGCTCCCTTATCGATCGATTCAATGCTGTCATTTACATTTTTTACTCAAAATACTGATTATTTCTAAGGTAAAAGTATTGTAATCGTATCGCAGCCCTACTTACAGTATGCCCTGGTGTATAAAAACAATTAATATTATTCGGCATCACGCCAAACCAGAGTACTGCTCTTCAATTTACATCAAAATCAAACGGGGGATTTTTCGTACAAAATAAAACACAGTGTTAACACAGGGTGTTAAAAAGATTGAGTCGATTTATTTATACCAAATAAATATCATATTAAATTTGTGTTCATGTTAATCACGATGAGACGATGGAAGAGAATGCCGTAGGCATTATAGCACTGCACTTGATAAAAATACCTATTTTTTTTTTTTTTTTTTAATAATGTATATTTAATTTAGTTTTTTTTTACCATTTTTGTGGCTCTCTCCCTAAGGAATACTTCTAAGGTCTTGTAAATAAAACTCGATTGAATTTGTTTAATAATAATTACTCAATCTCGCTTTCCTTAACTAACAATTGCCACCATTGGGACTCGAACCTCCGATTACCAGTAAATAAATGTAAAATATGTATGGGTAATATGGGTATGGTAATTTATATATCAAAAGTCTATTCTTTTCTCACTAAGATATTCCATAGGGAAAATCTTGTATTGAGAATAGAACTAGTTCATGAACTAAATCATTTGTTTGGAGAATAGAACTAAATCATTTGTTTTATTTTTTAATTCTTTTTATTTGGCTTCTAAGAAATATGATTTTTTAATGAATTTTTTTAACCCCTCTTTGACTTTTTGTAACACTCTGTATCCGTGACAAGATTCACTCTTACATATCTTACATGTCATTTCAATGGTTTTACGAGTTTTTAATTTCTTTCCCGCCCACCTTGCATTCCGAACGCTTTGTACTTTTATTGAGTGACGACGGATTTACATTAAATGTGGATTTAATGTAAATATTACACTAAAAAGGAGGACTGTATCTCCTTAGAGTGGGGTAGTCGCATTAAATATATGTTACCTATTATTTATATATTGTATAAAATTTTTAATAAAATTGTCTAAGATGGTGAAAATTACAAAAGAAAATACATACGAACTAGGTTTAGCGTAAGTGTAGCACGCTCGTTTTGTTTTCCTTGGCGTTGCAAAACTAGCGTTACTATTAAACATATTGGATCAAATTATATTTACATAGAATATAATATATACAATACATAGAAAATGAAATTATTAGAACAAAACCAGCAAATCCAACAAGCCTGGACCCCACCTCCTTATGGACAGACCCAAGAGCAGCAGCGACTTTCCTTGACATAGAAACTGACTGAATGAAGTTGAATAGCGTTAACAACAACAACAACAGCATTCTCTTCCGATAAAGCGTTTTTCTTGATTAAAAAAAAAAAAAACACCTGGCACGAGTCGAACCCAGGACCCGAGACCACTTACCCGTGAACCATGCCATTCTCCTTGTAGTTGACCTGGATGAATTTCCCGAACCTGCTCGAGTTATTGTTGTGAGCTGTCTTTGCATTTCCGAACGCCTGGAACAAGAGGACAATAGTTTTAACTTAATTCAATGTCATTATAAAAATAATAAGCAGGGGACTTTAAGCGTTCCAGGTCGTCAACATGCGAAGTCCTCAATATACTACGCAAAGTACTGTGATGATCCCAACGCAATGTCATCAAATCAAGGATTCACCCTAGTTGCATGCTTTGCACTCGGTGAAATTCCAGAAATGAAACCAAAACACAAGTTATGTGATAAAGAAGAAATAATAATAATAATAATACTTTTTAGTAGAAGGTAACCACCAGGCGAGGTTAATACTCAAAGCATTTTCTACCACCTAACACTGAGAATCTTATTATTATGTGGTCACAAACTCAAATTAATGAGGAAAAATTCATGCACTCGGTGGGATTCGAGCCAACGGATCCCTACGCTACCTGGATTATCAGACTAGCGCGTTAACCACTTGACTACCAGTGCACAAATATATTGTAAAATCCCAGGTTCCATACATAAAAAAATTTAATGTCGTTCTCAACTACATGGTTATATTACGAATTCACGACGGAGGCTTTAACTTTAAAGTTCACATGCTGGAAATAAGCCTCCAGGTATAAATAAGGCGATATTATTATTAAATCTATAAGTATATCTGCAAGATATACTCGAAAATAATAAAGAGATAATTTTGTAAGAAAAACGACGAAAATACTCAAAAAAATCGCCGTTTTTCCTTGCTATTCATCACCATTGATTTATTTCTGTCCCTCGTGGTGGCGCTGTGCCGTTGTCGAACAAATATTTCTCTTGTGTGTCCAGTGGCAACAAGATCAACGTAGGTAGGTAAATATTATTATTCAGGTAAAAAAATAACGCGGATATACCTACTCTAATTTTTGTTTTTTTTTTTTCTCAGCCGTGCTCTCTTTTTTCCCTCTTTCGTTCTTTCTCTTTCTCTCTCCTCCTCCTCCTCTCTCTCTCCTCGGTCTCTCTCTCTCTCTCCTCCTCTCTTCTCTCTCCTCTCTCTCTCTCCCACCCTCTCTCTCTCCTACTCTCTCTCTCTCTCTACCCTCTCTCTCTCTCTCCCACCCTCTCTCTCTCCCACCCTCTCTCTCTCTCTCTCTCTTCCTCCTCTCTCTCTTCTCTCTCTCTCTCTCTCTCTTCTCTCTCTCTCCCCTCCTCTCTCTCTCCTCTCTCTCTCTCTCTCTCTCTCCTCTCCTCTCTCCCTCTTCTCTCCCTCCTCTCCTCTCTCTCCCTCCTACCCTCTCTCCTCTCCACCCTCTCTCTCTCTCTCTCCCTCCTCTCTCTCTCTCTCTCCTCCCCCCTCCTCTCGCTCTCTCCACCATCTCTCTCCCCCTTTTCCCTCTCTCTCCCGTTCTCTTCCCCCCCCTCTCTCCCGTTCTCTCTCCCCCTCTCTCACCTCCCCCCCCCCCTCTCTCTTTTTTAATTATTATTACTTTTGTTACCTATCATAGTAAAATTTGTTATCATAATAATTATTATTATTTATTATTGGCTACGTTTGTTATCTATTATGAAATTATTATTCTCATTTTTGTATTAGTTTCTTCTTCGTTTTCCTGGTTTTTGTCACAAAAATATTCCCCATCTCGCGAGCTGTTAAACTGTTGCATTGTCAAGACCATCCGTCTTCTGAATCTTCTGTCAAAAAGCGGAGCTTCTCAACAGCGTCGCCATATTTATTTTTTTTACTTCCAAGTAAAAAGTTGTGCTGGGTGGATAGTAAAAAGTTGCCATAACCCCGCCCTTTAGGTAGGAAGACAGGCAATAACCCCGCTCTTTAGGTAGGACATTAGCTTTATTCTCTTTTTTCTTCTTGTTTCTTTGTTCAATCTATTTATTTTTTCTTTATAATTTCAATGTATTGAGTACTGTATATATTTTTACTTTGTCTTACCTAATAGAGCATAAAATAATAATAAGTAAAATAAATCAATGATGAAGATATGTTTCTATGTGATTTTTTCGTGGGTAGCACTGCATTAGGAAACTCATAATAATATTATTTGCTTTTTTTGAACGTGTTAATATTATTAGACATCCTAATGTGAATTTATTATTGAAACACTTTTATATGTCCAAGATTCGAAAAAAAATTGAATCCAGAACATCCAGTTCTTTTACGTCCAGTTTTCTCTTATATCTAGTTTTCTTACATCCAGTTCTCTTACATCCAGGTTTTTCTTAGATCCAGTTTTCCTCTTAGATCCAGGTTTTTCTTAGATCCAGTTTTCTCTTAGATCCAGTTCTTTTACATCCAGGTTTCTCATACATCCAGTTCTCTTACATCTAGTTTTCTCTTATATCTATTTCTCTTACATCCAGTTTTCTCATAGATCCAGTTCTCTGATATCCAGTTTTCTCTTAGATCCAGTTCTCTCACATTCAGTTTTCTCTTAGATCTAGTTTTCTCTTATATCCAGTTCTCTTTCATCCAGTTCTTTTACATCCAGTTTTCTTACATCCAGTTTTCTCTTACATCCAGGTTTCTCTTAGATCCAATTCTCTTACATCCAGTTTTTCTCTCATATACCCAGTTCTCTTATATCGAGCTTTGACTCTTATATCGAGCTATCTATGCCCAAATACACGGACACGAAAATATGTATTATCAAATAAGAAGGACGCTGAAAATAAGATACCGCCAAGAATGTGGCACAGTAATTAACGTACAGGTGATTAATTACCCGGTAATGTTTTCATTCGCGGCAGAAATTAATCTCGAATGAAGGTACAGTTTTATTGTTTAGAAATTAACACGTGCATTAATCGTCTAGCATTTTTACCGGCGCGCCGCGCGAAATTTCGCTCTTAGCATAAATATTGTATTATGAAAAATAAAGAATATAATCATCTAACTCGTAGATACCTACACTGGTACACAGACAGAAATTAAATATGTATTATATATTACACTGGTAACCCTGAAACACTAAATAAAGTTAAGTAACATATTAGCCACCAGTTCCCCCAAACACCCCACTAATATTACAGAACGTTCCAGTAGTTCCCCAAAATATAAATATAGGTATACCAACAGAAATCGCATTTACTTCGGAGAGAACAGATTTTTTTTGTTTGTTGAAAATTCTGCTCAACCCGGGAATCGAACTCAGGACCTCTGGACCACGGGCAGTGGTCACAACCGTAAGTACACGGAGGCTGGCACAATAGCTTTCTTGTAAAACGAATTCTTGCGAAAGTAAAATTCGCAAGACAGGTGGAAGAGAACAAATCGAACTCTCAAATTTCGTTGCAACTATATTTGCGTTTCTTGGAATTTCCACTTCCGTGTTAGTGGTGGGCGCTTGTATTCTATTTCTTTATCTTATCCGCTACACTTGTTTTTGTTGTTGGTGGTGTGGTGGTGGTGTCGTCTGTATGTGTTGTTTTTTTTTTTTTTTTTTTTGATATGATACAATAATATCGTATTCAATACATAATGAGGATCAATACATAAAGCAAAACAATATTACTCTTCATCCAAAATAATGAACCATCTAAAATTGAACAGTCTGGCTGAGGGACTATAACAGGGAGTAGACCAGCATCTGGCTGGGGGACTATAAAAAGAAGTAGACCAGCATTGGCTTGGTTCTGGGGGCCCTTGTCAATTTTAGCCGCCTTGTAAGGACAGTGGCGAAGTGCTGAGTCATTCTCCACTGTCTGGTTACCATCGTTCACGATGACGCCACCCATGATGAAATATTTCTATATGTATAACACAAAGCAAGTACATACATACCTATCAGCACAGACACACATACTTCTCTCGTGATCTTGGTAACTATCCCATGCCCCCTGACACTTCTTCCTCATCTCCCATGACACATACTATCATTATCACACCGTGTCATGTCAACTCAGATTTGACATCTTCATTTTTTCTAGCCCTTCCTCTAGCCCCCCCCCTCCCCTTTCTTTCTTTCTTTCTTTCTCTTTCTTCTCTCTCTCCTCCTCTCTCTCTCTCTCTCACTCTCTCACTCTCTCACTCTCTCACTCACTCTCTCTCTCACTCACTCTCTCTCTCACTCACTCTCTCCTCACTCTCTCTCTCACTCACTCTCTCTCTCACTCACTTCTCTCTCACTCACTCACTCTCTCACTCACCCCCCTCATGTCTTTCTCTCTCTCTCTCTCCTCCTCTCTCTTCTCTCTCTCTCTCTCTCTCTCTCTCTCTCTCTTCTCTCTCTCTCTCTTCTCTCTCTCTTCTCTCTCTCTTCTCTCTCTCTCTCCTCTCTCTCTCTCTTCTCTCTCTCTCTCTCTCTCTCTCTGTCTCTCTCTAAAGAAAGAGAATATTAACAAAAATTAATATTTTATCAATAAAAATAACGTGTTTGATAAAATAAAAAGTTATCATATCTGTGTTAATCACTATCAAGATTACACACTCACATTACTGATTTTTTATTAAACTTGGGACTCGAACCACCGAACTCCTGGCTACAAGTCCGCCGCCTTATCGATCAAGCTACTGAATTCAGTTTGTTTGATACCAAATGTAATGCAGCCGCAGACAGAATTACATTTTGAAAGCTTTTGCGATTGAAACAATGGGGCCGATTTGTAAAGAAGCTAAACAATGGCTAGAAGAACTGAAAAGATCCATTGTAAAAAAGACTGGAGACCCAAGATCGGGAAATTATTTGCTGCAACAGATAAGCCTTGCAGTTCAACGAGACAATGCTGCAAGTGTTTTGGGTTGTCACCCAAATGATGAAGTCCTGAATAATGTTTTTTATGTTTAATAAAATATACAGTATTTGATAAAATAATTCTTGGAAATATTTTCGCTTATTATTCTCAACTTTCGAGTTTACCCATTTTTTAAAAAGATGCATTACTTATGTTCTCATGTACCTATCAAATTATTATCAATGCATGACCAAGTTTTTATCTCCGAGTCTTGTGTTCAAATTTCATTTTTAAACTAATAATGGAGAAAAAAAAATCATGCAAAAATACATTTACCAGAATATTTTTTGTATGATTTTAGTTTAGTGGCACATTATATCTGATGTACATTTTCTGTATGATTTTTAGTTTGGTGTCATATCTTGTGTCATTTATGTTATCAACCAAACTGAATGTGTGTCACAGTCACACTGTGTCATTTGAAATATTAAATTCTTGCTACGTCCATTGTATATTTGGAAAAAACAGGAGGCGTCTAGCAAACTCCAAGTTTTTTTTTGAGATGTTTATGTAAGACTATGTGAATTTATGATGAAATCAATTACCTATAATGTATAACTAGCATTCATTTTTTTTTTTTTTTTTTTTTAATTTGAATCCTAGTCATATACCTAGGTATCCTAATCATAAACTAGCATTCAATTTTTTTTTTTTTTTTTTTTTTTGAAGCCTAGTCATATATGTAGATTATAGGTACCTGTACATTTAAGTGTTTTTATCATAAACTCAATAATGTTTTAATTTTAGAATTACATTGTCTTTCTGACAGAGCACAGTAACTTCTAAATGATCTACAAATACATATGTATAAAATTCAATCATGATTTATTTAACTGTATCTTCATACAACAAACATGTCATCGTTCTTCTCCCGACACATGGTGCCTACCAGGCTCGAGGCATTTCCACGCTGGACTGACAATGACAGTCGTTGGCGTAAGAATGCCCCGGGCCTGGTATCACCACATGTATAAATAAAATGACTAGTAATTCGTTAACATGGGCCATTCATTAGCCATTCGATCATGTCCATGATAAAATCTGTCTATTAGGAAATATCTAGTTGGGCTTTGGAATATTTGGACTACCCGAGGTCACATTATAGATAATTTTGTCTTGTTGTTTTTATAGTTGTTGTTCTTAAATGTTTCTTTTGCTATTGTAACACTTAAAAAATTACGAACACAAACTATTCTCAGGTTATACTAAACAAAGAATATTTCTGAATGATCTGATACAGGGAACTTTAATCTTTTTTGTGGTCTGCTTAGCGAAATAATTTGTGAGAGAAATATTTTTGGCAGATATATATCCGTCCTGGAACTTCCTCTCTGTATAATAGTGCTATTCGTACCAGCTACTCACATTGACCTCACCCAGGCTGGGTAGGGCCGAAAAACTTAGAAATTCTGTCCCCAACTGATAATCAAACTCGTGATCTCTGGACCATGGGCAATAGTCACAACCGTTCCACCACGGAGTTTGGTTTGAAGAATTACTTTAGAGGTAATTTGTTCAATATAATTACTTGTTTTAAACTATGAACTAATAATAAATTAACGAGTTGAAAGATTAAATAAAAGAATTGGGTAGAAGAGATTGTCATAGGCAATAACCCCGCCCTTTAGTTAGGACATATGTTTTTATATATTTTCTATTCTTTTTCATTTTTATTGTACATATTGTTTTCATTTTTATTCTTTGTTAAAATAATTATTTGTACTGTACATAATGTCCATTTATGTATACTTATAAAAGAGAGTTTCACTGACTGACTGACTCATTGATTCATCACTGTTTCTCCGAACTGGTAAGTCCTAGGAAGCTGAGATTTGGTAGGTAGCTGTCTTATAGTCTAGATGTGCAATTCCCACTACAACACCTGCCATTTCCGAAAAAGGATTTTTTGCTTTCACACGGCCATGCCTCGGCCCGCTAGTATCTAATAAAGTGTTGTATGATAATAATAATAATAATAACGAGCCTCACCTCCAGCACTGGTCCGGCCGAGAGAGGATGGTCTGCTCCACGCCACTGCCGTGCGATCCCTTCTGACTCAGCGCCGTCAGGTGGTGGAGCAGAAAGTTCGTGCTCTCCGTTTTCCCGCTCCCGGATTCGCCACTGATGACGATGCACTGGTTGCCATGGGAACGGAGCATGCGCTGGTACGCGGAATCGGCGATGGCGAATATGTGCGGCGGAAGATCGGGTCCAATGCGGCGGTTCTGGTACAGCTTCACGTACTTGGGGTTGTAGATCGGGTGGAACTGCGGCGAGAAAATATTATAATACATAATAGAATAGAACCCCGTTATTATGATCCCCGATATTATGAACTTCATATAAAATGAACTTTTTTTTTTATATCTTCTTTAGATCCTCACAATAGGTCTCTGTACAATGTACATACATATTTTGTATTTATGTACCTAATCTGTACTTAAATTAACATTCAAATACATGTACACCCCTTCATATGTCCGAAATTTGGCTTATTTTCCTTTCTTTTACCTATGATTATATGGAACCCCGATATTATGAACATTTACATTGAACCCCGCTTTTATGAACTACCCCTGGGCCCAATTAGTTCATAATAACGGGGTTCTACTGTAAATAAATACCCGGTGTACGGGAGTATATTTACGGGAATAGCCCTATTTACAATGTCAACAATAAAAATGTCAATAATAATATCGCCTTATTTGTACTGCCCGATTAGGACTATTAAGTCCCATTATTCCAGCAGTAAGCCCAAGACATATTATTATGTGGTAAAAATCCTAAATGGTCATGTCCCGGCTGGGTTTCGAACCCACGACCTCTAGAACCTGAGGATTCACAGAGTGCCGCCTTTACCACTGAGCTACCGGGACAGACTAATAACAGTAATAACTCATTAACTGTTGGAAAACGTTGATCCATTTTGAAAAAATATATATCAAAATTTCTGATAGAACAACTGATAGAACTGTCTAGTAAAATTCAGATGGTAGCAAATATTGTCAACAATGAGAACTATAATGTTATAAAGTGGTAACATGTACCGTATTGAACTAACAGGTCAGAAACTTGCACTGTCTCCATTGTTGCCATATGGCAACGCTAGGCGATAATGGTTTAAGGAAAATTATGCATATTGCCATGTGGAAGGTCCTATGTTCAAATTCCAGAGCCGACAGAAAAATTGTATTCCAATTTAGTTACAGTGGCCTGTGATACCTTGGGGTGCGCTCGTGTCGACCCAGCACCTACATGGGAATTACTGTGTCACTTCTCGCCCATTAGAGGGGAGGAATACTACGGGATGGGAAAGTTACAATGAAGACCACAAGTGTCTATAGTAGCTGATGTTTCATGACTACGAAATAAAAAAGACTGTGAAACACTCATTTTTAAAAATGAAAATGAAATAGGGTCTGCCAAAAAAAAAGGAACGAATCAAAATTTCTAGAGAACAGACATGAATTTCAACAAACAGAGGGCTGTCCTGCTCCCCAACTTGGCCTGCCAACAGCGTTTTGGGTCTTTGAACCTAATGTTTGTAGCAATGTATCTTGCATTATTATTTTGACCCAGATCCTAGGTATAGGACCTTTGTTATACAATGATAATATTTTGGCTTGTACATCCTGGTATTAGTTATTCAGGAAGGAGGTTTTACCATCCATTTTCTGTGAATTGTAGCAGCTACCCCACACTAACTTCAACCAGCCTGGGTTGGGTTGAACTGTGTAACTAAACAAGTGAAATGTAACAAGAGATTGACATGGCAATAGTCTGGCTGGGGGAAGTTAAACAGTAAACAGGGAGAAGACCAGAGAACAGACTAGCCAACCCTTAAAAGCCAGGCTAGCTCGCAGATTCCTAAGGGTTTAATGACTTATAAAGAAAAGTCCAAATCCTCATGATGGTTGATCGCACATAGAAATATGTGGTTTAGGACGAGCAGACTTTGAAATAAAGTTGGCTGGAGACCATCACTCACCCCTCTAGCTGTAGCCAGGCTGGCTACAACAACAACATTGACACGGCAGAACATTAATTTGGTCTAGTGTTGCAAAGAAAAAAAATCCTGTGAAAGAACCCATTCTTGACAGGAATTATTTTCGAGGCGAATGAGACTTGTGTGATTGTACATTAGATA
The DNA here is from genome assembly GCA_024516035.1 of Bactericera cockerelli. Taxonomy (NCBI): domain Eukaryota; kingdom Metazoa; phylum Arthropoda; class Insecta; order Hemiptera; family Triozidae; genus Bactericera; species Bactericera cockerelli. Next base: position 8,800,734 of record CM044962.1, on the reverse strand, counting down.
AGATTACATTATTTTTGGGGGTCTATTCTAATAGAAATTCCTATGTGCTGTATCAATTATGTACATATATTGCACCCCTGTATAGTATGGTGGTACCATCATTGAAACAAGTTTTTTTGATGTCTCTTGCAATTTTTCAGTTAAATATTTTCTGTTTTATTTTTCTCACCTTGAAAGGATTGACGGCAATGAGAATAGATCCTACATATGTGTAAATGTGTCCGGCATTGAACCTGGCCCTCAGGTTCTCCAGAAGGGTGGTCTCATTCAAATCGGGAAGCTGGCAGAGGTCTGGATACTCCCGGTCCTGTGGTTGATAGAGGAAGCGGTAGAAATAGTCCCGGATAAGCTCCGGATCAATGTTGAACCCATCAGCCCAGATATTGTCATTGAGTTTTTCACGCAGGTAGAATCTGAGAAAAGTAAATTAATAAAGACAACCAAATCAGTGTTGTAAACTTCGTCTTATTAATTTGAGTTTGACATATATTTAAACTGCTTAGTCATATCAGAGTAGGGGTTTTACCATATATTCTTAATGTGATAGTCTGGTAAACCAGGTAGCATAGGGATATGTTGGTTTAAATTCCACCCAGTGCATGATTTTTTTTTCATTACTTTGCACTTGTGACCACATAATAATAAGACTCTGAGGATTAGGTGGTAGAGAATGCTATTAGCATAAACCTAGCCTGGTATTTATGTTGCACTAAAGAGTGTTATTATATATTTTTAGGGAACTCAGTAGCTTGATCAATAAGGCTGCAGACTTATTTTAACTGGAGGTCAGTGTTTCAGATTTCAGTTTCAGTGTAGTTAACCAAAAAATTAGGTACCTACTGAAATTAACCTCACCCAGCCCAGCCTGAGTGGGAGAGGTGAGTTCTCTCTCCCTCTTTCCTTCATTATTAACATGCATGCATGAATATGTGTGTGGACTCTGCTTTTTTAACAATGTTTGCATGTATTTTTTAACTGACTTAAGGTAGCTTCTTTAAAAGATTTTTTTAATGAATTTTTATTTAAAGAGATGTCTGTAACATTCAGAGTCCTTGCCCCATTTTTTTTTTTTTTTTTAAATTTAATGTTTATTTGTATTTTTGGTATTACAAATTCATTTAAAAGAAAAACATGAGGATAATATCTTACCTATATCTGTCCTCATGAGAATCATTGTCCTTCGGCCAGAGGAGCATGCAAGCCACCGGACACTCTGCTGGTCCCAGCCTTCTCTCCTTACATTCTTGACCACACTCATCTCCGACAACTTCTGCCAGTTCATAGTTGACTGTATTTCCCAATTGCAACCGTTCCACAATGCACTGGACAATCTCCTCTGAGGAGGTTTGTTTGCTTGCTTCAACACTGAGTGCTTCATAGTGCTGTGACAAGGCACCAACGTAAACTTGAACCACATAGCGTCCTGTCTCTGTCGTCAACACATTGGACATGACGGGAATTTGTTTGGTGTTTCAACACATTGAATAATCTGTGTGCATATCTCAGGTTGAGATGGGGAGTTTTTAGTTAGTTTTTTTAATAAAATTTATCTACATAGGTAAAACTACAACTATTAGGTAAAATGTGGTTTAAAAAAGTGTTCTAAAAAATGCAAGTTATTTTTATTTATGAATATTTCTTATGTATCATTTTATTGATGTATTTAATTATATCAACAATCATGAAAATATTGCCTTAATTATACTGCCTGACTAGGACTAGGATTGCATAAGTAGGTTATTTATAAATGTGCATGAATAAAGAACCATAACATTTGGTTGCCTTTTTCTTGCTTTTCCAATTACACTTAGGGCTGAATCATAGCACAGGAAAAATAAGTCAGACTGTCCCTCAAGTTAGTCAGTGTGCTGAGATTGGTTGAAACTCCTACTTGAGGAAGCTGGACCCTTCCTCAAGTAGAACCCTTCCTTATCTTAGATTTAAGCCTGATTTATGATCAGCTTTGGATCACATTCTAACTGATATTCCTACACCAAAGCAACTCTCAAGTATGTAGTTTGTTAGACTCAACTATACAAACAATGCATAAAATAGGTTTTGTTTCTGTCACCTTAGATGACAAAGAGCTCAAGTTGTTTTTCAAAAAAAATTCTGACGGTTTTGCTTCTTACTGATAACATCACTAACTTGTGATTTCCTAGAAGTTATACCATAATGTAGAATAGGAACATCTCACAACTGCCTATTGAAGCAAAGCTAAAGTTTTGAATTCAATATGTTTAACTATGGGAATTCTGTGCACAGCAACTGATGCTATATTTCTAGGAAAAAATCTCTGCTGTAGATCCTGCTATTATCACAACCAAGTACACTATGATTCATAAATTACTATTAAATCTTACTCATAGGTCTGTAGTTCCAATATTTCCTTGGGTACAAAGATCACTTTCTAATCAAATTCCAGAACCCGTAGTGATTAAAAACACTGTGTAATTTAATTAGCTTAATCAAAAAACACTGCAGTCACTTTTAATTGGACTGACATTTTAGGAGATACCTGGCTAATTATTTATAGTTAAAAAGTAATTTGTTAAAAAATGAATACACTGTGTTACTATCACTTTTACACAAGGCAACTGCTGTGTAGACAAAACTCATCTGAAATGTTTCTGCTGTTTAATATCGAAACAATTTTTCACAATATTGAAAGCGACAAGCGTGCGAACGCAACAACGATTTTAAGATGAACACGAAAGATAAATTAGATTCTGTGTGTGTTTCTGAAATTTATATCTGCTTCTATTGGAAATTTGACAAAAACGAGATAATACGCGAGAACCTCGAAAATCTCAAAAAATCTTTTTAACAGCTCACACAATCATTTATTTTCCACTTGTATGATTCCCAGATTCTTCTCCCATCAAATCACTTATTACGCCTTCAAAAACCTACATTGAATAATATGCAAAATACGGACATTAACTTAAAACGCCTTCAAAAAGTTTATTGCATTTTATCAGGCGCAAGATAAGTAATGAATATCAAGAAATTTAATTCGAAATAATAAATAAACGAGTACCTACTATGAGTAGGTAAAGCCATATTTCTAATAATTTATTTCTTACGGCAGAGCCGGTTCTCCTAAATACTGAAAATATCATAATATGTATTTCCCACAGATCTCGAGCCCAAAATTTCGCGATGACCATGAAGTCCAACATGTGCAACTTTGCCGACCTCCGTGGCTCAGTGGTTTAGAGCATTGGTTACTGATCCGGCGGTTGCGGGTTCGAATCCCGGTCGGAGCGGTAATTTCTGACCGAAATTTTCCGTTTCCGGAATGGCATGGATGTAAAGGTAAAGTGCCCTGAAGTAATGCGACAGCGGTTCCGGGGCACACAAACTTACCTTTAAAAAAAAATTGATGAACATTTCAAAATTTTGTTATGTTCTCTTAATTTGTTAGTGTTTTTTTTACGTCGCTACCAACTGCATGGTCATATCGCGACTTGATTTGTTAAAAAAAGGTAGGTACCTTGAAAAAAAAATATAATTTTTTACCTATACTAACATGTTTCCTTCGGTTGTTCATTGGATCTTATCAATTAGTATCTACTGTGCTTCTTTGTATGGATATTTAAGTAACCAATCGACCGAGCCGAGTGAGGTCTTGGTGTAACTGTAAATTAACATCCTCAATTCATTGTTATTAGGATAATCATAACATTGCCTTATTTTTATACTGCCCAAATAGGACTAATGTGTCCCATTTTATTAAAGGAGTAATCCCAAAACGTATCAAGTATAATCAGTAGATTAGGCAATGAATCAAAAAAGTCCAAGTTTTCTGTTTTGAGAACAATGTTTTCTGAATAATTTCTAGTCCCAGCGATCTCTCTGAAGTGATCTCCGCGCTTTGTGATTTTCTCTGAGGCCATGTGGAAGCACAGGATTTTAAGCATAGCCGACAGAAGGTGCGTGAAGATAGCACCCGACATTGAAGCTAGAATTTTGTACCACCTACCATAATTATGTACTAATTATGTACTGTTAGGAACAACAAACCCCGAATTTTGTACTCCACCGACAGATCTCGATGAGTCTGTCTGGCTGGGGGAAGTTAAACAGGGAAAAAAGACCAGTGTCTCGCCAGAGGACTAATATGACCAGGGAACACTAGCCAACCCTATAACATGCTCGTCTGGCTTACAGTTTTCTCGCAAGGGTTTAACGGCTTGTAAATAAGAAGCCCAAGCTTTCAAGATGGCTGAAAACCACTTGAAAATAATAATCAGACATTTGTTTTTTCATTGATAAAAAAAAGTAAAAAAAAAAATAATAAAATATATAGTCTCTTAGAAGCCCTTCAAAGCTCAGGAGAAGTATACATGTTTCTTTATAAAGAAAATAAATAAATAAACTATTATTAAATAAATAAAAATAAAAAAATCTCTTTTTCTATGAAGCTCTTGTTTTTATAAGCTTTTCAAAAGAGGAACTTGTCGGACCACACCCTATTCTATAGGCCAGCGGTAGGCAATAGGCGGACCGCGGACAAATTTATATTTCCGTCATTTTTTAAAAAAATATCGACTACAGGTCTGAAAGTCACTTTCTAAATGGTTTGAATTGGTTTGATGGGCATTTTACACTGTGAGCTCCAAGAAAAAGTCGCCTGGGGCCCTTTTAACGTTCAGTGAGTTTGTATCGGATTTTCGAGGGGGGGGGGGGGGGGCGAAGGGTCAAACCTCATCATTGGATGACTAAAACAAAGGCTGTGGTAAAGGGACTTCAATATTACAACAGGTTTTCATCGAGATTTTTGCATCCGTACCGCGACGATTTTTCCTGTGTTCATCCGGTCCCCGCTCGATATTACTTGCCGACCCCTGCTATGGTGAAGTGATTTTTTTTGGCTTTCTTTAAAGTGGCAGGGTTCTCACATGTGAGCTCTTTCCCTCAACCACTATAGAGGAAATGAAATAAAGAAGAAGAAGAATAAAAAGACAACAAAAACTTGGTGATGCTACTCCCGCAAAAGCAGAGCGTCTTGAGAAAAAAAAGTGATCATTCTTAATATATTTTTTCTAAATCAAAGCCAGCCTCCGTAGCGTAACGGTTGTGACTACTGCCCGTAGTCCAGAGATCCTGAGTTTGATTCCCGGTTGGAGCAGACTTTTCGCACAGAAAATTCTGTTCCCTCCGAACATGTGAGGCTGGCAATTCCGGCCCTACCCAGGCTGGGTGAGGTTAATGTGGGTAGCTGGTACGATTTCCAGCGAATGGAGGGTAAAACCCCCGTCCTGTCTACCTCAAAAGTCAGAACGTTAAAACCAAATAGAATCAATGGACATGAAAGGAGCCTAAACATTGAATTTGGGCGTCCAAATAATGCTCTCACCACCGTGATTTAGGTATCAATACCTATCTCACGGACACGGAATTATTATTATTATCTAAATCAAACACTATCTTCTAGTTCCAATTATTTGCTCAAAATCCTTGGTGTCGAAAGCTCGAAAGTGTGAAGCACGATTGAAATTTAGACCAAGAACGGCCATGCCTCGACCTAATGAAGCGGGTTTCCTTTCCCGTACCGAAGGACGGGTTAGCAGCTAGTGTGACTATATCAATGTAGACACAGGAACATCAGATGTGGTTTCTTTCATAAGTAAATATGTACATAGAAGTAAATATCACGCTTCACAAGAAATGAATTCTTGGCAAGGGCAAGGCCTAAAGATTAACAGAGAGGTCCTTAGTAAAATATCTATCTCCACTTACAGTTGAAACTTTACAGTTAAAGAAGAAACAGTTGATTCTGTAAGTTACCTATCTGTAATTTTGTGATGGTGCCAAATGTTTTTCATTAAGGAAGGCATATTTATCTTGTAATAGTTTTTTTTTATTTTTTTTATTCCTGTTCCGATATATGTATATATATTTTTTTTTCTTTCAATTTTTAACAACTTTCAATTACCATCATTCCTTGTAATAGTTCTTTAATAGTTCTATAACATAAGAATATGTCATCAGTAGTAATAGTTGTGAATTTTTTACAGTTAAGGCAATTGATAGTTGACATTGTTTGTTTTTCAAGAAGGAATATTATTTATTTAATCTGAGTGTAATAGTTAGTATTTACTAATAACTAACCAGATTAACCTAAGTACTTTAACATAATATAAAAATCTGGTGTAAACATCACACGACTTTCCTTATCCCCCAAAAAAGAGTCGAATTCCGCCACTGGTGACTCAACGGTAACAGATAACTAAAAACCAACGCCAAATTCGTAATCAGAACTTCAAAATCATTGAATTTGATATGTCACAACCCCATGTAGGATGAATAATAAAAAAGTTAGTCAAAGCGGGTCCCCCCCAAATACCGGTAAATTGGGGCCGAGTTCCAAAAAGTTCAAGATATCAAAAAAATGATCAGAATAGACCCCTATTATTTTTTTAATCTAAGAAAATGTTGTTCTCTAAAAAATTTTGTATCTTTAACCAATTTAAAGAAGCGGCGCTTGCGGCTAGCATTTGCGGCCCTGTGGCCGCAGAATGATTTCAACCAAAAGTTTCGTGGTTCGTCTGGTGTATAAAATTAATTTGTGTACCAAATTTCAAGTTTCTAGCTTTTACCGTTCTTGAGATATCCTGTTTACACACAGACAGACAGACAGACAGACAGACAGACAGACAGACGCACGGACCAATGGCTGAAAACAACTTTTTTGGTATCCTGAGGCCATGATTCGTCCAGAAATGTGAAAAACTGGGTAGGTCAAATTTTCGACGAATACAATACTTTCCTTATTATAAGATAAGGAAAGTAAAAAAATAGGTATTAGATAAATACATAAAGTTTTAGTTTTAACTTAATAGGAAATCAAACTGACATGAGTGAGGAAAGGACTCTGAGTGTTTCAGACCTATCTTTAAAAATAAATATTCATTTAAAAAAAAACATACAGTTGTAACTTTACAACTACCCGAACTTTCAGTTTTCCAGGGTTCCTACTTTCTAGGTGTTCCATATAGGATTATACGTGGAATTTTTTATACTTACATAATTATATAATTATGAGGATTCCGGTAGTTTCTACCGGAGATCCCAAAGTTGATCCCTTGGGGCCGCCCCTGGTTTTTTTTAATATAAGGCAGGAAAAAATCTTTTAAAGACACCCAGATCCATCCTAACCTGGGGTGTGGTATTTCCACCCACTAAAAACCCATGCACATTCTCTAAAAGCTAACCGCACTCGTTACCAGGGGCCGCCCCTAGTAACGATAAAAAACAATAGAAAATGTTTCCCCTTGATATAATAGTACATGTGTTGTTTTAGCATTTTTTAAAAACTAAATTCGTTCTCTAGATATTTCGAGAGGCTTCTTGTTTTAGCAAACCCTGTATGTATAAACTCTGAAGTGAGACATGGGCGTAGCCAGCATCCGCTCTAGGGGGGGGCAACTAAGATATCCGTGTCGAAAGTAGGGGGGGGGTGTGTGGGGTCCTTTGTGTGCGGAAAAAGGCAGTGGAAGCGATTTGTTTTGTTGTTGATGAAATCCAAAGGTCCCACAACAAACTGAATATATATTTGTAATTTGTACCTACACATACAACGAATACAGACAGCTTTTCTTCTCTCTCAATAATATTTTAGAACAGGCTTTTTATTTATTGAATGGAATACAGGTAACAATGTTATTGAAACTTATTTGATGCAAAGTTAATTTATAAAAAAAAAAAAAAAAAAAAAAAAAAAATTAAAATCGAAAGCGCATTACTTTTGAGGTTTTTTGAGTATAAATCTCGATTCGTCGCGAGGACATATACTTTATTATACATATTTAGAACCGCAATTTTATTGCAAATCTAAAACTGTGCCGATCGTAACGATTTGGGTAGTACTTTTTGAGCGAGGAGCCTTTTTGTACGGTCGAAACGTTGAAAATTGCCGTAACGAAAAATCTTTATTGACCTATATTGACCCTACCTTGACCGATTTAAGAAAAAAAAAAAGGTACTAATAATTGCAACTTTTAGAGACAGCTTTTAATATGCAAAAAATTAGATCAAAAGGTCAAAAAAAAGGTCAAAATTTAAAAAAATAAAAAAAAATTGACCTATTTTTCATTTTTTTCAATCTTTCATTATTTTGACCTATTTGCCCTTTAAAAAAAAATCTGAAATTTTAATGGCAAAAAATAGAAGACATTTGTGTGGTTTTACCAAAAAAATTGTCTTGTTACTATAAAGTTAACGCCCCCAAAGAATCCGGCAAAAACAGGTCTGACGCAACAAATTTGACCTAAATTTGCCTTAAAAGTTTTTTGGCCTTAACTCGAGATTAGTCGCCTTGACCACATCGTTTATGGCATTTTTGAATTTTCCAGGTCAATGCGCATCGAATGATATATAATAGGTCTAGTTTTGATAAAATTTTACAGTCACTTTGGGCAAATTAAAATTTTCCGAAAATTTTAATCAATGAACCGGCCCCGCCCACATGGACTGGGTTATATATGAAGCTTTTCTTTTAGAAAATTCTTGTAGCTGACAATTTTCCGGTTCGATCGATATGCAATATGCCCTGTTAACGTTTATAATAGCTCCGGAAAACGGCCCGGAAAAATCACTAAAAAAAATTAATTTTTCAAATAATTAAAAAAAATTCAAATGAATTAAAAACATGGTTAACGATTAAAATTTTCATTTTTTTTTTTTTTTTTTTGCAAAAATGTAGGAAATCACATGGATAATCACCTTTCCTGTTTGACCCTCTACCCCCTTTTTTTCAAAAAGCCGAAAAAAACGTCTCCTTCTGCCTTAAAACGGCGTTTGAAAAAACCGTTTTAATCGTCGCCTTGAAACTAATCGATTTTAAGGCTTAAGGCGGTAATGTTATACCTCTTTGGATTTGCGTCGTCAAGGCGAAATGAACGATATGTAACATCATGCGCTTGCGACACTTTATCGGTGCATAATCACCGATTGAAAAAAAAGCAGCCATTTTTTGACATATGTCAAACTTTTGACATATCAGTAACTTTAAGCTGTTTTTATGACATATTCTTGTAGCTGTTTTTATGACATATTCTTGTTGCTTCATCTGCAAGACAGAAGGAGTTAGAGCGGCATATATGGTTTTCCAAAAAGGCCTTAATATGGCTCTAATTCGGCCCTAGTAGGTGACAATAGGCCCTAACACTAACCCTAGATAGTGGCTATTCATACCTGTCGGTGGAACCCAGTTTAACCTGATCGGCACCAAAAGGCCATTTGCTCGCCCCGATTTTCCATTGGAGCGCCTCACTAATTATATAGCCAGGGAGAGCTTTGATATTTTTTTTTAGGGTTTACTTGATATTTTTACCCTTTTAAAAATCCTTTGATTTTTGATTTTAAGGTTTTTCAATGTTTTTTATTTTATCGAAAAATGTTTTTCAAAAAATATCATATGTAAATTTAAGTTGCCCCTTCCATGTTGCATACTATTGAGGTTTCTCTAGGGGGGGGCAGCTGCCCCCCCTGCCCCCCCCTGGCTACGCCCATGAAGTGAGATCTAACCAGTTTGGACCAGACAAAATATATATTGTTAGGTACCCTATTGAATATGTACAAATTATAATAAACTTAGTTAAAATAATAAATTATGATAAACTGAACATAAGAATAAATAAAAATAATGCAAAGGAAGTTGTACCTGAAATTTGAAAACACATAACCTACCTAGAGGGTAAGGCTATTGCCCGTGACAAGCTCGTTTTTTGCTTCATCTTCCTTCCTCTTCTTTTTCTTTTTATGGTGGAATCCTCGTTCAACTTGGCTTTTTTTTGTATATTTTCCTAGCAGCGAAAATATTTCCGAGACTTGTTTATGTGATCTTCGGATGTGATCATGCGGGGCAATCAGTTTGAAACAAGTTCAACAAGTTTTTTTAATCTCGACAAGATTACAAACTTGACTGAAAGATTTTTTAAACTTGACCACATGATTTTTTTTTTTTTAGTTCCGACGAACTGATTCGTATCCTTCTTTGACACTGCTCTCTTGTTCCTCTTTGCAACTTCTGTTGATCCAGCTCCTTAGACGTGGAAAAAAAAAATCGATCTATATACCTACATACATATCTGTTTGGTTTGGTTCTTGAACGCAAGACTACTTCAATTCCTCCTAAGGTGCCCATTTAGTTCGATTGTTAGTTGAAATACAGAATCCGACTCTTGGTAACGTCCTTTTTAGATCGTTCTCGAAATATACGAAGAGAAATACTTGGAAAAATAATCGGACGGCTGTTGATTTAGGCCAAAACAATTTTTTATTTATTACTTTCCAACAGTTTAAATTTCAATATTTGTTTTTTTTTTATATAACAAATCTATACAAAGATAATTTGCTTGGATCAGTAATAGATACCTTACCTGTAGACATTTTTTTTTTTCATATGCTGAAAAAGTAATGTAAATGTAAACAGAAATAATTAGATAAAACATGTAATATAACTAAACTAAATTTATCTACCGATTTACTTGAATTTAATCGACCCTTGCAAATTTATTCATAGTACCTACCTATTTTATTAACAGTTAACTTTTGTTTGCCTATAGACATTGTTTATTTTTTTCCCCCAGTTAATTTTATAATAAAATTATAAAAAAAAAACATCATCTAAAAGTTCACAAAGAATATTGAGTTGGTTTCTTTTCTCAAAGAATCGGAAATTTCTTCTTACAGGAGTCTGAGGTAAGTTTTCTTGTACTTTTATTTATCTTTGCTAGTGGCACCCTATGGACATTGGACATGTAAGGAGCCTAGACATTGGATCTTGGCGTCCATGTAATCCTCTCACCACCGTAATTTAGGTATCTGTCCCTATCTCACGGACACGGAATTATTACGACACGGACACGGGCGATCCGACGTATCATTGCTACCGGTCTGTTGGTTGCCTCATGGCAGTAGCCAACCTCCTTGGTGTAATGGTTGGGACTGAATGGGCGTGCTCCAGAGGTTGTGAGTTCTATCCTTAGTTTGGATAGAATTTTCCAAATCATCATATCATCATCATAGGGTGGCGTCATCGAGAACGATGGTAGCCAGACAGTGGAGGAATGACATAGCACTTCTAAAACTGTCTTTACAAGGAGGCTAATAATTGACAAGGGCCCCCAGAACCAAACCAATGCTGGTTTACTCCCTGTTTATAGTCCCCCAGCCAGATTTTCCAATTTTCCAACAAAAAAAAAAATAGTTAACTTTCAAAAAAAGAACGTCATTTCCACGCAAACCAAGCGACTTGGGTGTCCATATATTATAATCCTTCCACCACCTTGCGAAGGACTCTGTGCCTTTCTCACGAACACAGAATATTACCATTTTAAGTAGGTATTATAACTATCATGATTTGTGTGACACATTTTTTGGTTCAATTCCAACAAGTGATTTAATTGGTTTGTTGGTTTTAATAGGAGAAGACACAGCCAAATATTCAGACGTGGGCGGTATTAGAAGTGTAATTATATCTAAGGATATGTTATGTCACAAGACACAATAGATTCCTAAATAAATAAATAAATGTGTTTCTTTGTGTTATTATATCACAATTTCAGTGGGTAGCGCAGAATTATAGGACTTTTCCATATCTTTATAATCCTAATATCTTATTTTTGCCTATAATTCCGTCACTGGTCGCTGCTCACATTAAAGCAGCTACTCATTTTTCCTCACGAGGTATGAGTGGACCCCGAACACCCAAGTACAGAGCAGAAAAAATCCTGCCCCGCCGGGGATCGAACCCAGGTCACCGTGAGTGCAATGCCTAGCGCGCTAACTCACTCTGCCACGGTGACAGATTCAGAAATAGGTACTATCATTAGAATCACATTTCTACCTAGTTACAGGTACAGATACTCGTACTTCATGAGAAAGTGTACCTAGGTACAGGTACAGACAGAAAACAAGTACCTAGATATAGGTACAAGTTACTTGAAAATGTACCTAAGTACATTTGAAAGGTACATAGGTATTTAAGAGTGAGAAGTAGTGATGACTGAAGTTGAGCAACATTGAGCATGGATAACAAAAAAATTAAAAACAACAGAAAACAAAAATGAAAAACCCTCTCGTCTAAAAAAAACCTCAAGATTTTCAAATTGTTAAGACTTGTTAATTTTTTGTTCCCACGTAAAATGAAACTGTAAAAGTACCTAAAAATACTCGTATATCAAAAATAGGTACAGGTACAACAGTTTTTGTACCTAGGTACAGGTACAGGTATTTAAAATAAGATGTACCTAGGTACAGTACCTATGTACCTAGTACAGGTACTTTACCTAGGTACAAGGTACATCACAACACTGGCAATGTCGCATGTTGGGTGGCAACCGATATTTACATGAACCCTCTGTAAGCCGTTCCCGGATATAACTCCTCGCTAATATCTCTCACACATAAGACTATTAGGTAAACTACTGATATAGCGTGCACATATTGTATATTTTACATAAATTAAATATGTATATATGTACCTACCGATACCACTTGACTGACAAAGTTCAAGGGCCCAATGCCAACCTATAAGGAATAGACAGACCGAGGGTTTTTTTGTCACGCGCGTGTGTGTGTGTGTGTGTGGGGTGTGTGTTGTGGGGGGGGAGGGTGTGTTTCTGTTCGCGCGTGTGTGTATGTGTGTGTTTGTGTTTTTGCGCGCGTGTGTATATCAGTATAAACAGAAGAGTGAAAAGTTGTACTTAGAAGTACATGAATATCAGAACATGTCTGGACAGCTGTTTCGAGCTTATTTGCTCTCATCAGCAGGTAATAGTTCTCAGTATCCATGCCATCAACTAACCTCTCTATTTTAATCAGTTTGTGTGTGCATGTGTTCTCTTATTTTTTATTATCAGAATATTACAAGGATGGTATGATAGAGCGGATATGGATAAAGGTTTTTTTAGACCAAGAAAAAAACCTAAAGGACTGATGGACGGTACACCGCTAATGTGGATAGCTTAGCTAGTTTGTGAGTTTCCAGCGAATTGAAGGTGAAATCCCCGTGACCCCGTGTCTAATGACCTTACCTGATGTTAAAGAGCAACAAAAAAAGTTTGAGGAAAATAGTTCCATAGATACACAACTACACAAGCAACTTTTTTTTGGCGTTTTACAACGCTTCCAACTGCAAAGTCATATCACGACAGGGGTGTTACCTTACATTCTTTTGTTTTGTGGCAGGAAAGCAAGAGCTTGTAGGAAGCACGGAAGTACCAACAGCTTCCACCAATTTTCTAAAAAAATAACTAATAACTATTATTTTTACACTGGTAATGCCGACTAGGGTGACCATTGGCACTGGCATGACCGCATAACTCACACAATAAGTAACCACTCAATATTCCTCACGAGGTATGAAAGTGGATTCCAGAAATCCAAGTACGGAGTTGAAATATTTCCATCCAGCCGGGTTTCGAAACCAGGTCAACTTGCTTGCAAGCCTGGTGAGGTAGGTAGGTATTCATTCGGTCACGGTGACTTGAATAGAAATAAGAAGAAAATGCATTCACAGTGGCATTTCGACGAATTATTTAAAAGTCAATTTTATAAACTCAATGGTTAAGCACTCGCTTGCCATGCGGAAGGTCCCGGGTTCAATTCCCCGTGCTGACAAAAATTTGCATTCTTAATTTGGTTACAGTTGTTTGTGAGGGATACCTTCCGGTGCGCTCGTGTTGACCCAGCACCTGATTGGGAAGTATTGTGTCGCTTCTCGCCATCAGAGGTAAGGCATACTACGGGATGGGCAAGCTACATCACATACCACAAGCGTCTACAGTAGCTCCTGTTTCATGGCTACGACATAAAAAAAGGCTGTGAAATATTTTATTTTTTTTAAATTGACTTTTCAATAATTTGAATCATCTGAATAGTGAATAATCTGAGACTGTGAGAGGATCAAGAAAGAGAGTGATGGCCCTTCCTTATATGAAGATGGTCCCGGAATGCCCGTATTTTATTGTTGAATTTTTTATGTAGGTATTATTTATAAACAAATATACTATATATTCATGTTTTAAAAATGTTAATTTCTGAATAATTTGTATCACGGAAGAATCCTGCCAGTTTAATATCTAATACAGGGGTTCCCAAACTTCCTCAAGCCACTAACCACTTTTGAATTTAATAATTTTCCACGGACCACTAATAGCAGTAGGTACTTTCAACAAAAGTTAGAGGATTTTTTTTCTTTGTAAGGATATTTGTTTTTTTCTCTTTTTTTTTCTTTAGGGACCACCTCGCGGACCACTTGAAACCTTCTCGCGGACCACAGTTTGGGAACCCCTGATCTAATATGATGATGGGTGAATTGTATCGAAAAGGACATCGGAATAAGAGTGGAATACAGGAAATGAAACGCGAATCACAAAAACAGAGGAAAGTGGTCCAGGAAGAGAACAGAAAACTGTTCCGGTTTCAAATATCAAACCAGTGAACCAACACAATCTCGACAATTTAAATGGTGGATAAAATTCGTTTTGGAATAGGCGCCTCAGGGTAAGAAACGGGGTCAATGCCAACTAAGCAGGGGAAAAGAAACACAAAAAACAATATCTCGATCGATAAGGCGGCGGACTTGTAACCTGCATGTGGGTGGTTCAAGTTCCAAGTATGGCAAAAATTGTCGAGTTTGAGCAATTATTGTGACATTAGAAGTATTCCTCAGGGAGAGAGTCACAAAAATTGTAAAAAAAACTAAAATAAATACAAAATATTTCATGAAATTTGTGATTAACACAATTAATGTTAATTAAGGCATGTACATAGGTCCAGAATTCATTTCAGAGTTTCATTACAAGTAGTTCTGTGAAGTGTAGACTTCACTCAGATTCTCTAAGGAAATTAAAATGTCATATCAAGCATCAGGACAACAAAGACATGTGTCTTTTTATTAAATAGAACCCTCTTGGTTTCAAATTTCAGGGACACGATTTTTTTTTCCACGCGTAAAGTGACATTAAAAAAATAAAATAGTAAAAGAACTTTTGGCCAATGTGACTAAATAAGTATACAACAAATTTTGAGACCCCCATGAACCATTGAACATAATATTTATGTATCTAAAAAAAAATTGCGAACTCAACGTCTTGAAATGTGACATTAGGTACTTCAGTTTGATCACAAATGAGGATGCAGTTGATGTTATATTAAGTAGATACATAACTCTACACATATTTAGACATAAATGTGCAAAAATGTATTTGAGGGGCACTTAATCAGCTATTCTAAGAGTTATGTAGGTACTTATTCGATTGATTTGCAGAGCAAGGGCTACCAACTCCACCAAGTGATACTCCAACTCCATAACTCCACCAAGTGACACTCCAACTCCACCATCATGGGCATATCCAAACTGGACGACAGCAGAGACAGACTGGCGACCATCTTCAAGGACCTGGGTATCACAGAGAAGAGCATAGACGCCGACATGGCCATCCTGAAGGAGTGGTACGACAAACAGGCACATCTGCCGCCCATACCGGCCGAATTTGAAGGTTAGTGGAGTTATAAATTAAAATTTGAAAAGTTATTTTCTATTTTGTATTGTAGGTATTTTATTTTTTAACTTTAGTTATTAGTTGCATGGACTCTTTCCGTAAATACAAGTGCCTTTGAGCACCATTACCATTACCATTACCAGTTATACGTTTTTGATTTAGAAGATAATGGATTTATATGTTTTTGTGTTTGAAAGTTAGTGGAGTTATACGTTTTTGAATTTGAAGGTACCTACCTAATGGATTTATATGTTTTTGAGTTTGAAAGTTAGTGGAGTTATACGTTTTTGAGTTTGAAGGTAATGGATTTATATATTATGTTTTTGAGTTTGAAAGTTAGGGAAGTTATATTTTTTTGAAGGTTGGTGGAATTGTGTGTTTTAGTTTGAAGGTTACTAGAGGTAAATTCTTTTGAGTTTGAAGGTAATGGATTCATATGTTTTTGAGTTTGAAAGTTAGTTAAGTTATACGTTTTTGAGTTTGAAGGTACCTCATGGATTTATATGTTTTTGAGTTTGAAAGTTAGGGAAGTTAGGTATGTGATTTTGAAGTTAATGCAGTTGTATGAGTAATTTTTAAAATATAAATACACCACACGAACCACGAAACTTTTGGTTGAAATCGGCCGCAAGATGCGGCCGCATGGCCGCAAATATTGGCCGCAACCACCGCTTCTTTGAATTGGTTAAAGATACAAAAAAAAGTTAGAGAACAACATTTTCTCGTATTAAAAAAATAATAGGGGTCTACTCTGATCATTTTTTTGATATCTTGAACTTTTTGGAACCCAGTCCCAATTTACCGGTATTTTGGGGAGACCCGCTTGGACAAACTTTTTTATTATTCACCCTAGATGGGGGTTGCGACATATCAAATCCAATGATTTTGAGGTGCTGATTACGAATTAGGCAATGATTTTTAACTATCTGTTACCGTTGGAGTCACCAGTGGCGGAATTCGACTTCTTTTTGGGGGATAAGGAAAGTCGTGTGATGTTTACACCAGATTTTTTCGAAATTCAAATCAACTCCAAGATATGCCCACCGCCTGTGCTGCGGCAGGCGCTTTAACTGTGCTGCGGCAGGTAGGTTCGCGCCGAATTTATAATTTATTACCTTACTAAAAAACTTTATAAAACTGAGAACTAAATTCAGTCATCAATTCTGATGGCAATGCTGACAACTACTAAGTAGATATTTATTCTCAGCTTTATAAAGATTCAAAATATTAAGAAAGAAAAACTAATACTCTGTAAACAAAATTATTATGTACCTACAAATTGTACATAGATATGAGAGATCTTCCATATAATGTTACCCACAGTTTTTATGTAATTGCGTATTTATTTATTTTTATTACGTTTCTAGGTTTATCATGAAAATATCAGCATATAAACCTGTACAATGTAAATACATATATATGTATGTATGCATACATTATTTCCACATAGGCCCGCAGATTTTTTTACTACGTCGGAATTTTGTAGATTATAGTTATACCTAGATGTCCTAGATCATTACATACAATGTGAATACCTACTTCAACTGATACTGCGGATCTTTATGTATTTTTTTTATTTTAATAAATATAATTCTATTTATTTATTCATAAATCAACAATATAATGATTTATGGCTGCTCCATCTTCATATGATAAACTTTTAATCAATCTTCGACTGCCTCGAAATCGAAGGGACTCAGCTCGGAATTATTGATTATGTATGTAAAATAAATCATGATAGTATAAATTTTAATTTTACTAGAAATGGACTGATAGGTACTTACGTTGTCAAAATAAATAATTAATGTTTCAATTGTTTCATATCGTAATATTAATGCAAGAAATAGTTTTCCGAGTTCAATCAATTAATAAAAGTAGGTATGATGCTTATTTCGACATTGCTAAATTAATGAAACATTGATCAGAGGGCGCGATTAGCTTAATGGTTAAGCACTCGCTTGTCATGCGGAAGGTGTCATATTCTTAATAATGGTTACAGTTGTTTGTAAGGGATACCTTCCGGTGCGTTCGTGTGGACCCAGCACCTAAAGGGGCGAGTTTAACCCGCCGCTTCGCTGTAATTATATACATTATTTTATGTAAAGGTTTCTTCCTTGATTTTCCTACAATATTTCCAATAAAACAGGACATACATAGGTATCTTTAGACACTTAGTAACCGAGTGTGAATTCATAGAAGCTACCTCATGTGGTGTTCGAACGACCGCCATTTCGAACCCCTGCTGTGGGAGAAAAATTTTCTCGTGAGCTTTGAAATATTTATATTGGTACCTACGGTGTATATTTTTTTTCGCCAGGCTAATAGGTAAGTAGGTAGGTATATTAAATTTGAAAAATCGAAACCACTGCAGGTCTTCATTATCATTATTAAGTAATACTTTACTGGCGAACTACTTCAAATATTGCAACACAGGACATGAAATATAAAAGACTATAGAATACTCGTAAGTAGTGAACTAAGGGGCGAGGTTAAAGCCTGTGGCTTTCTCTTCCACCGAACCCCAATGGGATGTCTGACTTTGTATGGCATCCACCAATTTGTCAATGCTGGGATGAAGTTAGAAGTAGCAATTCGAAAGTTGTTTTCTAGAACTAGATGACCAGTGTTGTATTAAGTGACTATACAGTATTTGACTTGGTTATTAATTTATTTACACTTTATTTTTTATACTAAACAATCAACAATGGTAGTCGTGAACTGGTAGTTAAGTGGTTAACGCGCTAGTCTGGTAATCCAGGTAGCGTACGGATCCGTTGGTTCGAATCCCACCCAGTGCATGAATTTTTCCTCATTAATTTGAGTTTATGATCACATAATAAGAAGACGCTGAGGGTAAAAGGTGGTAGAAAATGCTTCAAGCATTAACCTCGCCTGTTGGTTACCTTCCACTAAAGAGTGTTATTATTATAACAATAGTTAATGCCTTAGGCATTCTCTGCCACTTAACCCCGAAAGTGGTAGAGAATGCCTAGGTTATTTCATATAGAAGACTTTTTGTCGTAGTTATTGTTATTGCTCCTAGATATAGAAGACTTTTTGAAAGTACAGATTCTTTTTTCTCACAGAAAACCTATTCGTTACAATTTCTCAAGACCCTTAGACCCTAGGCAGGGTAACAGGCGAGGTGCGTGAAGATAGCTCCCGACATGTTTCAACCTCTCTCCTATGGTTACAGTTGGAGTACAAAATTCGGAGTTTGTTGTTCCTAAGAGTACATAATTATGGTAGGTGGTACAAAATTCTAGCTTCAATGTCGGGTGCTATCTTCACGCACCTCGACAGGCGACTTTTTTTAATGCTCCTGTATGGGGAAAAATATTTATGAAAATGGTCCATTCCGTCAAGGCGTCGTGTCAGTCGTTCTGGTAATCCAGAGGACGCGGGTTCGAAACTCAGCAGGGTCATAACAAAAAATATTCTAAAATTTGTGATCATGACAACATAATAATACGTCTAATAATGAGACTTATAAGTCGCAGTCAGTGTAAATAAGGCAATTTTATTATTATACTTTCCTCTCTGTAAAAAAAAAAAAAAATAGAAAAAAATAATTCTACTTAGTAGATGCTTATTAGAATGAGAATCGCCCTAATTATAAACGATAAATTGATCTACTTAAAAGTTCCATATAAAATAAGTACCTACCTACTAGCTAGATAATAACATAATATTACTATGAGTAGGTATATAGCTTACAGCTATACAGACTTTACTGTCCAAGAATTAGAAGTAAGAATTTGTGTTTTATACTGATGGTAATCTTAAGAAAAACTGGGTTTGAAGAAGAAGAAAAGAAAAAAAACCCCGCGTACTAGGTAAGTAAGTACCTAACAAACATTATCCATTTAAGTGTATCAAGGTTCTGACAAAATAAACGCCCAATTTGATTTTACCTCTTTTTTACGCCTAGTTATAGGTACAAGAAATCAATCAAAGAATCAATCATCACATTTTACTTTCGAGAAATTTAATAAGAAATCGGAAGTATTGTGTTCGTTTTTGTAAAAAATGAAAATATTTTTTTGCTCTGATTTCAATTTTTTTCATATTTCTGAACGGTTCATAACCTCCTGAGCAACTTTGGTTTTATGTCTGTCTGAAGGTCTGTCTGTAAAATACATTCCTTGTAACAAGCAAATCTCAGAAAAACTACTGAACGGATTTTGATGAAATTTTGTATCCATATAGGAGACGTACTGTATGTAGATGGTCCCATTTTAAATTCATCAACTGCGCACAAGCGGTTCTTGGTAAAAGAGACCATGCTCCTGCCCACTCACTTTTTACCTACATATACGCTTATATGAAATTTTGTATGTATATACAATTATACACATTAGAGTTTTTCATAAGCCATTAATAATCATTTTTATTTAATTACTAGCGGGCTGTCGCCCGCTTTGCGGGCCGAGGCATGGCCGTGAAAGCAAAAAATCCTTTTTCACCAATGGCAGGTGTTGTAGTGGGAATTTCGAAAAATCCCGTCTTATTGCACATCTAGACTATAAGACAAAGCTATCTACCAAATTTCAGCTCGCTAGGTATTACGGTTTGGGCTGTAGAGCGATGATCAGTCAGTCAGTCAGTGACTTTGACATTTATACATATATTAAGATGATTTAGCTCTGATATTTAAGAAAATCCAAAAAAATTTACAAAAAAGTGCAAAAATGAGGTTTACGACTTGACGATACAATTTTTTTTTGTAGAATTTAGAATGTAGGGAAAACAGTATTCTATCATATATAACAAATTTGAAGAAAATGGGTTGAAGCGGTTTTGAAGATTCAAGTGATTTAGTTTAAAATCTCAAAATTGCCACGTGTACAATGTGAACCAATCACGAGTAAGTATTGTCCATAATTGGCGGTGTATTTACGATCTTTCTACGCACAACTGAAGAATTTTAATTATGATAAATAACGACCTGAATCCACCGTTGAAGTCTTCAATTGCCTATCTTGATTGGGATTTGATAGAGATTAATAGTAACGACTTTTAATTACAATAACTATTAACGATCTTAAGCTACAGTTGAAGGCTTCAATTGCTTCTCCTCAGTCGAGTGTTGATTATAATCAAGAAACACTTTTTGTATTATGAGTTGAGATAATCTAGGTAGCTGATACGATTCCCAGCGAATGGAGGGTAAAACCCCCATCCTGTCTCCCTCAAGTCAGGACGTTAAAACCAAGTAGAATCAATGGACATGAAAGGAGCCTAGAAATTGGATCTGAGCTTCCATATAATCCTCTCACCACCGTGATTTAGGTATCAATACCTACCTCACGGACACGGAATTATTATTATCTAGGTACCATTAGGCGCTGTCTGGTAATCCAGGTACTGTAGGGATCCCTTGGTTTTGGAATGGTTCCAACCGGCCACTTTGTGTGGCATGACGACAGCCAAAAGAAACTAGCATAAGTTCAGTTAAAAATAAATATTATGAATTATGTAAACTGTCATTGTTATAAATATTTGAACCATTTTACTTGTCATGTATTAAATAAATAAACGTACGTTTCAAGGATGTTGCAGGATAGCTTTTTATTATTTTCAGAAAAGCACTCTGCAACATTTTTTTTTTTTTCTTGACCACATAATTGCTCGTGTATGTTTTATTTTTATGCATCACAGAAATACAAAACCTCATAAATAATATATATAGGTATACCTACAACGTATTGTAAATTGTCATTGTTATATGTATTTGAACCATTTTACTTGTCATGTCTTAAATAAATAAATAAACCTTAGTTTCAAGGATGTTGCAGGATAGCTTTTTATTCTTTTCAGAAAATCACTCTGCAACATTTTTTTTTCTTGACCACATAATTGCTTGTGTATGTTTTATTTTTATGTCTCACAGATATACAAAACCTCATGTATTAAATAAATAAATAAACTTACGTTTCAAGGATGTTGCAGGATAGCTTTTTATTATTTTCAGAAAATCACTCTGCAACATTTTTTTTTTTCTTGACCACATAATAATTGCTCGTGTATGTATTATTTTTATGTATCACAGGTATACAAAACCTCATAAATAATATATATAGGTATTATAGGTATACGTACAACGTATTGTAAATATAAGGCATACCTACACCAGACACCACTCTTGGGTGCCGCCTGCTGTTGCACCCTAGACTGGAATACCTTGAGATCCAGTCTCTAACAGGCACCTTATATCTCTATAATTATTTTCTCCCAAGAGCTCTTTAGCTTCCTTTTCCGTAAAAGATTGGATGTAAATAGATGTGTATACTGTATAGTAAAGTATAGTGTTAGTAGTGCTTTATTTTAGACAAGGAGTCCCATTACGCTAACAGTTTAGCACCTCTTTATTTATTGTATATTATACGGGATTACAATAGATGTAGTGTCCTTTGTGATTTTATATATTACAATTTTAGTGGGTAGCGCAGAAGTACTAGACTCTTGTTTCTTGTGTATCGTTTGTCCATGATTCCTCTTCTAATCGCTCCGCTGCTCACATTAAAGCAGCTACTTATCTTTCTTTACGAGGTATGACTTTACTTTACTAATCTGCACTGGTAATCAAGTTTAGTGGTTAACGCGCTAGTCTGGTAATCCAGGTAGCGTAGGGATCCGTTGGTTCGAATCCCAGCCAGTGCATGAATTTTTCCTGATTCATTTGAGTTTCTGACCACATATAAGACTCTGAGGGTTTGGTGGTAGAAAATGCTTTGAGCATTAACCTCGCCTGGTGGTTAACTTCCACTAAAGAGTGTTATTATAATTGTGACTAGACCCCGTATATACGTATACATATTTTATTTAGGGTGGTGTGGAAGAGAATGCCGTAAGGCATTAGCACCGCCCTTGATTAAGTTTTGTTTAATAATTTCAACTTTGTTTCTTGTTAAATGATGCCACCGCAGAGGGCGCCCAGACGGGTTAAATCCTAGATGGAAAATAAGCAGAAACTTGGTTGTTGTAAGAGAAAAACGTAATATGAAAAACTGTATTTGAAAACTGAAAACTCGAAAAGTTCAAACAGTGAACTTGGGAAAATAATTGCTGGCTGATTAGCCATACTGCCAGGCTCTTGTTAATAACATATGATTATTAATTAATCACATGTGGGTAATTGTACAATACGTGATACTCTTCTTTTCATAGTTGCCGTCTGAGTCTTGATAGCTACGACTCTGACGAGGTTGTCATCACCAGGAAACAATTTACATACTCCTGCCAATCTCCACTTTCTAGGAGGTATATCATCAATACAAAATCGCCTGATTTGACATTTTCTCTTTTGTATTTCCATTTGAATCTTTGATTCAATGTGTTTAGGTATTCTAGAGACCACTGCTTCCAGAAATCTTGAGTTATCTTCTGAGTCAAGAACCATCTTCTTAGTCGATTATTTGACGAAGACATGACATCCGTCTCAGGCACAGCAGTCAAAGATCGGCCTATAAGGAAATTTAGGAAATGACCAGGAGTTAATACTTCTAAATCATATACTACATCGTTTGACATGGGTGTTAGTGGTCGGCTATTTAGTACCCCATCAGTGAGGATAAGAACGGTTCCGTTGCCGGCGTAAATGTCTGTCGGTACTCCTCGGCGGCTAACAAATCGGCGTAGGGTAGCAATAAAATTCATAGAAGATAAATCTGAAACTAGATTAATATGATAACAGTCAAAGGTAAAACAAACAAATAATGCAATGTAATCCTTGCATAATACATTGGATCTTCCATCGACTCTTCTCACTGAAATAGGTACAGCGTAATCAACACCACAACTAGAAAATGGTGGGCTGGCCTTAACTCTATTCTGAGGTAAACCGCCCATCATTTGAGTAATGTTACCTCGCACTGGATTTACCCTGAAACAAGACATACTGCAGTTATAAAATATATTCTTTATCACACTGAGTCCTTGAATAATCCAATATTCCTGCCGAATTATGGCAAGAAGCAAAAATGGTCCTGCGTGAGCATGTTTTTCATGAAAGTAGCGTACTAATAACTCTGTGAATTTAAGACTTGGAGGTAACAGCACTTGATGCTTAGTATTATCTAATAAATCCGAGTTTCTTAATCTTCCGCCAACCTTAAGTACTGCTGAATGATCCATGAATGGATTTGATGTTTTTATTTTGCTGTCAGATTTAACAACACCATATTTTTCTATGGAATCAAGCTCACGAGAAAATACTTCTTGTTGAACCAATTTAATAATAGTTATTTTTGCATTGTTTACTTCCTCCGTTAGGAGCAAAGATCTTCTTAACTCTTCATTCCTCAATTTACATAGCAGATTATTTTTGAAATGAAGACACCATGCAGTGATATTAATATTAGTTACAGAAGACGAGACATTGTTCCAAAGTTTAATTTTTTGAACATCGTCTTGTACTATACACGTAGTAGACTTAAATTTTCTTTTTTCTGTGATACTTTCGGATAGGATAATTTCTTACCACTTTCTTTCTCGGAAGCAATATCCATATTCTTCTCTACCGACTTTAGGTTCAAAGACTCACCCAACACTTGAATGTTATTTTTAAACGGAAGTTTGACCATACATCTACCGTCTTCTACACGTTGCACATTCTGCACGAAATGTTCTTCACAATATTTCTCCTCTTTGGTCAAATGATGATTCATAGGCAGCTCCTCCACTTCCCAGAATCGTTTCATTGTAGTGTCCAGGTTAACATGAAAAGAAGAAATATTTGAAGTTACAGTGTTCATAATTTTTCCTGCTACTATCCAACCAAATTTCGAATTTTGAATACTTGGATATCCTGGCGGGCCTTGAATGAAACCGGGCTCTAGTAAAGTAAAAAAATGTTCAGCTCCGATAATCATATCAATATCGCGAGATGTATGAAAATCTGGATCACTCAGGTTTAAATTTTTCGTATAGTCCCAGGATAATTTGTTTAATGAGGAAGCAGGTAATTTGTTGGTGACTTTAGGTATAACCAGTGCCTTGATAAGTAATTGAAAATCATTATATTGTGACTCCACTAGGCACTCACAGAATTTATTTATTTCTAGTGTGCTAGAACCACCGATCCCATTTACGCTAATCGGGTTTATTTCTTGTTCTCTGAGACCGAGCTTTTTTGCGCATTGGGACGAAATGAAACAACTTTGTGAGCCCGAATCCAGTAACGCTCTCACATAATGATAATTACCTGTTGACACCTTTACTTTAACAACAGCTGTAGACAGTAGTACCTGCTCCTTAAACCCATTTTCCATTTGAGTGCATACTACAGTAGAATCTTCAGAGTTTTCAGATGTAGACCCTTGCTGATTACTTGACGTTGCTTCACCACCGCAAAAGTTTTCTTCATCGTCTGCATAATTTACCTGGGAACTAAAATTATGTAACATTGAATGATGTTTCTTTGAGCAAATCTTACACAGTGACTTGGATGTACATTTATTTGCGCTATGTTGGTTGCTTGATAAACAGTTATAGCAAATCTTGTTTTTATTTACGAAAGCATTCTTTTCTGTCATAGATAGATTTTTAAACTGTACACATTCATATAATCTGTGTTGCAGCTTGCACAGGAAACACAATGATGGTAGCGACATTTCACGAATTATATTAAACTTTGACTTTGATACCATTTTCTGTTCAGTTCTTTCTGAAATAACTATCATTTCCCTCAAGAAATCAAAAAACATGTTGAGTGTGGGTAACTTTTACTATCGAATTTCTTTACCCAGTCGTGATAAAGATCATCATCGATTTTCGTCTCAATTAGATAAATAATCAAAATATCCCACGACTGAGTGTCGATACCCAGGGAAGTTAGCGCATTTAAATTGGTACGCACTACGGTCAACATTGTTTTTAAGCTAGACATACGATTTTGTGATTGATATTGTACATTGAATAAATTTTTCAAATGAAAAGTAACTGTTGAATACTTGTTAGCATAAGAATCTATTAGGATATTCCAAGCAATATAATAATTTGCAGACGTCAGTGGTAGGTGTTGAATGAGACTTGCTGCCTCATCTACTAATGATGTTTTCAAATATTGAAACCTTTGAATAGGCTGTAACTCATCATTTTTGTGAATCAGCTCGCTAAATAAATCTTTAAAGGTTGCCCAATTTTCAATCGATCCATCAAAGGTTGGAATTTGAATCTGTGGTAATTTTATGTTAGATTTTAAAGCAGGAATAACACTCACTGTCTCTGATTTTACGCTATTAGCTGACTCAGTGGTGATAATCTCTGAAAGTTTAGCTTTCAACTCACCAATTTGGGTAGAAACATCCTCAAAATAATCTTCTTCCTTATCATGATCTTCATCAGAACATACCTTGAGAATGTTGTCTTGAAGTACCTGCAATTCAACTTCATATTGACAGAGCTTATCTAGATCAACCTTAGCTTGAAACGCGTTTGCTACTCCTTCTTGAATTTTCTTCTTCAGGCGAGTAACTCTTCCTTTTAGAGTCGACCTTTGCTTGTAAGAATCCATAGCTGAGAAACTGAAAAACTAAGAATAGTATTTGTCTCACTTTGTTCACCGACAATAACCGAAGGACCAATAAAAGATGCC
The DNA here is from genome assembly GCA_024516035.1 of Bactericera cockerelli. Classification (NCBI taxonomy): domain Eukaryota; kingdom Metazoa; phylum Arthropoda; class Insecta; order Hemiptera; family Triozidae; genus Bactericera; species Bactericera cockerelli. The sequence goes on along the minus strand of CM044962.1, from coordinate 8,774,619 downwards.
ACCGCAGAGGGCGCCCAGACGGGTTAAATCCTAGATGGAAAATAAGCAGAAACTTGGTTGTTGTAAGAGAAAAACGTAATATGAAAAACTGTATTTGAAAACTGAAAACTCGAAAAGTTCAAACAGTGAACTTGGGAAAATAATTGCTGGCTGATTAGCCACTTGTAAATTGTATATACTATATTTTGTAAATAAAACTTGATTAAATCTGTTTCATAATAATAATACCTACAAGTATTGATCAGATAAAATCATGCCCTGCTGGAGATTCGAACCCAGGTCACCGTGCCTGCAAGTCTACTCGGCCACGGTGACACGACTAAGGTTATGAAAAGTTGAAAAAGTTATCATATTTTTGTGTTAATCACTTTCGTGATATCACAACTACTCAAACTCGCTTTACTAAATCTACGCTGAAACCGGGACTTGAACCACCGTCCTCCAGGTTACAAGTTCACTGCCTTATCGATCAAGCTACTGAGGTCGGATTGAATAAGGAACAGATTCGGGAGCAATGGACCTCCTTGTTTCAAACCAGATGGCTATCTTGTGGAATGTTAACGAACCAAAAGTCGATGGCGGTGATTTAGCCATCAATCTTGTGTCCTTACTAACAGTAATGTACAAATATGCGGTTTCTTTTTGCTATTATTTGTAATAATAATAATAACCACAAAGAAACCGAATAATAAAATTAATAATAATAAAATCTTTTACTGACCTCAGTAGCATGATTTATAATAATAACCACAAAGAAACCGAATAATAATAATAAAATCTTTTACTGACCTCAGTAGCATGGCTTATAATAATAATAACCACAAAGAAACCGAATAATAATAATAATAAAATCTTTTACTCACCTCAGTAGCTCGATTAATAAGGCGGCGGACTCGTGACCGAAGGTCGGTGGTTCGAGTCCCAAGTTCAGCAAAGATTTAGTAAAGCGAGTTTGAGTAATTGTGATAATTATCACATCGTCATTAATCAACACTTGTGATTGCGTTATTTAAACGAAATTTGACGGGTTGTAAGGGAGATTTGGGGATATTGAGAATGAGGCCTTCGTCATCCAGAGGTCGCGGTTTCAAAACCCAGCCCGGACATGACAAAATATTCTTTCATTTGGATTTTTTTACCACTTAATAATATGTTTTGGACTTACTGCTGTGGAATAATGGGACCTAATTGGTCTTGGTCGGGCAGTAGCGATTTACATGGGCGTAGGAGCAGGGGGGCAATATAATTATAAGCCGTCACTTATCTGAAGAAAAAAATCATGCAATTAAAAAGTCCTGTAGAAAATTGTTTGACACAAGAAGAATATGTGTTTCTAAAATATTTGACATTTAAAATCATACTAGGAAACATTCTTGCGGATGTTTGACACAAGTCAAAAATTATTGGATAGTCTTTGATCATCCTACGAGGTATTAGAACAAGAAAAACAGGCTTGATTTCTTTTCACATCATGTCCGGAACCACTTTGTCCAAAAATTGCCACAGTAAAACTCGATGCTATCAGTGTAAAGATGAGCCTAAACCAGAATGTAAATTTCTAACTGAAGTGATCTTTAGAGAAGAACCCTAGAGATTTGCTAAATACCTACCTACATAATACGCTCAATAATTGATAGGTAGGTACGGGGTGGCCAAAAAAACGGACAATTTTTTTTAATACCTTTTTTCTTCGAACGAGTGCACCGATAAATTCAACAATATTTTACATATTTCCTGAAATTTTAAAGCCTTTCATACTATCAAAGGTTTAGCGTATTGCTTGTATTTTTTAATGTACATTGTACCTGTTAATTGATACACAACTAATAATATTTTGCATGAAACTTTCAATAAATGCGTGAATAAAATTGGTGTTGAGACTACCTGATTAAGAAGAAAAAAAGCTATTGAAAATAATCAAAATTTTGCAAGTAGTGTGTACCTACCTGTACCTGTGCAGTGCTGTGCACCTATACATAAAAACAAGCAATACGTAAAACCTAGCTAGTAGGTACGGGGATAAGAAAAGTGTCTATACTTGGTTTTTTTTTTAAACCTAATTGGTATTTCCATTCAAATGACATATTTACTTGATAATAAAAAAATATTTCATTATTCTTTCTTCTTCTTTCACTTTGCCTTTTCCCAAACCTACTTGGGGTCGGCATTGTTCAACCTCATGGTTGAGTGTGGCACATTTTTTACGGCTGGATGACCTTCCAAACGATTCTATTTGATCGTACCTGCTACCCACATTAAACTCACCAAGCCTGGTTAGGGCCGGAAATGCCAGCATCACGTGTTCGGAGGGAACAGATTTTTTGTGTATGAAAAATTTGCTCCGACCGGGGATCGAACTCAACTCGTTGCGCCACGGAGGCAAAAAAAAAAAAAAATATTTCATAGTTGAAGTAAATTGATGAACTTTATAAAAAGTTCCAAGGTCCGAATTTTTTTTAAGAATTAAAAAAAAATTATAGACTTTTCTGACGTTTCTGGATAAAAACAAAATGATAAAACGTCAGAATTAATACTATTAGGTATAGGTAGCTACCAGCTATCTATTATAAAAAAAAAAAAATCAAAAACTTGATTAGGTAAATCAGTGGGATTTGTTCTCCAACTGTGAAATAACACTGGACATCACCTGAGGCTTCAGCAAAACCACTACAGACAACCTACAATAACAACAACAACATCAACAACAAGAACATCAACAACAACAGCAGCAACAACAGCAACAACAACAACAACAGCAGCAACAACAGCAACAATAGCAACAACAACAACAACAACAACAACAACAGCAGCAACAACAACAACAGCAGCAACAACAGCAACAACAACAACAACAACAGCAACAACAACAACAACAGCAGCAACAACAGCAACAACAACAACAACACACAACAACAACAGCAACAACAACAACAACACAGCAGCAACAACAGCAACAACAACAACAACAACAGCAACACACAACAACAACAACAGCAGCAACAACAGCACAACAACAACAACAACAACAACAACAACAACAACAACAGCAGCAACAACAACAACAACAGCAGCAACAACGCAACAACAACAACAACAACAACAACAACAGCAACAACAACAACAACAACACAACAACAGCAGCAACAACAATACCAACAACAATAACAATAACGACGACACAAGAACGGCATCAAAAGAAACATCAATGGAAAATCTTCAACAGATCAATAAGGTTGAGTGAGGTCTCTTGTTAGATAGAAGACATTTTCCAGTGACATTTTGTAGTTTCTCGACACATAAATCATCTGATAAACACACACACTCGATAGTTCATTTGTGCACACACTCTCTCTCTCTCACACACACACACACACGCATCCATCACACACACATACATATTCACACACACACAAACACACATGCACACACACACACACACACACACACACACACACACACGCACAACACGGTTTATGTATGGTATAAGATGAATTAATGATCATGATGATAAATACCGAATAATGTTTTTTAAACAACAAAAAAACATTATAATTAAAAAACACAATAATCTTTTCTTTGGAATTCCTACCATCTTCTTATGACACTTTTGAAAATGATGGTTTTTATTTTATGATAGGACAAGATTAATTACTGCTAATAATGTTTTTATGCCATAATTTTTCACACGTAAGTAACATGAAGATACTAACTATTATTTTCAAGATAATAACTACCTATTATTTTCATGAGTGTCAAGAAGATGGTCAGAATTCCTATCTAATTGTTCTTTGTTTACTATAGATGCGTTCGTGCAGTCCTCTTTAAGTACTTCTGGAGTCTTAAGTCTTAACTATTTCTCCGTTAAGTACTTGTACCTTCGCTAGTTCGCTCAGTGCATTCTGGCGTGGTGTCAAGGGGAGCCAAGCGGTAATTAAGATGATCTTGATAGTAATAGGTACAGGGTGTAGTAAAATCCGAGTATTCGGTGGGATCCAATGCATGCGCACTTATAGGAGTTGTTTTGACCGATTCTCTTCGGACAAATTTTAAGAGAATGTGTTTCAGTAATATCAGAACATAGCGATAAAATGGGAAGTCGATAAACTTTTATTGCCAAGTTTATACTGTTAACCATTCACGAGGAAGTATTGTGTCCATAATTGGCATTATTTTGTATCATTATTATTTGAAGAGCGGCTCCTGTTTTTTACATATCCAATTCCTCTTGCGTTTGTAAGTGTTATTCTTTGTGTATTTTGTCTCTTGTTGAGTGTTGTCTGGAGTACCTATAGCTATCTACAGCGAGTTATTATAAAAAATATTTCTTAATTTCTTTCTATTCAAGGTCCACTCATACGTCGTGAGGAAAAATGAGTAGTTACTTGTATAAGTAACGACCAGTGGCGGCATTACCAGAGTAAAAAGAAATTAGTGTAATAGAATTCGAAGAGTACAGGAGGCTCTTAGTAATGCTGCGCTACCCACAAAAAATGTGAAGAGGCCATGTATTTCACCACAAATAAAATCATAGGTAATAATAATAATAATAATGATAACTCTTTATTGACAAGAATTAATATTGACAAAGGGCGGGATTATTGCCTGAGGCAATCTCTGCCATCAAACCCATGGTACATACCTACATAATTATTTCTTAATTTTTCTTTTTTCACCTTTCCAGATGAAATCAAACTGTGGATTCAGCATCTGCTGATCGCGACAAAGAACAGCATCGAGCGAGTCAAAGTCAGCATAGAGAACTACATGTACCTGCGGACGGACTTTCCACAGTTGTTTGACGAGAAGCTGATCCGAGACACTATGTACAATGACTTCTACAATGCTGTGTGAGTCTTTATTTTTATTTTTTTTTTACACTTTATTTTTTTTTACAAAACAATCATCAACAAATTTTAATAACAATAAATTTAAAAAAAAACTTAGAAGTACCTATGTACAAAAAAATAAAATAAAGATCAACATGAATTTTTAATTATAATTGTTTTGTAATCCGGGACGAAGTTAATGTCTTAGGCATTCTCTGCCACTTAACCCCGGAGTCTTTTTGATTACCACTGTCTGATCCTACTTATAATTTTTCTGGACACAAGTGATTCGATCTCCAGAGCCGACAAAAAAATTGTACTCAAGATTTAGTCAGAGATCTTTGGCAGGGTATTCCGGTGCGCTCGTGTTGACCCAGCACCTAAATGGGATTCTCTCACTATTCTCATACTTCTCGCTCATCAAAGGGGGGGGGGACTATTGTGTCACTTCTCGTCCTGCACACTACACAGAGAACAAGTAGTGTCCATACTAGCTGCTCTTTCATGGTTACGAAAATCTGTAATTTAAAATAAATAGAGTCGTATCTGGATATAAGATTAGCTCAGTGGTTAAGCACTCGCTTGCCATTTCGATCCCCCGTGCCGACAAAAAATTGTATTCTTAATTTGGTTACAATTGTTTGTAAGGAATAACTTCCGGTGCGCTCGTGTTGACCCAGCACCTAATTAGGAAGTAATGTGTTACTTTTTTTTTTTTTTTTTTTTTTTTTTTAATTAATGTTCAAACGCAATGTGTTTCACTGCAATTACATGAACTTAATACTTAACCTAGGTAATATTAAAATTTTCTAAACCTAGTTGTTGCTTACATTCATTCTTAAAGATATTTACATTATTTGAAAGGTCCAATTTAGAGGAGTGTTGATTGTATAGTAACATAGCAGATACTTCTTCCCCATCAGAGGGGAGGCATACTACGGGATGGGTAGGCTACAACACAGACCACAAGCGTCTACAGTAGCTCCTGTTTCATGGCTACAAAATAAAAACGGCTGTGAAACACTCATCTTTTTTTTTCTAAAAAAAAAGAGAACTCAAGGGACCGGATTTTTTTCTCTTACATCCATGTTCCTTTATAAAGAGATTATTTAATTTTGTATATATTATATTATGAAACACCTCGGCTGAGGGGTGAAGAACGCCCCATACAAAGAAATATGTTATATGTTACGCGCGGTCGCGCGTATTGTTATATGTTATACGCGCGGTCGCGCGTAACAATTAACAGATGTAAATTTTACCTGCAAATCGTTTTCTTATATCTAGGATTATCTTATATCCAGTTCTCTCATATCGAGGTTTCTCTTATATCCAGTTCTCTTATATCAAGGTTTATCTTATATCCTGTTCTTTCATATCGAGGTTTCTGTTATATCCAGATCTCTTATATCTAGTTTATCTTAAATCCAGTTCTCTCATATCGAGGTTTCTTTTATATCTAGGTTTATCTTATACAATTCCTCTCGTACCTAAGTTTCTCTTAGGTATTTACAGTTCTCTTACATGTAGGTTTCTCTTTTATATTCTTAGAAGCTTTAGCTTAGGAAAAATACCTTTGTATAATTATGTTATCCTCTTATTAAATAAATAAATTTAAAAAAAAAATATCAAGGTTCCTAATAAAAACAATAATAAATACCTTTATACAAATTATAAACATGTCATAAAACATTAAATTCTAAAAGAACAATGGTGAACAATTTAAATCGGTTGAACATTTTTTCAACTTTAGGTAGGACATTAATGTTATTTTCTTTTTTTTTACATATTTATTTTGTCATTTGTTTGTTTGTTTTTTTTTCTTTCTTTCTTTTCTTAATTTTATACTGTTACCTGTACTTTGTCCTCCTAAAAAAGCTTAAAAAAAAAAAAAAAAAAAACATTAAATTCTAAAAGAACAATGGTGAACAATTTTAATCGGTTGAAATTTTAAATATAAAAAAACTCTCCCCCCAGCACCGTCATTACCCTCCCCAAAGTGACCCCGGACGATCGCCTCGTGTTCTACTGGAGCTTCAACCACCCCGACCCCTCCACTTTCGACCTGGTCTACCTCATTTCTCTTATATCCAGTTCCCTTATATCTATTAGGTTTATCTAATATCCAGTTCTCTCATATCTAGGTTTCTCTTATATCCAGTTCTCTTATATCTATTAGGTTTATCGTATATCCAGTTCTCTTATATCTAGGTTTCTCTTATATCCAGTTCTCTCATATCGAGGTTTCTCTTATATCCAGTTCTCTTATATCTATTAGGTTTATCGTATATCCAGTTCTTTATATCTAGGTTTATCTAATATCCAGTTCTCTCATATCGAGGTTTCTCTTATATCCAGTTCTCTTATATCTATTAGGTTTATCGTATATCCAGTTCTCTTATATCTAGGTTTATCTTAATATTCAGGTCTCTCATATCGAGGTTTCTCTTATATCCAGTTCTCTCATATCGAGGTTTCTCTTATATCTAGGTTTATCTTATATCCAGTTCTCTTATATCTAGGTTTATCTTATATCCAGTTCTCTTATTTCTAGGTTTATCTTAATATTCAGTTCTCTCATAAAAAAAAAATAAATAAAAAAAATCCAGGTTCCTATTAAAAACAATAACAAATCTCTTATATCTCCCCCCAGCACCGCAATAATAAATATTGTAACTCTCCCCCCAGCACCGCAATAAAAAATCTTGTAACTCTCCCCCCAGCACCGCAATAATAAATCTTGTAACTCTCCCCCAGCACCGCAATAATAAATCTTGTAACTCTCCCCCCAGCACCGCAATAATAAATATTGTAACTCTCCCCCCAGCACCGCAATAATAAATATTGTAACTCTCCCCCCAGCACCGCAATAAAAAATCTTGTAACTCTCCCCCCAGCACCGTCATCACCCTCCCAAAGTGACCCCGGACGATCGCCTCGTGTTCTACTGGAGCTTCAACCACCCCGACCCCTCCACTTTCGACCTGGTCTACCTAGTCTACCTCATTTCTATTATATCCAGTTCTTTTATATCTAGGTTTATCTAATATCCAGTTCTCTCATATCGAGGTTTCTCTTATATCCAGTTCTCTTATATCTATTAGGTTTATCGTATATCCAGTTCTCTTATATCTAGGTTTCTCTTATATCCAGTTCTCTCATATCGAGGTTTCTCTTATATCCAGTTCTCTTATATCTATTAGGTTTATCGTATATCCAGTTCTTTATATCTAGGTTTATCTAATATCCAGTTCTCTCATATCGAGGTTTCTCTTATATCCAGTTCTCTTATATCTATTAGGTTTATCGTATATCCAGTTCTCTTATATCTAGGTTTCTCTTATATCCAGTTCTCTCATATCGAGGTTTCTCTTATATCTAGGTTTATCTTATATCCAGTTCTCTTATATCTAGGTTTCTCTTATATCCAGTTCTCTCATATCGAGGTTTCTCTTATATCTAGGTTTATCTTATATCCAGTTCTCTTATATCTAGGTTTATCTTAAAATTCAGTTCTCTCATATCGAGGTTTCTCTTATATCCAGTTCTCTCATATCGAGGTTTCTCTTATATCTAGGTTTATCTTATATCCAGTTCTCTTATATCTAGGTTTATCTTATATCCAGTTCTCTTATTTCTAGGTTTATCTTAATATTCAGTTCTCTCATAAAAAAAAATAAATAAAAAAAATCCAGGTTCCTATTAAAAACAATAACAAATCTCTTATCTCTCCCCCCAGCACCGCAATAATAAAATGTAATCTCCCCACACGCAATAAAAAAATCTTGTAACTCTCCCCCCAGCACCGCAATAATAAATCTTGTAACTCTCCCCCAGCACCGCAATAATAAATCTTGTAACTCTCCCCCAGCACCGCAATAATAAATATTGTAACTCTCCCCCAGCACCGCAATAAAAATCTTGTAACTCTCCCCCCAGCACCGCAATAATAAATCTTGTAACTCTCCCCCCAGCACCGCAATAATAAATCTTGTAACTCTCCCCCCAGCACCGCAATAATAAATTTGTAACCTCACTTCCCCCCCAGCACCGCAATAACAAATCTTGTAACTCTCCCCCCAGCACCGCAATAATAAATCTTGTAACTCTCCTCCCCCCCAGCACCGCAATAACAAATCTTGTAACTCTCCCCCCAGCACCGCAATAACAAATCTTGTAACTCTCCCCCCAGCACCGCAATAACAAATCTTGTAACTCTCCCCACGCATCAAATCTTTACCTCCCCCCAGCACCGCAATAACAAATCTTGTAACTCTCCCCCCAGCACCGCAATAACAAATCTTGTAACTCTCCCCCCAGCACCGCAATAATAAATATTGTAACTCTCCCCCCAGCACCGCAATAATAAATATTGTAACTCTCCCCCCAGCACCGCAATAACAAATCTTGTAACTCTCCCCCCAGCACCGTCATCACCCTCCCCAAAGTGACCCCGGACGATCGCCTCGTCTTCTACTGGAGCTTCAACCACCCCGACCCCTCCACTTTCGACCTCATCTACCTGGTCTACCTCATTTCTATTATATCCAGTTCTCTTATATCTATTAGGTTTATCGTATATCCAGTTCTCTTATATCTATTAGGTTTATCGTATATCCAGTTCTCTCATATCGAGGTTTCTCTTATATCTAGGTTTATTTTATATCCAGTTCTCTTATATCGAGGTTTCTCTTATATCCAGTTCTCTTATATCTAGGTTTCTCTTATATCCAGTTCTCTCATATCGAGGTTTCTCTTATATCTAGGTTTATCTTATATCCAGTTCTCTTATATCTATATAGGTTTATCTTATATAAATTTCTCTCATATCGAGGTTTCTCTTATATCCAGTTCTCTTATATCTATATAGGTTTATCTTATATAAATTTCTCTCGTATCTAGGTTTCTCTTTGGTATATCCAGTTCTCTTACATGTAGGTTTCTCTTGTATCCAGGTTCCTAATAAAAACAATAACAAATGGTACTGGTAGTGCACTGGTAGTCAAGTGGTTAACGCGCTAGTCTGGTAATGTAGGTAGCTTAGGGATCCGTTGGTTCGAAGCCCACCCAATGCATGAATTTTTCCTCATTAATTTGAGTTTGTAACCACATAATAATAAGACTCTGAGGGTTAGGTGGTAGAAAATGCTTTGAGCATTAACCTCGCCTGGTGGTTACCTTCGACTAAAGAGTGTTATTATTATAATAAATCTCTTATCTCTCCCCCCAGCACCGTCATCACCCTCCCCAAAGTGACCCCGGACGATCGCCTCGTGTTCTACTGGAGCTTCAACCACCCCGACCCCTCCACTTTCGACCTGGTCTACCTTGTCCAGCGGTTCCGCATGGTTCTCGACCACCACATCCAACAGTCCACTGAGTTCTTCGGTTTCCACTCCATCGCTGACCTGTCCAACATCCGCATCGGTCACCTGAGTCACCTGGACCTGTTCCAGCTCAAGAAGATCATGAACTACGCCACCGTGAGTGTTGTTAATAATAATAATATCGCCTCATTTATACTGTACTGATTAGGAGGGACAGAAATAAATCAATGGTGATGAATAGCAAGGAAAAACGGCGATTTTTTTGAGTATTTTCGTTGTTTTTCTTACAAATCTATCTCTTTATTATTTTCGAGTATATCTTATAGATATACTTATAATAATAATATCGCCTTATTTATACTGCCGGATTAGGACTATTGAGTCCCATTATTCCAGCAGTAAGCCCAAGACATATTATTATGTGGTAAAAATCCCAAATGGGAGGATAACATGATTAACATGTCATGTTCCGGCCGGGTTTCAAACCCTCGACCACCACATCCAACAGTCCACTGAGTTCTTCGGTTTCCACTCCATCGCTGACCTGTCCAACATCCGCATCGGTCACCTGAGTCATCTGGACCTGTTCCAGCTCAAGAAGATCATGAACTACGCCACCGTGAGTGTTGTTAATAGACGGATTTGTAATACCTACCTCTCTGGGGCTAAGTCACGGATTACGAAGTCACTTAAGTCTGTCCGGTAGCTTAGTGGTAAAGGCGGCACTCTGTAAATCCAGAGATTCCAGAGGTCGTGGGTTCATCCCATTTGGGATTCTTACCACATAATAATATGTCTTGGGCTTACTGCTGGAATAATGGGACTTTAATAGTCCTAATCGGGCAGTGTAAATAAGACGATATTATTATTATTATTACTTACTGTTTAACACTTAGACGACCGGGTGTACCACCGGTGGTACACGCGTGTCTGTACGGAATGAACCGAGTGTACCACTGGTGGTACACGCATGTACTACGCCTGTGAATAGCCTAAACATCGCCGGTCCCACGGGAGAACTGACTAAAAACATGCCGGTCGTCTATGTGTTTAGACGCGGCCGGTGCTAAGGAGCTGTGGAACTGCAGCATTCCCAGACTAAAAAGAAAGAGATGAATATCTCAAGTGCTAGCTTGTACGCATGATCACACATTTCTAGAAAAATGAATGCATAATTAATATTATAATTGGCATGGTAAACAAACTCTTTAGATCTCGATATACTGAAAGAACTACTCTATAAATCCCATTTTAGTCCGGTTTAGGTGGCAGCATCGCCAAAACATTTTCCCATCGGAAGCGCCTGGTTGTTAATAGACGTTTTTGTAATACCTACCTCTGTGGGGCTAAGTCACGGATTACGTACTGTGTAAGATAGGGAAAACCGACGCTTAGCAATGAATTGTGATATTTTTTTTTATTATTTTTTTTTTAAAGATGAGTGTTTCACATCAGCCTTTTTTATTTCGTAGCCATGAAACAGGAGCTACTGTAGACGCTTGTGTCTGTGTTGTAGCCTGCCCATTCCGTAATATGTCTTCCCTCTGATGGGCGAGAAGTGACACAATACTTCCCATTTAGGTGCTGGGTCAACACGAGCCCACCGGAAGGTATCCCTTACAAACAACTGTAACCAAATTTTTAATACAAATTTTTGTCGGCGCGGGGGTTCGAATCCGGGACCTTCCGCATGGCAAGCGACTGCTTAACCCTTCAAGTACTGGCGTTACATATATGCAACACGAAACACGTGTCAGCAGATTTCTTTTTAATATTAAAAACAATATAATAGTACTCATATAACACGTTTCTTAGTGATTCATAATAGTCGGTTCAACTTATAGCCAAAGAAAGTTCACTGTTACAAATATGTAACGCCAGGACTTGACATGTGCAGTAGAAAAATAGAAAAACTGTAAAAATAGTTTTCGGACATGCAGGGTTAACCACTGAGCTATTCGTGCGCTCAGTGATATAGAATTTGTCTATTATTTCGCCCTAAATTTAATTTCTTACAGAAAGGCTACCCTCTCCGAATCACCAATCTGCATCTGATCAACCCTCCCTCCTTCCTGGAGTACGGCTACAACATGATCACACCTTTCCTGAGCAAGAAGATCGTGTCACGAGTAAGTCATGCGCGGATATAGCCCTCTTATTCTGGGGGGGCACAATCGCACAAGTTCTGGGGGGGCACTAACTCATTGAGATATTTTTTTTTACAGGATTAGGTATAATGAAATACCGCTTGCCGAAAAAAACTGGGGGGGCACGTGCCCCCCGTGCCCTCCCCTATATTCGAGCATGGAGTAAGTTTGGCGGATTCAGGTGTTTAAATAGATTAGTTTATGTATACTCGTACATAGGTGTTTAAATAGTTAATTTTAAGTATTTAGGGGTTAAATAGATAATTTTATGTATTTACCTATATGTTTAAATACATAAGTTTATGTATAAATAGGTGTTTAAATAGATAAGTTTAAGAGTTATAAAACTTGTAAACGAAAATCTCCAGAACTATCAAATTTGTTGGTTTCTGGACCATAGAACTTCAGCAAAAGTCAGAATTCGTTGTAGACTCAGACATGGGCGTAGCCAGGATTTTGGCTAGGGGGGGGGGCGCAGCTGATGCGGAAAATCAATAATACATAGTGAACAATCAATAATACCTAGTGTTGCATACTTTGCTGGGTTTCTTGGAAATTTCGGGGGTAGTTTTGTCCCCAAAACCCCCCCCTGGCTACGCCACTGCCCCCCTCCACCCCCCTGGCTACGCCCATGGACTCAGAGGAGTCTTCTTCAGGACATCAGCTTTGTAGGAATTTTAAGACATCGTTTTTTGTCTAATTTGCCTGGACTAATAATGTTTTTCTTTTTTCAGTTCCTGGTTCACAAATCACTATCTGGCCTGCTGGACCACATTCCTGCGGATGTTCTGCCAAACCAGTTGGGAGGGACAGGAGGCGATCTGGCCGAGATGAAAAGTGAGTTAAAGGGCCAGATTATAAAATAGGATTACAAAAGATGAACCAGACCATCCCTCATATACAGGGTGGGGCAAAAGTCTGGAAACCCCTGAATAACTTTCGAATGGCTTCTTCGGTAAAATTAAAATTTTGTGAGGTAAACTGAACTAGTAAGACCTTCTTTTAAAGTGGGGTCGATTTTTGTTACCGGCCCCCATGTCGGGGCTAGGGGGGCCAACTTCATTTTTTTAAATACGAACCCAAATTGCAAATAAAATTTGCACCAATGTATTACTTATTTAAAGACCTTTCCAAAAATGTATCGCAAGGTAGGGGTTCGTATTTAAAAAAATGAAGTTGGCCCCCCTGGCCCCGACATGGGGGCCGGTAACAAAAATCGACCCCACTTTAAAAGAAGGTCTTATTAGCCCGGTTTACCTTACAAAATTTTAATTTTACCGAAGAAGCCATTCGCAAGTTATTCAGGGGTTTCCAGACTTTTGCCCCACCCTGTATAAACATACCTATGTCTTAACTAAAGGACATATACGAAAACGAGATAATAGGATATTAATAATAATAATGTGTTTCTTTGTGTTATTATATCACAATTCTTAGTGGGTAGCGCAGAATTATGGGGCTTTTTCCATATCTTTTTTTTGCCTATAATTCCGCCACTCGTCGCTGCTCACATTAAAGCAGCTACTCATTTCTCCTCACGAGGTATGATTGGACCCCGAACACCCAAGAACAGAGCAGAAAAAATCCTGCCCCGCTGGGGATCGAACCCAGGTCACCGTGCGTGGCCACGGTGAACATAACTATTGCCGCGGGTTTTAGTTATGTTTGAGTCCCAAACTTTTTGGCATGAGCTTTCCCCTCCTCAATTTTTTTTCTTCAATTTCCTCTTCTCTTGGATCAACAGGTAATATTGAACAGTCCCATAACGGTATGTTTTAGTATTGATGAGGAACCGTGGGTTTTAGTTATGTCTGAGTCCTAAACTTTTTGGCATAAGCTTTCCAATCCTCAAAGAAAAAAAAAAACACTGCCAATTATGGACACAATACTTCCTCGTGATTGTTTCACATTATATACACGTGGCAATTTTCAAATTTTATACTAAAACACTTGTTTTTACTTCTTTTTTTTTTTTAAAAAAAAAAAAGGTAAGTGTGCCCCGGAACCGCTTTCGCATTACTTCAGGGCACTTTACCTTTACATCCATACCATTCCGGAAACCGAAAATTTCGGTCAGAAATTTCCGCTCCGGCCGGGATTCGAACCCGCAACCTCCGGGTCAGTAACCAATGCTCTTAACCGCTGAGCCACGGAGGTCGACTTGTTTTTACTAATAAAAAAAATTCAATTTCCTCTTCCTCTTGGCTCGCCAGGCGACTGGAACAAGCGCATCGAGTCCTCCCGCCGTCTCCTGGACAGCGACGTCTTCCAGGTGAACAAGGCGGCCAAGCTGCCCACACAGGCGAAGAAAGCGGTGGGCGTGGTGACGGTGGATGAGTTGGGCCCCAGCGGCACTTTCCGGAAACTGTGTGTGGACTAGCCGAGAGTCCGAGAGACAGCAGTACGGGATCATGGGAAATTTTAGTAAGGATGGGCTGAGGAAATAATTATCATAAAGTTGTACCATGACCTAATCAGCTTATTATTATTACTATAGTAAGCTTTATTAAAAAAAAAAAATTCCGTTGCCTTTATCCCATATTAGCTTATGTTGCTTTTGGGGTCGGCATTGTTCAACCTCATGGTTGAGGTTGCTAGGGTGGAGCACGTTTTTTATGGCTCGATGCCCTTCCTAACGCCAACGATTCTATTTGGTTTTAACGTCCTGATCTGGACGGGGGTGTTACCCTCCATTCGCTGGGAATCGTACCAGCTACCCACATTAACCTCACCCAGCCTGAGTAGGGCCGGAAATGCCAGCCTCACGTGTTTGGAGGGAACGGAATTTTCTTCGAAAAGTCTGCTCCAACCGGGGACCTCCTGGTTACAAATCCCGGTTTCAGCATAGATATACAGTAAAATACAATGAAATTATAAAGAAAAAACAAAAAAAATTGAGCAAAGATACAAGAACAAAAAAGAGAATGAAGTTAATGTCCTACCTAAAGGGCGGGGTTATTGCCTGTGGCAATCTCTTCCACCCAACCCTTATGTTTAGCTTCTGTTTTATGTACCATTTTAATCTTCACTCTAATGATTGAATCCTAATGGATGGATGAACCGACCTTAGTAGCTTGATCGATAAGGCGACGGATTTGTAACCAGGAGGTCGGTGGTTCAAATCCCGGTTTCAGCATAGATTTAGTAAAGCGAGTTTGATAAGTTGTGATATCACGAGTGATTAACACAAATATGATGACCAACTAACTAATGGATGGATGAAGGAATTTGGCAATTATTTTTAATGATTATTTAAACTTTGCACGTTACCTACGATATTAGGCAATGTGCATAAACTACCGTTTCTAGTATGTTAAGAAATTTAGTATTAAATTACTCAATTTTACCTATTTATTATTTATTTATTTATAAGAAGTCACAAATAATTGTGTTAAACACATTTCTTCTATATTTATTTTTAGACGAAAATAGGGTTATCCCAATTCTTCCTCATTTATTTGAATATGTGACCACAAAAGAAAGAATAAAAATAGAAGATAATGAGAGAGAGAGAGAGAAAGATATAATATGTATAAAACCTAGTTCTATTCTCAATACAAGATCTTCTTTATGGAAGATAGAATAGACTTTTGATATATAAATTACCATACCCATACATATAATTTTTTTTCATTTAATAATTATGACTAAATATAATTGTTTGTTATTATATTAGCATTAAAGAAAAATTGTACAAACCAGAAAAAAATAAATAAAGTCAAAATTACAAAAAATAATAATAAGACTCTCAGGGTTAGGTGGTTTTTTTTTCTAAGAGGTTGGAAATCCTCGATAAGACCCAAAGCGAGTATTTCTTTGGGGAGTGTGGGATTGATATCGTGTCACGCGGATATCCGAACCCACTAAAACCCTTCTTCTTACACCTCACATTTATGACCCCGTTCTTCTTACACCTCACATTTATGACCCCGGAACCGTATGACATTACTTCGGGGTCATGAATGCTGGCTCTCTGCTCTCACAGGGTTAGGTGGTAAAATATGATTTGACCATTAACCTCGTCTAGTGGTTACCTTTCACTAAACAGTCTTATTATCATCATTCTAGTATTTTAAAGTGGTGTTTTTTAAATTTATAATTATAGGTAGTAAGTAGGTCTGTGATAGTACTTAAGTAACCTGTGGTGAAAATTTTCGCAATAAATATGGTATCAATATAATTCGGTTGATTTTCTTTTATTTTGTCTTTTCCCAAACCTACTTTTGCATTTTGGGGTTGGCATTGGTCAACGTCTTCCTTATGGTTGGAGTTCTTTGGTTCCTACTTCCATGTTTACAGCTGGCTGCCCTTTCTAACGCCAAAAAACGCCATACTGTAATAATTCCGCTGATTATTTCAATAAAACATCGTGAATCGTTTTTGTCAGAGTCGCCAAATCGATGTAAAAGTACTTAGTTAATTTTTGCCACTCATGACTCAACCATAAGAGCAAGCGAATATAAAATACGAAAATCGTTTTCAACAGTTAAATACATGGGATTTGTCATAAGCCCCATGTAGAATGAATAATAAAGGAGATAGTCTGTGAGAATATATGTAAACATCCCATACCGTTTATTCAGAACCACCAGATGCCACCAAAAAGCGGTGAGTGACTGGCGGCATAGATTCAAACGAAAAGTTTCGCATTCTATGCTATTCTTATATGAGACCAGTGAGACCTACATTCCAAATTTCAAGTCTCTAGCTTTCTTTTTTTTTAAATCAACAAGATGATATCGTTGAATCAACAAGTCTCTAGCAGTCTAGCTTATATCGTTATTAAATTATAAAATATTTTATTTACAAACAGACACATGAATCAAGGACTGAAACATTAGATTTAGACTGTAGATCCACTAAAGAGTTTTGGCTTTTTGAACTAAACCATTACAAATAAATACTTAACATACTTGATGCACTATGCGCTACAAGAATAAATTCTGCATAAAGAATTTCCTTCGGTTATCATTCCTTTTCTTAACGTCACTTTCAACTAGTGGTAAACTATTTTTTTTTTTACCACTCCGCCACGATTACTATACCCAGTACAGTATCTACTTAGTATACAGATAGTTTTTATCACAAATAAACACCTCATTCATATTGTTGCTTAATGGCAAAGAGCCCAATATGCTCGCTGCATTACCCCCCTGTATGGCGAGGGAAATTTTTTGCTATTGGTAAATATGACAAAAAGTATGAATAGGTTAATCTGCAAAAATTAGTTCTTGAAGTTGGTTCCAAAATGACCAAGGTCCTTAAAAGAGGCAGGATGGAAATAATGTTTCATGATAGGAACATGGAAAAGAAAAATAGTCTGCTTTTTTATGTGTAAAAAATTGTTCATCGAATTTTAATCAATAATTTATAATACTGAATCACTATTATTAGGTGATAATCTTTGGGATAATAATGTTAAATATTATTCAATTTGTATATAATAATATAATAATGTTGAATATTATTCAATTAACCTATATTCTAGGAAGTATTTAAATCTAATGGGCCTGTTGTATCTGTACTTTGTAACTACCCACTAGGACTAGGATGTATTTAGATCTGATGGGTTTGTAGTCTCTCTACTTATAACTACTCTGTCTAACAGTTATGAAAGATACCCTTAATATAATACAAAAACATTTATATTCAAACTAAAGTTGAACTCAAAAAATAATTTAAAAACCTACCAAGAAAGAAGAAAAAGGAGAAAAAAAATCTTTGAATAAAATGTACGATGTCCATGATTGATTTAAATGCTGTGTCCGAAAGGCAACTACAACTCTGTAGCAGTTCGTTAAAATAATAAATTTTAATTGTTTCTCTCAAGTGCTTTTAATCAACCCCTCAGATAAACTAAGAAGAAAGACAATAATAATAATTATATTGAGACTCAAATTAAACTGCGTCAAGAATTATTTGCCTTTATCAAAGGTTTGGGAGGAAACCATTCACTGGAAATCGTGAAAGACTGGGGACAAATTTTGATAGAAAGCTGGAAAAGCTTGCATTTTCCTTCCAAATGTACTTGCGTTTTCCTTCCAAATTCAAATATGTATAAGTAGTTAGACTGCGATTTTTTTTCTTTAATGAAACTATTTCCTGTAGGCAGAAGAGTTTTAAGTTACAAAATACAGACGAAAATGGTACAAAACACGGTGTGCAAATTAACTGGTTTAATAAAAATGACTGCAATATTTGATCGCTAATAATTTCTCTCCAGTGTCAAGTTACGTGATTTCATTCGATTTGAAAATAGTGTCACTTAAGAGGATAAGATTTATAACAAGAAAGTGATAGACTACAATACTTTCTATACCCTATAGTTAATAGAAAGTAACAGATACATGGTTGAAAAATTTCATTACATAAAATGATATCTAAGTGATTACGATTAGGTAAATTTTAAGTATTTGAAACGTAACATTAAAAAAAATTAAAAATCATTAAAAATAAATAAACAAAATAGTTAGTAAAAAAACGTGAATCAAATTAGACAGCTCAAAAACTAAGATTCTATCACCAAATTGAGAGAAAATAAATAAAAATTACGATATTATTAAAAGAGGATTTTTTATGGTCGAGAGGTGAAGATACAAATTTCAAATCAATGTTCAACAAAATATGTCATTGAGAATTTGGTGGTCTCATTCTTTCATTCCCAATTATATTATTTTGTAACTTTTTATGGGTCTTCAGGGAATACATCCCGTCATTTCTTGTTAAAAAAAATATTATTAATAACTTTTTTTTAACAAGAACATTAGATTCTTTGTGAATCAGTAGTATTAAGAATTACAATGTGTTGATGATTATACTCGGGAGTTAACCCACTGAGGACGAGCGTGACACATATGTAACAGCAGTCAGGTATGTGTCACGCTGTTACATATGTGTCACGCTCGTCCTTTGTGGGTTAAGTGACAGAAAACGCATAAGGCATTACTTTGCCCTGGGTTACAATATAATCGTCATGTTTATACTTTAATTAGCCTATTTAATTATTTTATTACAATGTTGTTTTGTAAGTATATTTGTTGATTCTCTGTAATTTTATGTTGACTGTTTTGTAAAAATAAAATGTATAATAATCATACTGGTAAACCTCTCAACCCGTTGCTCGGTGGAAATATAAAAAATGACTAGAAAGTAAAATAGTACATGAAATAAGAATAGCTCAACAAAACATACCTACCAATAATGTTAACAGAGACAAAAAAATTAGAAAAGTTGTCAGCCTAATTTCAAAAAAAGTGACCGATTACAATTCTTTCTATACCTTCTAAATAAAATAGGTAAAATAAACTAAAAATATTCCATGAGAGATGGGCAGAATTCTTTCACAGATGTAGACGTCTAAGGTTCAATGTAGTAAGTACATGTTATGTTCTCGTTTTTGACAATAATAAAAAAAAATATTAAAAAATTAGATTTAATTTCTATTCCATATCAGCCATACCATGAAATGTAATAGAAAGTAAAAAATACATACGAGTAAGCAAGCATTTGTCATATTTTTCTTTAAAACTAATACATAATACAAATCAATAATGACAATAATCAGAAGCATCAATTTAACAAGAGGAAGCATTACAAGAGAAGGCAGGCTGGGTATACTCGTACCTCTTCATTGACAGAAAAGACATTATTATATAGCTCTAAATACATGTTCAAGTAAAATATATATTACATATAAAATGGACATTTAACTAGATTGATGTCATTTTAACCATCAAGGTATTATTTGATCAAAACTCTTTTACTCTGAATTTTCATCCGATCTATAGAAAATGAATCCAAACTCATTTAACAACACCAACACCTATCTATTTGTTACCCTCCATTGATGGTCAATTGGTCATGTTACCAATTGAAACACACATATAATAATAATGACAGTTATTTTACAATTTCTCTCTTTCTTTATCAAAGAGGATAGAAAATGGAAAATCATCCACATCAATGGTCATTCAGAGGATATCATCGAAAAATCAACTATCAACCGTCTTCAGTCATTTCACAGAATAAACATATTCAGTTATTAAAAAAATGCGTTTTTTACTTGGTCAGAATCCTCAGCGACTGTTTCAGGCTCGATTCATGGGGGAGCGTGAGGGCCCACTTGCGCAGGCCCGTCAGTATCACACAGCTGGTGACCAGGAGGGCGCCCAGCACGGAGAACACATTGGGCGTCTCCTGGAAGAACATCACCTGCCAGATGAACGCGAACACGATATCCGCCGAGCGGGCGATGGACACGGGCCCCGCCTGCTCCATCTGAAGGGACAGGGTCAGCAGGATCTGCCCGGCGAAGCTGAACAGCGCTAGCAGCACGACCAGCAGCCGCTCCAAGCCACAAGCCGGCCAGCACAGCACGTCCAGCGAGTAGGAAAACCCGAGCGTTTGGAAGAGAGCGAAGGCACCGAAACTGGACATGATCACTGAGAAGTGGAGACCCTTGAGCGCGCGGATCAACACGATCGCGTTTGCGCCGAAAATTGTCGCCGAAATCGCCGCCACGGCGCCCCACATCTCCGAGCGGCTGTCGCTGGCGTCACCGTCGTCTAGCGAAGGAACAGTTGACCCGAACAGTATCGGCGGGCGGGTGATCAATACAACCCCGAGGAGGGTCAAGAAGATGCTGATGACATTGAACAGCCCGCACGGCTCTTTGAGAAACACGTACGCAAAGACGCTGACGAAAACAGGCACACTGAACACGATCACGGACGCGTCCGCGAGATGCATATGGCGGAACGCGTAGAAACTCAACATGAGTCCCGTGGTCCCGGTGAACGACCTCAACAAAAGCATGGCGCGTTTGCCTCGCGGAAAAGGCGCCTCGCTTTTGAAGATGAGTATCGGGATGGCGGGCAGAAGAACGCCGATGAAGCGGCATGCAGCGAGTTGCATCGGGTGGACGTTGACCATCCACTTGACGATCACGGAGCACATGGAGAAGAATAAAGAGGAGATGGTGGCGAGTAGGATGCCCAGGTAGGGGTAGCGATGCTGGGTGGAGCTCTCCTGTGGCTCTTCCTCTTCTTCCATCTCCTCATCCTCCACCAGATAGTCTAGCTCAAGATCTCCTCCATCACTTCTGTGACTCATCATTGCACTCATCTTATTATATTCTATTTCTAACTTTCTTTTTTTTATTGCTCACTTTTTATTAATCTCAATTAGGTACTGTATACATTATTAGAGTTTGGTTACACATTGTAA
Organism: Bactericera cockerelli; assembly: GCA_024516035.1. Lineage (NCBI taxonomy): Eukaryota > Metazoa > Arthropoda > Insecta > Hemiptera > Triozidae > Bactericera > Bactericera cockerelli. The sequence continues at coordinate 8,753,094 of CM044962.1, read as the reverse complement.
CGACAAATCTCTATTTTATGTATACTAGAAAAAATATTGTGACTACTATCAAGTGGCACTCAACCATGTCAGTGGTGTTCATTTAGTGCAATTTTTTCCATGTTCCTGCCAATGTTAACATGGTTACTAGTGTGTCTCCCCAGTTTTATTATTACCTGGTACAATTAGAAATACATATTAACCCTGAAAGAAAATTATTTAATTCATTAGCACCAACTACACTTGAGAGCAACAAAAGCGAATCAAACTTTTTCCTCCACCAAATCTGCGATATCTTCGAAATTACTATTTCTATCGAGTCGTAAGATATCTCAAAATGCTGTAAATTTTGTTTTCTACAATTTCATAATTTGATTCTTAAAAAAGCACCTACCAGAAGCCGTAAAATTCAAATTTTCCTACAGGGTGTCAAAAAAGACGAAAAACATGATTTTTTCATGTTTAACAAAAGAAGTTATAACATGGGAAATCAACAAGATTCATTCGTAACAATGGTGAATCAGTTTTTGTGTTGTCTCCCCGAGCTCTAATCACAGCATTCATTCGATTTGGCATTGACTGGATCAAAATAACCACAATATCTTGGGGCAACCTCTACCATTCTTCGGTGAGGGCGATCTTGAGCTCTGCTACAGTCTGGGGAGCCGGTATTCTGCCTCAAACACTTCGTTTGAGTCGGTCTTAAAGATCCTCGATCGGGTTGAGGTCGGGACTAAGAGAGGGCCAGTCCAAAGTGTCAATATTCTCCTCATCCAGGAACTCCCGAACACAATAAGCCGCATGTGGGCGGGCATTGTCGTGCCTGAGGAGGAACTGGTCGCCCATACTTTGAGCGAGAGGAACCACATGGGTCTGCAGGACTTCGAGAAGCTGGAATTCAACCAAAGAGAGCTTCAAATGGACCCAAACTCTCCAGAGAGCACAGGGAAAGGAGACTCAGATTCGCCATAGAACACGTGGATTGGATACTCCAGCAATGGCGCTCTGTTCTCTTCACTGATGAATGCCGGGTGTGTTTGTTTGGTAATGACAGAAGGAAAAGAGTCTATAAAAGAGCGGGAGAAAGGTATGCTGAGTGATGCATCACAGAAACTGTCAGTTTCGGCGGTGGTTCCTGTATGGTGCGGGGTAGGATTTCAACTGAAAGAAAGACTGAATTGATTTTCACCACATGCGGTGCGGGAGGTGACCTGAACAGTCAGAGATACATTGATAACATCCTGCAGACCCATGTTGTTCCTCTCGCTCAAAGTATGGGCGACCAGTTCCTCCTCATGCACGACAATGCCCGCCCACATGCGGCTAACTGTATTCGGGAGTTCTTGGGTGAGGAGAATATTGACACTTTGGACTGGACCTCTCTTAGTCCCGACCTCAACCCGATCGAGGATCTTTGAGACCGACTCAAACGAAGTGTTTGAGGCAGAATACCGGCTCCCCAGACTGTAGCAGAGCTCAAGATCACCCTCACCGGAAAATGGTAGAGGTTGCCCCAAGGTATTGTGGTTATTTTGATCCAGTCAATGCCAAATCGAATGAATGCTGTGATTAGAGCTCGGGGAGACAACACAAAATACTGATTCACCATTGTTACGAATGAGTCTTGTTGATTTCTCATGTTATAACTTCTTTTGTTAAACATAAAAAAATCATGTTTTTCGTCTTTTTTGACACCCTGTAGGAAAATTTGAATTTTACGGCTTCTGGTAGGTGTTTTTTTAACAATCAAATTATGAAATTGTAGAAAACAAAATTTACAGCACTTTGAGATATCTTACGACTCGAAAGAAATAGTAATTTCGAAGATATCGCATATTTGGTGGAGGAAAAAGTTTGATTCGCTTTTGTTGCTCTCAAGTGTATATATTTTAAGGTCTGGTGTCAATTAAGGTCTAGAGCTCATATCAATATGGGGATTTCATCTTCTATTTGCTCATGGTTTAATGGTTGATAAGGTATAATAATATACCATTATCAACCATTTTGATTAATTTATTCATATTATCTTGAATATTCCAAAAGGTTCAAGTTGTCAGTGTTATCACACATTACCAAAAGGAATTGCAGATCATGAGCTTTGCAACATTATAATTGGGAACCAGCCTATGTGGCTTTGTACAACACGGATACCAGCCCCATGGTCTTATTCTTTCCCCTCGTACTACATGGGTGAATAACATTTGTATGTGATGATTATAATATATTGTCATATTAAGTATTTTTTGTGTAATAACCAACTTTTGCAGCTTGATTGATGAGGTGGCAGACATGTAACAAGGAGTTTCATGGTTCAAGTCAAGTTAAGCAAAAATTTAGTAAAGTGAATTTGAGTTATTGTGATTAACTCAAATATGATAACTTCTAGGCTAAGGCCATACAGAGTGTTGAGCATCAGAGCATTGAGCGCTACGTGACAGAGTGTCAACTGTTTTATCTATCTTGTTATTCTTTATGATTTTTGCCATATCAAATGTGAGAGTTTGAGTACCTATTAATGCTAAGCAATAAACTTTTGACACTTGAACACAATGTAAACTTTTGACACTTGGACACAACGTAAGCTTTTGACACTTGGACACGACGTAAACTTTTGACACTTGGACACAATGCTCTCTGTGATTCCGTACCCTTCCAGATACTTAATTTTTATGTAATATACATAGAGGCAACTAGCTAGCAAGGAACCAGGCTTAAACAGTTCTAAGGGGCAAGGACTCTGACAGCCATATTTATGAACAGAAAACGCCGTTTGAGCATGGTCTGAAGAATATTATTTGCCAATACCTTGCTTGAGACATTGCTCAGACAAAATTCCCTGTTCATAAATACGGGTGGTAATGTTACAGACCTCTCTTTAAATAAATATTCATTAAAAAAAAAAAAACAGTTCTCAAATCCTAGGACATGAATCTTACCTGGAACAAGAGCCTTCAATATTTTAAGTCTTACTGTAAAGATCAAGGTGTAATATCGGAACAGATAATCAAATGTTAAACACTCAACATCCTTCCTTCCTGTCCGAAGTCTGCCTTATCTTATCAGTCTTATCACTATGTTTTGAATTTGCATTTTTGCAGTTCGATTTTTTCAGAAAATAATTCAGAACTTGAAATTTAAATTTTCCCGCTTTTTACTTTCAAACAAATTTGTAATGAACTACCACTTGCCGTTCGTTGCCGGACATTTCCGTAAAATTTCTGGCTCATTTTGACGGAGCTTTCGATTCTATACTTTTGATTCTTTCTGTTGTTTGTCCCGGTACTTCCGGTAGCTATTAGCTCAGGTGACAGTCATCCAGAGGTCGCGGTTTCGGCATCCAGACGCGACATGAAAAGTTACCACATGAAATTATAACATTAGGTATTTTGACTACCTACATAATAATACGGCTTACTGTGGCTGAAACAATGGGACTCATTAGACTGAGTCGTTCAAGATTTTTTTTTCTTTTTTTTCGTGGCCATGAAACAGGAGGTACTGTAGACGCTTGTGGTCTGTGTTGCAACCTGCCCATCCCGTAGTATGCCCCCCCTCTGATGGGCGAGAAGTGACACAATACTTCCCATTTAGGTGCTGAGTCAATACGAGCTCACCGGAAAGTATCCCTTACAAATAACTGTAACCAAATTATGAATACAAATTTTTGTCGGCGCGGGGGTTCGAACGCGATACCTTCCGCATGGCAAGCGAGTGCTTAACCACTGAGCTATTCGTGCGCTCTTAATTAATAGGTATTATTATTATCCATTATTCTTTTCGCCGCTTTTACAATAGCTATGAGTTTATACTGAAGAATCATTTGCTTGGAGGAATAATTAGTTATGGAGAACTTGTAATGTTTCAAACCTGTCGCATAAAAAAACTAATAACATCAGCTACTCAATATGGCTTTAGTTCTTCCCAGGGTTCCAGCTACACAAGATGGCCGACTTTATGTGACACATTTATTACCCATACGATATACGTATGTTATAAGTTCATGGCTTATTCCTCCAAAGTCGATCGCACTGGTTCAAACTTTTAGGTTTACTGAGCTGAGATTGGAACTCAGCTCATCATAAGCGCAAGTCCACTAACTCTGACTTTGCAACAGGGCTTTAAGGCGAAATTAATAGACAAATTCTATATCACAAGTCATTGCTAAGTGTTGGTTTTACCTATGTTACACAGTACGTAATCCGTGACTTAGCGCCATAGAGGTATTACAAAAACGTCTATTAATTCCACTCTTAGAGTACTATATATTACACTAGTCGTTTGCCCGTGCTTTGCAACGGGACTAAATTTCAAATTTACTAAGGCATGGCCGTACTGCTGGACAGCAATGCCTTTTTGAACTTTTTATAATTTTTCTGGACAAAGCGATAATGGTTTTGAGGGGGTCAATTCTGAGACATTTTTCGCTATCTGTTACCGTTTTGGCTAAACAACTCCGGACAAACAAACATAGGTAGGTAGGTAGGTAGTCCTTTTTTCTGTTTTATATATAGAGATTAGAGTGAGAAACAAAGACAAAAAGAAAAGTATTAAAAGATAATTGGTTCTGATTTTATTATTATTATGATAGGTGGTAATATAAAAGTTAATTATTTAAAAGAAATTTACACAGATTATGTACAAGATGATCGACAAATTTTACCTTAGTTATATTCAATCATAATTATAATGAAAGCAACAATATTTTACTATTGATATACATCATTATAATTCACACCGCTCTGGATATGGCCTATTCCCATACACGGGGGGTTCCTTCCTTTAATTAGAAAATTTTCTTGGAAAAAAAAAAATATATAAAAACGCAACCCTAGAACGGTCTACAGTCTGAGAAGGGATGTATCTTGCAGCTTGTTCTACAATCTACATACATATTTACCAACGTTGTTAATAAACAAATAGGTACCTACTTAAATATTACCAAAAAGTGGTGAAATTCTATTCTAAATTCTAAAATAAAAATGTAGTCACGTCCTAACTAAACAGACTAATATTAAATTAAATTTGATAAATTTTATAATACATAAATAACAGGCTGAGGGTTAAACTGTGAAGAGACTCTGATCTTTCCAACATTTTTATTTTATTTTAAAGATGAGTGTTTCAGAGCTTTTTTTATTTTGTCACTATGAAACAGCAGCTACTATTTACGCTTGTGGTCTGTGTTGTAGCTTATATCGATCCCGTAATATGCCTCCCCTGTGATGGGCGAGACGCGACACAATACTTCCCACCCAGGTGCTGGGTCAACACGACCGGCCGGGTTTCGAACCCACGACATCTGGAATGTCTGGATTCACAGAGTGCCGCCTTTACCACTGAGCTACCGGGACAGACTTAGATTTGAATTGTAAGCAAATTTATTTTTCTCAGCTCTGCCTCCTGGATTCGAACTTTCCGCATGGCAAGCGAGTATTTCATAACGGGGCTAATGAGAAGGAAAATCACACGAGGGTCACACACCCTTCAAACACTCTTCAAACACTCGAGATCCCAATGATGGAGGACAGCCGACACCGGGGGGAGATTGACGCGCGCATCTGAAAAGGCGAAAATAATTTCAAATAAAATAAATAATATCCATAAACATTTTTTTTTGTTTCTTTATCCATAAACATAAAAAAGTACTTCTCCTAAGCTTTGAAGGCCTTCGAAGAGAAGTGGGCTACATGCAAGATTGAATGACACAATTTTATTTACTTTTTAGGCCAAGCTTTTAAACCAATGAGACTCTATTTGAATTGCAGGCGAAAAGGGAATCTTTAGTCCTACGCCGACAGTATGAATAAAGTATGAATTTGTTAGTTTGAGCTTTATTTACAATTTTTACATTCAATGAACATTAAAAATAACAATAAGTCGAATATGGATGGAATAGAATGAAATATAATGGAAAACTCTTACAAGTAAAGAATTAAGTAATAATATCGCCTCATTTATACTGCTCGATTAAGACTACTAAAGTCCCATTATTCCAACAGTAAGCCCAAGACATATTATTATGTGGTAAAAATCCCAAATGGGAGCATTACTTGTCATGTCCCGGTTGGGTTTCGAACCCACGACCTCTGGAAACTCTGGATTCACAGAGTGCTGCCTGCCTTTTTTTTTTTTTTTTTTTTTTCAAGATCATTGTAAACTTTCTGACCATTGTATACACCCGTCAGGGTAATTTTACAAATAAAACATATATCTATCTATCTTTACCACTGAGCTACCAGGACAGACTTTACTAAATATAACTTTTTTTTTGTGGGGGGTTTAACGTCGCTTTCAACTGCCATGGTCATATCACGACGGGGGTTTTACCCTCCATTCGCAGGAAACTCACAAACCTGCTACTCACATTGACCTCACCCAGCCTGAGTGGGGCCGGGAAAAGCCAGCGTCACGAGAATTAGAATTTGAATGGTCACCCATCCAAGTCTTAACCTCGCTGGATGTCGCTTAACTTCGGTGTTCTGAAGGGAACCGGTGTATTCAACATGCCATCGACGCTGGCAAATATAACTTTAATATTGATTATTAGCCAGGCGTTGATAAAATTTAGCCAGGCGCCTGTACAGCTGCAGTTTTCAATTTTCTCTCTCAAAATTCTTCAAATATTTTTAATTTTAAACTTTTAATGTCAATCTTTTTGATATACAGGGTGTCCCACCAAACTTGGACACCTCAAATTACTCGGCCCCTGAAAGAGTTTTTGAAAAATAAAAAAATCTAGGGTACATGTGCTAATTATGCGGTTTCAGTTATGAATTTTTTTTTATACAGGGTGGTTCAAAAGTCAGAAATTGAGGTGTCAACTTTCGATTTTTAAATGGATCGACCTGAATTTTATTTGATAATTTTACTTCTAAATAATTCCTGAGTACTTTTAAAAAAAAAAAATATTACATACAGGGTGGTTTTTTTTCGACCAATTTTTTTTTCTAAATCTTGAATAACTCAAGTTCGGTTAATTTTTTCGACAACAAGAAGAGAATGTGTTTGTGTAATGAATACACGCACTTTCAATTGGCATCAAAAAAACTTATACAGGGTGGTTCACAAGTGAAATAATGACTTGATTTTTTTTAAAACCGAGTTTTTTTAATTTTTAATTTAGGATTAATAATTCTTGTCTAATTTTACACATTTTTCGTTAGTCATATCGAAAAACAAAACTAAAGTGTTGTACAGGGTGAGACATAATTTTTTGTAACACCCTGTATATGGGCAGTCAAAGAGACGTAAAATTAAATATAAAGACTAAATATGCAAGAAAAACTTTGATTTTTCATTAAACTAAAAAGTTATGGTGTTTTAACTAATATTGTCGCATGGACCACCCTGTAGATATTTTCTTAAACCATCATATGGGTAGTCGAAACTGTCTAAAATTCAACGAGGAGTCCAAATCTGAAAGAAAAAAAATGAATTCAAAAAGCCATGCTCAATTTTGTGTCTACACCTACCTACTTTTTATTTCAAGTTTTAAAATCATTCAGTGTGGACACCAAATTGAAAATGGCTTCAAATTCGTGTTTTTTACTTGTTTTTTCCCACATGATTCGAAGTGTTCATTGAATTTTATACAACTTAGAGTACCTACATGATAGTTTAAGAAAATATCTACAGGGTGGTCCATGCGACAATATTAGTTAAAACACCATAACTTTTTAGTTTAATTAAAAATCAAAGTTTTTCTTGCATATTTAGTCTTTATATTTAATTTTGCGTCTTTTTGACTGTCCATATACAGGGTATTACAAAAAAATTATGTCTCACCCTGTACAACACTTTAGTTTTGTTTTTCGATATGACTATCGAAAAATGTGTAAAATTAGATGAGAATTATTAATCCTAAATAACAAATTAAAAAAACTCGGTTTTAAAAAAAATCAAGTCATTATTTCACTTGTGAACCACCCTGTATAAGTTTTTTTGATGCCAATTGAAAGTGCGTGTATTCATTACACAAACAAATTCTCTTCTTGTTGTCGAAAAAATTAACCGAACTTGAGTTATTAAAGATTTAGAAAAAAAATTGGTCGAAAAAAAACCACCCTGTATGTAATATTTTTTTTTTTAAAAGTACTCAGGAATCATTTAGAAGTAAAATTATCAAATAAAATTCAGGTCGATCCATTTAAAAATCGAAAGTTGACACCTCAATTTCTGACTTTTGAACCACCCTGTATAAAAAAAAATTCATAACTGAAACCGCATAATTAGCACATGTACCCTAGATTTTTTTATTTTTCAAAAACTCTTTCAGGGACCGAGTAATTTGAGGTGTCCAAGTTTGGTGGGACACCCTGTATTTTAGTGTCATTCAAGTTTTTCACAAAGATATCTACACAACCACTAAGAAAATCAATCTCAATGATCTCAGGATGTATGTTGGACGAGAATGATGTATGTACAAAAAGGTGTGCAGAAAATTGTTTTAAATATGTGAAAAAGGCAATAAGATTGCGAAATAAATATCAATAAAATTCGGCATACCGTCTACGGATGTCTCGTGTTCCTCTGGAGGGAGCCAAATAACGGCCCTCTTCTGATCCAGGGACCCAAGGCTGGCTTTAAGAGTGTTCTGCAGGCTTTGAGCTAGGAGGTCCATTTCCAGTCGGACCAATGCTAGACACAGCTGCCTCACTCGGCCTGTAAGGGATAATTTAAAACATTTTACCATCATGCTCTGTGGTTTAAGGCGCTGGTCTAGTAATCCAGGTGGCGTATGGATCCGTTGGTTCAAATCCCACCCAGTGCATGAATTTTTCATAATTTATTTGAGTATGTGACCACTTTTTTTTCTCGGATTTATTAAAGCGAGTTTGTTTTATTACAAAGTACACTCCTGGATAACAAAAAATGTTTTTACCTATTTATAAAATATAAAAAATTCCTTCCAAGTCTGAGGAACGAGGCACTATGAACATCACAGCTGCTGCATTTCCTCTCTGGATACACAGAGAAATCCTCTGTTTCAAAAAGGAGGTTGACCTTTTCTCTCCTGTTGACACATACAGTATTATGCCAACCTCCTTTACGAATTCTTAATTTCGTAAAGGAGGTTGTGACCACTTAATTGCACTCTGAGGGTTAGGTGGTTGAAAATGCTTTAAATATATAATTGTTGTTGTTTGTTACCTTGCGATTAGAGGTCTATTATTATTGTTATAAATTTTTGGCAACTTCAGAATTTTATTACACCAGATACAGAACATAAATGAATAACGATATTATTATTATTGAACACTGTATTAGATATAAATGGACATATCTACAGTATTAGACAAATGCACAATGCTACCAGCGTATTGAGAGCATTGTCATCAGAAGAATTGACTTCCATGTTCTATCTGTAAATTTTAATAAACTTACCCCAAATGGACATAATATATGTACAATACAAATAATTATTTTAACAACTAAGAAAATAGGAGACAAAATATATACAATTATTATAATAAAAATATATAAATTATTACAAAATTTGACCTTTTCTTTATCCTCAACACCAATGAGATCAAACACTTCTATCACAACTCTGTTTTTCATTCGTAAGTTTCACAAAAAATTAACTCTGTTTCTTTTTAATTTTTTTCCCATTTTATCTTATTTTTTAGATCCAATAATTAGTATTATTGTCTTTGTAATCTAAATAGATATAATTTTATATATTTTTCACTAGGATTAGTTAGGGAAATACATTGTAAAATAGTTAGAACAGGGCAATCAAGCCCGTTCATTGTTTAAATAAATAAATAAAATTACAACAAAAATTACCTGAATAGCTTTCCAAGGCAGTGATGTTTTCCGCCAGAGCCTTGACCAGCGATATTTCTTCCCGAGGATTTCCCTCCTTGAGACTCCACAGCTTTCGATCCTGCTTTCTCTTGCGGCGACCTCGACTTGACGTGCTGGAGCCTGTGTGACCCGACCGGCTGAAATGAGACATTCCCTTATATACAGGGTGTCCCGTATACAGATGCAAATATTTTGAGGGTAGGTTCAGCCCACCGTGGACTATCATATGAGCGAAACTTGCAGTGGGGCATTTTGCTTCGTTAAAGAGTTATGGCCAAATCCCTGTTTTTCCCACAGGTCTAGAGGTCACTTAGATAGATGCACGTTTTTAAAGAAATGGTAGCCAGTAAGTAATTTTTGACTTCATGTAAGGATACTATGGATAGTCATGCATATTTCCCTTTAAATGCAGTTGGTTGCATGAAAAAATATTGAAAGACCAGAGAGATATTTAATCATAAGTTCAATATTTTTCTAAAATTCGATTTTTCCCTTTTTTCCCTTTCGTGAATTTAGAGTACTTCTACTATTGCAATTCTGCGTATCACTAGGTAAAAAAATACCCTTTGCTATTTTGTTTCAATAATTACAAAGTTCTTTCAGACGTAGTCCACGGTGGGCTGAACCTACCCTCAAAATATTTGCATCTGTATACGGGACACCCTGTATTATTATTATTATACAACGCTTTATTAGGTATAAATGGACATTATGTACATACAAATAATTATTTTAAAAATGAAAAAAAATGATAACAATATATACAATAAAAATGAAAAAGAATAGATGATATATAAAAACATAATTGTCCTAACTAAAGGGCGGGGTTATTGCCTATGGCAATCTCTTCAACCTAACCCTTCTATACTGTCCGACGCGACGCCTGTGTCCGACAAGTAGGTACTATTAAAGGCCGTTTTTTTTTTAACCATAAATATATTAATTCTATTTGATAGTTCACATATGCGTCCTTGTCTTTTATACTATAGTGAATCTTTTTTACTAAAAAAAATCTTTTTTACCGACCTCAGTAGCTGGAGGTCGGTGGTTGAAGTCCCGGTTTCAGCGTGGATTTAGTAAAGCGAGTTTGAGTAGCTGTTATATCACGAAAGTGACTAACACAAATATGATAACTTTTTAAAACTTTTTTACTAGAGTGAATATTAGAGAGTATATGATATTTTAATGAAATTGAATTTAAAAATGGTTAATCCATTACTCATAGGGTTTTCTAGACAAAGAGAACCCTGTTTCGAGTAAGGATTATAAGACCCGGATTCAATTCAAGAGAAGTCAGACGCTTCCTCAAGTCGTAGTTTCAACCAATCGTAGCATAGTGTGACCCGACTTGAGTGACAGTTTAGCTTACTTTAAGTATAATTTTGACAATTTTGGCGATCAAACAATCACTGCCATCAGATTTCTTGATCAAGTTTATTACACATGTCTTTTCTTTACACAAGTTTATTACACATGAGATGTGTAATAAAGCCATACGATAAATAAATTTAAGTGTAATCCTGTTTAACGATCTGGCCCTAAATCTATATTTAATTTATCATTTCTTGCTTGATAGCTCTCCAAAAAAAGAATACCCTATAATATTTTCTTCTTTCTTAAGCCGACTTCAGTAGCTTGATCGATAAGGCGTTGGACTTGTAACCTGGAGGTCGGTGGTTCAAGTCCTGGTTTGAGCGTAGATTTAGTCAAGCGAGTTTGAGTAGTTGTGTTATCACGGGTGATTAACACAAATATGATAACAAACTAACTAATGGCTGGATAAAGGGTCTTGGCAATTATTTTTATGATTATTTACAATTTGCACGTTACCTACGATATTAGGCAATGTGGGTAACTTTCTTTTTTTTCTAAACTTTCATCCTTTTTCTGTCTTACTCTTGAAATGGTTTCTTTTTTTTCATCTTCTTATAGATCTTATAAAAAAAAAGAAAGGTAAAAAAAAGTTATCATATTTGTGTTAATCACTTTCGTGATATCACAACAACTCAAACTCGCTATACTAAATCTATGCTGAAAACGGGACTTGAACCTCCGACCTCCAGGATACAAGTCCGCCGCCTTATCGATCAAGCGCGAAACACACTCACGTGGAGAGGGTACTCCCAGTGTCGGATCCCCAGTCACTCATCTCCTCGTCCCCCGGCCCCCCCGCGCTCCCCGCCACTGGTTTGGGCAAACTCCTCACCAGCCGGAGTCGCGCCAGTGTCGACGCGAAGGTCCGCTCCTGGGCGGAAATTTCCTCGCTCAGTTCTGTGTGAAGTTCGGAGAGTGCGGGTTTGATGTCGGATTCTGGAGAAAAAAAATAGTTAGGATACAATAAAATTTATTGAAATAAAAAAATAAATAAACGACTGCATCCTACAACACAAGGACCATACTTCATAGGTGTGGCTCTTAGTGTGAGATGACGACAGCCAAAAGAAACTAGCATAAGTTCAATTAAAAATATTATGAATTATGTAAACTGTCATTGTTCATATATTTGAATCATTTACTTGTCATGTATTAAATAAATAAAATAAACTTGTTGTATAGGTTATAGGTAGTAGTATTTCTGGGGAGCATGAAACGTTGTAAAAAACGCTGCCCAAAGTTGCGAGACGTAATTTTGCACTCGATAGCAACCCAGCCTTAATGTTATATAAAATATTTTATTAAACTAGGATTCTTTAAAATAAAAATTCCATATATCATCAACTTATATTTACGTAGGTAGATAATCTGGTTCAGTAAGTTAGGGTTATGTTTGTGTATTTATGAACCTTACAACAAATAATCCACCCTTACTCACCAATAAGATTATCCATGCTATACTGCCGCGCCATTTCCACAGCAAGCCAAGGATTCTCTGAAGTCACAGACAGAATGACGTCAGAGCCGATTCTTACGTCACGTGTGTCCGTGACGTCACACCTCTGTTCCAGCAGTGACACGAGACCCGTGACGTCACGCTTTGCGTTGAGACTCCGGGAGAGATCAGCGTAGAGAGTGTCGAGTTGATTTGATCTGAAAGTTATAATATAACAATAAAATTATAAATATATTTATAATATGAGACTAGAATTCAGAGGTAGAGTCCTCTGTTTATAGTCCTGGCTAGAGGACTATAAACAGAGAACAGACTAGCCAAACCTTACAAGCCAGGCTAGCTTGCAGTTTCCTAAGGGTTTAATGGCTTGTACAGAAAAGTCCAAGTCCTCATGATGGTTGATCGCACATAGAAATATGTGGTCCAGGACGAGCCAACTTTGAAATAAAGTTGGCTGGAGACCATCACTCACCCCTCCAGCTGTAGCCAAGCTGGCTACAACAACAACTAGAATTCATTGTCATCTGGACTAATTCATAGTCACAAGATTAACATTGTATACACGTGCCAATTTTGAGATTTTATACTAAATCACTTGTATCTCCAAAACCGCTTAACCGATTTTCTTCAAATTTTCTTCAGTGACTAAAAGAGAACTGGTGTATTCATTGTGCCATTGACGCTGGTTGGCTCTTCTGTACTTAAGCATCTTTGTCTGTCCGGGGTCCACTCAAATCTCGTCCCGTGTGTGTTCATTAGACTGGTTTTATCTCATAGGGGGAAAAAATTTAGTCAGTAACCATTAAGATGTCGGGAACTAGTATTAAACAACAAAGTAAAGCTAACAAAAAGGTCTTTCATTCGATATATCTTTAAAGCTCGTATGATTTTTCATTATCGAGTTATGGCCGAAAATGTCAGCTCAACCTCGAAAATTTGGCATTTTTCCAAACTTTGAGGCCAGAGCGGATCCTGTTAACGTACTCTGATTGCCTTGAAATTTTGTCTATCTCAAGTTCTGCAAAAGCCAAACTCATTTCTGGCTGAGCGTTGTAAAAATTGCGATATTGATTTTTTAAAACCAGTCTAGTGTTCACACTGTTCACTAAATTTTTTTTTCCTGTGATACACTGACTAATTTCTTTTTTCCTGTGATACTTTTAGATCTTATAATTTTGATAAATATTTTTAATTTTGCTTTTATTTTGTATTTGTAATCTTGTTATATGTTTATATAGGGCTTGGTCCGTAAATATACACCTGTTTAACAGGTATTATTACATATTCATTCACTTACCCATAGTGCAAGGCTCGGGCCGTGACCAGCGCACTACGCCAGGCCCCGGCCTTCACAAAGCACCGCAGGGCCTCTTCATGGGCCGCGGCCCTCTCGTACATGAGGCCGGCCTCTTCGGGGCGGCCCTTGAGCTCCAGTTGAAGGCCGTACTCTCGCAGTACGGTGTTGTAGCTGAAACAGAGTTTGAGACAAGTGAATGAGGCCTTCATCATTATTATTATTATTATTACATGAAAAAGTTATCATATTTGTGTTTATCACTTTGGTGATATCACAACTACTTGGGTTGGGTGGAAGAGATTGCCACAGGCAATAACCCCGCCCTTTAGGTAGGACATTATTGTTATTTTCTTTTTTTTTACTTATTTATTTTGTCATTTGTTTGTTTTTTTTTTCTCTCCTTCTTTTCTTAATTTTATACTGTTGCCTGTTTGTCCTCCTAATAAAGCTTTAAAAAGAAAGAAAAAAAAAAAAACTACTCAAACTCGCTCTATTAAATCTACGCTGAAACCGGGACTTGAACCACCGACCTCCAGGTTACAAGTCCGCCGCCTTATCGATCAAGGTACTGAGGTCGGTTATTATTATTACATATTATTATTCACAAGCCATACAGGTTCGCGCCGGTATGGCTTGTAGGTCCTGGTCAAATTTTCAAAATTTTCATCATCAAAATTTTAAGTATATAAATTTAACCCATTAACGCCCAGATTAATTTTTTTGGGAAATTCGATAATTTGAGCAAATATCCTTGGTCAGTAGGTTCTCAGGAGTACAGAAATACCTCATTTTCTATTTTCCGACTTACGGTTTCCGAGATATGGAGCGTTGCCATATGGTAGGCGTGGGCGCTAACGGGGTCAAAACCTCTTATATTTTAAAACTCATTTTCTTGTGTTTTATGTGATTGTAAATCAATTTTTGTGAGATAAATAAAACGAATAATACTTTTTTTAAATGATAGAAAAGAAAATTTGTATTTTGATAGTATTACAAAATTATTATCAAAAGTAGGTATACATAATTATTGCTTTTGAGCATTGATGGTAATTAGTGTCATTAGTTATTATCATCATTTTTTCTTGTGGTAACCTGAGAAACATGTAATACACAAACCAACGTCACATTTTTCACACTTGGTGCGAATAATTGATGAACACATTGCTCTCAAACACCGTCTTCGTGTAGCTGCTGCAGTTACCAAATGATCAGTACCATCGTAACGAATATCATCGGACACTTTTCCCGTTCCAGTGATATTTGATGAGGACCTTTGGCCTACTGTTGAGCTTTTCGTGTCATATTTCGTGAGATAAACAGTGAAAAGTTCACGTCGGAACTGTAATTGGGAAATGTTCGGATTCTTTTTCTTGTAAATTCTCCATGCATTTACAACACAAGCGTCTATCAAGCAGGTGAACAAGGGCCACCACCATTTTTTTCCACGCATACTAATCCTGTAATTTGCAATAGACTGATCCATGAGATCAGTCCCACCCATTGATACATTGTAGAGTCCGATAGAATTAGGTTGCTCAACCTGGATAGTCTTCCGTTCCTTGAATGAAAATCGTTTCACTTGATCTGCAGGGGTAGCTCCAGCTAAGGTAGACGCTACAGTCACTACTGAGAGTACTGAGTTGTCATTCTAACGCACTATGTTCACACCAAGGGGTTTTGATAGCATATCCGCCCACGCCTACCATATGGCAACATGAACTTTGGACAGTCACAGAAACTTTAGAAATGACAAATAGACAACAATTAAAATTTAAATATAATAAAAATATATTTCTAAAAATATAAAACGTAAACTTTACGTAAAATTAGTAACTTAAATTTTTTTAAAGGTACTTACGTAAATCGAATCGACATTTTCCAACAAAAAAAAATACTTTGATAATTCATTGATTATAGCATTGATACGAAACTTTTCTGGTGCTAGGCACTCATCAAATAAATAGATGCATAAGATTATGAGTAAAACCAAACGACAAAATTAACAAAAAGTTGAACTGGTCAGTGACAGTATCGAACGGAAAAATACATGTTTTCTGTTGCCATATGGTAGGCGTGGCGCTAATGGGTTAAAAAGAATGTAAAATGATCCATACTATCAAAGACATTGCAAGCGATTATATTAGACACGGGCATTCTACGGATCAAGAGAAGATGTATTGAAACTACTAGATATCCTGATGTATTATACCTAATGCCGGGTCCACACTAAGCGAACATTGTTAGCTAACAATGTTCGCAGTGTGGACCCGGCATTAGAAAATGTTTTTACGACTTGTTTGAAATAACATTGATAGCGAACATTGTTAGCTAACAATGTTCGCTTAGTGTGGACTCGGCATAATATCCAATTGTAGAAGAACATTTTCACCATCAAGCATGTCACTGATGATATTTTAAAGAAAAAAGGCAATTGAGTTTGCGAAATAATAATAATAAAAAAAATATTATTCACAAAAATTATGTTATAGTTACTTAAACCATCCTTACTGAAATTCGCCATGCAGGTGGCTCGAACCACTAAAATTCAGGTTACAATTCTATGTCTTACTGATTGAACCAATTATTTATTTTTTAAGTCGCTTTCAAGTAGGTACATGGTCATATCCCGGCGGGGGTTTTACCCTCCATTCGCTGAAAACTCACAAACAAGCTACTCAAATTAACTTCACTCAGCCTGAGTGAGGCCAGAAATAGCCAGCATCACGAGGGTTCAAATTTGAATGGTCACCTATCCAAGTCTTAAACTCGCTAGACATTGCTTAACTTCAGTGACAGAACGAGAACTAATGTATTCAACGTGAATCGGTGAGAAATGAACTGTTCAAGACACTGAAATTGGTGATGTAAATCAAACACCTCGGCCGAGGTGTGAAGAACGCCTATACAAAGAAAGAGACAGCCCGGCAGAGTGTAAGGTTACGGAAAACATAGTTCCCATGCATTTCATGTACTTTCAGCCAGCGAAAAGTGCAACATGAATTTCAAAAATCGCGATTTTTATTGCAGAAATGGGCTCTACGTTGAAAAATAAGTTGATTTGACTCTTTGTTTGACTTCCTAGGCCACCGGGAACCCTATTTTCGAGACCCCCGAACAATCGTGAAAGACATGAAAAGATTCATAATTTTTTTTTTCTGTTTTTTTTTTCTTCATACGGATCCTTTGAGACCCGACTTCGTGTCTTTAACTTGGCACTGAAGATTAAGTGAGGTGTCTAAAGTGATCAAGATATATTGGAGATGAGCCCGGACCAAAAAAAAATTCTAAATTATAAGCAGGCGGCCCATTTGGGCGGCCCCGGGTTTTGGGAGCCCAAATCGGGAATTGAAGGATAATACTAATCTTAAGTGGTATCAAATGAAAGATCTTGATGAGCAGATACCAAATTTATTGATTTTATTCCTTCATCCGGTCCACTGGTGGCACCTGGTGGCCTTTTCATTTTCTTTGGCGGGTAGGTACCTTCGAATCCTTAGCTTAGTGGTCAGATCTTGGCCAGTATGTATTTTTCGAGATGACCTCGCTCTCTCACTGCAAAATTTTAATGTTTAAGTTTCCAAGTAATAATTTAGTTAGTTCATTTTCCGTCCGTTTCTTTAGAAGATAACTTTGTCTATTGGTAGCATGCTCGACCTGCCACCCAGTCAGCATGGGTTCGAAACCTGGCGGGGACGAAATTTTTTAGCTCTATTTTTTCAATTTGGGCTATATGTTGTTTTGTTTTTCCGATCTTTATATTTGATCTTCATGACGACCCCATTACCCTCGCGAGGAAAATTTTAGTAGTTGCAGAATTGGCCAATGACCTGTGGCGGCATTACGAGATTGATTTTGGACAATCATGGTTGGATTGAGATAAAATATGATGAATTAGCTCTCATATTGTCGATGCTACTCACTAATTAATGTTGTGACAAAGTAGTGACTTTGGCCAAGTGGGTAGCATACTAGGCTTGCACGCACGATGACTTGGGTTCGATCCCCTCAGGGAAGTTTTTTTTCTCTGTCCATTATGTCCGAGGTACACTCATACCTCGTGAGGTATTGATAAGGGACGTCACCACCGAGTTCTCTCCCGCTCATGGTTTTATCAACACCAAATTGTCTCCCCGTCGCGTCGCTTGCATTTTTACCTGATTTTATACCTACATAGTTTAGGCCTAGCATAAAAATTATAATCGAAACGCCTAGGAATCATTGATATAGACCTGAGGCATGGCCTTCTATGTATTTTTCCTAACCCTATGATAAACCCAAGGCATGGCCTTCTATATATTTACCTAACCCTACTATAAACCCGAGGCATTGCCTTCTATGTATTATCCCTAACCCTACTATATTCCTGAGGCATGCCCTTCTATATATTTTACCTAACTCTACTATACACTGAAGGCATTGCCTTTCATTAGTTAGAGATTTTAAAGATTAAAAGGCCAATTCTTATATAAAAATGATAATTTTATAGTTTTCATTTTCTTAAATACCTAATGTAAAAAAGCATGGTCTTATTTCCGGGAGAGAATTCGGGTAAGAAAAAGTCAACGGGAGAGAACTCATTACCTCACCTTGATAAGGTGATCACAAATTAATTTCTTTGGCATTTGTAAATCCAGGTGTTTTAGTGTCCCTCATAGTAGGCTCCGAGATCTATTTAGCATTGAAAGATAAACCTAATCATGTGGAGTATAGAATCAAAAGGTCTTGCATTGCAAATTTATATATTATTTACTCACTTTGGGGACTCAGGGGGTCAAATCTGTGATCCAAATACATATTGACCTTAGAAAAATTAAATACGTACTGCTAAAACTATATCTTAAAAAAAGGACAACTTGGTACATTCACATTTTCCCAGCTTATTTACTTATTTGTTATTCATAATGTTTCAGTAGTGTATGAACCTCTATATTTTCGTACAAAAAGAACTGATATCCCCCAAAAACACCACTTCGTGGTTAAAAAAAGAAGAACGCCTCACTGAAAAGAATGATTATAATTAGCTAAAAATAAATGATATCAAATTGAGAACACCTTACCCCCTCTCTTTCTATATCTCTGCACTCCTCTCTGAATTTATTCCTCTTATGTTTATCTTTCTTTATCCTTTCTAGGGGTCATCCCAAACTTGATTTCTCTTTAAATTTACTTGTTGCACGGCAATAAAAAATGGCGGTCGCGGTGTAATTTTTCGATTCAAATCAAATAAGTTCAGAAAAATCATACTCCGACCGCCATTTTTTATTGCCGTGCAACAAGTAAATTTAAAGAGAAATCAAGTTTGGGATGACCCCTAGAAAGGATAAAGAAAGATAAACATAAGAGGAATAAATTCAGAGAGGAGTGCAGAGATATAGAAAGAGAGGGGGTAAGGTGTTCTCAATTTGATATCATTTATTTTTAGCTAATTATAATCATTCTTTTCAGTGAGGCGTTCTTCTTTTTTTAACCACGAAGTGGTGTTTTTGGGGGGATTTCTCAGTACGGTCTGGAAGTCACCGTGGCAGACTGAGTTAGCGCGCTAGGTATTGGGTTCAATCCCCAGCGGGACAGGTTTTTTTCTGCTCTGTTCTTGGGTGTTCGGGGTCCACTCATACGTCGTGAGGAAAAATGAGTAGCTGCTTTAATGTGAGCAGCGATCAGTGGCGGAATTATAGGCAAAAATAAGATATTAGGACATTAAAAGATATGGAAAAGTCCTATAATTCTGCGCTACCCACTAAAAAATGTGATATAATAACACAAAAAACACATTAAAAAAAAGTTATCATATTTGTGTTAATCACTATCGTAATATCACAACTACCCAAACTCGCTTTACTAAATATACGCTCAAACCGGGACTTGAACCACCGACCTCCAGGTCACAAGTCCGCCGCCCCATCGATCAAGCTACTGAGGTTGGTCAAAGAAAAAAAAAAATTTGTTTTTTTTTATATATTGTAAAATTGTTTAATTTTACCTCTCGGATGACTTGGGGAAAACATCCAGCGTTTGTGACCAGAGCTTGTGTTTCCGAATCAGTTCCAGACATTCTTCTGCATCTGTGACGTCACTCCGTTCATCCGACGATTTTGTGACGTCATTTTTGTCTTCACTTGTTATTTCTAAATCGTCACTATTCCCGCTAGATGTCGCTAGGTTCTTCTGAATACCACTGGCAAGATGGCGGACAGCACTCAAATAAGATCCAAACTGTTTGTCGATTTCGGCTTTCATGCGGTGGGGCGGTAGATTTCGAAGGCGGTTCAAATAGGGGACGTACTCCTTTGGGTCCTTTTGAGATTTTCCTGTAAACAAAGAGGTGTGGATGGGGATTGTCGAAAGCCACTCTCGTCAGCATGCATTGGTGGTAGAGTGGTCAGGGCGAGGTTCTGGTAATCCAGCTTGCGCGGAATCCGTGAGTTCGAATCCCATCCATTACAAGTTTTTGCAAATTTATTTGAGATCCTTTTCTGGTGCGATTTCCAGCGAGTAAGACCACCCCTCCTGATGAATAATTCAGGACGTAAAAACGTAATCTGAATGACTGATTCATCCCAAGTCGATACAAAGGTGAACTAATTATTATGTTCACAGTCTACACAAGGAGTAATATTGTTACAAAGATAGAATACAAAGTTACATTCTAAATTGTTCTAAATTTGAAAAGATCTGATCATGTCTCAGAATCTTACCGTTTTCTAGACTGGATGGATCTTGACAAAAGAAGAAACCTGCACACATTGCTAACTCTGTTCAAGGTTTTTCATCTGCCATTTCCTGTGTATATCTCAGAGCTTTTTGATTTCCTTGCTGACACAAATAGTTTCAGCACTAGGTCAGCCACAAGTAGGTTACTCACGGTTCCACTACACCGAACCTCTGCATATGAGAAATCTTTCCATATCATAGCAGTCCGGTTGTGGAATACAATACCGATGGAGGCAAGAAATGCACAAACATTAGAAATGTTTAAATCCTGTGTGGTCAAATTCTTAAAACCTTTAGAATAAGACTACACAAATTTTGTGGTTGGATGGAAGAGTTCAAAAATTGAGAATCCTGCCACATTAAAAAAAAAAAAAAAAAAAAATACATTATAGGTAGAATAATAAATAATAGATAAGTTAAGGAAATTCCCTCTCACCTGCTATCTGCAAGGCCAGATCCAGATCGTACGCACGCACCGCCATCTCATACAAGCCATTCACATCGTGCAGGAGGATCAGGAAGTCGAGAGCTGCCGAGCTGGCACGAGCGATCGCGAACGCTTCGTCCCAGACGTCTGCTTTGACGGCACAGTGCATTATAGTATGCGCGTATTTCACGGGATCGCGACAGTGCAGAGCGGATCGCAGACGCGAGCAGATCGTAGCGATGTTTTTCGCGGCAGTTTCTTGGATAGGAGCGCGCGGTAAGGCACACTGAAATGACAGAAATAACGAAGACCCCCCCACTTGAATAGCCACCCGGAATGGGTCACACTACTCGAAAAAGTCATTAGAAAAATTGCCGAAGCTGTAACCGCTTTCTCGTGCGACGAATCGATTTATTTTGGCGGATAATCAAGTTCTCCACCCAGAGTTTTTTTTTCTTTTTTTTTATTAGGTAGTTGTGCCCCGGAACCGCTTTCGCATTACTTCAGGACACTTTACCTTTACATCCATGCCATTCCGGAAACGGAAAAACTCAGTTAAAATTTTCCGCTCCGGCCGGGATTCGAACCCGCAACCTCCGGGTATGCAACCAATGCTCTTAACCACTGAGCCACGGAGGTCGGTCACTGAGCCCAGAGTCTAGTCTTTAGATTGTCCAGTATCGAGGTATTCTGACAAGCGGCATAGCCGTTTTCCCCGCTTGGGTCAAGGTCTGCCTCTACTAGATAGGAGCCTGGGCTGTGGTCGTGTTTCCACCTATCTCTACGAGTACACGGTCCTCGTAGAATTCGAAATATTCTGACCTACTGAGGTCGGACATAACACAAATATGATGATTTATTTATTTACACTTTATTAATAGGACATATTATATACAACACAAATAATTACAAATTAAAATACAATATAATAGAAGAAAAAAATAAATATATACATAATATATGTCCTAACTAAAGGGCGGGGTTATTGCCTTTGGCAATCTCTTCCCTATTGGAGTCGATACCGGAATCGATACATTATGAATAGAATTCAATTGTTAGGGAATAGAATAGGTGGAGACTTTTTTTGTTCCAAAGTAATGTTAAGGATATTGTTAAAACTATTTTTTAATTTTATTGATATTTTTAATTTAAATAACGATTTTTTGTTTGTTTGTAATTTTTTTGTAATTTTATTAAAGTAATAAAATGGAACATTGTTCCGTAAATTTATTTAAAAAGAAAAAGAACACAATACTTCCGATTTTTAATATTAGAAATTTCTCGGAAGTAATACCTTGGCATAGTACTCTGCATAGTAGGCGTCCTGTCGGGTCACATCTTCTGCCTTGAGATCCGCTATCAGGTTACTCAGCCAGGAAGCGTTGTCCACTTGTGTGACCAGGAGACTGTAGTCCGGCGGTGCGTAGTCTATGAGGAGGTTCAAATCAATCCTGAAATTGAAGAAAATACAGACATTTTTAATGCTTTAAAAATAATCAACTTTGAAAAGTTTTAAAAAAAAGTTATCATATTTGTGTTCATCACTTTCGTGATATCACAACTACTCAAACTCGCTTTACTAAATCTACGCTGAAACCGGGACTTGAACCACCGACCTCCAGGTTACTAGTCCACTGCCTTATCGAGCAAGCTACTGAGGTTGGAAAAATAATCAACTCAAGAACACCAAGAAGGGGTTTCTTTCTATTTTTCGTTGGTATAGTGGGACATTCTAGTCTTGGCTGAAAGTAAAAATAGAGAATATACTATTAAATAGAAATAAAGGGATATTTCACTTGCTATCAAGAGATTAAAGTTGGAAACCAATTTATAGTCAATGAGTAGGTTTAAATCTTTCCTCAAATATAAGACATGAAAAAAAAACCAATTTCTTTTTTTTGCCACACTTTTAAACATGTCTGACTTCTTTTTGGTTTAACGTCGCTTTCAACTGCATGATCATATCATGAGGGGTGGGAACTTGCAATAAAAATAACAACTTTGACCAATCAGTCAGACTAACCTCTTTTCAACTGGTCATCTTTCGCGTGGTTTTCAACTAGTACTTTTTTGTTTGTTGAGTTTACATGTATTTACATTTCACAAATAACATCTTCAACAAATAATGAGGGTATACCCACCTGCAAAAGATAAAAAATCTTGTGCTGAAGGTGGGGAAATGGGAAACAGTAATAATAATTACTATTGCAGCTGTAAATTTGTCTACTTGATTTTACCTTGTATTTCATTCTATTATTTGATTTTGCTATTATCTTTACATTTATTTTTAACTACATTTTTTGACACTGTGATATATTTAATTTTATTGACATATTATCTTTATTGTTGTGTTTATATATTGACATTTGTAAATAGAACTAGCTCCGTTAATAAACACCCTTTTATCGGGCTTATTATTATTAATTACCTGTGCTTTCTCATCTGAACATACGCCTCGCCGTACTTTCGCTCGCTCATCAGCCGACTGAGCAGATCCAGCAGGAGGGGGCGGGGCGTCACGGTCTCCAGGTTGCCCCGTGGCATCTGCAGCACCGCCTGACACGCGCCGGTCACCGTGACGAGAGAGCCGCCACGCTCCAGACCTCGCGAGATTCCCTCACCTTCCTGCACCTGGGTGTGGAAGAAAACACACAGGTATTGTAAGATAGTTCACAAATTTCTTTGTGGAAGGGTTGGGTGGAAGAGATTGCCATAGGCAATAACCCCGCCTTTTTGTTAGGACATATGTATATATTTTGTTTAAATTGTAAGATAGTTCACAAATTTCTTTGTGGAAGAGATTGCCATAGGCAATAACCCCGCCCTTTAGTTAGGACATATGTTTTTATATATTTTCTATTCTTTTTCATTTATATTGTAGATATACAGGGTGTCCCACCAAAGTTGGACACCTCAAATTACTCGGCCCCTGAAAGAGTTTTTGAAAAATAAAAAATCCTTGGGTACATGTCCTAATTATGCGATTTCAGCCATGAATTTTTTTTATACAGGGTGGTTCAAAAGTCAGAAATTGAGGTGTCAACTTTCGATTTCTAAATGGATCGACCTGAATTTTATTTGATAATTTTACTTCTAAATGGTTCCTAAATTGTCTAAAATTCAACGAGGAGTTTGATCTCTACTAAAAGTTTCAAGTCTTTAACATATACCGTTCTTGTGATATTTTGTTTAAAATGAGACAAAAAGCTTAAACTTCAAAAAGTGTTTTGTCTTTGAAAATTGACCATCTGAAATTTTAGAAGCCAAAACACCAGGTATGTTCCTTTCCATGAATCAATGAGATAAGGAAAGAAAAGTTATAATCTTATTTTAATATAATGTTAGGAATAATGTACCTAATTATAAGTTTCGTTTTTAGTAAAAACATTCAGTTATTGCTGTGTTTCGAACCATTTAAGGTCGAAACACAGTGTTGAAATTACGATTAAAAAAAAAATCATAATCTTACTCACCTGTTTACCCGACACCAATCGGAACAGCACGAGTCTATGAGTCAGCGTGGTGACCAGGAGCCAACAGGAATTCAGCACGAACGAGGAGACATCAGTCAGCACGCGCGTTCCATTATCGTAGAGCGTGTAAGCGGGACTTAGAGCGAGCAGATGTCCCGAAGAGAAATCGATTTGCATGCACAGCTCGGGAAGTGTGAACGCGGTCTGAGCAATACCTTTGGAAAATTTCGTTGTGAGTTCGGGAGATTTCGGTTCAGCTTCGTGAGATTTCGGTTCGGGAGGTTTCGTGTCTTGTCGAGTAAAGACGATCACATCGCGGTTTTCGAGTTGCAGGATGAGTTCATGGTGTGATTTGACGTTAATGCTGACAATTGGAACCTCGGTGGTGTATCTGAAGAAGAAACAGAACTTCTGAAAACCAACTGTTTTTTGTCTTTCAATCCAGGGCTCTCAATGGTCGTGGTTCAATTATGGAACAGTGAACCGCGGAGATTTTTCTCATGTTAACCCGGACCCTAACAGGATTTAATTGCCGACTCCTGGTCTAGACCAACCAACATTATCAGAAAAGGTTGAGTAGTAATTTGTTCGAAAGTTCTGGTTGAGAAGATGTCAAATGAAAAAGTTTAATTTTTCTAAAAATTAAGGATTTAGAGATAATAATAATAACTCTTTATTGACAAAGGGCGTGATTATTGCCTGAGGTAATCTCTGCCATCAAACCCATCCTGTATCAGAGACACAGGATGGAAAACATTTTAACATAATATTATAAGCACCAGTCCTATATCTCGAGAACGGTGAGTTATATAGTGGCGAATTTTATTGAATAAACTTCTCTTTTATTTCCTTTAAAATGAATCATCGCTTGACAGGTTGATTTCAGAATTTTGAAACGGCCAGTCGCCGCGCCGCCTCAAAAACGAGGCATGTCTTTTACTGTTTTTCGATATCTGGAGTTGTTCTCGAGATACTGGGGTTTATTTTTTTTCGATATCTGGAGTTGTTCTCGAGATACTGGCGGTGGGGCGAGACTTTATGCTCACCCTGTATAATTAATTATAATTAGATACTCACAAAATTTCAATAGGACTCCCACTCAGCATGGCCATAGCACACAGCTCACATTTTCCTCTCACAAACACAAGTTCTGTCTCATTCCACACTTGGGCCTTGTCAAAATTCCCATCCCACGTCGTTTTTTTCCCCTGTGGAGGGAAGTTTCTCCCTCGCTCTGTGGGATTATTTTATCCCACACGCCAGATTTGTAGGTATACAAGGAGCCTGAGCTGGTAATGATGAGATGATCCTCAGGCCTCTGCGGGAATGGTAGGACACGATTGACATTTCCACTATGCTCTGAAATGTTTTCAAAGACAAGTATTAGTCAATTACTTCCGAGAAATTTCTAATGTTAGAAATCGAAAGTATTGTGCGTTTTTGTAACAAAAAAAAATATTTTATTGCTCTGATTTCAATTTTTCCATATTTCTGGTCATTTCATAACCTCCTGTTTTTTTATAATCTCTTTATTGATATGATATTTTTTTTTCTTTTTTTTTTTTGAAAATCGCACCGAGGCGTGATTATTGCCTTGGGCTATTTCTACCGATACACTTTGACTTTTAATTTGTGCTGCACGTCTTGGATTTTTTTTTTATCAAGCTTGTCTACCTCAGTAGCTTGAACGGTAAGGCGATGGACTTGTAACCTGGAGGTCGGTGGTTCAAGTCACAGTTTCAGCGTGGATTTAGTAAAGCGAGTTTGAGTAGTTGTGATATCACGTAAGTGATTAACACAAATATGATAACTATTTACCAGACAACCAACAACCTAAAACGCGAATACTCAGGACAGAAGTTTTCAGCAATATGTCTTGCATTTCTGTTTTCCACAAATTTAATTTTATAATGTTTATATTGCATGTATGTATGTATGCTTTTATTTGTGGTAAAGCACAAGGCCTCTTCACAATTTTTGTGGTAGCGCAGCATTACTAAGAGCCTCCTTCACATTTCGAATTATTCTATTACAATAATTTCTTTTTACTCTCGTAATGCTGCCACTGGTCGTTGTTTCTTTGAACTAAATTAATTGAATAAAAAAGGGTTTTACCAAAAGATAGTAAAATAAAATAAAATGAAATATATACCGGGTGTTGTCACACGTTGCAAACACATGGGTGGCGGGATGACACTCTTGTTGAAATCCGTCACCAGCACTTCATTCCCATCAATGACTGAGACCACCCCGGAAGCCGCGTTCACAAGTCTCTTCCACGAATATGAGCGAAGGCGGGAGTTGTGTAAAATGGAACAGTCGGTAGGCGACGTCCACACGAGTTGCACTGGGATGGAAGTAGAGTCTGTAAAGTTTAGCTCCTGCTTCAGATACCTGTTAAAAAATGTATAAAGTTAGTATGAAAAAAATGTATAAACTGGCTGTATGGAATGGCCTTGCCAACCAATGCCAAAAAATAAATCTATCTATACAGGGTAGTCCTGAAACAAATGGACAACGACCTACCAGTGATATATACAATTATACAGGGTGTCCATAAAGTCCCACCCCACCCCCGTATCTCAATAACGGCTGAAAATATAGAAGAACGCAAAAATCAATTTGCCTCGATTTTTGGGGGATTAAGTTTCAGGAAGAAAAAAATTGCCTACACTGCCCCAGTCAGGCTGGGCATGGACCAAATTTAAAATCTTAAATAGAATGGTATGTCTTGTGGCATATTGTTTTAAAGGTCTCATTGAGAGAAGTTCATTGCAACAAGTTTCAGTGAGCTATGACATACCGTTCTCGAGATACAGGGTCGATCGTCCTGGCTAATATCCCTATCTTCTGAATTATAACTCGTTAACCGTAAGTGTCAGAAAGATAAAAAAGGTTGATATTTATTTCTTTAATTGAGACTCGACATATTCTGTTGATTTTAGTTCTGTTTGGTTTTGTCAGCCAGCCGGCAAAAGTTTTAACTGAAGAACATATCGAGTGATACCTTGTTCGAAAGGTCTCAATAAAAGAAGTAAAACATCAACAACATTTATCATTCTGAAACTTACGGTTAACATAGGTGAGAACATAGGGATATTAGCCAGGACGGCCAACCCTGAATCTCGAGAACGGTGTAAATTATAGAATTTAATCGAAATTGGATCATGTAAATCAAATAAATACATTAAGAAAGAAAACAGTTACTCCACTCACCAATGTCACTTTTTTTTACTCATGACAGTAAACATAATTATGTATGTATAAAAAATGTCTCACCAATGCCAGTTGCTGTTTGTATACATCAGCACTCTATTATCCACTGTCATCACAGCCAAGATATTCCCATCTTGACTCCACTTCAAACATTGCACAGCCGTGACATTTCTCAACTCAAATATATCCTTGATTTCCGTGTTCTTTTCAATAAACACAAGTACGTATTTATTTGGCAGCTGTTGAGTGGAAGCCAGGTGACTCATGACGTGGGGCCGCCATGACAGGTTACTCTCGAGGCCAGGGATAAGCTTGCTCGTGTACTGGAGGCTGCATTGGCCACCGTAGACTTTGAACACTTTGATTTGGCGGCCACTGAGCAAGGGAGAGAAGTAGCTGACAGCAAACAGCTGACTGTCGGAACACCAAACAATGTTGGGAGGACCTGGAATGTAATAATAATTTATTATTGATAAGTATACCTACAGACTTACCCAGGGTGAGCATCAAGTCTCACCTAAACCCTTCAATTTTGAGAACAATTTGAGATATGTATCAACAAGTGGTACAATTGGGATTGTATAATTTTTTGGAGGACTCATTCTAGCCAAAACGGCCAGCAATAGTAAAAAAAATAGCTGTGGCTGAGTAGATACCTATCTAAAGTTACTTAGAAATTTAATTCTAATAATGCTAATGACATTTCTTTTAATACCAGTTACAAAAATATACTAAACTTACCATCATCAACATGCGCTGAGCTTGGAACAGATTGTGCACCACTTTTGACTGATCCTTGAAATTGAGTTTCCACTTTTCCCCAACCAACATTGACAGACTCCTTTTCTCCCTTGGCTTCAGAACTTAACAAATTATGATCAGCTATCACCTTGAAATTACTGAGAAGTGTTATCACCGAATTGGATTTAGTTAGAAGAACAATGTGTTCTTTATCAGGACTCAAGGCTGCATTGACAATCTCATCACCATCTTCACCATTGAATTCGTACAGCGCAAATAAATCAGTATCATAACATTGTGTTTCACCTTCATATGAAATGGAGCGGATGTGTAGTTCTGCTATAATGTAGAAAGCATTCAATAGCTCATCTGAGAAAATTAGACCACTTTCAAAATTAGTTTTGTACCAACTTGTGAGTGTGCCATTTTCATATTTATAGAGATGATGATTATCATAGAGGTAAAGGTCTCCATTGTCTAAAATTATGGGTTTCACTATGTTATGCTCATTTTGTTCTATTGACAGAGACTCGAAGGGTAATGTAGTGTCCTTGTAGTCAAAGCTATCCAAGTTCTTCATTGTACCTGAAAAAAAGAGTTACTCATCTGAGAATGCATCATGAGACAAGTAAAATAAAAATATCAGAGCAAAAATATAATATTATTTATTTAGAACAACAAACACAATACTTCCGATTTCTAAAATTAGAAATTTATTGGAAGTAAAATAAAAACAGCAGCAAATATCTTTGGGTCTCTTTCTAATTTTTAATTGTAAATTACCATCTAATTTTTTTTCAACAAAATACAAAACACAACATAGTTTCTTCATATCCTCCCATTTGAGATTTTGACCACATACTAATAAATGTAATTGGGCTTACTGCTAGAATAATAGGATGTATTAGTCCTAGTCAGGCATATTAATAAGGCAATAGTACCTCTTAATATTATTATTTAGGCTGTAGTCATCATGGCTAAGTGGTAAGTAGTCACAGTGCCAAAGTGAGTAGTGAATTTGCTTTGCCTGCAGTGGCCTGTTTCTCCACGTAATGACAACTCAACAAATTATTGGTAAATGGTTAAGACTTGTAATGTATGAAAAAATGATTAGTTTTCCTGTAAGAAAATCAATTCAAATAATTACAAGTTCACAAGTACTAATATTTTTGGGAAACAAATATAATTGTAGACAGACTCTCATGCATTGTACTCTACAATGGATAGACTTTTACAAGTGAAGCACCATCCTTTCAAGAAACACTATCTAAAAACTAAACAAATACCATTACAAATATCAAAAAAGTTCTCAAAGTTGAACTTTTTTGATATCAGTTCTGGTTTACAAGATAGTACAAGTTCATTGACTTTGAAAGTAGTCACTGTGGCAGAGTGAGTTAGGGTGCATGGTGACCTAGGTTTGATCCCCAGCGGGTCAGGAATTTTTCTGCTCTGTACTTGGATGTTTGGGGTCCACTCATACCTCGTGAGGAAAAATGAGTAGCTGCTTTGATGTGAAGCAGCGACCAGTAGCAGAATCACAAGCAAAATAATTACAAGATTGTATATTAGAGTGGTAAAGTCTTATGATTTTGTGCTACCCACTTAAATTGTGACATGATAACACAAAGAAAAGGCATTATTATCATTATCATTGACTTTGAAGATTCTGAGGAGACAATTAAGAGAATACCAAGCTAAAAAATTGTGCACCTGATTTAGTCTCCTGAACACAAGCTTGCTGGGGATTCTCAAGAATTACCAAATCTTCAAGTAAGAAATTCCTAGATAGTCAGCAATAATCTGCACTCACCTCAGTTGAAGAGTAAAGTTTATTACCCTCCAGTTAATGGTTAGTCACAAAATTCATCAGGTTATCACACTTTTATGTCTTATCTCTTATCATAAAAAACACGCTGATAGCAGAGGATTTTATGATGTGCGAAACTTCGAATTATTTAAAAGTTTCCCGCTTTCAAAATTATGGCAGTTCAGAAAGCTCCGTCAATAGATAAATTAATGATGAACCGATTATGAAGAAAATTTGTACACATATAGGAGACGTAATATAGATGGTTAAATTTTAAATTTATCAACTTCGCACTAGCGGTTCTTGATGGTAGAGACCATAATATACAGGGTGGGGCAAAAGTCTGGAAACCCCTGAATAACTTTCAAATGCCTTCTTCGGTAAACTTAAAATTTTGTATGGTTAACCGGGCTAATAAGACCTTCTTTTAGAGTGGGGTCGATTTTTGTTACCGGCCCCCATGTCGGGGCCAGGGAGGCCAACTTCATTTTTTTAAATACGAACCCCCACCTTGCGATACATTTTTGGAAAGGTCTTCAAATAAGAAATACATTGGTGCAAATTTTATTTTTTTTAAATATCATTTGTTTGCAAATGGCGTCCAACTTTGTGTATGCAGTAAAGTCTGGAAACCCCTGAATATCTTTCGAAAGGACTTTCTCAGTAAATTTAAAATTGTGTACGGTAATCCTTTGTAATTAGACCTTATATTAGAATTGGACCGATTTTTTTTTACTGGCCCCCATGTCGGGGCCAGGGGGGTCAACTTCATTTTTTTAATACGAAACCAAACCTTGCGATACATTTTTGGAAAGGTCTAATTACCCCGACTTACCGTGCACAATTTTAAATTAACTAAGAAAGCCCTTTCAAAAGATTTTCAGGGGTTTTCAGACTTTACTGCATACACAATGTTGGACGCCATTTGCAAACAGTTTAATATTAAAAAAATAAAATTTGCACCAATGTATTTCTTATTCAAAGACCTTTCCAAAAATGTATCGCAAGGTGGGGGTTCATATTTAAAAAAATGAAGTTGGCCCCCCTGGCCCCGACATGGGGGCCAGTAACAAAAATCGATCCGACTCTAAAAGAAGGTCTGATTAGCCCGGTTTACCTTACAAAATTTTAATTTTACCGAAGAAGCCATTCGAAAGTTATTCAGGGGTTTCCAGACTTTTGCCCCACCCTGTATAATATTATACGCTTATATCTCGTGAACGGTACACCCTAGGAGGATTTAGTAAGGGGTCGACAAGGGAGGGTAAAGTCCAAGCGGTGAAGCTAATTTTTTTAAACAAATGTGACAAGTCAAAGTATGACAGCCACCCACCATTGTGAATTCAGAAGCCCGTCCACACATGTGTAATTCATGTGGCACGATTTCTTCCAAAACTCAAATTTATAAAAAAGAAAATTGAAGGAAGGAAAAAGTTCAAATTTGTATAAATAAAAAAAAAATCGCGCCCGTTACAGACACTTGAAGCAGCCATGACCTGAACATGAAAGTAGTTTTTTTGGCTTCATCTGAAAAGCCCGTAGGGACAAAACACACCCCAAACCCTAGCAAAGATGGAAAATACGTTAGGCGAGATTTCTGAACCCACCTCAAAACACCCCCCCCCCCATTCCCCTCAACCCCCCCCCCCCCCCCCCCCCCCCCGCAAATGTAGGTCTAGCTACGCCACTGGATGCTTGACCCGTTCGGCTTTAAAAAAAAAAAAAAAAAAAAACATTGCATCTGAATTAGATTAAGGGAGCGCTTCCAAAGCCGAACACGGTTGCTTTTATTTTTTTGGATGTCAGCCGAACAGTTCCATTATTCGCGGAATTACTATTAATTTTTCAGTCTAAATGTTGTGTTTCGTTAGCCAGCTAGGATAGCTTGGGTGAGGGGCTTAGGTTAGGTTGAAATTAGTGCAGGGTTAGACCGGGTCGCTGCGCGACCCGGCCTAACCACCTGCACTAATTTCAACCTAACCTAAGCCCCTCACCCAACCATCCTACCCAACAAACTGAAGTCAGTGATCTATCGTGCAATTTCACCTCGTTAACTTTACCTAACCCTACCTTTGCCCATTAAGTCTCATAAAAATAATTATTATTTTAGTTTAAAAATTATAATAATAATAAAAGAAAAAATCATTAATAAAAAAAATGTTACATCAGTTTAAAAAATTAAAAAAAAAAAATTGACCAGAGCATGATTTGAAGACATACCCTCAACACGCGCGTCATGAGCGACATGCT
Source organism: Bactericera cockerelli (assembly GCA_024516035.1). Classification (NCBI taxonomy): domain Eukaryota; kingdom Metazoa; phylum Arthropoda; class Insecta; order Hemiptera; family Triozidae; genus Bactericera; species Bactericera cockerelli. The sequence continues at coordinate 8,720,550 of CM044962.1, read as the reverse complement.
TATACCGCATCGCTACCCAACAGTTGAGAACGAGTGTCAAAATAAGTATTAGATAAGCATGAGCAAAATTCCGCGAATAATGAAACTGTTCGGCTGACATCCAAAAAAATAAAAGCAACCGTGTTCAGCTTTGGAAGCACTCTCTTAGATTAAAGCTATTTTTTCGATATGCATGATACCGTTACCGTCAATTTTCTTCTTCATGCGACGGCAATTGGCAGTTTAAATTCACTTGACAACAGCTGATATTCATTGTTGATCTGACAACAGTGTTTACATTTGGAGTGACTCCAAAATATAAATAAAATTTCAATTTTGTTTTAATAATTAATTAATTTTAATTAACAAATTTAATTAGATAAGACCAATCAAAATCAATTAAATTATTAGTCATTTTCTTTTGAGATAACCTTTTAACGCATAATCTTTCCGCTTGTGCCATAGTTCTTAAATCGGAACTTTTTATTAGTTTTTTTATGGCCATTCTAACAATGGCTGACCTGACCCTAGCGTGCGTTCCAATAAAGCAATAATTCCTTCAAACTCAAGAAGAACTCTATAAAAATGTTTGAATTGTATCATCTCTACAGAACACAATAAATAACATTGCCTTTTACGTTTAAAGACAATCCGGAAAGCGAAAATCACATTCAATGGACCCCATGAATATGTTTACTGAGGTATGAAGTGACAACTAATTTGGAAGTAGGTAGGTATACAGACTTGTATCTCAAGTAAACAACTGAGGTGTTTGAATATTTTCACATCTGTAACAAAAAAATTGCTGTTAATTAGGTAGGTATATCAAGAATTCATGAACCATTTGTCACTCTTACAAAGTTTGAGAAGTTTTGCCTTTAAAGACCCACATGATATGACCCTATTGAACTTTTTTGTTCAACATGTTTCACTGTTGGATGAAGTGGACCAAGAAAGAAGTTTATTTCTGTATTGTAGGACCAAAATAGAAGCAAATTTTAATTTATAACACTTGAAATCGCATTTAGCATGCTATATTTGTGTTTGTCAAATCAAACACTTCATGTTTATGTATCACATTGATAATTCCACAGTATGAAGGCACTTTATTTTACAAGTCCAGTGGCTTATTTATGATGGCATCTTCAACCTTGGCAAATTTTATTCAATATTGTTCATCACCTACAATTTCTGTTTATAACACAACATCAAGCTAGATTCATTGTGGTTTTTGATCTACATACCAACTACTGATCTTATTTGAGGAATCACATTTCTTTTAACTATAAACTATTGAAGCCAGCCCAATGATCACCTTCCATAGCCTCAGGTGTCATTAAAATAAATAAATCAGTAATACATACTACATATGAGTAACACTGGTTACCATGGATATTTTTGAACATATTTTATATAAAATACTTTTACCATAAAATAATAAATGTTTCATTTTCCGGAACTCAAATTTTTATTTTGAATACCTAAGTTTTCTTACAAATTGGGAAATAATAAGATTTGTATATAAACTTCTTAATCCGAGTTTATCTTATAATGTTGGCATTAGTATGTAGTTATAGACAGTAAAGATTTCATATGTTGGAATGTACTAGGGGCAAATGAACCTCTGAGAGAAAAAAGTCCCCTTATTTATGTATTAGTTTCTAGTTTCTCTGATTATGTTGCCAGGTGTGAAGCCTTCCTCCACTGGCACTGTAACATAGCCTACAATGGCCAACAACATGGGTGGAATGTCACCCTTTGTTCAAAGCATGCCCCGAGGCAGGGCCCCAATTCAATATTACAATCAGTATTCGGGCAATGATCTCCCTCCACACATGCATCGGGGACCACCATGCTTTCCTGAGGAGAATATGCCAATGCCAGGGTGCGGGTAAGTTTTCTTTTAAATATTTAAGTCATTATGAAAATTTCTAGGTTATAGTTAACAAACAAGAAATCACTAATAATTTTATTTGCCCAACAGGGTAATTGTCAACCTATTGGGCACATTACAAGCATTTGTCTTCCTGGTCAGTAACTGCTCAAAAGAAAAACAAACAATCAAGAGAAGGCAAAGAAGAATCATTGTCAGCATCATTTAGGGTTAAATTATGAAACAGAATTAGTTAATATTTATGGACACTATCCCTTGACAACAACTGTAGAGGTCATATCTAAGCAAGGCTCTACAGCTGTATATTACCTCTGTGGTGTAATGAAACTGTAGCCAGCCTCCCATGGTGTAATGGTTGTGACTACTGCCCACAGTCCAGAAATCCTGAGTTTGATTCCTGGTCAGAGCAGACTTTTCACACAGAAAATTCTGTTCCCTATTTGCACTTTTCACACAGAAAATTCTGTTCTCTATTTTCACTTTTTCATAAAAACTCATTAAAATGTAAACGAACAACCCCACATATACAACGATTTTCACATGGACTGGATTTTTTTCTTCTTCTGGGGTTCCTTCAGAAGAACACTAATTTCTGTACAGCTGAAATGAGAAATGGTAATAGAAGGAGAAAAGAAAATGATGTTATCATTTTTTAGATCCACCCAAAAAACTGTAATCCAATATATTACAAATACAACTTCAAGTTTTGAAGTTAGAGGTCAGGGTTTGATTTCTGACTTTTTGTCAAAAAAAATGGCTTTAAAAGTCTTATAACTATAAAAATTAAACATTTAATTATTTTTAAATGTTCAATGTATTTTATTTTTTTCTCACCAGCCACCACTGGAACCAATAAGATATTTTTTGAAGAACTTGAAACTTTAATAACTTATATCAAAATTGAACTTGTTTTCAATAGAGTAAAGATATATTGAGATAGGTTGAAAGTGAGAAAGTAATGTGGAATAACTGAACTTGTATATATATTATAACAATATTTTAATACAGTATGTTGTAACACCATCTTTTTCAAATCTGCACTTGAAATATTACATTTCACTTAAATAGTAAGCTATTCTTACCCAAAGTTCATTTAAACAGTAAGCCATTCTTTTTCTTTCTTCCCCCTAGGATGATGGGAGGTGAGTTCAAGTCCCCCATGATGTCACAACCAGAGCCTCCACCCCCCAAGAAGAAGCGACGCACCTCCAATGCCGCGACAATCACACATCACCCCCCTGCACCTCCCCCACCCGCTATGCAAGACCTGTTGCCCCCTCCCCTCACAGGTCAGTTTGAGGATGTACAATTTAGAAACCATAATTTCCTTTATTAATTTTTTAATCATGAGTGGTGACATGGGAAAAGATCACAACAGCCGTGAAGAGAAAAAAATCCATCACGTGCATTTTCCCATTTTTATGTTTCTTTGTAAATTATTTACTTACAAATAAAAAAGAACATGAAGTGCTTAAATATGATTTGTTTTTGAAGATGCCTTTTTTATTTCATAGCCATGAAACAGCAGCTATTGCAGCTGAAGTGTAGCTTGCCCATCCTTTAGTATACCTCCTGTCTGATGGCTGAGAAGTGACACAATAGTTCCCATTTAGGTTCTGCTTCAATAAAATAAGTAATTTTATTTTAGAAAAATGAAAAAAAAAAAAAAAAAAAAAATCAATGTAAGAAGAATTTAAATAATGCATTGTAATAGGTGGGAAACCAGACATTGTCTGGTTGAAGTTGTAAGTGAGAAATAACTTAATGTTTCTTCAACATCTATTTTATCATCTCAATCTATCACTTAGGTTATGGTGACACGGTGGTTGCATCAAATCCCTTTGATGACAGCCCACCTCCCTCCATGATGTCCTCTGGGCCACATCACATGGGCGGCTCAATGGGCCGCCATATGGGCGCCCCGTGTGGGCCTGGAATGAACCCAAGTCCCGGCTCCTGTGGGCCGCCCATGGGCAGTCCAATGGGTGGCCCTCCTAGTGCCTGCTCTTCCTTACCATGTGGAAGCCCTCTGGGCAACCGAAGTCCAAGTGAGTATCCCGGTTGAGTAACATTATCATGAATTATGTACTGTCTTATTCTAAGAATATACAAATATACACCATATGAGAATTTATTGTGTAGAATAGAATATGCACACCTTGTTTATACTCATACCTTGTTTATACTGCCCAAGGTAAGACTGAAAAGTCCCCTTATTTAAAAAGTTAAACAGGTCTAATATGTAAATAGTGTATGTTTGACACAAGATGGTAAGTAGTGTTTGTTTGATACAAGATGGCAAATACAAGATTTTTTTTGTTTGTTAACTAATATTTTTTTTAATTAAGTCCCCTCGATTTTTTTTTATTATTATGTACAACATATTCAAAACTTACATTGTAGTTTTATTATTACAAAAAAAATTATTTTTTTTTTTTAATTTTAAAATTACTGATTAATTATTGTACCTTATTTTTCTCCTTCGTCTCGTTCTCAGTGTGCCCGGGCGGCCCAGGGGGCAACATGATGGGCGCTCACCCCATGAACCGGAGCCCCTCCTCCATGGGTTCACCCCTGGGTGGGGCGGGGGGACCCATGATGGGCGGCATGGACTGTGGTATGATGGGGGGAGGGCCCAGGAAGGGGGGAAGCCCAATGTCCGCGGGCGGCGGGATGAACAATCACGTGAACTCGCCCATGGGTAGTCCAGCCGTGGGGCCACCTCTGTCAAGTCCACTAGGTGAGTCTTTAAAGTTTTTTTTATGGCTTTAACGGCAGGATTCTCACACTGTGAGCATCCGATGATTTCCCCTCAATCATTCCACAAGGCAAGGTCCGATGGTTATTTATTGAAATTAAAAATTTAATACCATTTACATAATTAATGTTCACGGTTTTTTTTTTCACAATTAAACAATTAAAAAAAACAATTAAAGTTAAAACCTATTAAGTGTTTGGTGTTTTTTTTTTATCTAATCAAATAGGTGTTTTCTGATTAAAAAGAAAACTCTTTATTTATTTACATTTATTTTGTATAATAAACAATCAACAATCAATTAATAACAATATTTTTTTAAAAAAATCTTGAAAATATATGCAAAAAATATATAGAACATTATTAATTTTTATTTACAAGTGTTCTGTAATCCGGGGCGAAGTTATGCCTAAGGCATTCTCTGCCACTCTTAAATTCCTGCATTCCAAAAAAGTGTTTTTTTTTTTTTGTTGCTTTTTATCAGTTACACCTTTTACTATGTAAAACACCCAGGTAAAAACGTAGTTAGTGTGTGGTGTTTTTTTTCTCTTCAAATAGGTGTTTTGATGAAACACTTAAATACAGGTGTTCCAAACAAGTGTTTATTTTAGCATTTTATTGTTAAACACAAATTATTTGCTCAGGTGTTGACCAATAACATTATAAATAAACTTTATGATAACTTCTATTTTTTGTACAATATTTAATTAGTTAACCTTTTAATTAGATATTTCTATACTATCTATTATTTCATTGTAATAGTTTGGATTTTCAATCTTGAGTAACCTCACACAACCCAGGCTGGGTGAGGTTAACGTGGTTAGCAAGTTTGAGAGATTACTGCAAATGGGGAGTAACACACCCATTGTGATATGACCATGCAGTTGAAAGTGACATTAAACGCAAATATTTCAAAAAATGTCACTTGTAATCTAGAGAGGAAATTGCTCAAGTATTCTGAGTACTTTGCCCTCTGGATTGCAAATGGCAGAAATTTATTATCTGTAAAATAAAATAAATAAAAATTTAAAATTCGTATGCTCATTTTTCTCTCATCAGAATTAATTTATTTTTATTCATCCACAACAGGAATGTTGAATCGTAGTCCAATGACATCAGTGGGGAGCCCCATGATGTGCGGCCCCAACTCAGTGCCCGGCCCCAACAGCAGTCCAATGATGTGCGGCCCCAATGGCCCCGGGTCTAACCAAGGCCCTCCAGGCAACAGCCCCATGATGTGTGGGCCGGGCGGTCCCAATTCAAACCAAGGGCCGGGAAACAGCCCCATGATGTGTGGCCCAAACGGCCCAGGAGGCCCTAACATGATGTGTGGCCCTGGACCAAATGGGCCGGTGATGATGTGTGGGGGCCCAAATTCAAATCCTATGATGTGTGGGCCCAATTCAAACGCACCCAATCAAATGATGTGCGGCCCCAATGGCCCAAACACTGTCCCCGGTGGCCCTAGCTCAAGAAACAGCCCTATGATGTGTAACTCCATGGGGCCCAATAGTAATAATATGGGTCCAAATGGTCCAATGATGTGCGGCCCCAATGGGCCCAATTCGAGTATGTGTGGGCCTCCTGGGAGCAATCATAACTCGGGGCCCGGCGGCCCTGGTAGTAACCCAATGATGGGCGGCCCCAATATGGGCCCCGGGGGCCGCGGCCCAATTCAAATGGGAGTACGGGGCCGCCCGGTAGCAATAACCCAATGGGCCCTGGAGTCAAAGGTGAGTTGGTTTTCTTTAATGATTTCGAAAGATACAAAAGATAGTTAATGATGTTTTTAGAAATCACTTTACTCAAGCCTTTAAAAAAATAATAATATCATTACAAGGTAACCTTGCAAAATAAAAACTTCCTAATTGGGGATTTGAGTCAGTAGATACAAGCATGATTGAAGATATAATAAGTATATTTCTGTTATCAATACAAGATCTCCCTTCTGTAAAATCTTGGGGATATTAATATACGTACCTCTTACTTGAATATAGAAAATATATATTATAATATTTTACAAATAATAACAAAATATTCTTTGACTTTTCCCAAATAGTAGGGGACTGCCTCTGGTCACATTAGATGTAATAGGGGTTGGGGCTTCTCTTGCAGAACTCCAACCAGTCTATAGAAAAAGATATATAATATAATAATATCGCCTTATTTATACTGCCCGATTAAGACTATTATAGTCCCATTAATCCAGCAGTAAGCCCAAGACATATTATTATGTGGTAAAAATCCCAAATGGGAGGATAACTTGTCATGTCCCGGCTGGGATTCGAACCCACGACCTCCGGAATCTCTGGATTCACAGAGTGCCGCCTTTACCACTGAGCTACCGGGACAGACATTAGATGTAATAGGGGTTGGGGCTTCTCTAGCAGAACTCCAAGCAGTCTATAGTAAAAAGATTCTGTCATAAACCCTCAGGTCTCCAAGCATCATATGTAGCTGGTAATACGATTTCCAGCGAATGGAGGGTAGAACACCCGTCCTGTCTACCTCAAGTCAGGACGTTAAAACCAAATAGAATCAATGGACATGAAAGAAGCCTAGACATTGAATCTGGGCGTCCATGTAATCCTCTCACCACCGTGACTTAGGTATCAATACCTAACTCACGGAATTATTATTATATATGTCTTTGTACTTAACCTGTCTAGCTTTGTGATGCTAGAATGAGGCATGTAAAATGAGATAGTATCTTTCTTATGATCATCTTTTAGCACTGCATGACCTTGAGTCATGTACTCAGAGATGGCTGCAGTATAACTTTATATGTAGACTGTTTTTGACAAGAGATACGGTTCTCAATTCCAGGCCCCGGCACCTCCCCCCACTGCTCGCAGGCCAACAGTCTACCGAACCACCCCAGCAACCCCAGCAATAGCATCCCCTCAAGTAATTCTCAAGGTCACCCTTCCCAGAGCGGGCCGCACAATTCTCACCCCAACAGTGGCCCCCCCGGCGGGAGCATAAACGGCCCGCGCAGTAGTCCGATGATGTGCGGGCCGCCCAACAGCGGGCCGCATAACAGTATACCGAACAGTATGGGCTCGCCACACGACGAGATGGACAAGATGGGCCCCGGAGATATGATGCGGGGCCGCGGGCCGCACATGCCACCTGGGTTTCGAGGCTATATGAACGCGGACGGGCCGAAGATGGGCCCTGGGGGCCCTCAGCCAGGGCCGCAGGGGTTTCCCAATACGAAGCCAATGCCTGTGTGCGCGGGAAAGGTACGTTTCTCCGTGTATTTTCTATATCTTTAACTAGCGGGCTGTCGCCCGCTTTACGGGCCGAGGCATGGCCGTGACAGCAAAAAATCCTTTTTCGCCAATGGCAGGTGTTGTAGTGGGAATTTCAAAAAATCCCGTCTTATTGCACATCTAGACTATAAGACAAAGCTACCTACCAAATTTCAGCTCGCTAGGTATTACGGTTTGGGCTGTAGAGCGATCAGTCAGTCAGTGACTTTGACATTTATATATTAAGATAATAATAACAATAATAATAATGCCCGGTACACGGGTACATTTATTAATGGTACAATACCTTTATACAAATTATAACTTTAGATCAGACAAACTTTAGATATAGAAATAACCACTCGGTGATAGACTCGTTCACTGACAACTGTATCTCTGCTATTGTAACACAGTCAAACCTGTATATTACAGAAACCAAGGGACCTACCTGTATACTAGAGTCAAACCTGTATATTACAGAACTCAAGGGACCTACCTGTATACAAGAGTCAAACCTGTATATTAGAGAACTCGAGAGACCAGAAATTTTTCTCTTATAACAAGGTTATTTTCCCTTATACAGGGTGTCCCGTATACAGATGCAAATATTTTGAGGGTAGGTTCAACCCACCATGGACTATCATATGAGCGACACTTGCAGTGGGGCATTTTGCTTCGTTAAAGAGTTATGGCCAAATCCCTGTTTTTCCCACAGGTCTAGAGGTCACTTGGATCGATGCACGTTTTTAAAGAAATGATAGCCAGTAAGTAATTTTTGACTTCATGTATGGATAGTCATGCATATTTCCCTTGAAATGCAGTTGGTTTCATAAAAAAATATTCAAAGACCAGAGAGATATTTAATCATAAGTTCAATACTTTTCTAAAATTTGATTTTTCCCTGTTTTCCCTTTCGTGAATTTAGAGTACTTCTACAATTGCAATTCTGCGTATCACTAGGTAAAAAAATACCCTATTATGTTTAGTTTTATAAAAAAGAAAGTTCATTTATATTACTTTAAAGATCATGGAACGCAGTACACACAAAGCTCAAAAAACACTTCTGAATCATGATGGAAAATTCAAAGTTGGCTGAATTTTAACAGAATTGGCGCGTAATTTGAGGTATAAATACACTGCTCTGGGATGTTTAACAGAGGGAAATTGATCATTCACAGTGGTTGGTCGGTGTGAACTTTTATGTGAATGGGGTTACGGAATCACAGGGTTATCATGAGGAAAAATGAGAGAGGCTGCAACGAAAGCAGCAACCAGTGGTGAAATTATGGAAAAAGAATACACATGGAGAAAGACTCTGCGCTACCAACAAAAATCATGATTTTATTTTTAGAAGTAAAATTAAAAATATCATTTTTGTGTTTATCACAATCATGATATCAAAAACATAACCTTGGGTAAAACAATTAACCTTGGGTAAAACTCGAACATCCAACCTTAAGGTTACTATTATTATTAATACTTTATTTTTATTTTATAAACAATTGGACCAAGCTTTATTTACATTTTTTTTTTTACAATGAACATGGAAACAATTTGTGAAATAAATATAAACAAAGACTGATCAAGGGTGGTGATACAGTGATACATGTTGGTAGTTTATTGATAAACTACAAACATGATACATTCTGGAACACAGGACATGAAATGAAAAGAACCCAAAAGAATATGTAGCGAACCAAGGGCGAGGTTTAAAGCTTGTGGCTTTCTCTTCCACCGAACAAATTGATCGCCTTCTTATTTTAACTATTAGATTTGATTGATATAGTTGGTTAATAGAACTAATTGTACTCAGGAAATTTTCATTTATAACTTGCAGTTGGCACAAAAATAGTCACACAGACCGCTTCAGGCATCGAGTGTTCTTCAAAATGCAATAGCGCCCAGATTCAAAATTTGAAAGATGTGTTTCTCTCCTTCTGGTGCCGTTTGATAAGGCGTATCTCATTCGTTCCTTCACGCGTCTGAAAGAACTTTGTATTTATTGAAACAAAATAGCAAAGGGTATTTTTTTACCTAGTGATACGCAGAATTGCAATTGTAGAAGTACTCTAAATTCACGATAGGGAAAACAGGGAAAAATCGAATTTTAGAAAAATATTGAACTTATGATTAAATATCTCTCTGGTCTTTCAATATTTTTTCATGCAACTAACTGCATTTCAAGGAAATATGCATGACTATTCATACATGAAGTCAAAAATTACTTACTGGCTACCATTTCTTTAAAAACGTGCATCGATCTAAGTGACCTCTAGACCTGTGGGAAAAACAGGGATTTGGCCATAACTCTTTAACGAAGCAAAATGCCCCACTGCAAGTTTCGCTCATATGATAGTCCACGGTGGGCTGAACCTACCCTCAAAATATTTGCATCTGTATACGGGACACCCTGTAGAGAGATAAACTTGACCTGGAAATCTTTCTCTTATATTCAGATTTGACTGAACCTAGAAAGTTGAAGTTTTCCACAAATTTTGCTTTTAGGTAATCTGAACTCTGAAGAGAAATTGGTTAACTGAGGACTGAAAGCGCCATTCACATAAAAAAATTAACCGTCAGTCCAAGCACCTTCAGTCTAAAATTTAGAAAAATTATAATCCTACAGTCCAACTCATTAGTCGAATTGGACTGTCAGTTAGTACACTGTCATTCACGTCAAACTGTCAGTTTGGACTGATCGTGACTTGGGGCCCCTTGGTGTTGGTTGGGACCACCAGAATGTTGATTTGGCCGGCCTTAGTTTTTCAATCAATATTGAACAGGAATTTTTTTTTCCAATGGCGAGTCGTCAACTTCCTTCTCGATTTTTTTAATGAAAATTTAGAGTCCCCATTACAAATTAAATAGTACATTAGGAATCTTTTAAAAAAGGACAACAATTTCATTTTTAAATCTTTGTATGAAACCATCTGTGGTTTCTAAGCTTGCTTAGTAATATTTTATTTTTGCTTATTGTCTTTAACATCTAAAGTCCACTAGTGGGTAGACCATAAGACTCTAACCAACATAAAAAAAGAGGGGGACAAAAGAAAAAAAAAAAGAACCTTACCATTATTATACCGAATTGAAAAATGTTTTTTTTTTCAATTTTCAGATCTACCCCGAAAACCAAGCCATGGTGTTTAACCCTCAGAATCCCAATGCCCCGCCCATCTACCCCTGTGGCATTTGCCATAAGGAAGTCCACGACAATGACCAGGCCATTCTGTGCGAGTCTGGGTGTAACTTCTGGTACCACAGGTGAGTCAAAGGGTTAAAAATATTTTCATTTTTAAATTATATAATAATAATTTTTATTTTATTGTACATTTCCAAACACAGAGCTTATGGTATAAAGTCATACATGATCAGTTTTACTAAAATACATCATACTTAAATATAATCCAAAATTGCATTATTTTGAAATTAAGACTAAATTAAATATTAAAACTCTAGTGGAAGGTAACCACTAGGCGAGGATGCTCAAATCATTTTCTGCCACCTAACCCTCAGATTATTATGTGGTCACAAACTCAAATTAATGAAGAAAAATTCATGCACGGGGTGGGATGATCACGAGAGAAACAAATAAAATTCTTAATATAATATTTTTTTTTTTTTTAAGTGGGGTTTAACGTCGCTTTCAACTGCCATGGTCATATCACGACGGGGGTTTTACCCTCCATTCGCAGGAAACTCACAAACCTGCTACTCACATTGACCTCACCCAGCCTGAGTGGGGCCGGGAAAAGCCAGCGTCACGAGAATTAGAATTTGAATGGTCACCCATCCAAGTCTTAACCTCGCTGGATGTCGCTTAACTTCGGTGTTCTGAAGGGAACCGGTGTATTCAACATGCCATCGACGCTGGCTCTATATAATATTTAAAATACAATATAATTGCGGCTGTCTACCTTTGGTGAATTGTTAATACACAGAAAGTTTGTATCAATCAATTAAGCTAATATAATTAACTTTCTCAATTTTAGGGTGTTTTCCCCCATTTTTATGTAAAGTATATAGGTATCTGTTTCATATAACTATACTTCATATTATGTGGTGATGGAGAATTTAGATGAAAATTTCTCTTATTACATTTTTCTGTTCTCTTCACTTGTTAAGTTTTTCTGTTAAATGTTATGTCAGGAATTTTGAAATTTCCTACTTTGCTTCCCCCTTGAGGATGTGCACAGGGCTGTCCGACGTAGCCTACACAATGCTCTCTCTATAATCTCTTTCTCTTTGCTTCCTCCCTCAGGATGTGCACAGGGCTGTCCGACGTAGCCTACACAATGCTCTCTCTCTATAATCTCATTATCTTTGCTTCCTCACACAGGATGTGCACAGGGCTGTCCGACGTAGCCTACACAATGCTCTCTCTCTATAATCTCATTATCTTTGCTTCCTCACACAGGATGTGCACAGGGCTGTCCGACGTAGCCTACACAATGCTCTCTCTATAATCTCATTCTCTTTGCTTCCTCACACAGGATGTGCACAGGGCTGTCCGACGTAGCCTACACAATGCTCTCTCTATAATCTCATTCTCTTTGCTTCCTCAGGATGTGCACAGGGCTGTCCGACGTAGCCTACACAATGCTCTCTCTGTAATCTCATTCTCTTTGCTTCCTCCTTCAGGATGTGCACAGGTCTGTCCGACGTAGCCTACACAATGCTCTCTCTGTAATCTCATTCTCTTTGCTTCCTCCTTCAGGATGTGCACATGGCTGTCCGACGTAGCCTACACAATGCTCTCTCTATAATCTCATTCTCTTTGCTTCCTCTCTCAGGATGTGCACAGGTCTGTCCGACGTAGCCTACACAATGCTCACTCTATAATCTCATTCTCTTTGCTTCCTCCCTCAGGATGTGCACAGGACTGTCCGACGTAGCCTACACAATGCTCACTCTATAATCTCATTCTCTTTGCTTCCTCACACAGGATGTGCACAGGACTGTCCGACGTAGCCTACACAATGCTCACTCTATAATCTCATTATCTTTGCTTCCTCACACAGGATGTGCACAGGACTGTCCGACGTAGCCTACACAATGCTCACTCTATAATCTCATTCTCTTTGCTTCCTCACACAGGATGTGCACAGGTCTGTCCGACGTAGCCTACACAATGCTCTCTCTATAATCTCATTCCTCTTTGCTTCCTCCCTCAGGATGTGCACAGGTCTGTCCGACGTAGCCTACACAATGCTCTCTCTGTAATCTCATTCTCTTTGCTTCCTCAGGATGTGCACAGGTCTGTCCGACGTAGCCTACACAATGCTCTCTCTATAATCTCATTCTCTTTGCTTCCTCCCTCAGGATGTGCACAGGTCTGTCCGACGTAGCCTACACAATGCTCTCTCTATAATCTCATTTTCTTTGCTTCCTCACACAGGATGTGCACAGGTCTGTCCGACGTGGCCTACACAATGCTCTCTCTATAATCTCATTCTCTTTGCTTCCTCACACAGGATGTGCACAGGGCTGTCCGACGTAGCCTACACAATGCTCACGGCCGAGGTATACGCCGAGTGGGTGTGCGACAAGTGTCTCAACAACAAAAACATCCCGCTGGTGAAGTTTAAACCCTAAAATCCGCCACCGGTGGAGTCAGTCCTGCGTTGCGTGCGCAAGAAGATAAAATTGAGACAGGTGCGCAGAGAGAGGAGAAGATGAAATTTCGCGGATTTTCGCGTGGAAAATCGCGATAAAACAGGATTTTGCGTTGAAAGTCTAGCCAAAACATAGAGCTGTTGGTGTGTATACTGAGATGTTGATCTGCAACCGGAAAATGCGTGGAAAATCGCGATGAAACTCTAGCCAAAACATCACGCTGTTTGTGTGTTTACCGAGATGTTGATCTGCAACCGGAAAATTCAGTGGAATTTTTTGCACAACTGCGAGGTAATACGAAATACCTAGTAGAATGATGCATTGAAAAAGAGATTGGAATTTGCGCCTCTAATAGGTCTGCAAAGAGATGAGATCCCAACGAAAATGAACAACATTTGGAATAAAAGATCGTTTTTAAGGGTTTTACCAAATGACCACATTGAAAACAGTCACCTTATTGGTAACTTACAGAGATGATTTTTATCGAGGTAGGAATTTTTGTAGCTTTACAATCAAATAATTAATAATACACAGTTTAGTGGAAGGTCACCACTAGGCGAGGTTAATGCTTGAATAATTTTCAACCTCCTAAACCTCAGAGTGCTATTATGATGTGTTGTCATATACCCAAATAAATTAAGAAAAATTCCTGCATTGGGTGGGATTCGAACCAATAGATTCCTACGCTACCTGAATTACTAGACCAGCGCCTTGAACACTCGACTACCAATGCATTTTATCATCATATTAATTGTAGCATGCTTCAGAAGACAGGTTCCGGGCATCATTAAATGTTTGGAATAAAATAATATTTAATAAAAGATCGTTTTAAGGGATTTACCAACCAATTTTTTTAACAAATTTTGTTTTATGGAGCTTGTCCCAATGTTGCCTACTGTGGAATCCCGTCATAACACGATCATACTCCGTTTTTTGACTGGAAAATTATTGAGATTAGATATAAATTATTATTTCACCTGTGACCGACAGTAGCTCGAATAATAAAATCACACTTAAGCTGTCACACAGTAGCGTGCCATGTAGTCTCACAGACTGTCACACCTAAACGTGCGACATGGTTTCTGTGGGAATATTGGAAGTACAGTGTTGTTTAGGTCTTGTCTAGGAGAATTTCAATATTTCAATGTAAAATTCAGCCGATCCTGATATACAGGGTGGCGCAGTGCGCTTGACCACTTTTGAAATTGTTGCCAAGCGTTTAATATTTGAGTTATGATATTGATATAAAAAGTATTTTGTAGAAAAAATGTGGAAGTTTATTTTACATGAGTCAATTTTTCACGCCCAACATCTCCGCGTCAAATTTTTCCCGGTCGTGTGATTTCCCGGAATGGTGACGCACTGTGGCCGCCACGCTCACCCGAACTCACTCCTTGTGATTTTTTTATGGGGGTATCTAAAGGCCAAAGTTTATGTCGACAAACCTCGTACCCTTGCTCACCTGAAGGACTCTATCCGCCGTGAAATCGCTCGGATTCCTGAAGAGATGTTGGTGAACGTGATGCTCTAGCGAGCGTCTCGAAGAATGTGTAACTCGGCAAGGACGTCTTTTGTCGGGCATCATCTTTCATACGTGAAAAACTGACTCATGTAAATTAAACTTCCACATTTTTTCTACAAATTACTTTTTATTTCAATATCTTAACTCAATTATTAATCGCATGGTAACAATTTCAAATGTGGTCATGCGCACTGCGCCACCCTGTATAAACCCACTAGACACCTAGACAGCCCGAGGTAGCTTCAGAATGCAGATTAAAATTCATTCCCCAATCGGAGGTTTGAACCCGAGAGATCTGGGCACAGATCAGAAGTCACAAGGACTAACAACATGGAGATTAGATATGGTTTTATACTTCTTTCTTTTTACAAAAAATTACAAAACTGATGACATTATTACTGACATGTGTAGAAGAAATTAACTGTCTAATTTATTTTAATTTATTTGTGTTTACATGAAATGTAAAAATAATTTATTGTGAATAAGAATGTCGCGGAAAATGAACTCTATATTAAATTGAAACTGAGATTTCTCTTGTAATAAAATAAAAAAACGAAAATATTAAATTGAATTTGTTTTCCACTTTTGTTTGTTTTATTTTGAAGAGCTTAGGGATCTGAGTATGAAAACGGCTCATTTGTCCTCACGATTGAATCGTAAAAGAAGTCTACATTAACATTCTGATGGCAAAAAAAAAATCTTACTAAATATTATTTTAAAATTGTTGATTGGGTAAAATTCTCTAGCATACCCACTAAATGAGCACAACCCTTTGGCTGTATGGAATGGTCTTGCCTACCTACCAATGCCAAAAAAAACCTGTTAATCTCTTATCAGTTAGATTCTGTACTTTAGTGGGTAGCACAGCATTACGAGACTCCTAATATCTTCCTCGCAATGCCGGCAGTGTTTCCTAATCATACATAGAGCTGATTGTTTATCTTCAAGAGGTATGAGTTCCAGCGAATGGATGGTGAAACCCTCGTGATAATTCTGCGCTACCCACTTAAAATTGTGATATAATAACACAAAGAAATACATTAACTCTATCTCGAAATTCTAGGGTCAGAAGCTTTATTTCGAGTAAAAAGGATTTTTGACCTACCGGGTTTTTGAGTTAGCAAGATTCTACTATTAATAAATTAATTATTTTATGGTCGGGAGGCGGCAGCTAGGTCTCTGCCCCCATATATATACTCTAATACACATGAGCAGGGATCTAGCTGTCGCATCTCGATCCAGCCTTTTGTGCCCGTTCCTACCATGCCCGGTTCGGAGGAAACCCTCGAATATCGGTGAGTTTAGCGTTTAGGTTTAGACCACCTTCCTTGGGTTGTATATTGTATACCAAGCAGCTGAGCACCGATGGCACATTTGTCCCTCATGAAACCAAACCCTAGGCTGGTTTGAAGAGACTTTTTTTTATCCACAAAGGGTTCACTGTAGGTTGGTCCCGAGCTTGCTATAGGGAATACTTCGACCTTGTAATTATTGTCATAAGAGACATCAGAATGCACAGGCGCTTCAAACAAACGTCTCTGCATATATTATCAAAATCAACTGAAGGCACAAAAATGACCCAGGCATCCCTACTGTGAGGATTCTGCATACCACCCCTAGTCTATTGGATCAGATGTCAGAACTGTTTAGATTCGAATCTTCATGAGTTGCTTGTGTAGTTGTTTCTCCACCTCTTTGATGTATTTCTCCGGGACCCTCTGCTTTCTGTAATCAGGAGAAAATAAATAAATATAGTATAGCCATAATCCCACAAAACAAGAGGACTGCATCCCCTTAGTGTGGGGTAGTCTCATTAAATATATGTTACCTATTATGTAAGAGACACATTGGAAGCAACGTTAAATGTTGAGTTAAGTGGAGATCAGTGGACGCAAGCTTGTTTACCCATTGATAAAGGTGGTCTTGGCATCAGGAAAGTTCAGGATTTGTCTCTTTCAGTTTTCTTGTCCTCTGCTTTTGGAGTAAAAGATCTTGTGGTTACTTTAACACATTTACAAAACTATGAGATCAATTTACCTCATCTGAAAGAGGCGCTCGAAGCATGGAATGTATTGAATCCTGGAAATATTCCTGTTGTTCGAGACCGTCAGAGTCAATGGAGTAAAATTGAAGTAGAAAGAATTGTTCAGTCGCTACATTTTTCTACCAACGTAGACAGGCTAAGATTCGAACTCATTCAAAATCCTTTTTCTGGAGCTTGGTTACATGCTCTTCCATCTCCAAATCTAGGAACTTTCATGGAAAATGATTCATTAAGAATATGCATTGCTCTGAGATTGGGGAGCAAGATTTGTCGTACTCATCAATGTGTATGTGGAGAGACGGTGAATGAATTAGGTCATCATGGGTTGAGTTGTTGTAAGAGCAGTGGTAGATATTCACGTCATTCTGAGCTGAACAACATCATTAAGCGATCCCTTCAATCTATGAATGTCAGTTCACGTTTGGAACCTCCTGGTCTTTCTAGGGATGATGGTAAACGACCAGATGGTATAACAAACGTTGCCTGGGAAAAAGGAAAAGCACTTGTTTGGGACTCTACCTGCGCAGATTCTCTGGCAAAATCCAACATAAATGAAAATGCTGGCCCGGGATACGCTTCTGAGAGTGCTGCAAAAAGAAAACACACCAAATATTCCATCATCAAGCAAAATTTTAATTTCGTAGCATTTGCAGTAGAAACTTTAGGTCCTTGGGCGGCAGAAACCATTATTTTAATAAACAGGATTGGGGAAGGTTTGAGAAGATCGTGTGGAGAGGAAAGATCGAGACAATTTTTAATACAACGTCTGTCGATGGCAATTCAGCGAGGTAATGCCGAGTGTGTGAGGGACACTATACCAAGCACTAGAGCGCTTGATGAAATATTTTACCTATAATTTTAATGTACATGTTATGTATTTTATCTATTTATTATGTTGTGTTATTTTTAAAATAAAGTCCTCAAGGTATATTCACCAGCAGTAAAAAAAAAAAATTATTAATGCAAATAAATTACAAATTACAAATCCACGAATAGCTTAGTGGATAAGCACTCGCTTGCTATACGGTAGGTCCCGTGTTCGAACCCCCGCGCCGACTAAAATTTGTATTCAAAATTTGGTTACAGTAATTTGTATGGGATACCTTCCGGTGCGCTCAGCATTGGGAGTTCTTAATAATAATAATACTCTTTAGTGGAAGGTTAACACTAGGCGAGGTTAATGCTCAAAGCATTTTCTACCACCTAAGCATCAGAGTCTTATTATTATGTGGTCACAAACTCAAATTAATGAGGAAAAATTCATGCACTGGGTGGGATTCGAACTAACGGATCCCTAAGCTACCTGGATTACCAGAGCAGCGCCTTAACCACTTGACTACCAGTGTACTAAATAATAAACAGATAAAGTTCTTTATCTATTTATTATTTTTAAATCCAGGGTTTGTTCACGCCTCCTCACCTCACTTCACCAATCTTCCGCTCAATCCCCGCCTTCAAAGCCTCTACGCGCTGTCTCCCCTCCTCCCTCATCCTCCTCCCCTCCTCCAGTTTCTCCTCCTTCAGTCTCCTCCTCTGGGTTTGCTTCTCCTCCATCAGCTTCTGGAGGTTGCGTCGGTACGCGAGCGTTTTCTGAGGAAGAAGACAACTTGGTTGACACTTTTAACTTTTTTTTAACACATTCCGTGCCACGTCATGCTTTTTCGCCTGACAGTATAGTACTTACGATTAAATGAGTGTCAGGCGAAAACGCTTGACGAAATTTATCCAATACGGCCACTTCAGGCGTTTTCACCTGACGAAAATTATTCACTTTTGGCGAAAACACCTGACATCGTGGGCCGATTGGGTATGCCATGCACGCAATGTGTTAATTTGGGTTTAACTTCGTTTTCAACTGAATGGTTATATTACGACGGGTGTTTTACGCTCCATTCGGTGGAAACTCAAAAACCAGACTCAAATTAACCTCATCCAGTCTGAGTTGACCAGGAATAGCCAACATCAGGAGGGTTTTATTTGAATGGTGATCGATCCAAGTTCTAGCCTCACTTAACTTCATTGACTTAATGAGAACTGGTGTATTAAATATGTGCCATTAATACACGCTGGCTACTTTTAAGCTTATCTTAAATCAGGACGTTAAAACCGAATAGAATCAACTGGTCACAATAGATCTAATGAGGTCGCAGTGTTAATTGTATAAGGGTTTCACTGAAAACCCTGCAACCAGGTCAGATAATAATAATTATTATTATATTATTACTTCTTTGGCGGCTCTCTCCTTCTCTTTCTCCTTCTCAATCTCGCTCCGCCTCTGATCCTCAATCAACTGGTTCATGGTTCGATTCCTGTCCTGCTCCATGGCTTGGTAGTGCTGTCGATATTCTTGTTGCTTTCGGCGGCACTCGAGCAACTCCTCCGTGGTTTTCTTTCTCTTCCGCTGTTCCTCTAGCTCACGCCGCCTCCATTCCCGATCACACTGAAAATATAACAACGAGAAAATTGAATAGTTGTCTAGAAGAACCACCTATGTGTTTTTGGGCACTTTTCAGTAGGGTACTTTTAGTAATACCATCAATGCAGCACCCAAATGCTCTGTTTTGACGAATAAAAACGAGTAGGAACAAAATTTTTGTATGCTGACTTCTCTAGTGATTCAAGACTTACACATAGGTTCCATTATTGAAATAAAAAAATAATCGAAATTTTCACATAGGTGACAACTATTCAATTAGTGACCAAACGAGAATGATGTTTTTTTTTTACACACCTTACGTCATTTTCTCTGCCACACATATACCTACCTAACCGACCTCAGTAGCTTGATCGATAAGGCAGCGGACTTGTAACCTGGAGGTCGGTGGTTCAAGTCCCAGCGTAGATTTAGTAAAAAGCGAGTTTGAGTAGTTGTGATATCACGAAAGTAATTAACACAAATATGATAACTTTCATATACGTACCTACCTTAAAAATGGGTCAAGCTTAAATTCATTTTTATTGTTGATAAATCATAGTACAAAAGCCTCATCGAGCCCTTGGTTGACAGGCAATGTGCCAAGTATGTCCGCCGCATTGGTTGTTTGGACGGCCATGCCCCTCTTCCCCCTAGAAAGTTCCAGGTAGTATGCAACACAAGGTATTATTGATTGTTCACTAGGTATTATTGATTTTCCTCATTAGCTGCCCCCCCCCTAGCCAAAATCCTGGCTACGCCCATGCACATATAATTATATGGTTCAGAATGAGTCAACTCGTCAACTTAAGTCGGCGGAAGACCATCACTCCCTCGAGCTGCAGCCACTCTGGTCACAACAACAACTAGGAGGTTACTCACCTCTTCCTACTACAACAACCACTAGGAGGCTACTCACCTCCTCCTGAACCTGGCGACACTTGGTCTCGTACTGAGCCTCCTCCAGGGCGGTGTTTCTCTTCCTCTCCTTCTCCAGACGCGCGAACTCCTTGTCCCTGAGGAGGCGGAGCTGGGCCTTCTCCACCTCCCTCTTCTCCTCGCCGGCGATCTTCTCCTTCAGGATGTTCTGGATCTGATGGACACGCGATAACGTAAACACCAAAGAGTTGGGTGGAAGAGATTGCCAAAGGCAATAACCCCGCCCTTTAGTTGATCCTCATGATGGTTGATCGCACATAGAAATATGTGGTTCAGGACCATCACTCACCCCTCCAGCTGTAGCCAAGCTGGCTACAACAACAACAACCCTTTAGTTGAGACATATCTATTTATTTATTTCTTTCCATTTTATTGTTTATATTGTTTCCATTTTTCTATTTCTTTATAATAATTATTTGTATTGTACATAATATATGTTTTTTTTATCTAATAAAGCATATAATGATAATAATAATAATAATAAAGAGTTATCATATTAAAAAAAAAAAAAAATGTTAAACGTCGGCGTCTAAAGTGACATGATCATAATATCACAACGGGGGTTTTTCGCTCCGTTCGCTTTAAGCATACAAATTACAAACCCCAGCTACTCAAATGAACCTCACCACGCCTGAGTGGAGCCGGGTCGAATAGCATCACGAGGATTCGAATTTGAATGATCACCCATACAAATACCAAACCTCGCTGGACTTTGCTTAACTTCTCAGTGATAGAACAAGAAGTGGTATGTTCAACGTGCCATCGACACTGGCTCGTTATTTTCATTCCTTACAAGAAGCTTCAAGTCTCAGAAGAAACCGGACAGATTTCAACCAAATTGTGTCACTGAAGTTAAGCAACATCCAGCGAGACTAGAATTTGGATGGGTAACCATTCAAATTCAAACCCTCGTGATGCTGATTATTTCCGATCATAGTCAGACTGCGTGAGGTTAATTTGAGTACCTGGTTTGTCATTTTCCATTGAATGGAGGCTAAAACCCCCGTCGTGATATATATATCCGTGCAGTTAAAAGTGACGATAACCCCCCCCCCCCCCCCCCCCCCCCCCCAAAGAAATGAAAATAAAAATAAATAAATAAGAAAACAGATAGACGGATACACACACACTGAGAAAAAAAAATATCGAGGACATTCATCCTTAAGGATAACTTACTAGCTAACAAGGATGTTACCTATTAAGTTAGTTATCCTTAAACGAGGATGAATCATCCTTGTTAGCTAGTAAGTTATCCTTAAGGATGAATGTCCTCGATAATTTTTTTTCTCAGTGCAGGAGGTTACCTTCAGGTTGAGAAGCACTTCCTGCTTCTTCCTCTCCTCTTTCATTTGCCGCAGAGCCGCGTTGGCCTCGTCTATCTCTTCTCTCCTTCTCTCTTGTTCCATGAGCCGCCTCTTCTTCTCTTCTTCCAATTCTTGGGCGCGCTCAGCCTCGATCTTGCGAAGCCTGCAGCGCTCCTGCGTTTAGATAAAAGAAGACGATAATATTGAAGGTCGTTGTAACATGAACTTTGTAATTAAAAATGTAGGAACTTACAGATATATATTATATATTATCTATCTCTCTTGCCTTTATCCCATATTAGTTAATGTTGCTATTGGGGTTGGCATTGTTCAACCTCATGGTTGAGGTTGATAGGGTGGAGCACTTTTTTTATGTCTGGACGCCCTACCTAACGCCAACGATTCTATTTGATTTAACGTCCTGGATTAGGACGGGGGTTTTACCCTCCATTCGCTGGGAGTCGTACCAACTACCCACATTAACCTCACCCAGCCTAGGTAGGGCCGGAAATGCCAGCCTCACATGTACGGAGGGAACAGAATTTTCTGTGTGAAAAATCTGCTCAGACCTGGGATCGAACTCAGGATCTCTTGACTACGGGTAGTAGTCACAACCGTTACGCCACGGAGGCTGGCGACCTAATTTATTTCGGTATACCTACACCGACATATTTGTCTTTTTTTAAGGCGTCTTTTTGTAACTTGACAGGACTCTCAATTCTGAGCTCTTCCATCCAAGCACTATCTCTTCTATAATATAGGCCGGTTGGCTGGCGCTACTTGACGAGTGTTCGCCTCCCGGCGAGCTTGATCCAACCACTACTTTTATTGTTTAAAAAAATACTGCTTTTTTCAGACTGCTGCCTCTCCTTCTCCTTCTTCCCTCTCTCTCAGCCTGTGGTCTCCTCAAGACATTCTCTTCCACCCAACACAGTACTGTTACCTCAGTAGCTTGATCGATAAGGCGGCGGACTTGTAACCTGGAGGTCGGTGGTTTAAGTCCCAGTTTCAGCGTAGATTTAGTAAAGCGAGTTTGAGTAGTTTGTGATATCACAAAAGTGATTAACACAAATGTTATAACTTTAGTACTGTTACCTTCTCCACAGCGCACACCGCCATCTCTCTTAGCTCGCGGTTCAGCTCAATTTGCCGCGTCAGGGATTCGAACTGGTGCCTCTTCTTCGCCTCCTCCTCCTCCCTCAGTCTGTCGTCCGCCTCCACACCCTTGAGGCGGTCTGCCTCCATCAGGCGGTCCAGCTCTAGCTCCACAGCTTTCAGTTCTTTGCTGAAAACAATAATAATATCGCCTGAATTATACTATCCGACTAGGACTAATAAGTAGTAATAATAATAATACTATCGTCTTATTTATACTGCCCGATAAGGACTATTAAAGTCCCACTATTCCAGCAGTAAGCCCAAGACATATTATTATGTGGTAAAAATCCCAAATGGGAGGATAACTTGTCATGTCCCGGCATGGTTTCGAACCCACAACCTCTCGAACCTTTGGATTCACAGAGTGCCGCCTTTACCACTGAGCTACCGGGACAAAATAATAATAATAATATCGCCTGAATTATACTACCCGACTAGGACTAATAAATAGTAAGGGCTTAGTAGCTTCATTGGTGTTTCGCCCTCATTGGATTTACTATTATTATTATTATTTGGTCGAAATCCCGAATGGGAGCATAACTTATTGTAAAATCCAATGATTTTGAGATGCTGATTACGAATATGACATTGATTTTTAGCTAAATGTTACCGTTCAGTGATGACTTTGAGTGGTGGAATTTAACTTATTTTCGAGTGATAAGGAAAGTCGTGATGTTAAGGTACCTACACCAGATTTTTAATTGAAGTTTGTACAGTAATATATACGTCATACTACTAGCTATGTTTCCATACTTCGTAATGGGACTGAATTTAAAATGAATTGCTACGATGAGTTATATTTCTCCCGTCAGTCCCGGTCGCTCAGTGGTCAGGGCGCCGATTTGGTATTCCAGAGGTCGCGCATTCGAAACCTAGCCGGGACATGACAAGATATTCTCACATTTGGGGTTCTGATCACAAAGGTAAAACAATACCTACGTCTGGCTGGGGGACGTTAAACTGGACGTTTTAGGACTATAACCAGAGAACAGACTAGAGAACCCTAACAAGCAAGGCTAACTTGCTGTTTCCCAATGGTTTTAAAGGCTTACAAAAAAAAAAACAAAGTTTTCATGATGGTTGTTCGCACATAGAAATACATAATAATATGTGCGCTTCAGAACTAGCCAACTTTTTAAGTAAAGTTGGATCGAGACTGGAGACCATCACATCCCAGCTGTAGCCTGGCTACAGCAACAATACGTCTTGGACTTACAGCTGTAATAATGGGACTCATTATTCCTAATCGGGCAGTATAAATAATAATTACAATATCGCCTTATTTATACTGCCAGATTAGGACTATTAAGTCCCATTATTCCAGCAGTAAGCCCAAGATGTATTATTATGTGGTAAAAATCCCAAATGGGAGGATAACTTGTCATGTCCCGGCTGGGTTTCGAACCCGCGACTTCTGGAATCTTTGGATTCACAGAGTGTCGCCTTTACCACTGAGCTACCGGGACAGACAGCTAATATTGGGACTCATTAGTCCAATTCGGGCAGACTAAATAAAGCAATATTATTATTATATTTTGTACTCACGCGATGAGAGTTTTCTCGGCCACTTGGGCGTCTCGAACCGTCTGACACTTGCTCATGAGGATCAGCGAGTTGCATAGCTTCATCTCGTCCTCCCGCTCTCGCTGCAGCTCGCCTGCTCTCGCGACGAGCAGATTGTCTCGTCGAAAGTCCTCGTCTGCTTGTATCTGGAACAAAACATCATGGTGGTCGAAGTCATTACGGCGCGCGGCGTTGGTCTGATGATCCAAGTAACGTGCCGTTGGTTCGAATCCCACCCAATGCGTATTTTTTTCATCGGTCTGGTGATCCAGGTTACGTACGTGCCGTTGGTTCGAATCCCACCCAATGCGTATTTTTTTCATCGGTCTGGTGATCCAGGTTACGTACGTGCCGTTGGTTCGAATCCCACCCAATGCGTATTTTTTTTCATTGTAATTAGGTGATTTATTTGGTCACAATATTTGATCACAATAGATCTAAATAGAGGTCGGTGTGATAATTGGTGCTTCTCTTGTGGAACTCGAACCAGGTGATTTAGGTTTACTTTTTAGACAGAGTTGCTTCAATGGAACGTTGAATGTACCGGTTCTTGTAGGATCACCGAAGTGAAGCAACGTCCAGTGAGGTAACGACTTTGTGATGCTCGTAGTCCGGCCGACCTCCGACCAAACCCTGTCCGAGTGAATCTAATGTGGATAGTAAGTTTCTGAAGTGGCTGTATGGAATGGCCTTGCCTACCAATGCCAGAAAAAGAAGGGAAAAAAAAAAGTTTCTGAATTTCCTGCGAATGGAGGATAAAACCCCCGAGACCACCCAACCCACCTCTCACCTGATTTCGACTGCTACCCGCTGTTCTGCAGCGTCTAGCACACCGCTCCAGCGATTGTTTCCTCAGCTCGCTTTCGAGAGCTCGGCGCTCCTTCTCCTCAAGAATGCGCAATGCTTTCTCGAATTTGCTCTCCGGATTGATGTACTGTGAAGGGAGAGAGACACATTGAACTGAAATGATTGTATCATACGTGCGCATGCGCAACGTAGCGTCAAAGGCTAGTTGAATACCTACATCAGATCTCGTCAGATTACTGAACTGAAGTTAAGCAACACAACTCAAATTGGAACACTCGGAATTTTTTTTAAATCCAAGCTCAATAATATTTTGTTTAAAAAAAATTCATGAACGTAAAATGAAAAACACTATGAAACATTTACATACAACATTTCATCAAAATTGGGTTTTTCGTTCACGAAATAAAGGCGTTTTAGTGTGGGGTACTGCGCACGTTTTTTTTTTTTTAGTAGTCGTCTACACCTCATCACGGATAACAGAAACCTTCAGGTTACTGTGTGTCGTGTGAGGCAATAACTGACATTAACTGACGTGTGGCCCTTGTCAATTATTAGCCTCCTTGTAAAGACAGTGGTAGAAGTGCTGAGTCATTCCTCCACTGTCTGGCTACCATCGTTCACGATGACGCCACCCTATGATATGATGATAATATTAGTAAAAGTAATGTGAATATTAAAGTGGTAAAGTCCTATGATTCTGCGCTACCCACTAAAATTGTGACATAATAACACAAAGAAAAAGCATTATTATTATTATTATTAATATTAGTAAATCAGTTAAAAAACACAATCCAATTGCTAATATTAGAAATTTGTCGGAAGTAAAAATTAATGAGAATAAAATTATTCTTCTTACCTCTTGTACTTGAGTCTTGATCGCATTTAGTTTCTGCTGATCCACCGTGCCGGCAACGGAGGTGGCCACTCTCTTCTCTGGAATCAGCAGGCGTCGGACACCCGTGTTGGTCACCAGCTGAATATATCTGAAATATTATTTATTTATTTTTATTTATTTACACTTTATTAATTTTATTGGACCTATTATATACAACACAGGTAATTACAAATTAATCTATACTTATATAAGAGAGTTTCACTCACTGACTGACTGACTGATTGACTGACTGACTGATTCATCACTGTTTCTCCGAACTGGTAAGTCCTAGGAAGCTGAAATTTGGTAGGTAGCTTTGTCGTATAGTCTAGATGTGCAATAAGACGGGATTTTTCGAAACTCCCACTACAACACCTGACATTGGCGAAAAAGGATTTTTTGCTTTCACGGCCATGCCTCGGCCCGCAAAGCGGGCGACAGCCCGCTAGTATACTATATGAGAGAAGTAAAAAGAGAAAAAATAAAGAAAGAAAAAAAAAAATACTTCCGATTTCTAATATTAGAAATTTCTCGGAAGTAAAAAATAAATACATAAATAAAATATGCCCTAACTAAAGGGCGGGGTTATCGTCTTTGGCAATCTCTTCAACTCAACGATAGTAAAGTATTTTATATGTAGGTATAAAATACTTTACTTTCGAAAAATGGTCAAATGGCGAAAAAGGTTTTTTTAATATGGTCACTTGGAGAGCTATGTTATGGGGTATTTTTCTTTTGGATACATTTTTTTTTTTCCAGGTTCGATATTTCCAAATATTTCCATTTTATTCCAAGGTCAACTTCACCACATTCGTGAAAGAAAAATGCGTTTCGGTACTTTTAAAGATAAACAATGGACTTAACCTGTAAAAGAACTGGAAGCAAGAATTTTCTTCTTCCACTTTATTTTTTTTTCTTCTTCCAAAAGAAAGGTTTTTCCTCTTCCAAAAGAAAAATGACTTGCTTCCAGTTTGTTCATTTTATTGTAGTTGCACCCACTTTGGTTAGAAAGAAAAGTACGGCTTTAGACTGACTTGAGGTATTCGAGTTTTAAGAGATTCAAATGTTACTTCTAAAACCAACTCCACTTATATCAATCCAATCTAGGTACTCTTACTCTAGCTGCTAGGTGGTATGTTTTTCCCTTAAATAAAAATCAACAACAACGAACACCATTTTTAAATTAATTTGGTTCTTGTTTGGTTTTAAATTAATATCTTAATGAAAAGTTCATGTGCTTCCGGGCACGCACCTAACACAGTAGCTGCGTTTGCCCTCTGCTCCTCAACACGTAAGGGTTGGGTGGAAGAGATTTTCATAGGCAATAACCCCGCCCTTTAGTTAGGACATATGTTTTTATATATTTTTCTATTCTTTTTCATGTTTATTGTAGTATATATTGTTTCCATTTTTTCATTGTTAAAATAATTATTTGTTTTTTTACATTATGTCCATTTATATCTAATAATAAAGTGTAAAATAATAATAATAACACCAACCATCTGCCTCAGATACATCCACCATCATTTTCCAATTTTTCTTCCAATAAGCCAATTCCTTTTTGACAAATCACTCCAAACTTTTCAACTGCAAATCTAATTAGCTCAGTGGTTAAGAACTCGCTTGGCATACGGAGGGTCCCAGGTTCGATCGCCGAGCCGACAAAAAAATTATATTCTAAATTTGGTTACAGCTGTTTGTCAGTGATACCTAAATGGGAAGTATTATGACACTTCTCGCCCATCAGAGGGGAGTCATACGACGGGATGGGCAAGCTACAACACAGACCACAAGCTTCTACATTATTATTATTATTATACTATTACACTTTATTAGATATAAATGGACATTATGTACAATACAAATAATTAGGTACATATTTTAACAATGAAAAAAATGGAAACAATATACATATTCAATAAAAATGAAAAACAAGAGCTCATAGTTCCTGTTTCAACCCGCGTGCGCTATCCACTCAATTCGCTGGGACTTCAAAAACTAGCGACCGACATTAACCTCACCCAACCTGAGCTGGGCCTGGAATAGTCAGCATCACGATGGTCCAAATAAACCTAAAATGAATCATTCAACATAGAATAAGGAGCCTAGATTTTTGATCTTACCGCCGGTGCATCACCGAGTCGATAAAATCCTTTCACCACCGTGATAAAAGTATAATCTACGTAATAATAATAATAATAATAATAATATTGCCTTATTTATTCTGCCCGAATAGGACAGTTAAAGTCCCATTATTCCAGCAGTAAGCTCAAGACACATACACATTATTATGTGGTAAACACCACAAATGGGAGGATAATTTGTCATGTCCCGGCTGGGTTTCGAACTCACGACTTCTGGAATCTCTGGATTCCCAGAGTGCCGCCTTTACCACTGAGCTACCGGGACAGAGGTATATACGTAGGTATATACCCATCTCACAGACACCAATTAATTATTAGTATCCATCCACTCCTAACTTCTTGACCTGTAATGGGTACATATTATACGTGACCTTTGATTCTTTTTGTTTATGTATCTAATTGATTAAACATGAAAGGTGTAAGTTTTCCGAGAGTAGATGCATACATGGTAATTAGTAATGTTGTGGCAAACAGTTGAAGATATATTAAATATTATAATGTATACCATATATATCTACTTAGTTAGTGACTAATAGTAATTGATGTTATGGACATCAAACACCTCGGCCGAGGTGTGAAGAACGCCTATACAAAGAAAGAGACAGCCCGGCAGAGTGTAAGGTTACGGAAAACATAGTTCCCATGCATTTCATGTACTTTCAGCCAGCGAAAAGTGCAACATGAATTTCAAAAATCGCGATTTTTATTGCAGAAATGGGCTCTACGTTGAAAAATAAGTTGATTTGACTCTTTGTTTGACTTCCTAGGCCACCGGGAACCCTATTTTCGAGACCCCCCAACAATCGTGAAAGACATGAAAAGATTCATAATTTTTTTTTTTTTTTTTTTCTGTTTTTTTTCATACGGATCCTTTGAGACCCGACTTCGTGTCTTTAACTTGGCACTGAAGATTAAGTGAGGTGTCTAAAGTGATCAAGATATAATGGAGATGAGCCCGGACCAAAAAAAAATTCTAAATTATAAGCGGGCGGCCTATTTGGGCGGCCTCGGGTTTTGGGAGCCCAAATCGGGAATTGAAGGATAATACTAATCTTAAGTGGTATCAAATGAAAGATCTTGATGAGCAGATACCAAATTTATTGATTTTATTCCTTCATCCGGTCCACTGGGTGGCACCTGGTGGCCTTTTCATTTTCTTTGGCGGGTAGGTACCTTCGAATCCTTCCTTAGCTTAGTGGTCAGATCTTGGCCAGTATGTATTTTTCGAGATGACCTCGCTCTCTCTCTGCAAAATTTTAATGTTTAATTTTCCAAGTATTAATTTAGTTCATTTTCCGTCCGTTTCTTTAGAAGATAACTTTGTCTATTGGTAGCATGATCGACCTGCCACCCAGTCGGCATGGGTTCGAATCCTGGCGGGGACGAAATTTTTTAGCTCTATATTTTCAATTTGGGCTTAACGTTGTTTTATTCTTCCGATCTTTATATTTGATCTTCATGACGACCCTATTACCCTCGTGAGGAAAATTTTAGTAGTTGCAGAATTGGGCAATGACCTGTGGCGGCATTACGAGATTGATTTTGGACAATCATGGTTGGATGGAGATAAAATATGATGAATTAGCTCTCATAATGTCGATGCTACTCACTAAAAGTTGTGACAAAGTAGTGACTTTGACCAAGTGGGTAGCATACTAGGCTTGCACGCACGATGACTTGGGATTGATCCCCTTCAGGGAAGTTTTTTTTTTCTCTGTCCATTATGTCCGGGGTACACTCATACCTCGTGAGGTATTGATAAGGGACGTCACCACCGAGTTCTCTCCCGCTCATGGTTTTATCAACACCAAATTGTCTCCCGTCGCGTCGCTTGCATTTTTACCTGATTTTATACCTACATAGTTTAGGCCTAGCATAAAAATTATAATCGAAACACCTAGGAATCATTGATATAGACCTGAGGCATGGCCTTCTATGTATTTTTCCTAACCCTATGATAAACCCAAGGCATGGCCTATATATTTACCTAACCCTACTATAAACCCGAGGCATTGCCTTCTATGTATTATCCCTAACCCTACTATATTCCTGAGGCATGGCCTTCTATGTATTTTACCTAACTCTACTATACACTGAAGGCATTGCCTTTCATTAGTTAGAGATTTAAGAGATTTCCTTATAAAAGGCCGATTCTTATATAAAAATGATAATTTTATAGTTTTCATTTTCTTAAATACCTAATGTAAAAAAGCATGGTCTTATTTCCGGGAGAGATACTCGTGGTGACCCCTGCAAAAGCCGGAGAGAATTCGGGTAAGAAAAGGTCAATGGGAGAGAACTCATTACCTCACCTTGATAAGGTGATTACAAATTAATTTCTTTGGGATTTGTAAATCCAAGTGTTTTAGTGTCCCTCATAGGAGGCTCCGAGGTCTATTTAGCATTGAAAGATAAACCTAATCATGTTGAGTATAGGATCAAAAGGTCTTGCATTGCAAATTTATATATTATTTACTCACTTTAGGGACTCAGGGGGCCAAATCTGTGATCCAAATACATATTGACCTTAGAACAATTAAATACGTACTGCTAAAACTATATCTTAAAAAAAAGACAACATGGTACATTCACATTTTCCCAGCTTATTTATTTTTGTTATTCATAATGTTTCAGTAGTGAATGAACCTATATTTTCGTACAAAAAGAACTGATATCCCCCCAAAAACACCACTTCGTGGTTAAAAAAAGAAGAACGCCTCACTCAAAAGAATGATTATAATTAGCTAAAAATAAATGATATCAAATTGAGAACACCTTACCCCCTCTCTTTCTATATATCTCTGCACTCCTCTCTGAATTTATTCCTCTTATGTTTATCTTTCTTTATCCTTTCTAGGGGTCATCCCAAACTTGATTTCTCTTTAAATTTACTTGTTGCACGGCAATAAAAAATGGCGGTCGCGGTGTAATTTTCTCGATTCAAATCAAATAAGTTCAGAAAAATCATACTCCGACCGCCATTTTTTATTGCCGTGCATCAAGTAAATTTAAAGAGAAATCAAGTTTGGGATGACCCCTAGAAAGGATAAAGAAAGATAAACATAAGAGGAATAAATTCAGAGAGGAGTGCAGAGATATATAGAAAGAGAGGGGGTAAGGTGTTCTCAATTTGATATCATTTATTTTTAGCTAATTATAATCATTCTTTTGAGTGAGGCGTTCTTCTTTTTTTAACCACGAAGTGGTGTTTTTGGGGGGATAAATATTGTCTAGTACAACTTTCTCACTTTTCTGTTTACACAAATACCTTCACTGACTTGTATAATTGTATAATTACATAGTGTGTAGAAGGAGTATTTATTATACTATAATATTTGTGGTGTGTATGACCAACTGAACATAGATGTTGACATGCACCACTATAATCTAATAAAAGATAGATAGATAATATTTCCTATTCTAGCTGACTGTTTGACATTCCCTCTGTATATGAACTCATTCGTCGTATGTATTTGAGACAAATAGTTCCAACTGATTTCAATTCGTGGGAATTTGATTTCCTCTCCTTTTTATTTCTGGAAAATTTGTTTCAGTTTCATATATTTGAAGACAGTAGCAGAGATACAATAATCTAAAGAGTGCTCTTTTCAGCAAGATGGCGACACACCAGGCCCACATTCTGCGCCACAACATTCGTCTCATGCACCTGTTTGGTTTGGTCTCCTTGCAAACCTACCCGGAACCATGGAAAAAACCGACTCCATTCCTACTACTCCAAGTTTGTCGTCCTTCTACTGATGGCTCATTTGACCAGCATTGTCGCGAGCGTCTTTGTCTACAGCGTGAAAGACGTCACCGAATTTGCGGCACGGTCGAAAGAGGTCATGTGCGTCATAGCGTCCGTCACCGAGCTGTTTATGATTCGTGCCCGCTTCAAGGATTTCGAGGAGATGATCGCCATGTTTGAGAAGTTGCTGTGGCATCACGGGAGACATCGGCTGGTGACGCGAATGAACTACAACGAGAAGTTGGCGTTGAAGATTTGCATGACGGGCATTTTATCAGGGGTGGCCGGTGAGTTTTTAACACTTTGAGCCCATGAATACCATATATGACCATAGCTGACATTTCACAAAGGACATGAGTAGTATGAGTACCATATATGACCCTCACCCGAAATTTGACTGTGGACATGAATACTCTATATGGTATTCACGACTTTCCTTTACTTTGAAGACATGAGCACTCTTTATGGTATTCGTTTCTATGTGTTTCTCATAGGGAATAGTTTCTAGTGATGGTCCTTGGGAGCAATGTATGACTGTTGGGTTCTGAAATTTGTGGTCCCTCGTGCTCACTAGCCGATCCCAGTTCTGGGACTCAAAGTGTTAACCGAACACAGTGAGGGAGCGAAGCGACCTCACAGAAGATTTTACCTGCTCTCTAAGTAAAAAAAAAGTAAGGTTAATGGTAAAATAAGTTTTCGATTAAAATTTTACATTAGCGATTGTTGTGAGGAACGAGTACCTGTAGGTATATAACATTTTCAAAAAAAGTATTAATAATTTAAACAATCAACCGACCTCAGTAGCTTGATCGATAAGACGGCGGACTTGTAACCTGGAGGTCGGTGGTTCAAGTCCCGGTTTCAGCGTAGATTTAGTAAAGCGAATTCGAGTAGTTGTGATATCACGAAAGTGACTAACACAAAATATATGATAATAAAAATAAAATTAAACTATCGTCTGTCCCGGTACCTCAGTGGTAAAGGCGGCACTCTGTAAATCCCAGGTCGTGGGTTCAAAACCCAGACGGGACATGACAAGTTATCCTCCCATTTGGGATTTTTACCACATAATAATACGTCTTGGGCTTACTGCTGGAATAATGGGACTTTAATAGTCCTTATCGGGCAGTATAAATAAGGCGATATTATTATTATTATTATATTATATTATTTCGAAAAGGGACTGATTGCAACCTCACTTCTGATTTCTTCTTTCCTCAGTCATCATGACCATCCCGTTTCTTCCCAAAAGCCAAGCGACGCTCGAGTTCACCCAGCGCATCTACCATCTGAAGTACCCGCTACACACATTCGACATCCCTCTGTACATTCCCTACTGTGACCCGAGCGTGCCGCTTCTGTACGCCATTCTCTACTTGACGCTGATCTACGTGGCAACGCTGCACTGCGTCAACGTAATCAGCATCTACACCCTGGTCGTGATTCCGTTCTACGACATGAAAGTCTACACGAACATTCTGTGTGAATACGCGTCCGCCATTGGAGGAACCCATCTGGACTTGGAAGGACATCCAGTCCTCTACAAGGACCTGAGAACCAACGAGTTTGTTGTGCGAAATAGGGTCGAGGTTCCGAACATGGAAACGAGCCGTTCTGAAGCTTTTGTTGTTGAAAAAGAATCGGAGGTTGAGGTGGAATTAAATGAATTGAATGAAATTAAGGCGGAGAAAATGGATTTGAAAGCGGATGCAATGGAACTCCAGGCGGAGTCAATGAATGTTGACGCGGATGCAATGGATTTGCAGGAGGAGTTAATGGAAGTTCAAGCGAAGATGGAATTGAAGGCGGATGATATGGTTGTTGATGCGAGGAAAGACAAGACACCGGTTGAAACGGATGAGAGTATTTGGAGCCAGGAAGTCTACGACTATCACTATGTGAAACAGGTCGTGCTCTTCCATAAGACACTGCTCCTCTGTAGACACAAGGTAAGATGAATGAATTCCATTGAACTAGCCTACTTCGAAATAAAAAATACTTCCGAATTTATCTACCGATATTGACCATATTGTGTTCGTTTACGTTAAAAAAAAATCTGGTGTAATATCACACGACTTTACTGTCTTATCCCCCGAAAAGATGCCAAATTCCGCCACTGTTGACTCAACGGTAAGAGATAGCAAAAAAATGAATGGCAAATTCGTAATCAGCACCTCAAAATCATTAGATTTCATAAGTCATCGGTAAATTAAGGCCGAGGTCCAAAAAGTTCAACATATCAAACAAATGATAAGAATAGACCCCTATTATTTTTTAAAAAGAAAAAGTTGTTCTATAAATTTTTGGTATCTTTTATCGTTCAGCCTGAACCGTCAAACGCCGCCAGGTGGCGGCTACAAAGCCGCCATTGGCGGAACCGATGTCGAAAAGCGTCCACTCTATAAATAAGCTCTATACACCAAATTTCAAGACTCTATCTCTTACCGTTCTTGAGATATCTTGTTCACAGACACACACACACGGACCAATGGCTGAAATTTTGGGTTTACGTGTTTTGGCACTGAAAACTGAGAGTATGGGTGACTCCATTACTTGCCTTTTTATAGGATAAGGAAAGTAAAAAATTAGGTGCATGCTTTTAAAGGGGGTTAATTCTGTTTTTTTTTTTTTTTTTCTCCAATATTCTTCTTCTATTCTTCCAATATTCCAGTCTGTCCCGGTAGCTCAGTGGTAAAGGCGGCACATTGTGAATCCAAAGACTTCAGAGGTCGTGGGTTCGAAACCCAACTGGGACATGACATGTTATCCTCCCAATTGGGATTTTTACCACATAATAATATATTATGACTTGGGCTTACTGCTGGAATAATGGGACTTTATTAGTCCTAATCGGGCAGTATAAATAAGGCTATATTATTATTATTATTATTTTCAGCAAAGAACTGAAAGCTGTGGAGCTAGAGCTGGACCGCCTGATGGAGGCAGACCGCCTCAAGGGTGTGGAGGCGGTCTTTTTTTTGCGGTGAATTATTATTATTATTTTCCCCCACAGCTTGACACTTGCAACGGCCGCAGTCTCCAGATCCGCTGCATAGTCTTCATCGTGCTGATCGTATTCAGCGTTGTCGCCTCTCTCTTCTCCCGCGAACTGCCCAGCGTCTACCGTCTGCAAAACCTTCTGGTGACCCTCATCATCATCCTCGTCGTGTTCGTGATCTGCGCATGCGGCGAACTCATCGCCTCGTGCAACAGAGACGTCGTGCGAGCCGCCTACGACAGCCAGTGGTACAGATGTGCGAGCCGCACACGACGGGCCGTGAGCCTCCTGATGCTGTTCAATCAGGCGCCGCGATACCTGATGGTGTTCAAGATTTTTCGCCTCGATCATGATTTCATGGTGAGACAGCTGCGTATGAGCTGGTGTGTGTTTAACTTGGTCAGTACCATTAGGCAGATTCATAAGTAGATTAGTATCATTAAACACCTTATTAGATATAAAAGACATATGAATAGTTGTCTAGAAGAACCACCTATGTGTTTTTGGGCACTTTTCAGTAGGGTACTTTTAGTAATACCATTGATGCAGCACCCAAATGCTCTGTTTTGACGGAAAAAAGACGAATAAAAATGAGTAGGAACAAAAAAAATTGTATGCTGACTTCTCTAGTGATTCTAGACTTACACATAGGTTCCATTTTTGAAGAAAAAAAATCGAAAATTTTAACATTGGTGGTTCTTTCAGACAACTATTCATATGTACAGTACAAATAATTTACATAAAAATAAAAATACTTACTTTCGTTTGGTCCGGGTGGGATTTCCTGCCGAAGTCGAGGGTCGAACAGGGGCGTCTTCAATCTGGAACAGATTAGTGAAGCTCTTGCTGCTCCGCATGATGGCTCAGGAAGTTGGCACAGAACTTCAGATCCAACTAAACTATTTCCAAACACTTACATAATATAGCTGTGTTTTTTTTTAATTTGGTTTCAACGTCGCGCGTCGCTTTCAACTGCATATATTAATATGAAAATTTCAAAGTTTCTTAAATTAATTTAATATCTTTCGTTATTGTTATCTTTTTATCACTTGCTTATTAAATTTTGTGAATGGCATACGATAAATAAAATAAAATTGGTATGTTTTGTGAGATTACTCACGATTAGCAGCTAAATGGGAATATTGTGACACTTTTCCCTCGATTAGAGCTGTGGTAAGATACTCGCTTATCATGTGGAAGCCCTGAGTTCGGAACACTTGAGCCAACAAAAATTCGTGTTCATAATTGAGTTACACAGTTCTGTGTTAAGGATACTTTCCGGTTTGCTCGTATTAACCCAGCATCTAATGTCTTTAATATCTATTCTAGGTACCTACTAATAAGATCTAAAAATTTTGTTTCTACCTTTGTTATACCCTACGTCTTAATAACCGAGTCTTATGAAGGTGCCTATAACTTTGATTATTTTTTTTTTATTTTTTTTTTTTTCAGATAAAATATAAATTTAACGTTTTTAGAGTTGGGGCAAAATGTTTACATGACTTAGAAAAAAAGTCACAACTGACTAGGGATTCTCAGCATTACGAATATCCAAATTTTGTCATTTTCCAATATCCCCATATTTAATAGAAAAATGTAACTGAAAAAAGATAAAATTATGATGCGACTCAACCTAACTTCAATTATAAAATAATTAAGTTTAGTAACAAACAACCCATACATAGGTACTATTTCTGTTAAACTGTTAGCATAATGGGACTCCCTGTGTAGAGCCGACAGTCTAAATAAAGCACTACTATACTATACTATTTCAGAAATAAATTCGCTCACCAATTTTTGAGAACAAAAAGCTCACAAAAGTTTTTCGGATAATTTTCTTGGCACGCACATTTAAAGTTAAGAAAGTTGAAAGCTCTCATCCATTTCTATGCGTGTTTCAAGGAAGAACACCCCCACCTAAAAAAAATTCATTACTAGGCAGGAGGGAAGTACCTACCTAAACGCACCCCCCATAGTATAATACTCGCACTGCTGTTGTTCCAAAATAATGGGTTGGGGGTAACTAAAGAAGTTCAAGTGACTGGAAATAAAAGTTTGTTCAATATCTTGTGACGAAAATAGTTCTTTTTCTTTATTTTTTGAACATGGTGTTTATATTCGACATCCTAATGTGAATATGTATTTTGAAACACTTTTAAAAGTCTAGGATTCAAATTTGGATGACTATGAAATAGTCGAAACTTAATTCGGGAAAAGAAAGTCATCAAAATTTCAATCCTATAGACATATAAAAGTGTTTCAAAATATTCTCTTCTTTAATTTGGGTTCTAACGTCGCGTCGCTTTCAACTGCATGGTCATATCACGATTGGGGTTGTACCCTCCATTTGCAGGAAACTCACAAACCTGTTACCCATTTTAAACAGCCCAGCATGGGCTGGGTCGGAATCCCAGCATCACGAAGTCTTCACCTCGCTGAATGTTGCTTAATTTCGGTGATCCTAGGAGTATCGGGGCATTTTAAAAGATAGGGGGAGACAAAAGATTCGTCCACCAGTATATTATCAAGAGGTTTGACCTCCCGATACCTTGTAGAATAACTAGAGATCTCAGCTCTGCCAAGATATTTTCCATGTTGTTCTTCGCGAGTGTAACAGCTTGTGATTCCCAGATATGAGCGAATCCCAGTTCTACTAGTTGACCTTTGAATTGTGAGACCCAGTTATATTTGATGACATTGGCTGATTTCAAGTCCCATGTACACAGCTCCAGGTAGCATAATTTTGGATATCTTTCTTGGGCCATTTGAGTAGTTAAATCCACCAACATAGCATCCGATTGAATATTTGTAAAAAAAACACTGCCAATTATGGACACAATACTTCCTCGTGATTGCTTCGCATTGTAAACACGTGCCAATTTTGAGATTTTATAGAAAATTACTCGTATCTCCAAAACGGCTCAACCGATTTTCTTCAAATTTGTTTTATATGGTAGAATATCGTTTTTTCTACATTCTAAATTCCACAAAAAATTCTGTATCGGCAAGTCGTGGTCCTTATTTTTTACTTTTTTGTCCAAAATTTCGTATTTTCTTAAATATCAGAGTCAAAATATAATTAATTTAAAAATAAGTAATAATAACCTATGTAAAACAATAATATGCATATTTTTACAAAATTTCATCGAAATCGGGTGTACCGTTCACGAGATATAAGCGTTTAAGTAAAAAGTTAGTGGTCAGGCGCATGGTCTCTTTCACCCAGAACCGCTGGTATGAATTCAATGAATTTAAAATAGGACCATCTACAGAATATCATCTAGATGTGTGCAAAATTTTATCAAAATCGGTCGAGTAGTTTCTGAGATTTGCGCGTTACAAGGAATCGTTTTAACAGACCGACGGATCGACAGACCGACAGACGGACACAAAACCAAATTTACTCAGTAGGTTATGAAACGTCCAGAAATATGAAAAAAATTGAAATCGGAGCAAAAAAATAACGAACACAATACTTCCGATTTCTAATATTAGAAATTTCTCGGAAGTAATAACTTGACAGTTCCCATTTCTAGTCTGATATGAATAGTTCGGGGTATTACGTGGCAGGCAGTACAAGCTTAAAATATATAGCTACATTTTGAAAATTTCAAAGTAGGTATCAACATGGAACGGTAACATTATGTAACAAAAAAAAGAAGAAAAAAACATATCCCTCAAGTGAACGCCCTAAATATTAGAAAGTTTACCTTTCATCATACCTACTGCGGAAAAGTTCAAGGGGCGCCGCTCATCTGCACTCCCTGCAAACTTTCAGGGAAACGGCGCCCCTGGGCTGCGTTTTTCCTCAGGCGTGGGTTTTTCTCTCAAAATTTTGGGTGGTATGCAGAGATTGCAGAGTCCTCACTGTAGGAATGCCTGGGTCATTTGTCCCTTCAGCTGATTTTGTTATTCAGAGACGTTTGTTTAAAGCGTCTGTGCGCATGTGCATTCAGATGTTTCTTTAATAAATAATTGTCAAGGTCGAAGTATTCCCTATAGCAAGCTCGGGAACACCCTACAGTGAACCCTAGGGTATAGGGATTACTAAATCGTCTCTGCATACCAGCCTTTGTCTTGTACCTAGACGTACGGAAATGTGTACGATATTCTAAAATTGACGTACGGTAAATCCAATAAAAATATACGGTAATATAGTTTGGCAACACTGGTGTTTTTATTTTCCTTGTTTTTGTTTACGTTTCAGAATGGGGGTTGCTGATTAGAAAACAAATGGAAAACAATTAGCAGTTTTATACACAATTAAAAAAATAAACTACCTAATATTCACCTCTGTAAAAAGAAAGTAAGTGTTTTAATTTTCCACATAGTCCCTTGAAACTTTCACATCATGGGTTGTGATGGAGGCACGATCCCCAAGAGGGATGAGTTGGTGAAGGTGAAAAAGAGGCCAGAACAGAAGGACAAAGCTAGTGAGTTGAGTTTCAAGTGGTGTCACTGTGCCATCACCCAACAGGAACTGCAGGTCCCTATTGTTGCATGCATGCTGGGACGTCTATACAGCAAGGACTCGGTCATTGAAGCTCTACTGGATCGAAGTAAAATGCCAGAACACGCAGCTCACATTAAAACTTTAAAAGATATCAAGGATTTAACGTTAACTACCAACACTGCGTACAAAAGAGGAGCTGAGACAGGAGATGGTTACATTGACAGGCAAACCTCGGAATATATGTGCCCAACCACTGGGATAGAAATGAACGGCAAGTTCAAGTTTTGTTTTCCTTGGAAATGTGGTTGTGTTGTTTCAGAAAGAGCTTTGAAAGAAGTGCGAAATACTATTTGTCACAAATGTCAAACCAATTACTCTGAAGATGATATTGTTATCCTTAATCCTAATCAGGCTGATTTGGATCTCATGACAGTACGCATGGAAACTAGACTTGCTCGAATGAAGGCAGAGAAGAAATCTAAGAAAGCCTCTAAAGCTAGCTCTGTTACAATTGAGGCAGAACCTAAACAAAGCACTAGTAATAGTAGTAATGTGAATGAGGCAGAACCTAAACAAAGCACTAGTAATAGTAGTAATCATTCCACTCTAGATACCACATCAAGTAGTAGTATTACAACTGGAGAAGTCAAGATAAACAAAGACTTGAAAAAGAGTGATGAATCATCATCTAGCAAACGCAAAAACACAATCCTCCCAACAGGAGCCAAAGAAATTGAAGACCCTGCATTCAAAAAGGCCAAGTCTTCATATAGTGTTGCCAAAGATGGTAATGCTTCCACTGTGTACAAGTCTCTGTTTACTTCATCAGACAAAGCTAAATCACAAACCAGAGCACATTGGGTGACATACAACCCATTCTACAATTGAGAAATAATCTGTGCTTGTATGGCATCTTGAAAAACTAAAAAGGAAAGAAATGGAATTACCCAAAATTTTCAATAAATAGTTAGTTTTCAGTGCTGAAACACATTTTAGGGTCTTTGGATTTAGGCTCTAGGAGCCTAAATCCAAAGTTTCAGTTATTGATCTGTGTGTGTAAACAAAATCTCAAGAACAGTATAAGCTAGACTTTAAATTTAGCATTTATACCTAATGCAGGAAGAGGATGTAACATGAAACTTTTTCTTGAAATTGGTGCTAACAGAGGCGTCCTTTAATGTCACATAGTAAATTCTGCTCTTCATTATTTGAAGCACCAGAAATAAAATTTGGTGTGGAAACAAAAATGAGTCTACCAGATTTGTAAAAGAAAAAAACCAAGTTTTACTTTTTGAATAACATTATATTTTTCAACAACCCTTAAGGATTCCTCCAAACACTTCAGCACACCAATTGACAAAAATTATTTATTTTTTTGAAGTATTTACACATACAATAGCAGGTAGTGCCATGTCATATTTCAGTTTTTCCTCATCTGTTTTCCCAACATTTAATAATACACCAAAGTCTTATAACAAACTGATTACAATGTGTTTTTTGTAAACTGACAAAAGGCTGATTTATATAACAGGATTGAATTTAACATAAGCCAGAACAGACCTTCCCTCAAATTGGAGTTTCAACCAATTGCTATATTCACTATAACCTAATTTGAGTGACAGTTTGGCTTACTGTAAATTCAATCCTGTTTAATAATGTGGCCCTAATATTTATTTCATTTTTTGCTTGCAGGTCTTAAAATAAAATATAGCTATATAATTTTGTTGAAAACTAATTGAATATTTTTCTCTCTTTGAAATACCTAATGCTCTAAATTTTATAAATGTGAATTTATTGAATCATTATTTAAAGAGTCTAATAATAAGAAAAAAAGCTTGTTTGGACTTATGTATCTTGGACTACTGACATTAAGGGACTTTTTTGTGGCCCATGCCCATTTCAAAAGGTCATAAGAAAAAATAATAATATTGTGGCTCTTCTTGTTCTTCAGAAGAGGGAATAATCCAATTAGTACAAGCTACAGAAACTGTAACCAAACCATCTAAACTGGCCCATTTTATTGCTTCAAAATAAAATGGTAAAACATTCTTTGAGTTTTAAAAAATATATTCTTGTCAATATAAGAATAACTACTGACTTTTTTTGTCTCAATTAGAGACAGCAGTTAATCCTCTTATACCAACAGTTTAATAAATCACTTATGGCTAAATTATATTTATATCACTGCACATTTTAGTCCAACTTGGACAGTCTGGCTTATTTTTGTTAGAATCCCTTTTTTATTTAATGATTCTGCATTAATACTGAATACAGATTTTTGACCATCTAAATATCAATTTTCTAACAATGATTGCATAATTATTTACAATAATTGTAAATCAGTTAAATCTAGCGGTAGAGATGATCAGCATGAATATTGGAGGCAATTTCACTTTCCCACTTGTCTCCATTGCTGAGAAGTTTATCCTTGTTGTAGAGGAGTTCCTCATGGGATTCTGTTGAAAACTCAAAGTTTGGGCCCTGTGACAAAAAGAAAAGAAATTTGAAAAGAGGAAACAAAAACATTACTGTAGAATGTTAATTTTGTATGAGCACTGATTTCCTTAAAAGTATTAAAAATTTTTTTTGATAAAATTGAACTTTTTGGTGTCAATGACTACCTATCCAATCTTAAAAATAGAGGCTGAAGATAGCTCAGCTCCCTCAAAATTTACCAGCTATTCCTCCATGCCTATTTTTATTTAAAATTTTCAATCCACATCTTTGTGTGCTTTTAGGACACAATATTGGATGACTATAAACTAGGGTAGGGTTGGTCAATAAGGACCATTAATAATAAATAAATAACTAGTTTACTCACTAAAGGAATACAAACAGATAACAGACAAGCCCATTTAAACAAGCCAGGCCAGCTTGCAGTTTGCCTAATAATCCCTTAACACGTATGAGACGGGTCCTATTTTCTATAGTTTTTACACTGGGATGGCTTCAAATTAGGGTATGTGTTCCAAATATGACAACATCAAAAAAAAAATTGGGATGGGCGAGTACAAAAATATATTAATAATAGCATTATCTGTGCCCACCGGTGGGCACGCTGTCTCATACGTGTTAAAAATAAAAAGGTCAAGTTCTGATGATGGTTAATCACAACAACACCAACAAAAAGCTGGTTACAACAACAATAATTATTCCATTACCTCAACAATGGCATCCACAGGACAGGCTTCCTGGCAGAATCCGCAGTAGATGCACTTGGTCATGTCAATATCATAGCGGGTAGTTCTCCGACTGCCATCTGCTCTTTCTTCAGCTTCAATAGTGATGGCCTGTCAAGCAAATTATAATAATTGTATCACCTTCATAATATTTATACTACCTGACTAAGACAAATAAGTCCCATTAACCTAAGAAGCCCAAGACATACATAGTCAAAGTACAAATGGGAGGATAACTTGTCATGTCCCAGCTGGGTTTTGAACACACAAGCTCTGGATTACAAGACCAACACATTGACTACTGAGCTACCAGGACCAATTAACATTTATATTTTTGATGATTTATTCTTCAATAAATTCTTGTATGCTGTAGAAAACTTATTTTGGAACATGACATTGTATATGTATGTATAAGGTTTTATTATTACTGT
The DNA here is from genome assembly GCA_024516035.1 of Bactericera cockerelli. Taxonomy (NCBI): domain Eukaryota; kingdom Metazoa; phylum Arthropoda; class Insecta; order Hemiptera; family Triozidae; genus Bactericera; species Bactericera cockerelli. The sequence continues at coordinate 8,677,478 of CM044962.1, read as the reverse complement.
GTCACAACAGTAGTGGGTAGCTCAGCATTACAAATCTATTATTTGTTTGTTATGTACCTATCACTTACCTGAGCAGGACAAATAGCTTCACACAGTTTACAAGCAATGCATCTTTCTTCTCCAGAGGGGTACCGTCTCAATGCATGCTCACCACGGAATCGTGGGGAGAGGGGTCCCTTCTCAAAAGGATAGTTGATGGTGGCAGGCTCCTTGAAAATGTGACCAAAGGCAACAAAGAATCCTGAAATAAACATATCATTGTTCATTTATAGCAAAGATTTTTTGTTGCTCCCTTAACAAAAATATCTGCAAATTGCTCACTCAACAAAAAGTGCACAAATTGTAATATGGAATCTTTCATATGCTAAAAGCCCAAATTTATACTTTTGAGAAAGCATGAAATGTTCAGTCCATAAAGTTTAAAATCCAACTGAATGATTCCTTGTATTTTTAGTCATAAAAATTGTTGGTATTTGACTATGTGGCACTGTTCTACCCACAGGCAGCAAAACAGAAGTGAACTTTTGTAATAAAGCTTTAGGATCAATGAAAATGTTGAGATTATATACTTCACAATTTTTACCTCTCATTATCTCTGTGAGGAAAGATGTATGAGTCCCTCGGTCAAGAATATCTTTCCATGCTAGAGACTGTTCTTTTTCATTGACATATTTGTAATATGATCTTCCTGTTACTGCTAATGTTTTTGGAGTTACTAAAACAAAAAAAATACAAATGATGATTCAGAAAGGTTGGGAAAAAATTGGGTTTCCATGGGTGTGAGAATGAGAATTTAACGAAGACAAACGATCAAGTGTGATTTTAAAATCCTTTGTGGTGGAAATCTACTCACTTCCACAGTGAACTAATCAGATGATTTTTCCAACTAAACAATGAATCCCTCCTCAGTAAAAATTTCCTATCTTGATTTATATTTACAACAAAAAAAAATATCATCTTACTTTAGCCATAATTTTTTTGACATTTTTTTCAAAAAATGTGCCTATTTAGAGTCAAAATGTGACCTTTTTCCTGGTAAAGCACTTAAACTGGAAGAGATTCTGAAAACAATTTTATTTTTTACTGTTTAACATTGTTCTGCTTCTATACCGTAATTTTATTTTCGAAAAACACAAATTTTCTGAGAGAAAAAATACTTTGGATTAGGTAGGAAAAATTTTCACTCCGTTTAATTTAGAAGTGAGTGTATTAACAGGGGCTTTTTGTAATTAGCTTCTATTGATTTACATAAAATATATAGTTGTGATGTGGTTTTAACTTTGGTTCTTAAGCTGTCACAGCTACATAACCTCACCCAGCCTGACCCTAATAGTTTGAAGACTACTGGATTCATAAAGGCATGGAAATGACATGCTCAGTATTGCTTTACTGCATTCTTGAATATACCTAAATAATAATCATGTTGTATCCCTGATGTACCTAAATAATAGTATTGGTCAATGTTGAGACACATTTTTGTTGTTGTTGTTGTCGAAGTTGGTTACTTGACTTCAGTGTGCTTATGTTGTAATAATTATATAGGTACACAAACACCAGCATTAGACAACATTGAGCAACCAAATTTTTGTCAAAGTTGACTGCTGGAATTTATTCTTTTTCTTTTATACACCTTATCCCAATATTTTCTGGGGTTCACATTCCCATCTTTTTCATGGCTTTCTATGGAGGAATTTCCATTATTGTATTCTGTGCTCCAATATTATATCCATACAGACATTAGTGTAGAGTAAACTAACAGTAAACTGTACAGCTCATTTGAGAAATAAAATTTCGACCAAGTTGACCTTACCTCTTGAACACACTGAGTACAGCTTGACTCCAGTCAACATCTTCTCCATAGTGATAAGCTATACGACTAGAGTAGAGTACACTGACACTGACAGATTTAGTGGTATAGTACTAACAGAGATATAGAAAGATCACTTTACTAGAACATTATTTTGATAAGATGAAGAAATCAATTTTCATTCGGATAATCAGCCAAATCCCATTGATTAGAAATTTAAAAATATTTCAATCAAGAAGATAAAAATACAGTGTTGTAAAGTCTACTAAAAAATCATTTGAAAATTATTTATGCACAAACATTACACAAACTTAATTATTATGCACGGTTGATAGAAAACCAACCGAGATATGACAATTTTTCCTCCCATTTCGGATTTTGACCAAATAATATGAGGAAAAAATAACTAGTACCTATATTTATTTCTGTGTGAAAAGAAAAAAAAAGGAAATATATTTTACTTTATTATTAGTACTAGTCATTGGCACATAACTAGTCTCGGTTTTTTGACATTTTCATGTCTTTGCTCTGGCACATAACCAAAATTATGTAACGAAATTATGTAACGAAATTATGTAACGAAATTATGTGACGAAATTATGTAACGAAATTATGTAACGAAATATTAAATTGACATTTTCATGTCTTTGCTCTGGCACATAACCAAAATTATGTAACGAAATTATGTGACGAAATTATGTAACGAAATTATGTGACGAAATTATGTAACGAAATTATGTGACGAAATTATGTAACGAAATATTAAATTATAACATGAAAATGTCCCAATGGTTGCAGACTGGAATTATTGCTGTGAAACCTTTCTGGGTGAAATTTGATGAGGAGTTTGATTTAAGAAATTGTGAAGAAGGTACGTAATTTACTAATCACGTGTGTTTATACAAGTAGTTGCACATATAAGAAGCTGGCACAAATTCAATCGATTCAGCAACTTTTACTTTTTTTGACGATTGTGAAGATAGCAAAGAATATCTCAAACTGCAATTTTTTGCATTGTTACCAATTGAAAATTTGAGTTTGTGCATGACAAGATGATTTTTTGTTCACTGATAACGCATAAAAAAAGCTTGCTGAATCGATTGAATTTGTGCCAGCTTCTTATATGTGCAACTACTTGTATAGACACACGTGATTAGTAAATTACGTACCTTCTTCACAATTTCTTAAATCAAACTCCTCATCAAATTTCACCCAGAAAGGTTTCACAGCAATAATTCCATGGTGTTTTCCTTTAAAAAACTAGTTCAAAATGCGTATTGAAACGTGTTATTTTTGTTCTTCCAAAATCTATCCTGGTCACGGCATTCAGTTTGTTAGGAACGATTGCAAAGTGAGTAAAACTTACCATAGGTATACCCACCAACATCAGTGCAATGTTTCCAGTCAACTACACTTGAAAAGTTGGCTCATATAGTATAATATATGTATTTCTATGTGCAATCATTGCGATCAACCACTGTGAGGACTTGGGCTTTTTCCTCTTAAGCCATGAAATCTTTGGGAAAAACTACTAGCTGGCCTTGTAAGGGTTGGATAGTCTGTTCTCTTTTTATTATCCTCTAGATTAATGATCTTCTCCAGTTTAACACCCTCCAGCTAGGCCCTATTATCAGTTAAGCTGGGATCTCACTGAATGCAATATTTTGTCCCAAATTTTGAATTGGGTTTGATCTCATTTGATTCTAAGGGTGGTATGCAGAGTCCTCACTGTAGGGATGCCTGGGTCATTTGTCCCTTCAGCTGATTTTGCTATGCAGAGACATTTGTTTAAAGCACCTGTGTGCATGCGCATTTTCCCTACGGCAAGCTCGGGACCACCCTACAGTGAACCCTATAGGGATAACAAAAACATCTGCATACCAGGCTAAAAGTAGAGTGGAGCATGGAATGTTGCACAACATTGTGAGACAAAATGTTGCTCTCAGTAAGATGAGTAGAACATTAGTCTGTTGTGAACTATTGTGTAGATATATAATTATTATTACAAACTTTACTAGTGTAAAGATATTAATACAAATACAGTGGAATCCCACTAACTTGAAATTTAAGGGACAGAAGCTTTATCTCTTGCATGAATTTTTCCTCGTTAATTTGAGTTTGTCACCTCACAATATTTAGACTGTGAGGGTTAAGTGGTAGAAAATGCTTTGGGCATTAACCTCACCTGGTGGTTATCTTTCACTAAAGAGTGTCATTATTATTACCTATTATTATTTGAGTATCAGGATATCTAGGTAATAAGTAGCTAAGTTCAATGAAGGCAAAAGAGTTATGCTAAAGTTAATGGGATATTTATTAGATTTTGAATAAGTGAGATTCTACCTTAATGGTTAAAAGGAAATATAAATTTGAATAAAATATAAACAATAAAATTTTAAGATAGAAAAATATATACATATGCACAGGAGGTTAAACAATACCAGACCCAACTGGTTTGATAAAATACTGTTTTCATTGGATATATGAGAAGTGACTATGTAATCGTATTTATGAAGAATAAGTAACTGTAGGTATATTTATTAATATTTTGACAAAGCAGTGTTAATTATATTTATTTTCATTTTTCAGGTTTTCAAATTCTGTAGGTCCAAATGCCACAAATTGTTCAAGAGGAAGAAGAATCCCAGGAAAACTGCCTGGACCAAAGCTTATCGTAAAGTGCGTGGAAAAGATTTGGCTGTTGATCCATCATTTGAGTTTGCCAAACGTAGAAATGTACCTCTTAAATATGACCGAGAATTCTGGACAAAGACAGGTAAAGAAAATTGTGTAATTTGGACGTCTGGGGTCCACTCATATTTGTGAGAAAAAGTGAACAGTTACTTGTAGAAGGAACAACCAGTTGCAGCATTACTATTATTGAGAAAATGCAAAATAATCTTGAAAAGAGGAGTAAGCTTTTAGTAATGCTGCATTATCCATAAAAGTTGTGAAGTAGGCTTGTGCATCAACACAAAAATATAACTTGCACAAGTTTAAAAAATAATAATGAATCTCTTTCTTTTATTTCAGTTGAGGCAATCAAGAAAGTGGAACACATCAAAACTAAACGACAAAACCTTTACTTGGCTCAAAGGTTACGCAAAGCAAGAGAAGTAGAAACTGCTCGGGATATCAAGGCTGTACAAAGAGACATTGCTATCCTCAATGATCCAACTGAAGGTAGGAGATTCTTGTTTTCTTTACTGTAATTTGTTAAAGGAAAAAAGGGAACAACATAATGGCTGGGTCAAGAGCTGAGTTTTTTTCTTCTCACTTGACTGAAAACTAGAACTTATTTAAGTAAAGAGAATGGTTCTTATGTGTAAAATGATAATATAGTAAATTTCCAATGTTGGTACATAGTACCTAATATTTTGTACCAAAATTATGTGTGTCTCTATTTGACAGCATTTTTTTATTGTAATAATCTGATATTATTTTAGTCTTCAAGTATTCCATTGATTTACTAACTAAATTATTTTTCTCATTTCAGCAATTAAAGCCAAGAAGAAGAGAATGGTGGAGGCGGGCATTGTAGAGGAGATTCACGAGAGTGAGAATGAGGCGGAAGAGAATATGGAGGTGGACACAACCACCTGGGAGACTAACCCGAGCAAGCTGACCTACGTCAAAATCTAAAACAGCACCCAAAGAAAACAGTGAGGGAAATGAAGCAAGATAACAGTGGAATAAGAAGAGTTTGCATTTTCCCACCAAGTTTATTTTCCATTTAACCCCATGTACATACATGTGCCTGAAAAGTGATATAATATTACATAACTTTGTTGTAGATAAGATTTTCAGATGGTTTTTTGTTTTGTTTCCATCCAGAATCACTGCAACTTTTACTTTCAATATTTTCTTTCTACATATTAATTCTCAAACTGTTGTCTTTTATTCAAAACAAAAATATACCAAAAAAGTTATCTAAAAAGGAAATTATAATACAAAAAACTTTCCAGGTGCATGGAAATACATGGGGTTAAGGGGAAAACAGCTTGGTAGGAAAATACATTTAATCAGTTACGTTGGTAACTACTCTTTAAAAATATGATTGAACAATAATCCTATTTGGAACACAAAAAAAATACACTGTTGTGATGTTCGCACCATATAATATCACAGGCAAACTATTTGCTCTTCTATTAGTTTTGAGAAATATTCCTAGTTGGTAAGAAAATACAAGAAACAAAAGAAGAGGACACTGGTGATTGTTGCTCATATACCTAATGGAAGGAATATACTACACCATAAGCACATTTGTCCTTTATGGCAACAAAATATAAAAGGCTGTGAAACTTTGATTTTTCATGATATTGAAAAGAAGAATAACATCAAGTTTCAGGAAGAGAAAACCTTGAAAATGAAACAAATCTATAACAGAAGCTGGTTGTAGTTTTGAAAATATTTAACCATTTTACGAAATAAAATTAACTGAAACAAATAACTTGTGTTGTACCTATTTTTATTTCATTTCATTTTTTTTTTTTTTTTTTTTTTTTTTTCACCATTTGGTATCATTTTTGAGGGGTAGCATAGTTAGAATTACCCCCTTTCTATTGTTAATAAATTAATAGTTATCGTCCTATTTGGGATTATATGTCATAATATGTCTTGGGCTTACTGCTGGAATAATGGAACTCTAATAGTCCTAATTGGGCAGTATAAATAAGACGATATTATTATAATAATAAGACTGATGGTTAGGTTATAGAAAATGCGTTGAACAATAACCTCGCCTGGTGGTTATCTTCAATCAAGAGTATTATTAATGCGCGTCCCGTCCATTTGCAGGACACTTCTTCAATGTATTTTCTGTTTAAACTGAATAATTTTGATCGGGTGACTACCCGATGCGTTGCGAGACGCAATCCCTTCTGGGGCTTCAGTTTCAGCTGCAAGACGTGTAGGTGGAATAGTACCGCCCTCAGTAGCTTGATCGATAAGGCGGCGGACTTGTAACCTGGAGGTCGGTGGTTCAAGTCCCGGTTTCAGCGTAGATTTAGTAAAGCGAGTTTGAGTAGTTGTGATATCACGAAAGTGATCAACACAAATATGATAACTTTACTTTACTTTTTACTTACCTTTAAAAATCCTCGACTGCATGGGCCGTGCTAAGATTTTTTTTTTTTTTTCAAAGTCAGTGTTGTATAACCTTTTTTATTTCGTAGCCATAAAACAGCAGCTACTGATGTAGACGCTTGTGGTGTCTATGTTGTAGCTTACCTCTCCGCTAGAATGCCTCCCCTCTGATGTGCGAAATGTGACAAAATATTTCCAATTTAGGTGCTGGGTCAACATGAGAGCACCGGAAATTATTCCTTACAAAGAACTGCAACCAAAAAATTAACACAATTTTTTGTCCGCTCGGCGTTTCGAACACGGGACCTTCCGCATGGCAAGCTATAGCTTTACCATTGAACTAATCAGAGACGGTACGAAGAGACGTTTTTTTTGTCCCTATAGGGTTGACTGTAGGGTGGTCCCGAGCTTACTATAGGGAAAACTTCGACCCTGACAATTATTTATTAAAGAAACATAATATATGCATGCGCACAGGCGCTTCAAACAAACGTCTCAGCATAACAAAATCAGCTGAAGGGACAAAAATGACCCAGGCATCCCTACAGTGAGGACTCTGCATACCACCAGCATTTCAATTAATAATAATAATATCGCCTTATTTATACTGCCCGAATAGGACAATTAAAGTCCCATTATTCCAGCAGTAAGCCCAAGACGTATTATTATGTGGTAAAAATCCCAAATGGGAGGATAACTTGTCATGTCCCGACTGGGTTTCGAACCCACGACTTCTGGAATCTCTGGATTCACAGAGTGCCGCCTTTACCACAGATCTACCGGGACAGGCAGATTTTTCATATAAAAATCACCTTTCTCATCTACTGGACTTAAATGTCCGGTATGTTCAATTCTTTGGGCGGTTCCCCTTGGGCATCATCAGACGTACACAACAGTTGTACAGACTCCCAATTCTTTCCTTTTTGTGTGCCCGTCCCGGTCCCTGAGAAACAAAGGGTTGGGTGGAAGAGATTGCCACAGGCAATAACCCCGCCCTTTAGGTAGGACATTTCTCTCTTTTTTTCCTTCTTGTATATTTCTTTAATCTTTTTGTTTTTCTTTATATTTCATTGTGTTCTACTGTATATATTTTTTGTTCTACCTAATAAAGCTTAAAAAAAAAAACCGGGACCATGGCATTTTGCCTCAGATACCTACCCTACCTAGTTTGTCCTAGTAGCTCAATGGTCAAGGCGTGGGTCTGGTAATCCAGAGGTCGCGGGTTCGAAACCCAGGCGGGACAAGACAAGTTATCCTTCCATTTGGTAATTTGAACCCATACTAAAATACGTCTCGGGCTGATTGCTGGATTACTGGGACTCACTACCATTGTTTTGATAATTCTTGCCTTTATTATTGTTAGGTTGTTTTTATTTTTTCATTATTGTTAGGCTGTTTTTATCTTTCAGTATTGTTAGCATTTTAGGATAGCTTTTATTATTCTTAGGTAAGTTTATTTTATTAGGGAACATGTAAAATGGATATTTCCGTCAATTTAATTAATAAAAAAAATAAAATAATAAACTAGTCCTGATCGCAAAGTATAAACAAGATGATAGTATTATATGTTCTCCAGGACTGGAAATATGTCGCCACTGGTGAAAAGTAATTGGTTTTCTAGAAATCCTTCTTCTGGATCAGTGCCACACAAGTAATTTAAAATTAAAAACCAATTAATCAGAAAGGAAATTAATTCCATGATTTGTTGTTTTACGATTTCGGTTCAATGACATGGCACCGGTGCCACCGGTTGATCATCTTGATTTTTTTTTCATCTGCTTTTTTAGTGTCAGCTTTCTTGACGATTGATGTGTTACCGGGTGATTTGGATTTGAAAACCCGTGAAGTGAAATTTGAATGTAGACTGAAGTGAAATTTCAAAGTGAAAAACTGCGAGACACTAAAGGGGCATTTTTCTTTTGGATAAAAAAAAAATTCCAGGTTCTAGGTATATTTCCAAATATTTCCAGTTTAGCTTCCCCACTGTTCGTGAAAGAAACATGCGTTTCGCTACTTGTAAAGATAAACAATGGACTTAACCTATAAAAGAACTGGAAGCAAGAATTTTCTTCTTCCAGTTTGTTTACCAAACTGGAGAAAAAGATTTTTCCTCTTCAAAAGAAACATGCTTCCAATTTGTTCATTTTATTCCAGTTGCATCCACTTTGGTTAGAAAGAAAAATACGGCTTAATATTATATCAAAATAATTTATGAAGATAGAAAACACTTGGCTTTTCTATCTTCAAATTATTTCGATGTTTATTTGTTTTTACCAAGATTTGTGTATAATTATAAGTTTTTCCTGAGTACCTAATTAAATGCTGAAAGAAAAATTAGATTAGATATTTTTATAAATGATTTACATTTTATTTTCTGTTTATTCTGATTTTACATTTGCCTACGAGAGATTTTCTGCCCGACACATTGCGGAAAACTGAATACGTAGTTGTGCCTGTGTTTCGTAATATTTTGTACGCAGTCATTTGTTTTTTATCATTAAAAAATCTAAAGGAATATAAAAAAAGGGAGTAGACCTTCAGTCTGGCTGGGGGACTATAAACAGGGAGTAGACCAGCCCTGGCTTGGTTCTGGGGGCCCTTGTCAATTATTAGCCTCCTTGTATAGACAGTGGTAGAAGTACTGAGTCATTCCTCCACTGTCTGGCTACCATCGTTCACGATGACACCACCCTATGATGATTAAAAAAATTCAACTGCATGGTCTTTCCTCCTCTGTCTGGCTACCATCGTTCACGATGACGCCACCCTATGATGATATGATGATGGTCTTATCACGACGAGAGTGTTACCATCCATTCTCAGGAAACTCACTAACCTCCCCCAGCCTGGGTTGGGCCGGAATGCCAACATCACGACGTCTTCAACTCACTGGTCGTTGCTTAACTTCGGTGATCCTACGAGAACCGGTGCAGTCAACGCGCCATCGACGCCTGGCGCTTTCAACTTTAATGTTCTCATACGTTGGGTTGGTTAAACGTAAGTTAAAGTTTCTGCTTGCCACATCGGAAACAACTGAATACATAGACGAATAAACGTGCCCGTCCCTTTGTTACAGGAAAAAACTATATGTAGAAATGGAAACACGAGACTTTTATTAACCGGGTTCTGCGGGCCCTTGTTATCTAATTATTAGCCTTCTTGTATAAACTTGACGGAAATGTCAAGTTTGGCGACCATCGAACACGATGATGCTACTCAATGAATGAAAAATTTATTATTATATAGATAAGTAGATAGTCTTATGTTACATAGTTTTATATTTTGCTTTTTATTGCGATTAGTTAGGGAAATGAATTGTAAAATTAGTTAGTACAGAGTAAATATGCCCGTATATTGTCATGCGCGGATATAGCCCTCTTGTACTGGGGGGGCACAATCGCACAATATACCTAACTAGCGGGTTGCACCCGCCGCTTCGCAAGCCTATCACACACGCACGCACGCACGCGCGCACACAGACACACACACACACACACACACAAATGTCAATATTTTTCGTGTCACTCATCCATTTCTTGTCCTTACTGGAGCTCAAGAATGGCTCATCAGAATTTTGCGATCAATATGTCAAATGAAGACTCCAACCCTTGCAAAAACTTTCTCGCTTTGAGTTGATAGTTCGTCACGACTTATTTCGAGAAAAAATGTCATTCAGGTCAAAAAACGTAAATACTTTTTGTTTACCTATCCATTTTATGTCCTTACTCAACGTAGCTCAAGAACGGCTCATCAGAATTTCGTGATTGATATCTCAAATGAAAACTTGAATCCTTGTTTAAAACTTTCTCGTTTTGAGTTGATACGCCACCGCCGCGCGCCGTGGCGCCCTGATGACAAATTTTGAGAAAAAAAAAATGTCATTTCGGTCGAAAAATGTGATTTTTTTGTGTCACCCATCCATTTTTTGTCCTTACCCCGTTTAGCTGAACCCTAGAGATATATTCTCTGATCCAAAAGGACCTATAGGTAAAATTTCAGGTTTCTCGGACAATCAGTGGATTTGACAGCTTTATTATTTAGTTATTTCTTACTGGTCTTGGAATTGGGAATTATTTTGGGGCCCGTGCCCCCCTAACTTATTGAGATCTTTTTTTTTACGGGATTAGTCTTAGAATTGGGAATTATTTTGGGGCCCGTGCCCCCCTAACTTATTGAGATTTTTTTTACGGGATTAGTCTTAGAATTGGGAATTATTTTGGGGCCCGTGCCCCCCTAACTTATTGAGATTTTTTTTTACGGGATTAGTCTTAGAATTGGGAATTATTTTGGGGCCCGTGCCCCCCTAACTTATTGAGATTTTTTTTTACGGGATTAGTCTTAGAATTGGGAATTATTTTGGGGCCCGTGCCCCCCTAACTTATTGAAATCTTTTTTTTTTACGGGATTAGTCTTAGAATTGGGAATTATTTTGGGGCCCGTGCCCCCCTAACTTATTGAGATCTTTTTTTTTACGGGATTAGTCTTAGAATTGGGAATTATTTTGGGGCCCGTGCCCCCCTAACTTATTGAGATCTTTTTTTTTTACGGGATTAGGTATAATGAAATTTGAGAAACATCGCTTACCGAAAAAATCTGGGGGAGCACGTGCCCCCCGTGCCCCCCCCTATATCCGCGCATGTATATTGTTCAAATAAATGAATGAAATCCGTGCTAGTCCACCCGGTAGAAATGAGTTCAAATTGATTTCCCAACCAGATCACTCTGGGATGGGTTTCTGTTGATTTCTTGTTCACACAGTGAGGATGTATTTTCTTTTCACAACGCTTTTCTGTAAATGTAGCAACCGGAACAGCCGTGAAATTGCCGTCAAACAGAATGAAATAAAATGGAGAAGAAAAAAATCGAAGAAAAATAGCTCTTTGTATAGGGTGTTTGTTAAACTGTGATCGACCCTCGATGGCCGTCGTCATATGACGATGCAGTTAAAAGAGACGTTAAACCTAATAGTCTGTCCCGGTAGCTCAGTGGTAAAGGCGACACTCTGTGAATCCAGAGATTCCAGAGGTCGTGGGTTCGAAACCCAAACGGGACATGACAAGTTATCCTCCCATTTTGGGATTTTCACCAAATATTATGTCTTTGGCTTACTGCTGGAATAATGGGACTTTAGTAGTCTTAATCGGGCAGTATAAATAAGGCGATGTTATTATTATTATCTTATTTATCCTATGAAATATATAAGACCTGTTTGACTGTTGGAATAAAGGGACTTTTTAGTCTTTCCTCGGCAGTATAAACAAGCTATTCTATTCTAAACCTAAATTTAAAAAAAAGAGATCCTCGTTGAGTTCAATAATAATAAACTGACCGAATGAAGTGTTTATGTTTTAACCCAACAATTTTGTGGATAGCTTGTCCATCCCGCAGGAAGACGCCTCTCTGATGGGCTTGTCTTGTCTTGAAAGCTTATGCACCTTTATTGACATGAATAATATATATCTGCATACCTAACTAAACTACCCTATATTAAAGCTAAAGTTTCACACTAAACCAAGTGTCACAATACCTCCCATTTAGGTACTGGGTCAACACCTCATGGTGTCCTTCAAAAAAAACTAAACAAATTTTGAATACAATGTTTTTACAGCACTGGCGTTCGAACCTGGGACCTGCCGTATGTCAAGTGAGTATCTTATCACTGAGCTAATCTTGCGAGAAGTGACACAGTATTTCCCATTTAGGTCCTGGGTCATCACAAGGGCAACGGAAGGTGTCAACTGTAACCAAATTTCAAATATGTTTCTTTACACTTCTGTGTTTCAAAATCGGGAAGTTTCGCATGGCAAACTTCAGCACTAAGCTATTAGCTAAGGCTAGTATGCAGAGACGTTTTTTTTTTATCCCTTAGGGTTCACTGTAGGGTGGTCCCGAGGTTGCTATAGGGAATACTTCGACCTTGACAGTAATTTTTTACCTCCTCATTTCTCGCATGGTTATTGATAATACAAAACACATACAAATAAAAGAGTTCAAAAATCTCTTCTTTCAAGAGACATCTGAATGCGCATGTGCACAGGCGCTTGGAACACACGTCTCTGCATAACAAAATCAGCTGAAGGGACAAACCAGGCATCCCTACAGCGAGGACTCTGCATACCACCCTAAAAATCTGAGGGAAGAAAAGAAAAGATGGTCTCGCGATTTACGGGGTATCCTATACGGTTTAACTCATTTTCCCGTGTTCTTTGCCTGTCTGAATAGTTTGAGATCTAGAATAATAAATATCGATGTTCTCCATTGATTCCAGGTTCTCGAGATATCGCTCCTTCGCTTCGATCATTGTACCTAATTGTTGACATGTCCAGTTCAATGGATGAGAGAGGCTATAAATTCTAGAAAAATAACAAATAATAATAAAATACCCGTTCTCAGAAGCTCGATTGTTACATTAGCGGACTTGTAACCCAGAGGTCGGTGGTTTGAAATGAGACAGCAGCCAATATGTAGGTAATATTTTTTTCTAATGTCTCATCAGCAACTACAAGTCAGCCAATATAACCATTTCTTGTAATGGGACAGCGTCCAATAGGCTGACTAGGCAACCAATATGAACTATATGTATTTTGAGATGGGACAGCAACAGTAGGCAGCCAATATGTACTATTTCTTGTAATGGAACACCAACCTATCTATAGTAGGTAGCCAATATAAAAAACAATTGCTTGTGACGGGAGGCGATCTTCCAACTACCTACTCTAGGGTTCGATGCCCTTTTGAACAAATAAAACAACCGTAAAATTGTTTTCACTACAGCTTTATATTTTCTTGCTTTCTTCCTCTTTTTTTTTCTTATTTTTCAGCTTCTTCTCACTTCGGTGATTTCTTAGATCTTAGAATCTAAGATCTATCTCTCTCTTTTCCTCTCACTATATTTCTCATTTTCTCTATCTCTCTCCTTTTTTTCTTTCTCTCTCTCTCCCTCTCTCTCTCTCTCTTCGTCTTTTCAAAGAGCAGAAGATTTGGGTATCAGACATAATTATCGTTTAGTAACACTGAATCAAGCAAGATTCATGAATCAAGACAGTGAATCATTAGCTGAGCACAGAAGCCGTTGTACATAATGACGTGTACTGGATGGTATCGAGATTTTTTTTACGTCACTTTCAACTGAATGTGGTCATCGTCGTGAGGGGGGTATTACCCTCCATTCGCTGGATACTCACAAACCATGTACTCAAATTAACCCCACCTAGCCTTAGTGGGGCCAGGAATAGCCAAGGGTCATCACGAGCGTTCGAATTTGAATGGTCACCCATACAAGTACCGAAGAACGTTATTGCAAGGTTTTTTTTTATGTATATACGAGGTTTGGCTATTAAGTTCGTAGACGCGAGCCGCTACACAAAAGCTGTCCATGCTAGGAAGATATGATAAACATATTTAGACAGCTTCAAGTCTTGTGTTTTGTGATTCATAGCTGACACATGCCTGTACTGTAATTAGTTTTGTTGTGATAGCCCGACGCGCAAGACACCTTTTTTAATTTTGCCGGAATTCTGATTGATACAAACGTTGAGCAACGAGTGATTATTGAATTTTACGTAAAACTTGCAGGTGAAACTTTTTCTTTGTTAAAGACAGTGTACCAGGAGTCATGTCTGAAAAGATCAACGCTTTGTAAGTGGTTTAAACGGTTTCAAGATGGTCAGGAAGATGTTGAGGACGATCCACGTCCTGGTCGCCCCCAAACCTCAAAAATTGACAAAAACATTGAAAAAATTTGTGTTATGATTGGTTCTGACAGTAGGTTACCTCTTAAACTAATGGCTGATACACTTAAAATTGATAAAGAATGTGTGAGACAAATTTTGCACGAAAATTTCAACCTGACAAAAGTTTGCGCAAAAATGGTGCCATGCGCCAGCCCACAGTGCCTTCTCCTTGAAGACGTTTCTGGTCAAGTAAAACATCCCAGTGTTGGAACACCCTCCTTACTCACCCGACCTGGCCCCGTGGGACTTTTACTTATTCCCAAAAATCAAATCTGCCCTGAAAGGTACCAGATTTGACAGCGTATATGCCGTTAAGAAAAAACCGGCAAAATTCTTGGAAGGCCTCACACAAAATGACCTCCACCACTGTGTCGATCAATGAAAAATTTGCTTAGAACGTTATAGTGATAGAGGAGGGAAGTACATTGAAGGGGATAACTACTAAAGTTAGGTAAGTTAAACACACATCGTTTTATGGGAAGAATCTACGAACTTAATAGCCAAACCTCGTAATCTTAAGAATATTAAATGTATGTACAAAATGGCTGTTTCAATTTGAAAATAAATAAGACCTTGTTTAGACTGCTGAAATAAAGGGACTTTTTAGTCTCACCTCGGCAGTATAAACAAGGTAATTTCTATTCTTTTCTATTTGCTGGACGTTCCTTAAATTCAGTGACAGAACAAGAATTAATATATTCCACGTGCCATCGTCACTTACTCAAACATAAACTGATAGCTCTTGTCATTCACACAACCACAAAACCACGATAGATAAAAATATTCTAGGTACAAGGGCGGAATTAATAGACAAATTCTATATCACAAGTCATATCTAAGCGTGGGTTTTCCCTATTTTACACAGTACGCAATCCGTGACTTAGCTTCACAGAGGTATTACAAAAAAGCCTATTATTTCCGCCCTTAATGTCATGTGGCACATCCTACCTTATTTTCAAGAGACAGTCGTGTTAATCACCTAAATTCAGCTTGCTTGGAGCTCGAACTAGCGATCTCCAGATTACGAGTATTGGGAAGTGGGTATTAGGTAAGTAAAAACGAGGTGTTATACCTAGGTACTACTCCAAATATGCATAGTTTTATTTTTTTTGGAGTCATCATAATCTCCTATTGTCGTGTGGATCTCACACGACTTACAAATATGGTTGTAAGACATACGAGGTTGAAAGGTGGTCTGCAAAATAGATCCATTGGGAACCTCCCATTTGGCCATGTACAATTGCACAACTCGATCGCTAAGGACTATATTTATTACTATGCAGATGTAAACAATGATCAAGAGACCTCCCCCCCAAAAATTCCCGAAAGAAAACCAAAGTATTGAAAATTTCTTTGTGAGGAATTTTTTCGCATTTATTGAAATACTCTCTATTACAATTTTACTTGCGTATTCTTTGGAAGACAGAACTTTTTCTTCAATTGTATTCTGTCTCACTGTTCTCATTTTCAAAATATCCTAAAAGCAGCACCGAATGTCTTCTAAAAAGTCAGCAATAATGTTCTAAAAAATATTCCTCAGTCAGCCGAGCTACTGAGCACAAACAGCAGGATCCCAATCCCCTCCATGTGAGTCAGCATGTTGACCGTCCTCGACGTCATAAGTTCGCTCAGCAGGCCCAGAACACCTCCGCCTCTCGACATATTGACCTGATCGATCAGATCTTTCGTTGCGAAGAAAACCTCCCACGTCAGATTGACCAACTGTTGCCAGATGCCCGCTAAAATGAGATGCGTTAGAAAAGTCACTGCTAGGACTTTGTATACGGAATATCGCCACGAGCGGGATTCGATCGGCAGACTCTTTAGAGACAAATCGAAACGGACGAGAATCAGGGCCGTCGCTAGGACGAAACACATGGATCCTATGTTCGGATAACCATAGCGGGAATTCACGCTTTCGTACGCGTTGAAAAAGATCCCATACAGGTAGTGGCTCAGGCAGGCGAATATTATGCAGGCAAGGTTGGTTTTCAAATTATCCCGCGGTAGGAATCGCAGCGACCGATTTTCGGAGTCGTCCAGAGACAGATCGTAGTCGTCATCGTACGTGTCTTGTGACACGGTTTCCACTTTGGGAGGTATTAGCTGCTCGGCGGATTTGGTCCGCGGGAACAGATTGAAGAGAGGTGCCATTTTGGGCGCTTTCCCGCGAATTGACTGTCTTCCCTTCTTGTTTTGTTTTATTAGTTTCCTTTGAGTTAGTTTTTAGTTACATCACCTGGAACTTGAACCTGAATTTTATTTAATTTAACTGGTAAATTTTGAAATGTGGTATAGTAGTGTGTGTTGGAAATACTGACGGCGAACTCTTTAAATGTTTGGCTCAAAATAGGGCTGCTTGGAACGAGACTCTCGTGTGAAAACATCATGGACCAAGCTTGAACTGTTTCTTGCAAGAAGACGAATACTGATGTTGCCAGAATTTTAAAGTTGATTTTGTGAGAAAAATCATAGCTCATTTGAGAAGGGTGTCTTAAGCAGGTTTCATGAGCGCAACGTTTTGTTTCGAAACGTTTCATGCTCTAAAGGCAAAATCAATAGACAAATTCTATAACTCAATTCATTGCTAACCGTCGGTTTTCCCTATCTTACACAGTATCTACGCAATGCGTGACTTAGCGCCACAGAGGTATAACATAAACGTCTATTGATTCCGCGGTCCGCCCTAAATTTAGAATCAACAATCAAATGAGATCGAATCCCATCGTCCGAAATTGCTTGACAACATTTCGCAATCGAAATTTGAGACAAAAAGGGCGCTATTGTTCTAAATGAAAGGACCCAGCCAGCACATAGGAATTTCTTGTAGAAAAGAACCCCGGAAATTACATACATATCTACAAGATAGAATATTTACCTATATTTTTTTATTTTAAATACCCTATCATAGAAAAATTACTGTTTGTAAAATACCTATCTCGCTCTATTTTCAGTCATATAGTCAAATTATGTCTGGACTGGCTGAGACCTTGACAAAGATGGCAGACTCATACGGTTTCGATATTCATTGTTATCGGTAATATCTGGAGTCCATGTATATGATGTATGTCATGCTTCTGTCTACTAAAATACTAAATAATATTCTGTGTAGGCCATATTTCACAACAGTTCAGTTGGAGTCTATTACACGATTCTGTTTTTCACTTTTATGACCTGATCTACTGATCTTGAAAAAATACCTAAAAATCACGAAACCGGGGATTGGGAAAGTTAGTTCCAAAAGGATTCGTCAAATTAGCGCTCGAGCAGTAAATCGAGGTTTTTTGCACCTCGGTTTGGCGAGCAATACCCTCGATTTACTACACTAGCGCTAATTTGACGAATCCTTTGAATAGTTAACGTTCCCAATCCCCGATTTCGAATTATTTAGGTGTTTTTCAAGATCTGTAGAACCGGTCATTACTTTACAAAAATAATAATAATCTACCAATTTTATTATAGATACAAAATATGTATACCTACTCGGCGTGAATGATTCACATTGTATAACAAAATATACTCGGCGATGAAAATTTATCGACTTTCCATCATTATCTGAGCTTTTTTGCTGGATCTTGTAATTCCAAATGTTCTCAACCGATATTCTTCAAATTTGTTTTAATGTCAGAATTGTGAATTTACTGCATTTTCAATACCACAAAAAATTCAGTGCGGTCAAATTGAAGACCTATTTTTACACCTTTTTGCACTAGTTTTCCTTTTTTTAATTTAAATATGACTGCTAAATAATATTTTATTAGTCAGCACAACCACATGAAAGTATTACCTATGCATTTACACACAACATTTCATAAAAATCGGTGTACAAGAAATAATAATAATATCGCCTTATTTTACTGCCCGATTAGGACTATTATTCCAGCAATAAGCTCAAGACTTATTATTATGTGGTAATAATCCCAATTGGGAAGATAACTCGTCATGTCCCGGCTGGGTTTCGAGACCGCGACCTCTGGAATCTATGGATCACAGAGTGCCGCCTTTACCACTGAGCTACCGGAACAGACTATACCTAAGTACTAAGTAGTATATCTAAGCGTTTAAATTTGAAAAGTTAGGGGTCACACGCATGATCTTTATCTCCAAAACCCATGCTGATGCCATCATCAGGAATGAAGATAAGAAAAGAATCCAATTCAAGAAGAAATGAAAAATATCTGTGAAGACACTGTTCTTTCTGGTTGACTAACAGTCTTCACAGGTTCTTGTTTTGTTTTTTTTTTATGGAGGATTTTTGGTTTCCTGAGCACGACCATCTATTTCTGAATCGAGAGTTAATCAACTGAATCCAAGACGCATCCACAGAGATAGATAAATGAAGTTTATAGTATTCCACACTTCCACTGTAACGAGTAATGGTACTAAGCAGCAGGAATAGATCTATGGGGCAGCGGGAGCGAATCCCCCAGGTGTAAGATGAGAAAAATAAAGTGTTATTTTATCACAATTTTTTAGCTGTTAGAATTATAGAAACTTTTCTGTTTTTTTTTTTTTTTTCATATCCTTTGTATATCATTTGCCCAGAAAAGCTTCTCAGTTTTCCTCACGATAAGGTCATATATGAATTCGGTGCGCTAGTACCTGCCCTGATGATCAGGTAGGTAATTGTAGTATTTTTTTCCTCAAAGGCATGGCCTTCATTGTATTTTACCTATCAATCCTACTCTAAACCCGAGGCAAGGCTTTCATTGTATAAGTTGACACCGAATATCCAACGTGTAGAGCCAAAAAAATTCGACTGCGCTGATATTGAAACCCAGGTCACCATGCGTCCAACTTAGTGCGTCCCACCACTGGGCCACCATAAGTCGCCTCCTGAATAATGAATATACACCAAAGGGCTAGCCTTTTGCCCTTTGGTGGCGCTGGCAAACTCTCCTTAAACTGGCTGTTGAACAGCTTTTGTCGGGTGACGTAAAAGAGTAATAATAATAGTAATATTCAGACCTGAAGTTTAGGGAGAGGCGATAAAGTTTACGTTAAAAAAATTCTCATAAAAAAGGCACCGTAATATTTTACGCAGAAGAACCGGAGTTTTTCGCTTTTGCACCGGACCACAGAAAATGTAGTTTAGTCCCTGACTCTTGACTCCCTGATAATCTAGAGATTCTAGAGAGTATCAGGGACTTAGAGAGAGAGGCATTTTATATTTCATGCCGTAGGACTAAAGTTTTTTTTTTTTTAATCAGGGGTTTTATTCGCTGGAAAGTTGCCAACCCACGTTAATTTTATACAGCCCTGTTTGGGCAAGCATCACGGGAATAGTTATTGAATCTGTTCCAATAAAATTATTGATTGAAACAGATCACATGCTTCGACACTGATCAAACATAAAACAATAAAAACAAGAAGAAGATAGAAGCAGAATGGAACTAGAAAAAACGGTTAAATGGTTGTTTTTTTTTTTTTTTCATCCAATGAGAAGCAACGGAAAATTTCCTGTGACGCGTCAGTGGGTGGAAATTGGTTTCGGTCATGCTGATTTCGGAGTTTTCCACAAGAGTAGGTCCGACGCTTTTCCTGTGGGAAACAGCGGAGTCGGTTTCGTCAGGCTGTTGGGAAATCATTCGAAATTAGAGCTGGGAAATTATTATTGTATACTGTCGTTAGAAAATTTCCGTCGATTTCCGTCAGGCCATGGAAAATTGGATGCTCTTGAGAAATTAGAAAGTCTTCTTTTTTTTTTCTTTTCCTAGATTTTTGTTCAAGCATGACGGACCGAGTTTCCGGTCTTGGAAATTTGGTCTGATTTTTCTATTTTTCAAAGACTAAAAATAAGATCCTTAAGAAGAAAGAGATTACACATTATCTCTCTCTTCTTAATGATGTAGTTCGATTTTGTGGATAAGTAGAAGTCACCATGGCCAAGTGAGTTAGCGCGCTAGGCATTGCACGCACGGTGACCTGGGTTCGATCCCCAGCGGGACAGGATTTTTTCTGTTCTGTTTCTGGGTGTTCTAGGTCCACTCATACCTCGTGAGGAAAAATGAGCAGCTGATTTAATGTAAGCAGCGACCAGTGGTGAAATTATAGGCAAAAATAAGATATTAATAGATATGGAAAAGTCCTATAATTCTGCGCTACCCACTAAAAATTGTGATATAATAATACAAAGAAACACATTTATTATTTTGTGGATAGGTCGACTCCGCAAATATAATAATATCACCTTGTTTATACTACCCGACCAGGACTAGTCCCACAGTCCCACTAATCGAGCAGTAAGCTCAAGACGTATTATTATGAAGTCACAAGGGGACGTGTACAAAAAAATCATCCAGTTGTGTATTGTTATTTTTTATTTTTTTCATTCCACGTCCAGTTTCTTAAAATTGGCTTAGTACTCTTGTATTATTTTTTTTCACAACACATGAAACACTTCTCTAAGGACATCTTCCCGAGGCAGTGTACTCAGCACTGAGGCAATAATACCTCTTCGAACAGCGAAACTAAGCCTTTGCCTGAAATATTCCCCGCGCATCTGTTCTTCGTCTCAAGGATTAAGGTTTTGGATATGCAGTTAAACATTTCCAAAGCACTTGATCCAAAAGAGCCAAAGGTTTCAACGGCGAAGGAAATGAAATTGGAAAAGGAACCTGGAAAAAAAAATTTATCCAAAAGAAAAATACCCCTTAAATCTCTCTAATTATTTTGAAATAAAATGTGATCACCGTAGTTCCACTACAAATCGTTGAAATCCATTGATGTAAGCATTACAAAAGAAACTCAACCAATTCCGTTGACATGGAAACAAAACAAAAATCAGCTGTTTTTTGTTTTGCTTGTTATCTCCATTGGAGAAATTGCAAGCAATATTTCAATACAAGCATTTTTCCGTTACTACTTTACGAGTCGTTCCTATAATTAAATTAAAATTTAATTAGTTTTTCAAGTGATAAGTTTTTTCCCATTTGATTACGTGGAAGGTCTACTGCTTTTTTTACAGTTGTTTCTCCATTCCTTTCCAAATTCAAAAGTTGTGACTTGCAACATGTAAAATGCACTTGCAGTTTCCCTAAACCTTACTCCTCAGTGACTGCTTCAAAGTGCAATCAGACAATCAGAGATCTTCTTATCAAACTGTATGATTCTGATTCCTTCACTTCCTTTGTAAATGAGTTATAACTGCTGGTATGGTATGTTTTTCATATTCTAAGGTCCCTGTTCATTTTGTGTTTGGTGGTCTAATGGGTAATGATGATTGTGTAAAACCACTTGTTCTAAATCATTGAGATTATTTTTTAGATGTGGTCTCAAACTCAAATTAATGAGGAAAATGAGCGCGCGATTAGCTCAGTGGTTAAGCACTCGCTTGCCATGCAGAAGGTCTCAGGTTCGATCCCCCATGCCAACAAAAATTTGTATTCCTAATTTGGTTACAATTTTTTGTAAGGAATACCTCTCGGTGCACTTGTGTTGACCCAGCACCTAATTGGGAAGTATTGTGTCACTTCTCACCTATCAGAGGGGAGACATACTACGGGATGAGTAGGCTACAACACAGACCATAATTGTCTACAGTAGCTCCTGTTTCATGGCTATGAAATAAAAACGTCTGTGAAACACTCATCTAAAAAAAAAAAATTCTTATTTGGCTTGGTGTCTCCTTATCATAGATGTGATTCAAGTTGGGGGGGTTTAAACTGCATTCAGCTGGACCCTATTAATCAGCTCCCCATTGTAAGCTAAACCTGGTTAGTTTCGTTTGTTAGGTTGTTACGTGGAATAGCCACAATCAAAACGGTTCAGTTCTAGGGTCACCCATCAAATCCTAAACATACTGGATGTTGCAAAAACTCAACAAAAGTATCAGAATTAGCATATTTTATATGCCTTTGATGCTGGGTTTTCATAATAATAACATAATTAATATCACCTTATTTTTACTGCCTAAATAGGACTATTTAGTCCCATTTTTCCAGCAGTAAGCCCAAGGCATACCTATGCGGTTAAAACACAAAATGGCAGGATAACTTGTCACGTCCTGGGTAGTTTTCAATATTATAGAACATTGGTCACTCTGACAGACATGAAGAGAAACAATCAATTTCTCCTACTTATATGTATAACAAAACACTACAATACTTAGATGGTTGAGTCCTAGACAAAGTAAAAAATTAGCCTTATTTGATAGGTAACACCTTATTTATAAACGGAAAACCCCATCTGAGCAATTTCTCATGCATGATTTTCTTTAATATAGACAAAAATCTGTGTTTATAAGTATGCCTCTAAGCTTACAAGGAAAGAACATGTGAAAAGGAAGAGGGAACACAATTGAACTTACAGTTCAGACCAGCTAGTGATTAGCATGAATATTCTTGAGATAGCAGAACATTATTGAGTCTGAAAAGATTAATGAATATGAACCCGATTTAGTTAGTAATTATAATCCTATTAAAATCTTATCTTATAAGAAGCCAAATAAAAATGGCTTATGGGTCCTCTGTATACAAAAAAATATGAAAAATAAAACAAATGATTTATTTTTATTATTATAATCCTCAGTTCCTAACTGGACTGAAATGACTTAATTGTATGAATTGTAAGAGTATTATTATTTATTGTGATAATGATAAGATTTCTCTAATTCCTGTTTTCCCTATAGAAAAACACTATTTTGTTTTATAAAAAAAACTAATACGTAGTATAGAAGTGTTAAATGATAAACTTTCACAAATAATGTTTTTGAAGGAGGAAAAAGATTTTATCACAGGAATTTACAGATGCAAAGATGACATCAAAAATCTAAAAATAAGGTAAGTGCACATTTTTATTCATAATCATTGTAACACAGATTTTTCAAGGCCACAAAAAACATAATTAGGTACCTATATTATACAAACTATGTTTACTATTATAAAATCTCATCCAAGACCTAACCTAACACTGTAGTTTCTTCATTATTGTAGGTGTTTTCCTGGTTATTAACCAGCTGACACCTTTGTTTTAAGAAAATTATCTAATCAAAAAAATACTTCAATGCTGGCCATTAGTTCTATAGGTTGGGAATCTCTTTTTTCATCTTCTCTAGTTCAGGTTGGATTTTCTATAGGTTTGAAATTTGACAGTAGCCCCCAAGATTCAAAGTATAGAGCTAAAAAATTCTAACCCTGCCAAGATTCAAACGCAGGTCACCTAGAGTGCAAGCCAAGCATGCTACCACCAGGCCAAAATAATTATGTAATTCCTATAAAGTTTTAACAACAAAATATTGAGTGTGTGTAGTCTTGAAGGTATTGTAAAATATTGTGTGTGTGTGTGTTTGTCCTGCGATAACTCAAGAACCACATGTCAGATTGAGCTGAAATTTTGCATAATAAGTTCCATTACATAACTTTTCCTGTAAGAATTTTGTCACACATTTGGCTAGGGGAGATAGTAGACTTGGAAAATCCATACCACCCCATGTCAGGGATTTATCCCTACAGTGTTGTAAGGCTTCATTCTAGATGTTTATTTCTCCACTTTTATACATACAAGTACATAATGTAATATATGTTGTTATAGATAGAAAGTGTAGCCAGATAAATATGCACTTATGTTTTTATAATTATGTATTTTCCACCCCCCGTATCTCGAGAACTGCTTTGAATTTTTCGAAATCTTTTGGGACTATCTAGTTTTAAGACCAAATTTTTCGTGTCTGTCTGGCTGTCTCCAAAATCTTAAATTTATACATGTCTATTGCAGAAAATTTAAGCTCTCTAGCACTTACCATTCATGAGTTACAGAGTAGAACATGTGAAAATGGGGCCTTTGGGGTCACACCCAAGATTATGTTAAAGAACCCCAAATAAGTTTTTTTCCCCTAAATCTGTTTTCAAACAACATTTTATCGTTTTAAAAAGGAAAAACTTATAACGGGTGTGTGCTTAATGCTTACTTACTTTCTGAGTCCATGTGTGATGGTGGTGGAAGGATTGATATGGGTGAACCCTTTGGACGCTCAGAACAATAGTTCTGGGAACTAGATATAAGAGAAGGATTTCCAGGTCAAATTTACCTCTGTATAAAATTAATATTCTCTTTATAAGAGGAATCTGGATATAAGACAAAGATTTCTAGGTCAAATTTACCTTTGTATAAAGGAAAATATCCTCTTTATAAGAGAAACCTGAATATAAGAGCGAAAATTTTCGGTCCCTTGAGTTCCCTTCGTACATCCAGCAGGTTCTATTGTATATAGGTTTTTAAAATGGCTTTCAACTACATTGTTATATTACGACGGGGGTTTTACCCTCCACTCTTTGGAAACTCAAAGACCAAATTAACCTCACCCAGTCTGAGTGAGGTCTGGAATGGCCAGCAACACAACGCGACGGTTCGAATTTGAATGGTTACCCAAGTTCTAACCTCGCTGCACGTTGCTCAACTTCACGAAATGGTGTCCCAGTTTTTAGACTCGAAAAACTGAATTTAAATAGTAAGAAATATCTACCCGGTTGGGATTTGAACTCGTGGCTTGTCAACCCGGTGCGCTAGCTCACTCGACCACGGCGACTACCGATACCCTGTATAGGAAGAAGCGCCACCAGTGCGGAACCAAGCGGCCAAGTTCTTGTTGAAGAATAGCCAGGGCTTCTCAAAATAATTCTCCAATAAACCTGTAGATTGTGTACCCCTTGGAATTAGGCTTAGCGCAATTGAATGTCTAAAATCCAGCAATAGAAATAAATCTTCGCTATAAAAATAAAATAAAACAATTAAGAAAATCTATTGGTAAATCAGAAAAATATTTAGCATTTCACAAAGTCGATACTGAAATTTTGAATAATGAGCTACAAAATATTGAATGGGGTAGTGAACTTTGTACATATAGATCTCCTAATCTATTGCTGGACCATATTTATTGTAAATTAAATGAAGTTTTTATCCGCACTGTTCCTTTGTGTAAAGCAGGTCAGCGGAGTCAGGCTTTTCCAGAGTGGTGGAGCGCAAGTACGAGACGTACTTTCAAAGCAAAAGAAAAACTTCGTAAAACAAAAAATAAAAGACCAGAAGAAATAGAAGAGTATAAAAAACTGAGAAAGTCAATTAGACAGTTGATAAAATCAGATCACAAATCCTATATTAACAGCCTAGCATCTAAATTTAAATCGAATAGTAAACACTTCTGGAAATATGTCAAACAAGAAAGGTCAAAGGGTAAAAATACAAATATGTCGTATAAAGGGCTGCAATTGAAGTCTCAAAAAGAAATAGCAGATGCTTTTGCTGACCATTTCTTGTGCTCATTTAAACCCAGCTCTCTTAATATCCAAGACACCTTTGATAATGACAACTCTGCTAGTTTAAAAATACCCGTATTCACAGAACAGCAGGTTTTGGATGAGGCTTTAAAGTTAGATAAAAGTAAACCAGCTGGTAGAGATGGAATACCTCCAAAAATAATCCGTGATTGCGCTTCGTCACTCGCTAAACCACTGACCTGCTTATTTAACCTAAGTTTAAAAACAAACATATTTCCCGATAGATTAAAAGACACAATAATAACTCCCGTGCCTAAGACTGAGTCGGGGTGTGTTGAAGACCACAGACCTGTGGCTAATTTAAATGCTTTTGCGAAGCTTTTTGATGCACTTTTATATAATTCCATATCGGGCCAAGTGTTCTCTACTATTGATCGTATCCAGCATGGCTTCGTGGAAGGACGCTCGACCACCTCCAACATTACTGAATTCTCACATTATGTATGTACAGCCTTACAGCAGGGCTATCAGACCGACGTTCTTCTAACCGATGTCATGAAAGGATTCGATCAAATTTCTCATGAGGCAATAGTAAACAAATTAAGAAGTGTAGGTTTACCTTCTACAAAATTCTTTCTCTCATACCTATTAAATAGAAACTTACAAGTAAAATACATTGACGAAGCATCCAAAACTTTCACCCCTACTTCAGGAATTGCTCAAGGTTCAAAATTGAGTAGTTTACTATTTATTCTGACCTATGATGACGTCTGTAAAGATATCAGTGCGGATTCGAAAATACTATTATATGCCGATGATTTAAAGATTTTTAGAAAAATTACATGCATCAGTGATTGCTATCAACTACAGCAGGATCTCAATTTAATCAAAGAAAAACTTCACCTCATAGGGCTAAGTTTCCATCCTTTAAAATCAAAACAACTCACCATAAGCCGTAATAAATCTAATAATTTAGACTTCACCTACAAAATGGGAGACATAGATATTGAAAAAGTTAGTTATCACAAAGATTTGGGATTCATTATAGATGAGGATTTTATATTCAAAAAACATCGAGCCGATATGATAAAACGTGCATTTAAAAAGCTTGGCCTTATAATCAGATTTGGGAAGTATGTTGAAGATATTGATGTACTTTTTTTTTTTTTTTTTTTTTTTTTTTATTTTTTTTATTTTTTATACACCAAAAACATGGGAACCGCACATAGCATTACTTCCATGTTTTTGGGCTTCTTCTTATCATAAAAGACTGATTTAAAAACATCAATACAACAATAACCAACCCCTCAATACAAAATATTTCCCAACCCCTCAATACAAAATATTTCCTAATAGTGGCTGAGGGTGACAGCCAGCCCAAGAGCTGACTGTTCTCCCCAACCCATCAATACAAACATTTCCTAATAGTGGCTGAGGGTAACAGCCAGCCCAAGAGCTGACTGTTCTCCCCAACCGATCAATACAAAACATTTCCTAATAGTGGCTGAGGGTGACAGCCAGCCCAAGAGCTGACTGTTCTCCCCAACCCATCAATACAAAACATTTCCTAATAGTGGCTGAGGGTGACAGCCAGCCCAAGAGCTGACTGTTCTCCCCAACCCATTAATACAAACAATTCCTAAAGGTGGCTGAGGGTGACAGCCAGCCCAAGAGCTGACTGTTCTCCCCAACCCATCAATACAAAACATTTCCTAAAAGTGGCTGAGGGTGACAGCCAGCCCAAGAGCTGACTGTTCTCCCCAACCCATGAATACAAACAATTCCTAAAAGTGGCTGAGGGTGACAGCCAGCCCAAGAGCTGACTGTTCTCCCCAACCCATTAATACAAACAATTCCTAAAAGTGGCTGAGGGTGACAGCCAGCCCAAGAGCTGACTGTTCTCCCAACCCCTCAATACAAAATATTTCCTAATAAAATATTTCCTAATAGTGGCTGAGGGTGACAGCCAGCCCAAGAGCTGACTGTTCTCCCCAACCCATCAATACAAACATTTCCTAATAGTGGCTGAGGGTGACAGCCAGCCCAAGAGCTGACTGTTCTCCCCAACCCATCAATACAAAACTTTTCCTAATAGTGGCTGAGGGTGACAGCCAGCCCAAGAGCTGACTGTTCTCCCCAACCCATCAATACAAAACATTTCCTAATAGTGGCTGAGGGTGACAGCCAGCCCCAGAGCTGACTGTTCTCCCCAACCCATTAATACAAACAATTCCTAAAGGTGGCTGAGGGTGACAGCCAGCCCAAGAGCTGACTGTTCTCCCCAACCCATCAATACAAAACATTTCCTAAAAGTGGCTGAGGGTGACAGTCAGCCCAAGAGCTGACTGTTCTCCCCAACCCATTAATACAAACAATTCCTAAAAGTGGCTGAGGGTGACAGCCAGCTCAAGAGCTGACTGTTCTCCCAACCATCAATTCAAAATATTTTCGATTAGTGGCCGGGGGTGACAGCCACCCCAAGAGCAGACTGGACTCCCCAATCATCAATACAAAACATAACTACATAGTTATTTGGGGGTGACAGTCAGCCCAAAGCTGACTGTTTTTCTCACTCAATAATGCAGCACAACTACTTTATTTCTGGGGGTGACAGCCAGCCCAAGAGCTGACTGTTCTACACAGGGCATCCATCACGATAACTGAAGGTCTTGGGGTGTTCTCCTGTTTCCATCATTGATGTGGACCCGAAGTTTCAGACGCCTTTCTTCTGCTTCTTTGTCCTTCATGGTTCTGCTGAAGAATGTGCTGATGGCATCCCAGTTGAATTTTGAAGACAACATGGTATTGATAATGTTGTTCACCAGTAGTGTTTTCCCTACACTTTGTTCTGCGTCTTTCCGATGGCACTGAAATCTGGGGCACTCAAAAAGTGTATGTTCCGGAGTGTCCGCTTGGTCGCAGAACATACAGGTATCATTGTCGATTATGTGGAATCTCTTCAAGTACGACTGGAAACACCCATGGCCAGTGAGGATTTGCGTCATATGAAATGTGATGTCCCCATGTGTCCTCAGAACCCATGGTTTAAGCTGAGGAATAAGTCTTCTAGTCCAGGCGCCGTTTGTTCCTTCGTTCCATCGTTCTTGCCAGGAGTGGAGTGTTCTTTTTTTCAGCACGTCTTTTTCTTCTCTAGTCAATCTGTAGGAATCCGCCCGTTGTAGTATTATTAAGTCTACAGGGGGAATCCCACTGATCACTTGTAGGGCATCTGAAGAAGCTGTTCTATAGCTTCTACATATACGAAGCAACATATTCCTTTGTACTGAGATTAGCTTTGCTGTATTTCTCTTGACTTTGACGGCATCTTTCCACACAGGAGCAGCATATAGGATAATGGATTCTATTACGTTGTATAACAGTATCCTTTTACCTGAGCTGGGACCGCCTTGTCGCGGCATTATTTTAGCCAAAGCATTGGCAGACTTTGTTGCCTTTTCAACTATTAAATCGATGTGAGGTTTAAAACCTAATCTTTTATCAAGCAGAGCACCCAGGTATTTCAAATTGTCCTTGATAGAAACTACTGTTCCGAGGATATTCAGGTTAGTTAGATCGCACTTTTTCCTTCCTATTAACAAAGCAGCTTCTGTTTTTTCAGGAGCAAGTTGTAATCCAGTCTCTTCCATCCAGTTCGATATTGAAGTCAGAACTCTATTGGCCATTGACTCCAATGATTGTTCTGTTTTGGAGAGAATCACTACGGCCAGATCGTCTGCGTAGGCGATCATTTTAACTCCGGGCGGCATCTTCAGACTCAGGACACTATCATAAAGAATGTTCCACAGGATCGGGGCTATCTTGGAACCTTGGGGTATGCCTGCTGTCATCTCCATTTCTATGTCATCTAAAACAATCTTTCTATCCTTCAGGTAACTCTTCACAAGGCGTACAATATATTTCGGAATGTTTTTTTTCTCCAAAGCTTCTACTATCTTAGCCCAAGGCGCCGAATTGAAGGCATTTTTTACATCAAGTGCAAGAACCAAACATAATTTTCTTACCTTCAAGGGTAACATTCTTTCCTTATTAGCCAGGTTATATACACTTTGGATGGCATCAATGGTTGATCGTCCCTGGCGGAAACCAAACTGAAACTCCGAGAGGCCAGTGTTTCCTAATGATTGGTATAGTCTCTTTACCATTAGACTTTCAAGAAATTTACCGAAAGTGTCAAGCAGACATAAAGGACGATAAGAGGAGGCCACAAAATGTGGTTTACCGGGCTTCAGTAGTAAGACCACTTTTGCAGTTTTCCATATTGTAGGAAAATTTCCACACCTAAGTACTTGGTTCATTACCTCCAGCACAAAGTCAGGAATAGTTTCTACTGTTAACCTTAAAATTTCAGGGGTAACACAATCCAAACCAGGGGCTTTTTTGTTTTTGACCTGTACCAGAGCGTTTAACAGTTCCTCCATAGTAAAATCCTCGACTGGTTCTACAATTGGTTCATTCACCCATATACAGGTACTATGCTTAGGAAATAGATGTTCCAGGATCTCAGCATTTTTCTCGGCAGTTAGATTCAGTTTTTGATTTACGAGCTTTTTTGTTACTATCCTGTATCCTCGACCCCAGATATCTTTTTCTACTTCTTCACACAGAGATTTCCATTCCCGAGTTCTTGAGTCAGCAATTTTTTGTATAAGATCAGCTTTGGCTGATTTGTACTGGGTCAGTAATTGGTTTATTGCGTCAGCATTCTGAGTTCTTCTACGGGCTCTTGTCACTGCTCTTCTTCTCTTGATAGATATTTTCCTCAGTTCATTTATTTCTGTTGACCACCAAGGAACTGGAAGCCTTCTATTATTTACACTTCTCTTTTTTGGTAATATTGTGTCACAGGCGCCGGTAACTATTTGGATCAGATTCTCTGCACTGATTTCTCTTGTGTCGTTGCGTCTCCGTAATATTTCTTGTTGTAGATCCAGTTTGAGTTCTTCCTTCAGGCTCCAGCCCCTTTGACAGGTATTCAGGTTTGTGTTTTCATTTTTCATTAATTGAAGAAAGGTGATAAATCTATGGTCGCTGAGACTTTCTTGATCATCACGAACTCTCCATTCCTTCATGTCATACACTAATATTTCGGAGCACATTGTCAGGTCAATAAATGACTCTTGTAAATTCCTCATAAATGTGGGAGTCTTTCCTTCATTTAGTAGGAATAACCCTTGCTCAGCCATCCACTCGGTTACAATATTTCCCCTGCGGTTATTTCTGGTACTGCCCCAATCCTTGGATTTAGCATTTAGGTCACCTCCTAACAGTACGCAACCATGCCATAATCTACATTCTCTCTTTATGTTGTCTAGAATACCTGTAGCTTCAGAATCAGGAATATTTGGGGATATATAACAACTGATGACAAGAGTGTTCCCAACACCAATACAGATATATCCCTCGCCATATACCACTTTATTTACTCTTACTTCAGAATTTCTTATCCAGATACCAGCACATTGGTTAATATCTAATAAGAATCCTTTGTTCGTAGATACCCTTATATTAGGCTCGCTCAATAAACAAACATCTGCTTCAAAATTTGTTGCAAAAGCATAAAGCATGTTGTGAGCGGATTCACTTCTGTTTAGGTTGATTTGTACATATTTTATTTGAGTAATCATTTAGAGGTTATTAATAATAATTTATTCTATCGCTTTCTCCTCCCTCTTTCTTCTAGGACAAGCCTCTTGTAAATTTCACACAACATACTACCATGTCTGTGACCCACTTTATTGCACGCTTGACAGAAAGTTTCATTAGTACATTCAGCAGCCTGATGACCATGTTGGGTGCAATTGAAACACTTATCTCTATCAAATTCAATATTTTTACACTCAAATCCTCTATGCCCATATAAGTTGCATTTGTAGCATCGTGTGGGAACCACAAACTCCTCCACTCTGCAGGATTGCCAGCTACCAACTTTGATTCTCCCTAGTTCAACGAGCTTGTGGATCACATCCCGGTTAGCTTCTACTGTAGCTGATTGTGTATTACCTCTTGGGTTTATCTTCAGATTTACTACTTTTAATTCAGAGCTGTTGGAATCGATATTTAAGTTACTTCTAATCGCTTGTTCTACTTCTTCTTTTGTTGTCGTAGTATCAATGTCTTTAATGATTGCCAGGGATTTATTGGAATCACTAATTGCTTTTCCTCTGTCCCCAAGCCAATCATTAATTGTCTGCTGGAATTTTTTAAGAGACTCGGAGGATTTCTCTTCTGTTATAATTTTAGCATTTCCATTTTTAGTTTTTACAATACTTTTTACTTGTATACCTAGTTCTTCAATGTTAATTTCATTCTTCATCTTTTTGATAACCTCTTCGTAGTCTCCCTTCTTTTTCTCTTTCATAATTATATTTATCACCTTATTTGAATTTTTCTTTGGAGTAAATTTTCTGCTTTGAATATTTTCGTTTTGTTCATCATTGTTTTTCTTCATTACATCGACAAAGCTAGTATTTGCTTTGCATAGGATTACTAGCTTCATTTTATTGATGTACTTAGGACTCTATTTCTATCTTTGGTGAGATCTACAGTGGAATATGGTTCTGTAGTCTGGGACCCTAGCTCAAAAGAAGCATCAAAATCAATTGAAAAAATCCAGTCAACTTTTATAAGATATCTATTTAAAAAAGAAAATGGGTTTTATCCCAAATATCCTGAAGCTATCTCTTATAAAACACTTCTTGAAATGATTAATTTAAGCTCCCTTGAAACAAGACGTAAACTAGATTCAATCATGTTGGTATATAAACTACTAAACAATCATATTCAATGCTCTAATTTACAAGAGATAATAGAAAAGAAAACGCCCAACCCTTTGCTTAGAAATAGGACTGTTGAGCCATTCACAGTGCCTCACCCAAGGTTTACAAAATTGCATGAATCTCCCCTCATTAAGGCAATGACACTGTGTAATTATCTTCACATTGACATCAGTGAATTCTCACTGCCAAAAGAAATGTTTAAGATGAAATGCTTAGACTACATACAACAAGAAAATTAGAGATATTTGTCACTCATATGGTAGAATATATGCATTAGATAGGTACCCTTTATATTTTGATAACTTGTAAAACTATTTATAAGTATAATAGTGAACATTAGTATTGTTGTTTTCAATTGTAATTTTTGTAAACAATGTTATGTTCTTAAAAAAAAAAAAAAAAAAAAAAAAAAAAAAAAATGGACAAAAGAATTGAAGAAGCTAGAAACTGGACAGAAGAATTGAAAATATCTAGGAGACCCAAGAGCGGAAAGCGCTTAGTTGCTGCAAGAAAAGCGACGCAGTTCAGCGAGGGAATGTTGCAAAATCTCTGGTTGTCGTCGAGTTATATTTTATACAAAGTTGCTTCAATCAGTATATCAGTATCAGTATAAACAGAAAAGTGAGAAGTTGTACTAGATTTACATGAATATCAGAACACACCTGGACAGCTGTTTCAAGCTTATTTGCTCTCATCAGCAGGTAATAGTAATGAATATCCATGCCATCAACTAACCTCTCTATTTTAATAAGTATAAACAGAAAAGTGAGAAGTTGTACTAGATGTAGGGACATGAATCGATGGCACGTTGAAGTTAAGTAACGCCCAGGGAGGTTAGGATGTGTAACCATTGGAATTCGAACCTTCGTAATGGTGGTTATTCTTAGCCCAACCCAGGCTGGGTCTGATTCATGTGGGAACCAGAGCCAGCCTCATTGGAAATCCCTGGACCATTAGGTGTTCCCCAGTGCGGAGCGGTCTTGTACCCCACTGCACGAGGCTGATAATGCAGCAATGAATACTTCAGTCCCCCCACTGGGGGGATCCTTCCTTATTGGGAACCCCTGGGCCATTAGAGACACCTCAGTAGAGAGCGGTCTAACCCTCCGACCACACTGGCTTGATAATGCATCGATGAACACTTCAGTCCCCCATTGGCCCCTCCAAGCAGGACCCCCCCCCCTCAAAGTCAGGGGGTCCTCCCTCATTGAGAACCCCTGGGCCATTAGAAGCACCTCCGTGCAGAGCGGTCTTGCCCCCCACCACACTGGACTGATAATGGAGCGACGAACACTTCAGTCGGTGACTATAGCGACCCCTTGAGTCCCCGACTGAGTTCGGGTTGCATAGCTGCGAATGAAGGAGTCGAATCTTGAACTTAATTGGTCATTTGAAGTTTTCTTATTTGGCGCTAATAAAGAAGTTGAATCTTGAACTTAATTGGTCATTTGAAGTTTTCTTATTTGGCGCTAATAAAGAAGTTGAATTTTGAACTTAATGGGTCATTTGAAGTTTTCTTATTTGGCCGCTATTCGGCCCTGTAGGACCCTCTGACCGGCAGATCAATCTCATAAATGAACAGTATCAATATCACGATGTAAAAGTCAACTTGTTAAAATGGAGATACATCTGCCAAAAGGAGTTATGTGACTGCGGAGAACAACAAACTGAGGATCATCTACTCATATGCAGAAATATGGAGACGCAGTGCACAAGAGAGGATCTCCGAATATGCAATGATGCTGCAATTCAAGTTGCAAAGTACTGGCAATTCAAGATTTCGATTTCAAAATTATTTCGTGAGTAACGCGCGACTATCCAGTGCGACGCACTCTCATATATTATCATATGAAAAATAGAACTTAGACTTGAAGTGGAAATATTTCTTCACAATCGTGTCGAAGGGTGAGTTGCCAATCCCTGTTGTTTCATTGGTCTCCAGCTGTGCAACATCCAGACTCTCTGTTTCCTCCAGTATCCTGATGTGTTAATTCAAGATTTGAATGGTGGAGAACTGTATCAATGTTCAGCCTGACTCCCTAGGGTTGTGAAGAGGAAAACTGGAGAAAATAGCGGTTTGCATTTCACGAGTTCCCGAACAGAGCACACTTGGACTGAAGATGGCCAGGACATGCCTCAGTTCACACCAACTTCACTTGTTCAAACTTGATAACCTGAAACCTGTCATCCAAAGAAATCCTGGCGAGGGCTGTGAGCCGTACAATAGTAGAGGGAAAGACACACACACACACACCAACTGAAATTATAAAATTGAGTCGTACACCAAGAGAAAAAAACACTCCCGCATCAACTGGGCCCTGTTCACATTCATACTATAATCTTTTATAATGAATATTTATTTAACCAGCCTCCGTGGCGTAATGGTTGTGACTACTGCCCGTAGTTTCGAGATCCCGAGTTCGATCCCCGGTTGGAGCAGACTTATCGAAGAAAATTCTGTTCCCTCCAAACACGTGAGGCTGGCATTTCCGGCCCTACCCAGGCTGGGTGAGGTCACAATGTAGGTAGCTGGTACGATTCCCAGCGAATGGAGGGTAACACCCCCGTCCAGATCGGGACGTTAAAACCAAATAGAATCGTTGGCGTTAGGAAGGGCATCCAGCCATAAAAAACGTGCCCCACCCTACCAACCTCAACCATGAGGTTGAACAATGCCGACCCCACAAGCAACATAAGCTAATATGGGATAAAGGCAAGGGAGATAATGAATATTTATTTAAAGAGAGGTCTATAACAATGGAAGTCCTTGCCCCATCATAACTCTTTAGTGGAAGGTAACCACCAGGCAAAGTCAATGCTCAAAGCCTATTCCATCACCTATATTTACCACCTAACCCTCGGAATCATATTATTATATGCCCGCAAAATGAAATTAATGAAGAAAAAATCCAATCATTGGCTTGGATCCGATCCACAGATCACGGATCCATGCGCTGGATTGTTTACAATACAAGTCTAAAAATGCTTGGTTTACAATTTAAACATTAAGATAAACCGCAGTTTTACCGTTCCTTTCGCAGGAAACTCACAAAACCTGCTACCCACCTTAACCTCACCTACCCTGGGTTGGGCCGGAATGCCAGCATCACGAAGTCTTCACCTCGCTGGACGTTGCTTAACTTTGGTGATCCTACGAGAACTGGTGCATTCAACGCGCCATCGACGCTGACTTCTCTTGACTTTCACTCCTGTTGCACCATCTTCTATTTCACCATCTTCTGTTTCAGAGTCCGTCTCGACTGCGTCAAATCCTCGGCCATTCCTCAAGCCTACGATGACGTCACAGGCAGTGCCACGGGGGGGCGAGGTGCCACCGCCTCCTCATCCACCGGGCGCACCGGTGACAATTCCAACTCTCTCGAAGAAGTGGAAATCGCCTGGCAACAGCGCATTCTGAGCGGGGAGGAAGCGTTGCGCTATTCCGTGGAGACCGGATGCGTCACGAAGAGAGAGCAGAAGTGGCATCGCGAAATCTTGTCGGGTCAGCATCGGATGAATCAGCGGATTTTTACGCTGACTGAGTCAGACGATGTACCGGAGGTGAGTCAGCATGTTTGTTTGTTTTCTGGTTTTCCTTGTACTTTTTTATAGTTCTTAGGACGAACTAGTTTATCTTATGTGCTTTAGCATAAACTAAGCTCACACTAACAGCCGTATTTATGAACAGAAAACGCCGTTTGAGCATGGTCTGAAGGATGATTTCCTTTAATATTATTGGTCAATACCTTGCTTGAGACAGTGCTCGGGCAAAATTCGCTGTTCATGAATAGGTGTAATGGTTCATATAGGATAAACTAGTTACACTACAATAACTAGTTACACTATAAACAATATAGGATAAACTAGTTTGTCCTGACACCCTTAGTATGAACTATGTACTTTTTTTTGTATTTTTTAACCTTTGCATTTTTTTTTTTTGTATTTTTAAACCTTATCACTTTGCGTGCAAACGTCCGCCTACACCACACTTGCACGGTGACAACTGTTCATGTTCAAATTATTTAGATTCTAGATAAACTCGACCGCGGTGACTACTTTCCTACCTTCATATTATTTAAACACATTCGATATTCTGTTATGTCAATGTTTTACCAAGAGTGGTATGGTTAAATAAACGCAGACACAGGTGCTGGTAATGAGTCGAAGGACAAGTTGATGAGCAATAAAATCAGCCGGGGGCCTGATAGCGGTTTAATGGGCCTCCATTTTGTCGTCGCTGCGTTCTGTCATCATTTTCCCACGTTTTGGGTGATTTCAAATGTAATTATAACCGTCGCCGAAGCCTCTTGAGTACTTGCGGTCTCTGTACGACTTACTTTTGGTCTCTGTACGACTTACTTTTGGTCTCTGTACGACTTACTTTTGGTCTCTGTACGACTTACTTTTGGTCTCTGTACGACTTACTTTTGGTCTCTGTACGACTTACTTTTGGTCTCTGTACGACTTACTTTTGGTCTCTGTACGACTTACTTTTGGTCTCTGTACGACTTACTTTGGTCTAGTACACTTCACATCTATTGCAGGTTATATATATGATCCATGCCACTGACATGTGGTAAAGTACCAAGAATGCATGCTGCATTGCCGCGTTGAATCGCTATGGATATTCTCTGCAGCAAGAATTCTTTGGCACTTTGAGTGCCAGTGGCACGGATCAAATTATCACCCACAACATTCAAGAACTTTTTAGTTTCGACGGACCAGGGCCCCAGTGTTTCATACACCAGAGGGAGGAAGATATATTGCGCCTCCGTGATGAATGTATATTTGCTTGTCTTTTCTTTCGCCCTTCGTTCCGCTGCTGATCTCACTATACGGCTACTCTGTGATAAGTAAGTCTGGGCCAAAGTATTCACACATGTACTGTCCCAAACAAGGCTCTGTCCGCGGGACCAGGGTACAAGTGTCATGCCGTCTGGTCTCTTTCCATCATCTCTGTTCAAGCCACAAGGTTCTAGAGTAGACTGCACATGAATAGAAGACAAGGCGCGATGGACAATGTCGTTGAGTTCGCTGTGACGAGAAAATTTTCCTTTACTTTTCTTACAGTTCAAGCCATGTAACCCAGTCTCTTCAACTTCTGCGCCGCATACACATTCATGTTTTTTGTAAATATTACAACCCAATCTCAGTGCAACACATGCTCTGAAGCTGTTGTTTTCAATTAATGTTCCAATATTCTTTGATGGTAGAGCTTTTAACCATGCACCAGATTCTTTTTCCTGAAGAGCCAAGAAGCGAGCGGACTCCAGTGGGGTTACAAATACCAGTTTTTCAGAAATGATTCGTTTGATGTTAATCTGGTCCCATTGTTTCTGAATGTGGAACTGCTCTTGCTCTGGTATATTGTCTCCATTGGTTTCTCTCCACAGCTCCAGGGCTCCATCTAGCAGGTGTATTTGAATTTCATGGTCCATGAAAGATAGAGTTTGGGAGACCATGTCCTTCACACCATAGACAGAGCTGAGGAAAGCAGGGAGAGCCAAATCACCAAGCTTCCGTACACCAAGTCCTCCAAAGTTAATGGGGAGCGTTGCTTGGGAACATTGTTGCTCAGTCAGGGCTGTATTTAAAATAGCTTTCAATGTATCAATGAGTAAAAGGTCTATTTCATTTATCATATTTTGAAATTTCCAGAATGGAGTGGTTCTCAAAAGGTACGTCAACTTAGGTATTAGTAAGCAGTTTTTTAATAATGTGTAACTGGTGTGAGCATTGACATTTTCAAGACGTTTTGTCAGGAGTTGGATTTTCTCTACTTTTTGTTGAACAAAGTCTGAAAAACCTTCATCAAATAACGGAGAGCCAAGCAAATTTAGTTCTGATTTCTGTATGATGCGAATACCCGGTGAAAAGGATGAAAATTTATGAATGATTTCATTTGCGTTCTCAATATCCGAACCTAGGAATAGCTCACATTTGGTGGTATTGACAATGAGTCCTATCTTCTCACTAAAGGAAATCAATTTCGCAAAGTTCTCTAAGACTTTTTCTGGATTGTCTGCCAGAACACCATCATCTAGGTACCAGGAATTTAATTCCGTTGTCAACTGCTGAACGATTGGGTGGATGGCCAATGAGAACAACATTGCTCCGCAGGGATCTCCTTGCTGGCAACCACTTTCTGAGTAAATGATTTCATTATCATAGAATAACAGTGAACGCTCTCTATAGCATTGATACAGGAAGGGAAATATGTCCGGAGTCTTTTGTTTCACTTGTTCAAGCATTTGTGCACGTGAAATACAATTAAAAGCATTGGAAAAATCAATTTTCAAAAATACTTTCTTATTATTCTCAAGTTCAGCAAGGTAGGTCCGAGCAGCATGTATGGATATTTCACAGCCACGGTGGACACCTACACCTAATTGATTGGGTGAAAAATATGCAGCAAGAAGATTTTGGGCGTGCCGACTCGCAAGTTTTGCAGCGAGTCTTCTGAATACACTGCCTACTGCTATTGGTCGGATACTACCATCCTTTTTCAACAAAGCACACAAAGAAGCTCCGTACAAAAAAGGGCAAACTTCTTGATGTACTTTCCCCAACAGCATAAAGTTACATAACTGGGTAAGTGCTGTGAGAACACGTTTACCTGCCTCGCCAGCTGACACAGACGTGAGGTCTTTGAGAAATTGCGGCCGAAAACCATCAGTTCCACCAGAAGACCCACTCGGGAACGAGTTTATAGCGCTCAGAACATTGTCCTCTTGAACAGTGAGAACTGGGATTTGAGCGTCAGGAGGCTCGGGATAAACTAAGTCAAGAGATTCAGGCGGGTGTTTCTCCTTGAGAGCCTCAACTGTTGCTGCATTGTGAGGAGCTTGTGTGTCGGCTGAACTCAGAACGCGGACAGCACCTCGGATGTCAAAGTCATCTACTTTAGCCTGGATGATTTGAGAGAGGGAAGCAGGAGAATTCTTTTTTCTCTCTTTTATTGTTAGATTAAATGAAGAGACATTGTTCTTGATCTTTGTCGTTAATGTTTTTCTTTTGTCTTTGTCAGATGTCAAAACGATATATGAAAATAGAAAAAGCTGAGTCCATGCTTCCAGAGAGTTTCTATCGATGCAGTGTTTAACAACTGCACATAGCTTGTCTGCAACTACATAGCGTGCCCCTTTAGGTATTCTACGTAGAACTGGGACATTTGATTTAGCACGAGCCAATTTCGCTCTTAGTGACTCTGTAGCATCAACTGACTCGTTGCTTGCAGATTCAGTGACCAACTCATCCGTATGTTTCTTATTGAGGTGTATTCGGAGCCTTCTCTCATCCACAAAAGTTCTCGTGGGACTGTACGGGCAAGGGATTCGTTGGGACATTTTGCAACCAAAGCACAAACAAGATGAGAAATTAACAATTACTTTCTTTTTTCTTTCTTTTTTTATACATGATGGAAATTGTATAAAATAGTGTTATTAGTCTTAAAATAAATCTTAGTGTATAATATGATTTCTAAAACAAATTGGGTAGTAAGGTTGTATTAAAATAAATTTAGCAAATTTTCAGTTTGGAGAGCTTTCAACTTTGATGTTAACGGTACCAGTATTAGATGGCTCAGTACGAATTACATTGGATGACTGCTTTTGGTCTCTGTACTTTGGTCGGAGTTAGTAGAGTTATCGGGAAAAGGAAACAATCGAAAGCCAAATCGTCCAGTAGACCCAAGGTTAAAGAGAACCTACCTGCGTTCGATCAGTAATTTTTTACACTCCGAAAATTCCGAGTATTTTTTGAGCCCACACATTGGTTTTATAAGTTTTCGTTTTTTTTTTCTCCTAAACCTTTCATCTTTTTTTAAATTCACAGATAATAATTAATTGGAAGATAAAATTATAATTTCAAAGACCAACAACCATTATTTAAATGGTTAGAAAGCAGGTGTCTCATAGAATCATAGAAGTCAGTTAAAAAAAAAAAACAGAGAGAGAGAGAGAGAGAGAGAGAGAGAGAGAAAAATTGAACCTTGATGAATTTCAAGAAGAGGATGTCGAATTATAGAAAAAAAAACGAAATAATTCATTGTTTGAAAGAGAGAGAAAAAAAATGATCTTCATTAAAAGGAAGTAAAAAAGGGCGCGGGTTTGTGTCAGTCAGGACAGGTGAACAGGTGTTCGAACCCAGAAGAGGTGTCCGGATCCAGACATCAAGACCCGTTGACTTGGTAATTAATAACGACCTCAGTAGCTTGATCGATAAGGCAGCGGACTTGTAACCTGGAGGTCGGTGGTTCAAGTCCCGGTTTCAGCGTACATTTAGTAGATTTAGATTTAGGAGGTCTTTAATTTGAGTAGTTGTGATATCACGAAAGTGATTAACACAAATATGATAACTTTTTTAATAACAGAAAGAGAGAGAAATACAAAATATTTTATGTAATGCAATTTGAATTCTTACTACATTGGTAGTCGAGGTGGTTTAGTCGGGTAATCCAGGTAACGTAGGGTCCGTTGGTTCGGATCCTTTCCAATGCATGAATTTCAAAAAATAGAAATCATACATATCTTTTAAATGGTGGGTGTAATTTCCTCAGCAACTTTGGTTTTGTGTGTCTCTGTCACTTTGTCTGTTATATTTTCAAATTCACTCCTTGGAACGCGCAAATTTCAGAAACTAAATAGTAAATAAATGTGTTTCTATGTGTTATTATATCACAATTTTTAGTGGGTAGCGCAGAATTTTAGGACTTTTCCATATCTTTAAATATCCTAATATCTTTTTGATGCATATAATTCCTCCTCTGGTCGCTGCTCACATTAAATCCTAGATTTTTTCTAGATTTTTAATCCTGTTTCATAATTCGGCCCTTAATCTTTACTTTTGTCCCAACGAAGCTCCTTCTTTCGTTTGGCCCCAAAACTGAGTTCATTATTTCGGACCTGATGAGTGCTGCTTGTGTGTTCATTAATTCAGGCCGGAGTCACCCAGATAAGATAGTAATGTACTTTGCAAGCTGCAAGGCACCTATCACACGGAACCCTCCTCATAGAACTAGTCATTAACATGTATTAATTCAAACACACGATAGCCAGATTAACTCGTCATATCGAAGACACTAGGTCCTGTCGGTTAAGCAACATCGAGCAGGGTTAAGAAGTGACAAGGGTGGGTAATTTCTTTCTTATTATTAGTGAGAGAAACAAATGTTTTAATTATTATAAACAATAAAACAAAGATGCTGTCAGCATTTTTGCTTTGTATCTAATAAATGCTTTATTTCTTATTTATTCTTCTTCTTCTTTTACTCTGTCTTATCCCGCTTAAGCAGGTCGATGTTGTTCAACCTTAACCATGGTTGGTTGGTTTTGGCACATTTTTACGGCTGGATGCCCTTCCTAACGCCAACGATTCAATTTGATTTAACGTCCTATATTAGGACGGGGGTATTACCCTCCAATCGCTGGGAATGGGGGTTTTACCCCGTATGAGTGGACCCCGAACATCCAAGTACAGAGCAGAAAAATCCCTGCCCCGCTGGGAATCGAACCCAGTTCACCATGCGTGCAATACCGAGCGCGCTAACTCACTCTGCTACGGTGACTACTGGGTGGTTGGATAACTATTTTAGAGATATCTGTTAATATATACGTAATTATTGTATACCTAAATTGTATTTTGAAAAATAAATAAAGCTGTAGCTCTTGCTACGATACATTTGTTAATAATAATATATACGTATAGCCGTTACAAAAAAAAAAAAAAAAAATACAAATACAAATACCCGCGCGTGTCTGCAAGGTATTATGCGGGCCCCCTTACTGAACATGTGAACATCCTTCCTACCATCTGCTTGTGGTCCTGCCTAACATCCTGTGCTCAACGAGGAGACTGCCCAATTAATGAACTGGATACCTGAAAAAAGAACATGTAGAAATAAATAGTTTTCCGGGTAAAACAAGACTTCTAAAAAAAAAACTGGTTTCATTGATAGAGCTGTTACAATTCTATGTATAGTCGATCTGAAATACTTTGAATCCTCCCAAGTTCAAAATTTACAACATTTAATTTTAGATATTTTTTTTTTTTTAAAGATGAGTGTTTCACAGCCTTTTTTATTTCGTAGCCATGAAACAGGAGCTACTGTAGACGCTTGTGGTCTGTGTTGCAGCCTGCCCATCCCGTAGTGTGCCTCCCCTCTGATGGGCGAGAAGTGACACAATACTTCCCATTTAGGTGCTTGGTCAACACGAGCGCACCGGAAGGTATCACAAAGAACTGTAACCAAATTATGAATACAAATTTTTGTCGGCGCGGGGCTTCGAACCCGGGACCTTCCGCATGGCAAGCAAGTGCTTCACCACTGAGCTATTTTATTTTTGATATTTTTGCTAAGTATATTGCCGTTTGTCATTTTAAAAAAATCCACCCGCTAATGTTAATTTAGGATTTGACAGTGAAAAAAAGTTTTTGTAATGTGGATTTCGGTATTTAGTGATTATCAAAAAATATAATATTTTCTCATGTTTAAAATCCTTTTGGTCTCAGAGGTGATACAGATAGATGAAGTGGGGTAACAAATGAGAGGTGGTGTAGGTCTGTAGGTAATGCTTACGTCGCGTAGGCAGGTCTACTGGTCACAGAAACACTAACAGTTATCTTCTTATTTCCATTCATCAACCTATTTTTACTCTAATGCAAAATCTAGATATTTGAGATGGAAACACATACCTACCTAGGTACAAAATTTGAATATGTATCTTGTTATAAAAATAAATTCATAGTTTCAATTTAATTTCTTTTCTGTTTTATTTTCTTTTGTGTAGTAGATCGCGTCAAGTCTGTGTGGCCCGCTCCTCCGCCTCCATATCTTTTTCGACCTTTTCCTGCAATT
This sequence comes from Bactericera cockerelli, assembly GCA_024516035.1. NCBI lineage: Eukaryota > Metazoa > Arthropoda > Insecta > Hemiptera > Triozidae > Bactericera > Bactericera cockerelli. The sequence goes on along the minus strand of CM044962.1, from coordinate 8,633,988 downwards.
TCCTTCCTCACAGGCTTTGTCTCACCTGTTTTTTTTTTGTATTATTAAAAAAATGAACTACTTGTCCCCTTTCTTTCCCTTCTCTCGGTTTGATTAATTATTCAAGCGGTTAGTTTTTCAACCATTGTATTGGGCCCGTGAGGTAGAGAAGGCTTGAGTTTTGAGTCAGTACGAAGCAATCAATGAAATGCTTGTCCGCCCCGTTAAAATTACTATAATAATAATATCATGTATTAGTAGTCACTGTGGCAGAGTGAGTTAGCGCGCTAGGCATTGCACACATGGTGACCTACCTGGGTTCGATCCCCAGCGGTGTAGGAATTTTTCTGCTCTGTACCTGGATGGTCGGGGTCCACTCATACCTCGTGAGGAAAAATGAGTAGCTGCTTTGATGTGAAGCAGCGACCAGTGGCAGAATCATAGGGAAAAATATATACAAGATATTGTAAATTAAAGTGGTAAAGTCCTATATGATTCTACTAAAATTGTGACATAACAATACAAAGAAAAAGCATTATTATTAATATCATTTATTATTATGAATTGTTGATAATAATACTAACAAGCAAAAACTTTCATTTATACAACATAAGTGCCCCTTCTTCTTCTTTTACTCTGTCTTATCCCGCTCAAGCAGGGTCGACGTTGTTCAACATCAAGGATGAGGTTGATTGGTTCAGGCACATTTTTAACGGCTGGATAACCTTCCTAACGCCAACGATTTTATTTGATTTAACGTCCTGGATTAGGACAGGGGTTTTACCTTCCATTCGCTGGGAATCGTACCAGCTACCTACATTAACCTCACCCAGCCTCGGTGGGACCGGAAATGTCAGCCTCATATATACGGAGAAAACAAAATTTTCTATGTGAAAAGTCTGCTCCGACCGGGGATCGATCTCAGGATCTCTGGACTACGGGCAGTAGTCACAACCATAGTATTGCATAACTGCCCTATTAGGACTAAAAGGTTCCAGCAACTGTTTTGGTGCTTTATTTAGTGTTCAAAGTCTCAACTGAATGAGGAAATTTTAAATGAAAATTTTGGTGAAAAAATAACATTTTAATCATACTGTGGTCCTGTTCTTGATCTTATTAAACTTTGAGATCACTCTGAAGCCATGTTCTTGATTTTATTGAACTTTTAAATCACTTTGTGGTCCGGTCCTGTTCTTGATTTTTTTAAATTTTAGATGATTTTTTTTTATTACTTTGATCCTCTGTTGTTGATTTTCGTTAACCACTCTGTTGTCTTGTTCACGTTTCTAACAAACTTTTTAATCACTTTGTTTGTCCTATTCTTGATTTTAATAAGATTTTTGATAACCCTGTCTCTCTGTCTCCTGATGAACTTTTGGATCACCCTGTTGGTCCTGTTCTTGATCCTAATAACATTTTGGATCACCTTGTGGTCCTGTTCTTGATCCTAATTAATTTTTTATTACTTTGTTCCTCTGTTCCCGTTTCTAATAAACTTTTTAATCCCTTTGTTTGTCCTATTCTTGATTTTAATAAGGATTTTGATCACCTCGTCTATCTGTTCCCTGTTAAACTTTCGGATCACCCTGTGGTCCTGATCCTGATCCTAATAAACTTTTGGACCACCTTGTACATCCTCTGACTCAGCAGTACGCGGGCATGCATGAACACTGGAATCATTATTGTAATATTGGAGGCATTAAAAAACAAGTACAACTTCTCATTTTCCTTTCTACTTGGTTGTATGGTGGCTCAAGCCTTATCACATTTAGAATTTGATAAAAACAAAACATTTCACTAAATAAATTACCGTTCTCGAGATATCGTGTCCACACACATACATACGAGTACATACATAGACAGACAGACGCTCGGACCAATGGCCGAAAATAACTTTTTTGAATCCTGAGGCTATGTAGATGCATTAAAAATTGATACATAGATATTGAAATTAATAAAACAAAACTTGATCAAGGGCGGTGCTGATGCCAACGGCATTCTCTTCCAAGATATTGCGTTCGCTTGTTGAATTTTACGTTAAGTCAAGTTAAGGTTATCATATTTGTGTTAATCACTTTCGTGATGTCACCACTACTCAAACTCGCTTTACTAAAACTACGCTGAAACCGGGACTTGAACCTCCGACCTCCAGGTTACAAGTCCGCCGCCTTATCGATCAAGCTACTGAGGTCAGTCCCTTGTTGAATATTATTAACATTGTAATGAGTTACTTGAGCCGCCCCCAAGACAGAAATGAACTTGTCTATTTTTCAGAACAAAGAGGGTACGACTCAGTGTTTATGATAAATTGTGTTGACTGTGTTAAATAGATATCCGTATTATAGGCGATTGTGGCTCTACAGTGATGTGAGTGGTTCTGTGAATTGTAGACCTCACTAATATCCCGTCTGTCCCGGTAGCTCAGTGGTAAAGGTGGCACTGTGTGAATCCAGATATTCCAGAGGTCGCGGGTTCGAAACCCAGCCGGAACAAGACAAGTTATCCTCAAGACGAGTGGTTCTGTGAATTGTAGACCAATAAACCTTCGTATTGTTTTTTTCTGTGCCGATTTTCTTATTGCCTTGTATTTTTCCTCTGGGTCCTTTAATGTTTTTATTACGTAGCCATGAAAAAGGAGTTCTACTTTTTTTCTCCAGGATGAATTTCCCTTTAAGACAAGCCCTCCTCTTGCTTGCTTGTGATCTTCCGGATGGAATGAATTTCCCTTTAACACAAGCCTCCTCTTGCTTGTGATCTTCCGGATGGAATGAATTTCCCTTTAACACAAGCCTCCTCTTGCTTGCTTGTGATCTTCCGGATGGAATGAATTTCCCTTTAACACAAGCCTCCTCTTGCTTGCTTGTGATCTTCCGGATGGAATGAATTTCCCTTTAACACAAGCCTCCTCTTGCTTGCTTGTGATCTTCCGGATGGAATGAATTTCCCTTTAACACAAGCCTCCTCTTGCTTGTGATCTTCCGGATGGAATGAATTTCCCTTTAACACAAGCCTCCTCTTGCTTGTGATCTTCCGGATGGAATGAATTTCCCTTTAACACATACACGACCGGCACCATTTTCAGTGTATGTACGCATGGGACCGCTATATCTGAGCATATCTGACCTCCTGGGACCGAAAAACCCGCTTGGAGAGTAAAATTATATATACAGGGGTATAGAGTATATTTCTATACTAAAACATATGTAGGAATAGGTGTCCCACCGGTGGGACAAGCAAGTTTGAAATCAAGAAGGTCACTTGTCCCACCGGTGGGACAACCGGTCCATTGCGTACATACTCACTTGTCCTACCGGTGGGACAACCAGTCCATTCAGTACACACGCAGTTGTCCTACCGGTGGGACAACCGGTCCATTCAGTACACACGCAGTTGTCCTACCGGTGGGACAACCAGTCCATTCAGTACACACGCAGTTGTCCTACCGGTGGGACAACCAGTCCATTCAGTACACACGCAGTTGTCCTACCGGTGGGACAACCGGTCCATTCAGTACACACGCAGTTGTCCTACCGGTGGGACAACCGGTCCATTCAGTACGCACGCAGTTGTCCTACCGGTGGGACAACCAGTCCATTCAGTACACACGCAGTTGTCCTACCGGTGGGACAACCAGTCCATTCAGTACACACGCAGTTGTCCCACCGGTGGGACAACCGGTCGTGTATGTGTTAACAGAAGCCTCCTCTTGCTTGCTTGTGATCTTCCGGATGGAATGACTGTCCCTTTAACACAAGCCTCCTCTTGCTTGCTTGTGATCTTCCGGATGGAATGAATTTCCCTTTAACACAAGCCTCCTCTTGCTTGCTTGTGATCTTCCGGATGGAATGAATTTCCCTTTAACACAAGCCTCCTCTTGCTTGCTTGTCATCTTCCGGATGGAATGACTGTCCCTTTAACACAAGCTTCCTCTTGCTTGCTTGTGATCTTCCGGATGGAATGAATTTCCCTTTAACACAAGCCTCCTCTTGCTTGCTTGTGATCTTCCGGATGGAATGACTGTCCCTTTAACACAAGCCTCCTCTTGCTTGTGATCTTCCGGATGGAATGAATTTCCCTTTAACACAAGCCTCCTCTTGCTTGCTTGTGATCTTCCGGATGGAATGAATTTCCCTTTAACACAAGCCTCCTCTTGCTTGCTTGTCATCTTCCGGATGGAATGAATTTCCCTTTAACACAAGCCTCCTCTTGCTTGCTTGTGATCTTCCGGATGGAATGAATTTCCCTTTAACACAAGCCTCCTCTTGCTTGCTTGTGATCTTCCGGATGGAATGAATTTCCCTTTAACACAAGCCTCCTCTTGCTTGCTTGTGATCTTCCGGATGGAATGAATTTCCCTCTAACACAAGCCTCCTCTTGCTTGCTTGTGATCTTCCGGATGGAATGAATTTCCCTTTAACACAAGCCTCCTCTTGCTTGCTTGTGATCTTCCGGATGGAATGAATTTCCCTTTAACACAAGCCTCCTCTTGCTTGCTTGTCATCTTCCGGATGGAATGAATTTCCCTTTAACACAAGCCTCCTCTTGCTTGCTTGTGATCTTCCGGATGGAATGAATTTCCCTCTAACACAAGCCTCCTCTTGCTTGCTTGTGATCTTCCGGATGGAATGAATTTCCCTTTAACACAAGCCTCCTCTTGCTTGCTTGTGATCTTCCGGATGGAATGAATTTCCCTTTAACACAAGCCTCCTCTTGCTTGCTTGTCATCTTCCGGATGGAATGAATTTCCCTTTAACACAAGCCTCCTCTTGCTTGCTTGTGATCTTCCGGATGGAATGAATTTCCCTTTAACACAAGCCTCCTCTTGCTTGCTTGTGATCTTCCGGATGGAATGAATTTCCCTTTAACACAAGCCTCCTCTTGCTTGCTTGTGATCTTCCGGATGGAATGAATTTCCCTCTAACACAAGCCTCCTCTTGCTTGCTTGTGATCTTCCGGATGGAATGAATTTCCCTTTAACACAAGCCTCCTCTTGCTTGCTTGTGATCTTCCGGATGGAATGAATTTCCCTTTAACACAAGCCTCCTCTTGCTTGCTTGTGATCTTCCGGATGGAATGAATTTCCCTAACACAAGCCTCCTTTTGCTTGCTTGTGATCTTCCGGATGGAATGAATTTCCCTAACACAAGCCTCCTTTTGCTTGCTTGTGTGCGGTTTCTCAATTTCCCATACAGCACAACACGATGACACAGACAAATCCACATCGATATCCTCCCGTACTATTTGACTATTTTGTTTTCCGTTTGTGTTGTGAAACCTGAGCGTCAGGCAATAATGTAGCAGATCTAGTTCAAAAATATCAAATGCAAATAAAAGATGGTATTCGTTCATTATATACCGGGTGAATATCTAAGCAATAATACAGAAGATTATTTTACCATCTAGAAGTAAACGGATGTATCTAAATCGATAGAAAATCCATATCGGCCAACTGGACACAAGTGTATCTGTATAGTTTTATATTGATTAGTTTTACATTGAACATCCGCTATACCGGCATGGTTTTCCATTTTTTGTGCATCAGACAGTGATGGAAAAAATCCTAGCTAAATCTAGCAAATCTAGTTCTTGGATGTATAAATCGATAGAAAATCTTTCCTAGACACAAGCGTTAAGTTTTGCTTTGAACATCCGGTATAACGGCCTCGTTTTCCATTTGTTTTGTGAAATCTGAGCATCAGACAATGATGGAAAAGATCTAGCTAAATCTAGCAAATCTAGTTCATGAATGTAAATCTATTGAAAATTGATCCGAGTCGTCAGGTCAGGTGATGTGTGGGAAAAACCAATTGGTTCGAGTTGCTCTATTTTCGGCCAGTGTCTGGTTACTGCTAAACGGCTTTAGAAGTAGGATTACCTGTTAATGGACAGGATCACTGTAATTATTATAAATAAATAAAAAATAAATGTGTTTCTTTTGTGTTATTGTATCACAATTTTTATTATTAAACATATTAGATCAAGTTATACCTCGTGAGGAAATATGAGTAGCTGCTTTAATGTTAGCAGCGACCAGTGGCGGAATTATAGGCAAAAATAAGTTATTAGGATATTAAAGATACGGAAAAGTCTCTGCGCTACCCACTAATATTGTGATACAATAACACAAAGAAACACATTATTATTATTATTATTATTAGATCAAGTTTTATTTACATTAGAATATACATAGAAATTGAGATTAATAAAACAAAACTTGATCAAGGGCGGTGCTAATGCCAACGGCATTTTCTTTCCTGTGTTTTTTTTAGTGGGCAGCGCAGAATTATAGGACTTTACCTTATCTTTGTTATCCTAATATTTTATGTTTGCCTATAATTCCGCCACTGGTCGCTGCTCACATTATAGCAGCTACTTCCTCACGAGGTATGAGTGGACCCCGAACATCCAAGTACAGAGCAGAAAAAATCCTGCCCCGCGGGTGTTCGAACCCAGATCACCATGGGTGCAATGTCTAGCGCGCTAGCTCACTCGGCCACGGTGACTACTCACTGTAATTATTATGGAACACTTGAATTTCATTTAGGTTAGTTTGAAAATTATTTGCGAATTGTTTATTTTTTCACTTCTCATCCAGAGACCACTGGAGCTCTACCTTGCACTGGTAGTCAAGTGGTTAACGCGCTAGTCTGGTAATCCAGGTAGCGTATTGATCCGTTAGTTCGAATCCCATCCAGTGCATGAATTTTTCCTCATTAATTTAAGTTTTTGACCACATAATAATAAGACTGTGAGGGTTAGGTGGCAGAAAATGCTTTGAGAATTAACCTCGCGTGGTGGTTACTTTCCACTTAAGAGTGTTATTATTATCCACGTTTAAACTGTGATATTTTACTTGCCTTCTTAAATTTTCTTACTTTGTTTTCTTATTTGTATTAATTTTATATTGTTCTATGTAATCAATGTACATTGGGCTTGACCCGTCAGTAAAGAATAAATTAAAAAATTAAAAAAAAAATTATATTAAATTAAATTATTAGAATCACAGCTCTAATTTTAAAAATAAATACCAATTTGTCTAGTGGGTAATTTGATTCCGCTCTACATAATTATACATTTATGTATATGTTCAAAGTCTCGATATAGTGTATAAAAAATCATGATGATCGCCGTGTAAATAATCGATACTTAGGTATATCCAAATATCTGGAGACGAATCATAAAGTTTTTCGTTGTGTCTCGTTAATTTAATTATTCATCACGTATAAGAAATCCTCTTTGGCTCCAGAAAAAATATAAAAAAATTGTTTTCTTAAAAAGTACATAATAAATTGAACTTAAAATACTGGCTCATACAGGGTCTGCCATTGATTATTAACCATTTTGAAACAATATTTTCGAATTTGAAACTTGAAACTGTAGGGATGCTTGGGTCATTTGTCCCTTGAGCCGATTTTGTTATGCAGAGACGTTTGTTTGAAGCTCCTGTGCGCATGCGCATTCAGATGTTTCTTTAATAAATAATGGTCAAGATCGAAGTATTCCCTATAGCAAGCTCGGGACCACCCTACACTGAACCCTATAGGAATAAAAAAAACCTCTCTGCATACCAGTCTAAGCCACCAGCGGATCCTGTAAACGATTTTTTTATTCAGTTTCTTTTCTAATATTATTTACCAGGCGCTTGAACCAATAGGTATTATTTATTATGGTAGTTCCCGCCGTTGCCCTTAACATATATGTACATGAGATTCAAGTTATTTTAATTATGAAATTAAGGAGGTATTTATTTTATTATTCTCAAGTGAAATGACAGTTAAGTTGGCGTATGATTTAAATCTTCCTTTTTAGTCGGAAACAGGACCGATCCCATATCAGCGGAGATACATACTAATAACAATCTCAATTGGAAGGTAACCACCAGGCGAGGTTAATGCTCAAAGCATTTTCCACCACTTAACCCTCAGAGTCTCATTATTTTGTGGTCACAAACTCAAATTAATGAGGAAAAATTCATGCACTGGGTGAGATTCGAACTAACGGATCCCCACGCTACCTGGAATCATCATATTGTAGAGTCTGATAGCTTTCAGATATTAAAACAGATTTTCGATGCTTTCGGTACTATCGGTTAGTGCCGGGTAAGCAGGCAGGGAGGGAGGTACGGATGTTCGTTTCAAAACTTAACTACTTCATACTACAATTCTCCCCATATTTTCGATCCTGCCTTAGAGCAAATTCTCTTTTTGAAACCATTTATAGTAATTAAAACCCATCAGAACTACTCGAACAACTTGACTCGTAAATTGTTTCTGTGAAATTTCCAAACCAAATTGAAATTGAAGTGAATCTTTTCCTCATTTTTGAAGAAAAAAAATAATTAATCATTTTATGGCCTGAATCTTGGTGCTAATTTAAAACTGAATAATTGTTATTCGAATAAAATTTATTCTAATTACAATTTTGTTCTTTTAATTATTATTGTATATATGTATGTTTATTATGTTTGTGAATAAAATTTTACGCTCATTATTATTTGTTTCAATGAGGCTTATTTAATTCTTTTTTTTTTATGGCTACACGATTTCGATTTTGTGAAAGGTATGAAACTTGTTTTTTAAAGTCACTATTACAACCACTTGATTCGCTTTGATAAGCCATAAAAATAATGAGTCGTCTCAATAGGATGTTAGTGATGAACAGGGATGAGCTCAATTTATTTTATTTATTTATTCACACTTTATTAATTGGACATATTATATACAACTACGTGTGGATGGTGCCCTTCACTACGAATTCGATAACTTCCTGAAAAAGATGGTAAACACATTATCCGACAAGTGGACAAAACCTTACAACAGAATTGTTGGTTGGGTTAAAACTAAAGTACAAGTCGCTTTGATTCGTGCTGTTTCTCTCAGATGGAGAGTGTCAAGATACAAGTTGAGGAGGTATAAAGTTGAAGATGGATGTGGTGATGTGTTTCAAATTTAGACAAATGGGTTTGAAGATTAAAATTAATGTAATAATTTTTAATAAATTATAATTTCCAATATTAGAGAGACAATAAAATAAATATATTTTACATATACAGGGTGTCCCACCAAACTTGGACACCTCAAATTACTCGGCCCCTGAAAGAGTTTTTGAAAAATAAAAAAATCTAGGGTACATGTGCTAATTATGCGGTTTCAGTTATGAAATTTTTTTTATACAGGGTGGTTCAAAAGTCAGAAATTGAGGTGTCAACTTTCGATTTTTAAATGGATCGACCTGAATTTTATTTAATAATTTTACTTCTAAATGATTCCTGAGTACTTTTTTAAACAAAAATATTACATACAGGGTGGTTTTTTTTCGACCAATTTTTTTTCTAAATCTTGAATAACTAAAGTTCGGTTAATTTTTTCGATAACAAGAATAGAATGTGTTTGTGTAATGAATACACGCACTTTCAATCGGCATCAAAAATTTTTATACAGGGTGGTTCACAACTGAAATAATGACTTGATTTTTTTTAAAACCGAGTTTTTTTAATTTTTTATTTAGGATTAATAATTCTCGTCTAATTTTACACATTTTTCGTTAGTCATATCGAAAAACAAAACTAAAGTGTTGTACTGGGTGAGACATAATTTTTTTGTAACACCCTGCATATGGGCATTCAAAGAGACGCAAAATTAAATATAAAGACTAAATATGCAAGAAAAACTTTGATTTTTAATTAAACTAAAAAGTTATGGTGTTTTAACTAATATTGTCGCATGGACCACCCTGTAGATATTTTCTTAAACTATCATGTAGGTACTCTAAGTTGTATAAAATTTAACGAACACTTCGAATAATGTGGGAAAAACAAGTAAAAAACACGAATTTGAAGCCATTTTCAATTTGGTGTCCACACTGAATGATTTTAAAACTTGAAATAAAAAGTAGGTAGGTGTAGACACAAAATTGAGCATGGCTTTTTGAATTCATTTTTTTTCTTTCAGATTTGGACTCCTCGTTGAATTTTAGACAGTTTCGACTACCCATATGATGGTTTAAGAAAATATCTACAGGGTGGTCCATGCGACAATATTAGTTAAAACACCATAACTTTTTAGTTTAATTAAAAATCAAAGTTTTTCTTGCATATTTAGTCTTTATATTGAATTTTGCGTCTCTTTGACTGCCCATATACAGGGTGTTACAAAAAAATTATGTCTCACCCTGTACAACACTTTAGTTTTGTTTTTCGATATGACTAACGAAAAGTGTGTAAAATTAGACGAGAATTATTAATCCTAAATAAAAAATTAAAAAAAATCGGATTTAAAAAAAATCAAGTCATTATTTCACTTGTGAACCACCCTGTATAAAATTTTTTGATGCCAATTGAAAGTGCGTGTATTCATTACTCAAACACATTCTATTCTTGTTATCGAAAAAATTAACCGAACTTGAGTTATTCAAGATTTAGAAAAAAAATTGGTCGAAAAAAAACCACACTGTATGTAATATTTTTGTTTAAAAAAGTACTCAGAAATCATTTAGAAGTAAAATTATCAAATAAAATTCAGGTCGATCCATTTAAAAATCGAAAGTTGACACCTCAATTTCTGACTTTTGAACCACCCTGTATAAAAAAAATTTCATAACTGAAACCGCATAATTAGCACATGTACCCCAGATTTTTTTATTTTTCAAAAACTCTTTCAGGGGCCGAGTAATTTGAGGTGTCCAAGTTTGGTGGGACACCCTGTATATAAATATATAAAAAAATATTATATACAGCACAGATAATTACAAATTAATGTACAATATAAGAGAAGTAAAAAGAGAAAAAATAAATAAATATATACATAATACGAGTAACTAAAGGGCGGGGTTATTGCCTTTGGCAATCTCTTCCACCCAACTCTTTGGTGGACGAGTCAGTCGAGTGGTAAAGGTTAAGTAAAATGCAAAAAGCCTATACGACGGTATATGAGTGCGAGATTAGCTCAGTAGTAAGGTAGTCGCCTGCCATGCGGAAGATCGCGGGTTCCTAGAGTCGAAAAAGAAAAATGTATTTAAAATTTGTTTACAGTTCTTTGTAATTAAGGGTGCGTTTGCCCCAGCACCTAAATTGAAAGTATTGTTTCAATGTTTAAATTAAAGTTTTATCATACTTGTGTTAATCACTTTCGTAATATCACAACTACTTAAACTCGCTTTACTAAATCTACGCTGAAACCGGGACTTGAACCACCGACCTCCACGTTACAAGTCCGCCGCCTTATCGATCAAGCTACTGAGGTTGGTGTATTGTTTCAATGTATTGTAATAACAAGGTCCAATGATGAAACCTTTAGAATGATCAAATTTTTGGTCTCGATCACAGTACGGCAACACTGTGTCCTGAATGTCTACCAGAATATCGTGTTGACAACACTGGACCCACCATTTTCCGGAGGTCAATGAACTCTGTAATCAGTGAGTAGCTGGAAGAAGAGAGAGAGAGAGAAAATCGTTTCCCGCTTGACTGCTTTTCTGTATAAAGCGCTGAAGTGTCAATGAATTAAGAGAGAGTAAAATAGAGAGAGGCCAGCGTCGATGGCGCATTGAATGCACCGGTTCTCGTAGAATCACCGAAGTTAAGTAACTTTCAGCGGGTAGAAGACTTTGTGATGTTGGCATGAAGGTTTTACCCTCCATTCATTGGGAATCACACAGCTACCCACATTCGCCTCATCCAGCTTGTGTAGGGCCAGATATCTCAGCCTCACATGTTCGGAGGGAACAGTATTTTTGTAGGAAACTCAACTGTAGGTGTACTAACAGGTTCATGACTCCGGGATCATCCGGTTTTTAATATTTTTACTTTCCTTATCCTATAATAAGGAAAGTATTGTATTTACCAGTTCAGTTCTCCGTGTCTCTCGTGATAATTTCCTCTCTCTCTCTCTCTCTCTCTCTCTCTCTCTCTCTCTCTCTTCCTCTCTCTCTCTTTCTCTCTCTCTTTCTCTCTCTCTCTCTCTCTCTTTATGTATCTCTCTACATTGCCCCCTCCCATTCTCTCTCTCACTTCAAAGTCTCTGTACTCTCCTTACTCTAAGTTCTTGTAATTGTTTGTTCGTTACGTGAAATAATTATTTCATTTCTCCCCTCTCTCTCTTTCTTTCTCTCTCTCTCTCTCTATCTTTCTCTCTCTCTCTCTCTCTCCTTCTCCCCTCTCTCTCTCTCTCTCTCTCTCTCTCTCTCTCTCTCTCTCGCTCGCTCTCATTCAAACGGTCTGTAAGTTCAATACTCTTCTCTGTCCAGGATGATGGTTGCTTAACAAAACCTACAAGACAGATTCTCGCCTCTTCCGTTCCAGAGGCCACCTTATTTATTTTATTTATTTATTTAGAAACTCTTTATTAGTAGAACATAATATATACAGACAAATAATAGTAAACATTAAATATAAAATTGACAATAATAATAATATGAACCAGAAAAAAAAAACAAACAAAATATATACATAATATGTCCTAACTATAAAGAGCGGGGTTATTGCCTATGTCAATCTCTTCCACCCAACCCTTAAAGTTTCCCTATCTAGATTATCAAGTATTAAAAAAATAAAATTATAATTAAATTAAACCCGAGGCAGGAACTTTATGTTCAATTTTAGTCACTGAATCCTCCTCGGTCAAAAGAACCCAAATCTTTGGAAACATTTCAAATGATATCTTAAATATTTTGCTGGAACTGGAGAATTCTCCATAGGGCATCTGGAGAATCAAGCTCACGTACGTTCTTACCTCCTTGAACTTATGTACATAGTACACCTCGTTCCATTCAACAGGGTAATAGCGCGAGTGTGATGGAAACTTTCCCTTTTTCAAGTGCACTGGAAGAGATTTTACTTGCGAGAAATTTCTAATATTAGAAAGACAGTGTCCCTTGGAAATATCTGCAATCAAATTACTTTGAGCATTAACCTCGCCTTGTGGTTACCTTCCAATAAAGACTATATGCCCAGCCGTGGCATGACAAGTTATCCTCCCATTTGGAATTTTTACCACCTAAAATTACGTCTTGGTTTACTGCTGGAATAATGGGACTAAATAGTCCTAATCGGGCAGTATAAATAAGGCGATATCATTATTATGAGAGGATCAGTCATTGCTCTATAATATACACTTCACGTGCACCTAGAATGTAGAATTGTAGATGTCTTATTTAAAAAAAAGAAGTGAGACTGAGAACCGAAGAGGCTGCGGCTAAAATTTAAGCTCCACTGATCCGACATGAGGCTAAAGCTCATCCGGATGGTGCTCTCTCTCTGGTTAGCTGGGTCGCGCTGGAGTCCTCCCCGGTATGTGTGTTGTCTTCCACCGGTGTGCAGTGCTTCGGCCGTTACGGGCTGGCTGGTTCGCTTTCTGCTGTTGTCACCGCTCTTGCGTGTAATTAAGTCTAAGACGCGAGAGGAGCTTATACAGGGTGTGCAAAAAATGAGGGACTCTAATAATGGCCCGATAGTTCAGTGGTAAAGGCGGCACTCTGTGAATGTAGAGATTCCAGAGGTCGCGAAACCCAGCCGGGCATGACAAGTTATCCTCCCACATGGGATTTTTACCACATAATAATATGTCTTGGGCTTACTGCTGGAATAATGGGACTTTATAGTCCTAATCGGGCAGTTTAAATAAGGCGATATTTTTATTATTAATATCTCGAGAACATGTGAATATGGAATAAAGGTTATCAATATTTTATTTTATTCAATTTTTTCTACCGACCTCAATAGCTTGTTCGATAAGGCTTGCAGCTTGCAGACTTGCAATCTGGAGGTCGGTGGTTCAAGTCACAAGTCAAGCAAATTTATATTAGTAAAGCAAGTTTGAGTTTAATTGTGATGTCACATTGTGATTGACACAAATATGTATGTATGTTTCATTATTATGTATAATATCACCTCAGTAGCTTGTTCGTTAGGGCGGCAGACTTGCAATCTGTAGGTTGGTGGTTCAAGTCCCAAGTCAAGCAAATTTATAAGTAAAGCTAGTTTGAGTGTAATTATGATATCACATCGTGATTAACACAAATATGTATGTATGTTTCATTATTATGTTTGTGATCTCAGTAGCTTGATCGTTAAGGCGGCAGACTTGCAATCTGGAGGTCGGTGGTTCAAGTCCCAAGTCAAACATATTTATTAGTAAAGCCAGTTTAAGTATAATTGTGATATCACATTGTCATTAACACAAATATGTAGGTATGTATGCTTCATTATTCAATATTTTATTTTAGTGGGTTTCTCGACTAACCAGACTTGCTAGTCCCTTTTAGTTTTCCCAACTCAGGCTAAGACTTTACTTTACTTTTTTTTATCAAGGGTGGTGCGGAAGAGAATGCCGTTGGCATCAGCACCGCCCTTGATCAAGTTTTGTTTTATCAATCTCAATTTCTATGTATGTATATATTCTATGTAGATAAAACTTGATCTAATATGTTTAATAATAATGATAATAATAATAAGACTTGAGCCTATGCAAATAGGAGACACTGCTTCATTTTCTTGATTTGGTTTTTGTTTGTTGGTGTTTCACCCTGATCGCCACAGTGCCCCCAGTTCGCCACTGGTGTCCTGCACTGGTTGCTTGAGCTCCGCCACTGACGGTTACTTACTTCAAGTCATCTCTGGTCTGATTGGCAGCAACTTCTCACTTTTATATCTGAACCAGCTCGATCACAACACTTCGTCACTGATGTTTTCGTCAACATGATTGTGGTAAAGAGATTCGGCAGTGATGAGTGGTGGGTGGGTGTTTTGATTGGAGTCTCTTTAGGCTGAAACATAACAGGATTAAGTTTAAGATCCCCTCAAAACAAGAGGACTGTCCCCTTTGTGTGGGGTAGTCGCATCTGAAGGTAATAATGCGTTTTGTTCAAGAAATAGGAGCAATGTTGGTAGATAAATCTGGAATGAAGATGGCTGGACAGTACCTATATCAGAGAATCAGCATTGAGATACAGAAGGGCAACGCCGCAAGCATTGTGGGCGCATGTCCAGTCCCAGAAGATCTCAATGAAATATTTTATTTCAAATAGTTTAAAATGTTCGAATTTCAAATGTATTCCAATTGTATACTAAGGTAATAATGGTTATAATGGTAGCCATATTGGAAATCTGTTATCAGTTTGCTAACGTGACAAGGCATTGAGATGGCTTAGGAATAAGCCACAGTTCTCCATAGCTTAGTTTCCCGCCAAGTAAGTACTAGCTACCTTTTAGGTCGGCTGTACCTTAATCAAATTTTATTATACATTTTGAAACAGAACAGCATGAACATATTTTTTACATGTTCGGGCTATTTGATTGGTTGAAGATAAAGAAAATATAACAGGGTCATTTCAGAGATCAACAGAAGTGAAATTTCTGTAATCAGCTGTATTTGTGTAGGTCTTCTCTGATTGGTTCTTAGCTCATCTCATTTCATAAATAATTTTAAAATGTAGATTCAAAATTTGGCGCTCTCATTTAATATTCCATTATAAAAAAGACGCAGAATGAGAACCAATCAGAAGCTAGAACATTCCGTTTCTCTAAAAGGAACCGAGTCAGGGACTCGGTTCCTTTTGGAGGAACAGATGTTCCTCGGTTTGTTTACATTTTGAGAGAAACAGTGCATTTTATTAAGACTGTTCCGTTCCGTTTCGCTCTGTTCCGTTTCAAAATGTATATAATAAAATTTGATTATTGTTGAGATTATCCGCTCCAAAAATCTTGTCCGTCCGGGACTCGAGCCACGCCACTGGGACCTGGGTACCCTCTCGGTTGGCTCTGCAGTGCGTCTATTTGTTCTGCTTGGCTGGTTGCTCGCTGGTCGTTTTGGTTAGGCTCTCTGTACTCATTCTCTTTGAACCTCCTCGCTATTACCAATTATTTCGTCGTATTTTTTTTTTTTTTTTTTTTCCTCTCTCGGGTTTTTTTTATTATTCTAATCCGATTCTTCCGTGAACACAGAATGTTCGCGTTGGAGAATGGACTCTCCGCGACAGAATGTACACTGAGAGGCGCAGAAAATGGACTCGGATCGGCTTTGAAAAAAATTAAAGCTCTGTCCCTGTAGCTCAGTGGTAAAGACGGCACTCTGTGAATCCAAAGACTCTAGAGGTCGTGGGTTCGAAACCCAGCTGGGACATGACATGTTATCCTCCCATTTGGGATTTTTACCACATAATAATATGTCTTGGACTTACTGCTGGATTAATGGGACTTTAATAGTCCTGATCTGACAGTATAAATAAGGCGATATTACTATTATTATTATCTTTCTTAATTTTTTAAATGAAAAAAATAATACTGTATACGAATTATTGTGAGTTTATAATATAGCACGCTCGATTTATTGTGTGCTTTTGTTGGTTCTGACTTAATGGAAATTAGACAAGACAAGTTTTACAAAAATAACACCTTCTACACTTGACTGTTTTTTATTTATCCTTTTTCTCCGGTGGTATTTCGGGATTATCTTTTAGTATTCTATGCAATATTTTTTATAAGGGTTGGGTGAAAGAGATTTCTGCAGGCCAGGGCATGCCCTTTATATAGGACACGCTATTTTATTTATTTTTATTTTGTAAACTAACTGATCTCTCATGTTTAAAATTTACATAATATATGTGGTTTAATATTTGTATAAATATACGTCTTATTATAGTAAAGTGTTCAATATGTATTAACAATTATTAGTACGACGTATTGTTCTCTGTCAAAAAAAGCGAAAAAATTTGCCAGACTTACAAACATTAGAAGTTTTATTTCACTTCGGTTCGAGACGCTAAATTTAGTTGATTTTAAAGGGAATATTATTCAGCTTTCTTAATTTTATCGAACAAAGCATCGCCTCAGTAGCTAGATTGATAAGGCTTTTATTTCACTTCGGTTCGAGACGCTAAATTTTATTTAGTTGATTTTTAAAGGGAATATTATTCCGCTTTCTTAATTTTTTCGAACAAACTACCGCCTCAGTAGCTAGATTGATAAGGCGGCAGACTTGTAACCTGGAGGTCTGGGAATCAAGTCCCGAGTTCGGTAAAATTTGAGCAATGTGAGTTTGAGTTATTTTGACCTTACGATCAGTGATTAAGACAATCAAACAAAACGGCCGAGGTGTGAAGAACTCCCTATAGAAAAAAGAGACAGCGCGGCAGAGTGTAAGGTAATAATTCTTTTTCCTTTTTCAACCTATTTTTTTTTATTTTTTATGTTCTTTTCTTTTCTAAATTATGATTCAAAACAACCCACACCAGCATTATGCTGAAAGGGTTGTTAAAATATTAATTATGTAAGATATTGTTGAAGAAATATTGTAAATATTAAACAAATAATGAAAAAATAAATAAATAAATATGATAACTTTAATTTGTTCGACCAAGCTCTTTGAATAAGTCTCCGACCCGCTTTTCGTGCGGCCGAGTGTACACCTGATTGTTCTGGTCTATGATGACTGTTCGGGAAGGTAGTTGCCCTCCTGATGGTGTACGGTTCCACCAGAGTGATGACTCGATGATGATGATAATGATGACTCGATGATGATGATGATGACTAGATGATGATGATGATGATGATGACTAGATGATGATGATGATGATGACTAGATGATGATGATGATGATGATGATGATGATGATGATGACTAGATGATGATGATGATGACTAGATGATGATGATGATGATGACTAGATAGTGATGATTACTCGATGATGATGATGACTCGATGATGATGACTAGATGATGATTATAATAATACTAATGATATTGCGACCTCAGTATAGAGATCGATAGAGCCGCGGACTCGGATCCTGGAGGTCGGTGGTTCGAGTCCCAAGTTGAGGCAAAAAAACAAAAGCTAGTTTGAGAAAAATATAGTAAAGCTAGTTTGAGTAGTGAAATTTCGAATGTTACCGAAATTGTGAATAACACAAATACGATAACTTACCAATGATGTTCACAATAAGAACGAAGATGGTGTGGAGAAAACTTTTTTGAAATATCGATTTCCCTTTATTTTTCTTTTTACTCTGGTAATGCCCCCACTGGTCGTTACTCGTACAAGGAACTACTCATTTTTCCTCACGAGTTATGAGTGAACGTCGGACATACAAAATACAGTGTAGAAAATTTCCGTATCAGCTGGGATTTGAACCCAGCTCACCATATGTTTTTCTTTTTATATCTACATCATAGAATTGAAAAATTTCTACCGGGCCAGGATTTGAACCCAGGTACCTGTGCGTGCAAGCGTGAATCCAGATAGCGTAGGGTTGGTTCGAATCCCACCCAGTGCATGAATTTTTCCTCATTACTTTGAGTTTGTGACCACATAATAATAAGACTCTAAGGGTTAGGTGGTAGAAAATCCTTTGAGCATTAACCTCGCCTGGTGCTTACCTACCACGAAAGAATGTTATTATTATTATTATGATTTCACCGGAGTGGTGGCTTGATGTTGATAACAACAAAATCCTGTGTAATTATTTCTCTGCACTTTTTTATGGTGTTTTTTCTAGTTCTTATTTTTCAACCATTCTTCGAGCAAGTTGGTGAACTATAGCAAACTTTACGATAGAAGCAACCGTTTGTAAATAACAACAAAATTACGATTCACAATGCACCATTGTAAAAAAAAGTTTCACCAATTTTACTCGATGGGAAATTGGTTTTTTTTTTTTTTTTTTTTGCTCGTAAAAAATAAATTGCCCTGTACTATTTTTTTTAGAAAAAGATCGATTACTATTGTGAGCAATGGAAATGATACAATGTGGATGTGTAGAGATTTTGTAGGCGGCCACAAGAAGGACCCTGGTCTAATGAGCGCGCGATTAGCTCAGTGGTTAAGCACTCGCTTGCCATGCGGAAGGTCCCGGGTTCAAACTCCCGCGCCGACAGAAATTTGTGTTCAAAATTTGGTCACAGTTGTTTGTAAGGGATACCTTCCGGTGCGCTCGTGTTGACTCGGCACCTAAATGGGAAGTATTGTACGTCACTTCTCGCCCATCAGAGGGGAGGCATACTACGGGATGGGCAGGCTACAACACAGACCACAAGCGTCTACAGTAGCTCCTGTTTCATGACTACGAAACAAAAAAGGCTGTGAAACAGTGGGAAACACTCATATTTAAAATAAATGTAAATATTCCATGTATATACAGGTTTTTCGTTCGTAACCGAGGTCTTTCACACCGTATATATAGATACACCCTGTACATACAGAATGGTATAGTTAAACATACCGTACAAACATTTATATTGATACCAGTAATACTTTGGTAGAGATATATTTAATACTTGTTGCAAAGAGGTATAGGGATATGGTATACGCTTTAATTATCGGTATGTACATTGTACATGGTATGTACATTGTACATGGTATGATATGAACATACTAGTAATTATAATAATATGTATAAACCATATGATAGGTATTGTATAGGAACATTACCAGTGGTAAGTTGGCAACCACATGTCATCGCTTAAGAAGAGGTACCTCGTAAGTCCGAATTTTTCGATAATACGTTTTTGGTATCGTTGGAATCGGAAAAAAATATCGATTTTTTTAAAATCGGTTTCATATGACCATTCAAATACAAAAAATGCCACAATAATCGATTAAAGTTTACCTCGTAAATCGATATTTTTGTTTTGAAGAAAATTTCTGGAGAGACCTCGTATCTCCAATCAGTAATATATGTGTATTGTGTAAAGTAAATCAGAGATACGAGGTACCTCTACAAAAAATGCACACATGCTTTTCTGAAAATTTTACAAGAATCACTTGAGAGGTACCTCGTATGTCCGATATCTCGTAAAAATACAAGTTTTATCAAAAAAATAGTAATTTCAATCGATAAAACAGGTATATGTTTATGGTTAAACTGATTTTTTTATTTTTTTTAAACCTGCCCACAACTTTATAATCAGTTTTTACTGTCTCCTGAAAAGTCCAAAAATCGGACTTACGAGGTACCTCTTCTTAAGCGACGATGTATAGTTACTGATAAGTCTGATAACTAATGTCACGACATCATGTGAACAATTTTTGGTCAGGAATATCGAGTCTCACTTAATTTGAGCTAACTAACAAAAGTTTGGTAACTTGGTTTTGTTATAGTAACTTGTAAATATGTATACAACTCTATACACTTATTATTTTATTTTTATTTTGGGTAAATTTTGTTCAGTTTTCCAATGAATGAATACGTTGGAATCCGAACTCGCGAATCCCGGGCTAGGTGGAAACCACACGCCCAGCACAGCATATTGTACAGACCAGAGAGGGCCAAGACAATTCTTTTTTCTGCTTTTTATTACATATCTTAAACATATTCAGAAAATTGTCTAATTTTTTTTCTTGATCCTCTAATTCTCAAGTCAATGGATCTAATGATTGAGAATGAATACACTTAAACACTTATACACTTATCAGAGGGGAGGCATACTACGGGATGGGCAGGCTACAACACAGACCACAAGCGTCTACAGTAGCTCCTGTTTCATGGCTACGAAACAAAAAAGGCTGTGAAACACTCATCTTTAAAAAAAAAAAAAAAAAAAAAAAAAAAAAAAAAAAAAGTATAAGGAGATTAAGTATCAAGCCAACAGACTTCTGCTCGTGGCCCAGACGGGTTTGCCAGAATTTTCAACAGCAAAAAATATTTCACCTCCCAAGCAATTGTAGTTACTCCATTATTATCTGCTCAAAAGTAGTCACAGTGGCCAAGTAGTGCACTAGTAGGCTTTCACGCACGGTGACCTGGGTTCAATCCTCAGCAAGGTGTGCTTTTTTCTGCTCCGTACTTCGGTGTCCACTGTCCAGGGTACGTACACTCATACCTCTTGGGAGGAAATGAGTAGCGACCAGTGGCGAAATTATGGGCAAATGATACAAAATCTTCTCCCTCCCTCTCTCTCTCCCTCTCTCTCTCCTACCCCTTTATCTCGCTCTTTACCGTCCGCCCCTGATAAATGAGTAGATCCCGAGACCCCGCGAAGTCTACCGTACTTTGCACCTGTCTTCAGGATGGGGAAAGAGAGAGAGAGAGAGAGACGCCTGTTCAAGAGAGATAGACAGTGTAATTACCCCCTCAATATACCTCCTCCTTACCGTCCCTCTCTCTCTCTCTCTCTCTCTGCAGGTAATATACAGTTTACTTCATAACCGTCACTCAACTCCCCCCCCCCTCTCCTCCGCTCTCTCTTTCTCTCTCTCTCTCTGTTGTGTGTACGTACCTGTTAGAGCTGTTTTTTTTATGTATCTCTCATTACCCCCCTCCACTCTCTCTTTCTTTCTCTCTCTCTCTCTCTCTCTCTCTCTTACTCTCTATCTCTCTATCTCTTACTCTCTATCTCTCTATCTCTCTATCTCTCTCTCTCTCTCTCTCTCTCTCTCTCTCTCTCTCTCTCTCTCTCTCTCTCTCTCCCATGTACTCTCTGTATGTCTCACTGATAGTTTGCTATGTACAACAACAACAACAACAAAAAAAACATCTAGTTCACCGGTAGTCCGTTCTAGCCGCTGGCTGTGGTGACGAAAAACCTTTTTCCGGTGAACCAGTAGAGTCGTTTTCGGTTCGCGCAGCAGTGGTGAGAAAAGAAAAAATTCTTTTCCGTCCTCCTCCTTAAGAGGAAGAAAGAAATAGTGCGTCCCCAAATTAGAAAGAAATAATTGTTCCACTTGACTCCTGGATCCGATCAATTGATTGTTTTTTTTTTTTTTTTTTTTTTTTACTCGGATCTTCCAGTATCGAGTCATTCAGTTTATCGATCACCGTCGAACGGATAACACCTTTTTCTGGAGAAAAGTTTTCTAGAAGAAGACAAAAAAAAAATGTTTTTTATTTTAGAAAATGTTCGATTTTGTGACGTTATAATGGAACGATTTTTTGTGTGTGTTTTTTTTTTTTTTTAAATGTTCGATGATTTTTATTTCTTTTATTTGAAACAAGTTTTGTTGTGAAATTATGAGTAGAAATTACACTAGATTTTGAATTAAGAACATTTTCCAGCATAAAGAAAAGGCGTTTTAAAGTTTTTGGTGTTCGTTTTCGTTTTTATATTCTATTTTTTGACTAGTTGTTTTCGTGCAAATCTTGTGGTGTAATTTGAACTTTGAACTATCTGTTTAATTTGTTTGAAGGTGAGAAAATTTAAAATTTCTTTTATGTTCTCTATTTCAGTAAATAAAAATTCCACCATTAAAATGCTATTTTAAAGTATAAAGTAAAAATGTTGGTTTCACGTTGAAGTCCAGGATTTTGGAAAAGGAACTGCTTTCTTCACAGTTGTGGAAACTAAATAAAGGCTTTGAAAACAAAAACTTCAACAAAAAAAAAATAATTGATCAATTTTGTGAATATCATATTATGTTGGGCGAATTGTACCTACTTCTTGTACAACACAAAACTATTAAATAAATGCTTTTTTCTACTGAAATGCCTCATTATGGAATAAAACTTAATAAAAAAATGAAAATGTTTGGACATTTTTGTCTACGTGGTACTAACATACCTTTATAGGTCCTTTGAATTTGAATGAGTAACAAAGATTAACAGCCATAGGTATTTATGAACAGAAAACGCCGTCTGAGCATGGTCTGAAGCATAGTGTCTAAAAGTACAACAGTACTTACAGGGATTTTCATCACTAAAAGAGACGATTTAAGAAATGTAGAAATAAATCTTATAATAATAATGATTTCCTTCATCCTTGAGACATTGCTCAGACAAAATTCGCTGTTCATAAATACGCCTGTAAAAGACTTTAGTCTCCCGAATCATTCCACCAGTTGCTCAGGTCCCGTTATTATGGTTTCAAGTATCAAATTGAAAAATAAACTAGTCTAGTACAGTAATAAAATAAAATCAAATAAACGAGGAAAATTGTTTGCATTGACTGGGATTCGAACCAACGGCAACGGTTCCCTCACGCTAGCGCTGTGAAGGTTACTTGTTATTTTTTATTAAACACCTGTTGCCAAAATAATAAATAAAGTTAAAAAAGTTATCATATTTGTGTTAAACACTTTCGTGATGTCACAACCACTCAAACCACTCGCTTTACTAAATCGACGCTGAAACCAAGACTTGAACCACCGACCTCCAGGTTACAAGTCCGCCGCCTTATCGATCAAGCTACTGAGGTTGAACAAAATAAATAAAATATAGTCACCGGCGGAATTTGAATTCTTTTCGATGGATAAGGAATGTTGTGTGATATTCACACCAGTTTATTTATCCTTTAAACAATTAATCGCTTTTTGATTAATGGAAAAACTGAATTTTCTACTTATGAACCATAGCTCGGAAACAATAAAATATATTGAATTTTTTTTGTTGATAAAATCATATTGAATGCGGATTTTAAACGTACCTAACTTGTTTTTAATATAAATTTCTGACATTTTTGAAAAATCTTCCCCTTTAATTACTTGTTTATTTTTTCAATTATGGAAAAATGGATATATCTCATAAAATAAAAGGGACATCGAAATTTTCAATAGAACAAAATCGTTTTAAAGTGTGATATCACATTTTACTTGGTATAGGTACTTTCAAGTATGAATTTCTGACGTTTTTGAAAATTTCATCAGAGAACTTGGGTTAATTTTCCATTTTTATTTATCTCTGAAAGAGCTCCCTAGCTTCCTCTTCTAACGGTGCAGCATAAGATATTATTACTTCCGAGAAATTTCTAATATTAGAAATCGGAAGTATTGTGTTTGTTTTTGTAAAATAAAAAAAAATAAAAAAACATTTTTTTTGCTCCAAATTCAGTTTCACACTTCCTCTTTTTTGCCCCTTATTTAAAATCACACCCTGTATTTGAGCGTGACTCATCATAACACGTTTCCCATGTTTTTAATCCTCGTCCTTTGTACAGGGTGAACAGAAAGATCAGACAATGTACTGAACACACATATTACAAGGCTCACCGACCTCGAAATTTCGGTCGTCGAGTGAGTGGAATTTCAATCTGGAGGTCGCAGGTTCGATAAAAAGCCTACACTTTATTTTATTTTTTTCACAAAACAATCAACAACAATAAATTTAAAAAACTTAGAATTATGTACAAAAAAATAAAAAGTTATCATATCTGTGTGAATCACTTGCGTGATATCACAACTACTCAAACTCGCTTTACTAAAATTACGCTGAAACCGGGACTTGAACCACCGACCTCTAGGTTACAAGTCCGCCGCCTTATCGATCAAGCTACTGAGGTCGGTGCAGGTTCGATTCTTAGAAGCACGAATAATTTTATTTTATAGAAGAGTATACAAACTAAAGCACTTGAGGTGGTCAAATACTAATAATAATAAATTAATAACACTCTTTAATGTAAGGTAACCAACCACTAGGCGAAGTTAATGCTCAAAATGAGGAAAAATTCATGCACTGCGAAGGATTCAATCCAACGGATCCCTACGCTACTTGGATTACGAGACGAGCGCCTTAACCACTTGTCTACCAGTGTACGGTTTTCAAGTGGTCGAAGCGCCAATTCGGTAATCCAAGTAGCGTGAGGATTTGTTGGTTCAAAACTCTCCCATTGCATGATTTTTTCCTCATATATTTGAGTATATGACCACCTAAAGTACTCAGCTAAGGGTAAGGTGGTAGAAATTGGACTAAGCATTATCTTACCTTCCACTAAACGTACTTATTATTATTATTATAGTAAGCTTTATTAGGTAGAACAAAAATATATACAGTAAAATACAATGAAATTATAAATAAAAAAGAAAAGGATTGAGCAAAGATACAAGAACAAGAAAAAAGAGAATGAACTTAATGTCCTACCTAAAGAACGGGGTTATTGCCTGTGGCAATGTCTTCCACCCAACCCTTTACCCTCTGTTCCGGCTTGTCTTATTATTATTTTGATTATCATAGGAAGACGAGTTTGAGCAAAGCTTATACATCACAATCACCTAAATAATACAAACCTTCTCCTAACTGATAGCCAAACTATATAGTTGTCAGGTTGTAGGCACTTGTTGAAAATAGTAGACGCACGCAGTATTATAATACTTCCCAACGTTTCAATTTACATAACATACTTTTTATATACTTATCTCTAATACATAATATACTTATCTACCACATTGAAAACCACACAGGCACCATTTACATTCATGAGAATCATCACTTTTTTTGCAATTTCTTCTCACAATAATTTTTTTTTTTTTTTTTTTTTGCTCCTTTTACAATCTGCTCCTGTCAACTTAGTTTGACATTTTCAAATTTGGATAATGAATTTTTCTTTTTTTCTTCAAAAAATTTTTTTTTTGTTTTTTTTTCCTTCCAACACTTGATTTATTGGAATTGTTAGATCATGTGTTTATTCTTAGATGAGTAGATTTGAGAGGTTCACAATGTCCGGGAGATTTTGAGGAAGTCGTGCTATTTTTCTTCTGTAGGGTTTTCGGAGTCCCAAGTTATGAGGGTTATTTTCAATGAATTCGGATGTTCTCTTGAGCATAATATTGTAGATATAATCTATGTTAAGATCTTTATGGATATTTTTATTGGTCATGAACCATGGAGCTTTTGTTATTATTCTCAACACTTTATTTTGAAAAATTTGGATTTTGTTTAAGTTTGTTTTTGATGCTGTTATCCATACTGGGCAGGCATATGTCAGTAGAGGGACCAGAATTTGTTTATAGATTAATAAAGCTGTTTTCATGGACATTTTTGATTTCTTATTGAATATTGGAAATAGCATACTTAGTCTTTGATATCCATCATAAGTTTTTTTTCTTGATATGGGATCCCCAATTTAATCTTTGATCTAGCCATACTCCTAGCCATTTTATAGAATCTGTCTGCCATTCAAGAACTATATTGGATATTCTAATGGGGAGTACTGGGTAGAAAATTTTTCTCAATGTGAACATTTTTATTTCTGATTTGATTGGGTTTAAGGTTAGGCACCATTTATGACACCATTTTTGAATATGATCAAGTGAAATTTGTAGATTACTTTGAGCAGCAAATAGGTTTTCTTCAGCATGTGCAACTAATTTATCGTCTGCAAACATGGCTAGAAAGGTATTTGGATCAGTATTTATTTGATTTGAAATATCATGAACATAGATTAGGAAAAGTGTAGGTCCTAAGATGGAACCTTGGGGAACAGATGAATTGATTTTGCGTATTGAACTGTAGTGATTTTCAATTTTGACTGTAAATGTTCTGTCTTCTAGGAAAGATGCCATGAGATTTTGAAGATATTTTGGTAAATTTAATTTCCTCAGTTTGAATAAAAGACCTTGATGCCACACTTTATCGAAAGCTTGTTTAAAATCTAGAAATGCTGAAGCAACATATTTCCTGTTTTCAAATTGTTCATTTACAAATTCAGAAAATCGTAAAATTTGCTGTGATGATGAGTGGCTTTCTCGGAATCCAAATTGATAATTTGGTATAATATCATAATCACTTATTAAATTTTTTAATCTTGATGCTATTAATTTTTCAAATAATTTAGAAATTGTGCTAAGTAAACTAATGGGTCGGTAATTATTCACATCATTTTTAGGTTTGCCTGGTTTATGAAATAAAATAATCTGAGCATGCTTCCAAATAGTTGGAAAGTAACTCAACCTTAAGCAGGAATTGAATATTGCAGCAAGGAATAAAACAGCTTTCTTAGGAATTTTTTTTAATATTTCATTTGTTATTAAATCATATCCTGGAGCTTTCTTATTTTTGAGGAAGTGAATTTCTGTATTAATTTCTTGTGGTGATATAAATGGGAGAGGCAGTTCTGCTGATAATATTTCTTTTGTGATTTCATCTTTAACCATTTTTAGGTGATTCTGGTCAAATTTATTTTCATCTATACTGAAGGTTGACTCAAGGAGATCTGCAAAAACTTTGCATTTGTCCTCAACTGATGTTATATGGCTATTATTTATTTTAATTGTTGGTATTGAGTCTTGTTTTTTTAATATTCTTTTGGTTTCCTTAAAAAGTGAACCATCTTCAGGATGAATATATAATTTTGTACTCACATTTCTAGTTTCCGTAAGTGCACTAACTTGTTGCTCTTTGCAGTGTTGCCAGATTTATTTACCACACCTACCCCTCGCCACGGTCAACGCAAAAGAATAATTTTTGTCCATACACAAATATTCTTACAGGTTTTCCGCTAATATTGAAAATCCAACTACCCCCTTGAAAAATATCACTGATGGCACTCTATTTTGATCTTGAACCTATCTCAGTAGCTTGATCGATAAGGCCGTAGACTTGTAACCTGAAGTTGGTGGTTCCAGTTCCGGTTTCAGCGTAGATTTAGTAAAGCGAGTTTGAGTAGTTGTGATATCACGAAAAGGATTGACACAAATAATAATAATAATAATAATGCTTTTCTTTGTGTTATTATGCCACAATTTTAGTGGGTAGTGCAGAATCATAGGACTTTACCACTTTAATTTACAATATCTTGTATTATTTTTTTGCCTAAGATTCTGACACTGATCGCTGCTTCACATTAAAGCAGCTACTCATTTTTCCTCACGAGGTATGAGTGGACCCCGAACATCCAAGTACAGAGCAGAAAAATTCCTCCCCCGCTGGGAATCGAACCCAGGTCACCATGTGTGCAATGCCTCAAACTCGCCACAGTGACTACTTTTGACACAAATATAATAACTTAACACACACTTACACTATTTTGATCTTGAAGAAATACAGACTTCTAATTAAGGTGTATCTGCAACACTGTAATGATTAATATTGTTGATTAATACCTTTGGTAGAAATTCAATATTCAATATGATACAGGGATGCTATTAAACTATTCTGACAACACTGTAATGAACATTAAACATACGTGCTATACTGATAGATACCCTAGGGCTAGGTAGAAATGTAATAAAGATTTTCACTACTCTGACAACACTGTAATGAACATTAAGCATACGTGCTATACTGCTAGATACCCTAGGTCTAGGTAGAAATGTAATACAGATTTTCACTATTCTGACAACACTGCAATGAACATTGAACATACGTGCTATACTGATAGATACCCTAGGTCTAGGTAGAAATATAATACAGATTTTCAATTTCTGACAACACTGTAATGAACATTGAAGATACGTGCCATTACTATACTGATGGATACCCTAGGTAGAAATGTAATACAGATTTTCACTATTCTGACAACATTGTAATGAACATTAAACATACGTGCTATCCTGATAGATAACCTAGGTCTAGGTAGAAATGTAATACAGATTTTCACTATTCTGACAACACTGTAATGAACATTGAAGATACGTCCTATTACTATACTGATGGATATACCCTAGGTAGAAATGTAATACAGATTTTCACTATTCTGACAACACTGGAATGCACATTGAAGATACGTGCTATTACTATACTGATGGATACCCTAGGTAGAAATGTAATACAGATTTTCACTATTCTGACAACACTGTAATGAACATTAAACATACGTGCTATACTGATAGATACCCTAGGTCTAGGTAGAATAGTAATACAGATTTTCTCTATTCTGACAACACTGTAATGAACATTGAACATACGTGTTATAGGTACTGATGGATACCCTAGGTAGAAATGTAATTCAGATTTTCACTATTCTGGCAACACTGTAATGAACATAGCGGCCGTAATCATACCTAGATATCCTAGGTGGAAATGTCTGGTAATGATACAGGTTTGAATAGTTCACCTGTCAGCTAGGAAACACATGTTGGTCTGTGTGACACAGCATATGCTAGCAGGCTTCTATTAGAAGCGGTACCCAAACTTGTGAACGGGACCCATCTCATTGAAGACCCTATTACATTGGAGAGAATAAGATAGGATTAAGCCGATTAAGGGTTGGGTGGAAGAGATTACCACAGGCAATCACCCCGACCTTTAGATAGGACATTAGCTTCATTCTATTTTTTGTTCTTGTATCTTTGCTCATTTCTTTTTTCTTTATAATTTCATTGTATTTTACTGTATATATTTTTGTCTTACCTAATAATAAAGCATACTATTATAATAATAATAATAACAGTCATGTGCGGAACTCTCCACTCTCATTTTTGCAGGATAAAATTAGTACTGCATTGTATATGAGCGCATTTGGTTACAATTGTTTGTAAGGGACACCTTCCAATGCTCTCGTCTTCACCCAGCACCTAAATGGGAAGTATTGTGCCGTCTGTCCCGGTAGCTCAGTGGTAAAGGCGGCACTCTGTGAATCCAGAGATTCCAGAGATCGCGGGTTCGAAACCCAGTCGGGCCATGACAAGTTATCCTCCCATTTGGGATTTTTACTACATAATAATATGTCTTGAGCTTACTGCTGGAATAATGGGACTTTAATGGTCCTAATCGGGCAGGATAAATAAGGCGATATTAGAGGGAAATCATACTATTCGGGATGGCAAGCTACAATACAGACCACAAGTGTCTACAGTAGCTGCTGTTTCATGGCTACAAAAAAGACTGTGAAGCACTAATCTTTTATGTGAAAAAAATGTGTTTGTTAATCAAAATCTCTCCCTCAAGGTTATTACAAAGGTTTGTCTAATTTTTTAATGGTATTCTAGCCATGGACCAAAAACCTTACCATATTCGCGTGATAGATTTATTCTTCATAATGTGAGTGATTTTTGACACATCCACAAATAGATCTAACGTTAGTGATTTGTCACATACACTAGCAAAAGACCTAGCTTTTATGATGATTTTGGTGCAATTGGTGCATCCACCAAAAAATCTCAATTTAGTGATTTTGTCACATCCACCAGGAAAAGAGCTACCTAGCTCTTGTGAATTTGATGCATCGACAAAAAATGTCAGTTTAGTGACTGTATGACATATCGATTAAATAAGCTCAATTGAGTGATTTTGACGCATCCACTAAAAAATCTCAATTTAGTGATTTTTAGAAAATCTGCTTTCTCAGGTTATTATGATATTGTTTGTACCATATCTGTAAATTTATTGTTAATGTTTTCTTTTTGTAAATTGGTCATGTACCGTAAAGTATACAATACCTAACGATATTTTTTTATATTTATTTTATAATTGCATGAATCACAAGAGTGTCACAGTAATTGGATCCCGACTTTTAAAAATTGACCGTGCATGGGACTCGAACCACCGACCTCAAGGTTACGAGTCCGCTGCTGAGATCGGCGGACCTTTAGTAGTGCTCTACATAGGTATTGATTATAAACAGTATAAACAGAAAAGTGAGAAGTTGTATCAGATGTACATGAATATCAGAACATACCTGACTGCTGTTACATATGTGTCACGCTCGTCCTTCATGGGTTAATGTCCCCCCAGCCCCAGGCTAGTGTAATCGACAGGCCAGAGAGTCCATTAGATTCAACTGGCCCCTGTTGTCCAAAGGTTGACGACCGCTGTTCTAGTCCATGTGCTAAAATAACGATAATTTACACTAGCTCTACAGATGTTTATATCCAGTTTACGTATACAGCTGTTTCTATACTCCTTAACTACAGCTGTTAATATACACCTTATACGGACACCTGTCGTCTGATGCGGGGATATTATGAAATGAAGTTATTACAGAATTACACAGTGAGTACACCAGTTCTCGTTCTGTCACTGAGGTGAAGCAACGTCCAGCGAGGTTAGGACTTGGATGGGTGACCATTCAAATTCGAACTCTCATGCATGATTTTCTAAAACTTGTTCATGGAGCGAGTTTGAGTAGTTGTGATATCACGAAAGTGATTAACACAAATATGATAACTAATAGACATAATATGATAACTAATAATAATAATAATAGACACTGTAGACATCTAGAGTCTAGTCCAAACATTTCACCGGTATTCATAACCAGTAGGTATCCTCAATCTCGTAGTCATTGTTATCTCAGAGGTACAGTCTGCCACAGACAAGATACCCACTGAACCATGAGGTACACCGAATTAAACCGTATCGTGTGAGAGAGTCCTGGGACCAGCCAGAAGGAACAGGACCAGGCACGGTCTGGTCTGAAACCTGGCCGTGAGATCGACTCTGGCCAGGTCTGGTTTTAGGAAAATCGTGCACAGGTAGTCGAGTGGTTAACGCGATAGTCTGGTAATCCAGGTAGCGTAGGGATCCGTTGGTTCGAATCCCACCCAGTGCATGAATTTTTCCTCATTAATTTGAGTTTGAGACCACGTAATAATAAGACTCTGAGGGTTAGGTGGTAGAAATTGCTTTGAGCATTAACCTTGCCTGGTGGATGCCTTCCACTAAAGAGTATTATTATTCTTTCCCTTGAAGGACATCTGTCCCGGTAGCTAGGTGAAGGGCGTCGCTCTGGTAATGCAGGGGTAGCGGGTTCGAAACCTAGCCAAGTCATATCTATTATAATATTAGATATATGCATTATGTTTAGAATTGTTACCATTAATTTTTAATTATTATACCTATAGTTTTACTTTTTTTTATATTTTCTAGGATTTGTAGGGTTACTTGTGTAGAAAGGGTATTTCCCGTTTATTCATATAAATAAATAAATTTTACGTGTATATATTATATTGTTAAGTTATCGTTATCATATTTGTGTTCATCACAATCGTGTTATCACCACTACTCAAACTCGCTTTACTAAATTTTTTGCATAACTTGGGACTCGAACCACCGACCTCCAGAACCAGAAGTCCGCGCCACCTTGTCGATCAAGCTTCAGAAGTATATAATAGATAATATTAGCACTCTTTAGTGCAAGGTAACCACCAGGCGAGGTTAATGCTCAAAGCATTTTCTACCACCTAACCCTCCGAGTCTTATTATTATGTGGTCACAAACTCAACTTAATGAGGAAAAATTCATGCACTGGGTGGGATTCGAACCAACGGATCGACTACTAAAATTCTCGGAAGTAAAAAAGTAATCTCCGATTTTGTTCTCGGGATGCACATATATGATGAGCTAAGTAATTCTAATATGGGAAAGAATTGAGAGGTATTTTCAAAGATTTTTTTTCTAGCTTTTAACAGCTTCTGGAATTTTAGATCAATCAATCAAAATAAATTACCCCCCCACTGTGCCATTGTTCACCGTTCCAGCCACCAGTTGATCTATTAGCTATGCTACATTACTAAGTTCATGTCTTCTATTCAATACATTGTTATTCTCATCTCATTCATTAAAACCATTTCTAATCTATCCTTTTACTTTTTTCTAATATTAGATAGATACTATCGTATCTAATATTATATATCGGATGTATAATGTGTTCGTTTTTGTAAGAAAAAGTAATTTTTTTGCACCGATTACAAAAAAAAAGACATGCTAGCGAGACACTGGTCTTCTCTCTTCTGAACGCCCCCCAGTCTGATCATACTCATATAAATCATATATTATAGGCACACAAAATGAAAATTTTAATGTTACATAATAATAAAACTCTTTTAGAGGAAGGTATACAGGGTGGGGCAAAAGTCTGGAAACCCCTGAATAACTTTCGAATGGCTTCTTCGGTAAAATTAAAATTTTGTACGGTAAACCGGGCTAATAAGACCTTTTTTTAGAGTGGGGTTAATTTTTGTTACCGGCCCCCTTGTCGGGGCCAGGGGGACCAACTTCATTTTTTTAAATACAAACCCCCACCTTGCGATACATTTTTGGAAAGGTCTTTAAATAAGAAATACATTGGTGTATATTTTATTTTTTTAATATTAACTGTTTGAAAATGGCGTCCAACTTTGTGTATGCAGAAAAGTCTGGAAACCCCTAAATATCTTTCGAAAGGGCTTTCTGAATAAATTTAAAATTGTGTACGGTAATCCTTGGTAATTAGACCTTACATTAGAATGGGACCGATTTTTTTTACCGGCCCCCACGTCGGGGCCAGGGGGGCCAACTTCATTTTTTTAAATACGAAACCCCACCTTGCGATACATATTTGGAAAGGTCTAATTACCCCGACTTACCGTGCACAATTTTAAATTTACTGAGAAAGTCCTTTCAAAAGATATGTAGGGGTTTCCAGACTTTTCTGCATACAGAAAGTTGGACGCCATTTTCAAACAGTTAATATTAAAAAAATAAAATTTACACCAATGTATTTTTTATTTAAAGACCTTTTCCAAAAATGTATCGCAAGGTGGGGGTTCGAATTTAAAAAAATGAAGTTGGCCCCCCTGGCCCCGACATGGGGGCCGGTAACAAAAATCGACCCTAGTCAAAAAGAAGGTCTTATTAGCCCGGTTTACCGTACAAAATTTTAATTTTACCGAAGAAGCCATTCGAAAGTTATTCAGGGGTTTCCAGACTTTTGCCCCACCCTGTATATTATAACCATGCTCAAAGCATTTTCTACCACATAACCCTCAGACTATTATTATTATATGTGCTCACAAACTCAAATTAATGAGGAAAAATTCATGCACTGTGAGGGATTCGATCCAACGGATCCCTACGCTACTTGGATCACCAGACTAGCGCGTTAACCACTTGACTACCAGTGCACGGTGGAGCTCTAGTCGTGCCTATGTAACCCAGTGCACGTTACATAGGCACATATTACATAAGGGTTGGGTGGAAGAAATTGCCAAGGGCAATAACCCCGCCCTTTAGTTAGGACATATTATATTATGTAATTTTTTAATTATTTTTTCTTTCTTTTTTCTTCTATTACATTGTATTTTAATTTGTAATTATTTTTGTTGTATATAATATGTCCTATGAATAAAGTGTAAATAAATGAAAAAAAAAAAAATAGGCACCAGCCTACCAACGCAACGTAAACAGTGTCCATACATGCC
Organism: Bactericera cockerelli; assembly: GCA_024516035.1. Taxonomy (NCBI): domain Eukaryota; kingdom Metazoa; phylum Arthropoda; class Insecta; order Hemiptera; family Triozidae; genus Bactericera; species Bactericera cockerelli. The sequence continues at coordinate 8,600,258 of CM044962.1, read as the reverse complement.
GGGTAGCAGTATAGTCAAGGCCCATCTCTCACTAGTGGCCTATCTTTCTCTGTAGTAGCCAGCAATTCGACTGTTTTGTGGTTTGATGCAATGCCCAATTTACCGGAGATCGGAATTACTACACCGCACCGGTAATGTGAGATTCTTACTATACAGGGTGACTCAGTACAGTATAATCAAATCAGAAAAATAAGAACTTGTACTGGGTCTACCTAATATAGGTTATGAAAGTATTGGATTGGCCTAATTCGGCCCCAAAAAAGTAAAATTCTAGGACCCCAGTGAACATGTATACAAAAATTAATCTCTTTTGAAGAATCCGTTCGAGAGTTATCGCGAAACAGACAGACAGACAAACGAAAGCCAAATCGTCCAGTATGCAAGTGAAAACAGAACCTCACTTAGTGAGGTTCGTGCTCTGTGTTCGATTAATTAAACCAAGTTTTATTTACATTCAGAATAAGTACAATGAGTAATAAAAATGTGAAATTATCAAAACAACTCTTGATCGAGTGCTAATGCAGACGTCATCCAAGTGAAAGTCTCAAATAAATAAGAAAAAAAAATGGAAAAATACATGCACTGTGTGAGATACGAACCCAACGGAGCTTCTCTTTACTTTAACTGGATTATTATTATTATTTGTAGGTATATTTTACATTAATATTGATATTACTACAAACGGGGCGGAGAAATTTTATTATCATTAAATATGTTAATTAGATCAAGTTTTATTTACAATAAAGTACATAGAATATTTTTACACAGAAATTGAAATTAATAATACAAAATTTGATCCCGGGGCATTGTCTTCCACGATTACCAAACTAGGGCCCGCTGATACACCCTGTATATGGTGAGGTTAGTGTACTTGTCTGGAATTCCAGAGTCCTGGAAATTACTCACTATTATTTCATTCTCCACTGTTATCTAACCATGCCACAAGACAGGGCCCTCCGTGCTGTGTGCTTCTTCGTAAGAATTGCTTACTGTTGACAGAAGAAAAGAAAAACAAGATGTAATAATAATAGTAACAATGATAATAATAATCTGTGCACGAAATCGAATTGCGAATTTCCACGGAAATTTTTCTCCGAAATTTTCGGAAGTTTCCATTTACCTATCAGTTTATATAAGATCCTTTTGATTCAGTTCTTTTTGCTTTTTCTTGATGAAGTTTTCTTTCAATAATGTGAACAATGAATTTATCTACCCATATCCTAAGAAAAGTATTGAACTGAATCAGAAGATGCATTTTTAATCCTGAGGTCTCCAAACTTGGAAAACGAGAAGATGATGATGTATTTCTGATATATGTACCTATAATAATAATAAAAAAATAATAACAATGATAATAATTGATATGTATGTTATGCTAACTAAGAAAATAACTAGTAATATACGATTGCATAACGGAGTGAATACAATCTATTTTACATTTATTTAAGAGAGAAGAGAAAAGTGAACTGGTGGAAAATCTAAACCAAGAGTGACAAGTCATTCGGTACCCAGTCGAGAAGAGGAAATTCTTCCGGCCAGTATATAATTAATATGTATCAGTAATACTAATAATAATAACACTCTTTAGTGGAAAGTAACCACCTGGTTAATGCTCAAAGCATTTTCTACCACCTAACCAACTATTTCATCTGTTTGTTTTCAGAATGACCGCACCGTGTTCGCCCACGGCGAGAAACTTGCCACCCGCTTGGAGTCGAACCTGCGGTCTCTGCGTCAGCTGTCGCCGCGAACCCGGGCCTCCGGACTGACCGCGGCGGGCGGCCCAGCCTCGATTGTGGACGACAACCCGAGTGCCGAAACGCGGCTACTGAACCGAACGCTGTCCGCGCCCGTGCAGAATATGTACGTGTTTGTGCAGCTCTCAGCCGACTTGAAGTAAGTACGAGTATACATGGAAGTTCAAATTAATTAACGCTCCTATGGTGGACACTGTTATGTATGCAGTAGAACAAAAAATGTATGCAGTAGAATACAATGAAATATAAAGAAAAGCAAAAAGATTAAGCAAATATGCAAGAAGAAAAAAAGAGAATGAAGTTAATGTCCTACCTAAAGGGCGGGGTTATTGTCTGTGGCAATCTTTTCCACCCAACCCTTTAAGATTGGGTGGAAGTTACAATAGTATCTGAATTCAGTAATCTGCGTTAAGCACAGAAATAGGAGCAGCCTGGTGCAAGGAAATCAAAATGCAAGAAGTAGGCAAGAAAGCAATGAAAAAATCAGGAGACCCGCACACCAAACTTCATAAGACATGTTAGTTTTTTTCGCTAATGGACATCCAGAGGGGAAATGCGGCCAGCATCCTTGGTTTACTGCCAGATTGATAACACAATACCTCATTTCTATCCTCTCTTATTTATTTACAATTTATTTTTTATACCAAACAACCAACAATAAACAAAACTTAACAATATTTACAACAACAAAAAGTAAAGAGAAAAAAAAACATTATTAAAATTTACAATATTGTAAATTTAAATTTTAACAACCTCTCTAAACTCTTTCGAAAAATTCACAAAAAACCCGATGTAATAAATTTCTTCTCCTCCTCACAGCAACGATGAAGACACCACAATCTCAGCGGCCGCCCAGCCTCCCCCGCTTGGGGGCGTTACAACCCGCCCCCACTCCTCCAACTACCATCTGGCCACCCTCTCGTGGGCCCCTGACAAGGGCGTCCTCACTATCAGTCCCGATCTGAACTGTTCGCCCACCGAGACGTACAAAATAGACATGGGCGGGGCGCCCGGGGCCAAGGCCGCCCGTGTGGAGTATCGCTACTGCCTCATGGGCGCCCATCGGCCCAGTCTCACTCGGGAGATACTCACTGAGCAGGTAAATTTATTATTATTACTATACAACGCTTTATTAGGTATAAATGGACATTATGTACATAGAAATAATTATTTTAATAATCAAAAAAATGGAAACAATATATACAATAATAATGAAAAAGAATAGAAAATATATAAAACATAATTCCTAACTAAAGGGCGGGGTTATTGCCTATGGCAATCTCTTCCACCCAACCCTTATTGCCTATTTTGGCCGCCTTCAACAGTCCATTGCAGCCTAAAGAAAGCTGATCACGGTGACATTGTCTCAACCAAATTTTCTGGTGACAAGTACCTGTAAAGTAACTTTTTCGGTGTATAATAATATCTGAAAAAAACCCCCGTATGAATATTTTTATGAAATTCAAGATTTTCGGCATGGCCAGAAAACGACTTTAACTGTACGTATAGGAATCTCGCGCTCTCCTGAAACACAATCTATTTTCGCGTCTAATTACGAATATGAAATAAAAATTGATAAAAGTTAGCGGGAAGTGGGCGAAAACAATAAAACAAAATACATATAAACTCTGTTTCGTGTTAATATAGGCCTGTTGGCGAGTGCTACTTGACGAGCGCTTGATAATATAAAAATACTCTTAGGAGAAAGGTAACCAGTAACCACACTGTGTGAGTTTAATGCACGAAGCATTTTCTACCACCCGACCCTCTGAGTCTTATTATTATGTGATCATATGGTAAAATAAGGAAAGTTAAAAAAATACGAAAAAAACCAAACCCTTATATCATTGCTTTCGTTATGCTCATCGGTGGTTCTGTCTTCCGGTTGTCTTTTAAAGATTTTTTTCCAAAGCAGAAAAAAGTATAAAATAAAACTTAGGTCTATAGTCTAGTACCGCAAGCCCAAAAATAGCGAAATAAATGCAAGTTTTGGTGTAGTTTTGATTTTTTGTACCATAGTGTATTTTGAGCTGCTGAACACGAATCTGAGGTTTGCCAACAAAAATTTTACCGGCAAATTTTTTTACAGGCAAAAAATTGGACTATTTTTAGTTTTTCTGAAATATCTCCCAAGTGATTTAATAAACGCCAACACTAACTCTATACAAAGTTGTTCACAACTAAATTCCCTACATTTTATATTCTACAAAAAAATTTGTGCGACCAACCTTTGAGCTTTGAGGGCGCCCTCAAAATGCAGGCAAAAAATCAAAAGTGGCCACATTTGCGATTTTTTAAAATTTTACTTCAAAATAACGCTCCTGACAATATTTTTGGCAGTTAAAGACGTCATTGATGGCTTACAGGCTAAAGTTTCAGACTTTTTCAGCCTTTTAGAAGGACCTTTGCAGCCTTTTGGAGTGATCACAGTCACCTGTGTCTATCTAGAACCCTGGTTTTAAAACAAAAAGTTTTGCTGTACTTGTGATTTTTGGTAATATAGTGTATTTATAGCTGCAAAGTATGAATTTGACGTTTGCCAAAAAAAAAAATGCCGTCATTTTTTTAACAGGAAAAAACGGCCTGAATGGAGCTTTTTTCAGTTTTTAACAATATCTCCGAAACTGTGCATTTCAAAGCAACGTTGGGTGAATACTAAGTTCAACATAACTGAATTTCCTACATATTATGTTCCCAATAATTTTTTGTGCAACCAACCTTTGAGCTTTGAGAGCGTCCTCAAAGCCCAGGCAAAAAATCAGGAAAGGCAAATTTGGACTATTTGAAGTTTTACCTCGACATAACCTACTTGGCAGTGTGTATGATATTGTTTAGTTTAGACTCTAAAGGTCTAAACTTTAGAAGCTAAATTTCGTGACCTTTGCAGATTTTTTGTAATACCTGGATCTAGATCAGGATCACTTGCATCAATCTAGGACTGTGGTGTTTCGCTTTCTAGGTCTGATCAACACGTTGCTTTGAAGGATGCAGGAGTAAAAAGAGACAACAAAAATAGAATGGAGATGTTCGAATGGTCCCCGTGAATCCCACAACTTTATTCCAACGGATTTCATTTGCTAAGCATTCCAACGAAAAACTCGAAAACTTTTTGAGCTACGATCTAGGACCTTATTCTCTGTCACTTTTTGACAAAGGATGCATGAGAAAAGGAACAAAGTCCTCTCTATACAAAGATCTTAAGCCCCTGACGAACAAGCACTTTACTGGTCAGGTGCAATATGTAATTGATGGGGAATTTCTGTTACACAGAGTTGTCTGGCCTACAAATGCATCATTCTCTTCAAACTGTGACAGATACATGCAGTATGTCATCTCCAAATATCCTGGGGCAGTAGTTGTCTTCGATGGCTAGCCTGAAGATATTCAAAGAGGAACAAAGACAGCTGAGCGTATGAGGAGAACGAGGACTCTCTCATCTGCAGACATGCTTTTTGATGACACCATGACACCAACAATGTCAAAAGATAATTTTCTAGCAAATCCAAGAAATAAGAGTCGTCTCATTGACTTACTTGCTACCAAACTTTCAGAAGCAGGTTTGCAATATAAGCAGGCAGAAGAAGATGCAGGCGTACTGATTGTTACGACCGCACTCAAATGAGACTGTTACTATAGTAGGGGAATATTAGTAATCTTGATTGTGCTCTGTGAAGTTGACAATGTCTTGTATTTAAAACCTAGAAAGCAGACCATTTGTCCAGCTTTGTATTCACCCCTTGAAGCTGCAAATTCCTCATTCGTGAAAGAACACATCCTCTTTCTACATGCAATGAGCAGGTGTGATAAGACGTCGGCTCTCTTTAAACAAGGAAATAGGGAAATTTTTAAAAACCCTTGTAAAAAGTCCTAGTCTTGGAAAAGTTATAGACGTCTTCAAAGACTCTAAAGCGTCCCAAGACTCTGTAGCGGCAGCAGGAGAACGCTTCTTAATACATTTGTATGCGTCCAGTGGAAAAAGTCCGTCTTCACTTAACCATCTGCGATACATATGTTATACCAAGGTAGCCTTTAGAATCAACTCCAACATTGCTGCGTTACCACCGTGTTCACTCCCTCAGGGTGTACCCTGTACCATCAAGTGCAACAATGGTTGGGAGTAAGTAAAGCTCCTTAAGAATGGGGATGGAAGCAAACTCAAACAGGTCTAGAACCTATATTAAATCTCTCTGCCCCCGCTCCCCCCGAATTGCTGAAGCTCGTTTCCTGCAAATGTACAGGAAACTGTGGCTGCAGGAAAGCAGGACTCTCCTGCTCCGCTCTATGCTTGCATTGCGATATCATGCCATCAATGGAGGACCCTGATCCAAGTCCCTCACAAAGATGTACTGTAAATGTCAAAAAATTTAGCCTTTAAACCATTATTAATATCATTCACACTGCCAAGAAGTTTATGTCGAGGTAAACTTCAAAAATTTCAAATTTTGCCTTTTCTGACTTTTTGCCTGGGCTTTGAGGACGCTCTCAAAGCTCAAAGGTTGGTTGCACAAAAAAATATTGGGAACATAATATGTAGGAAATTCAGTTATGTTGAACTTAGTATTCACCCAACGTTGCTTTGAAATGCACAGTTTCGGAGATATTGTTAAAAACTGAAAAAAGCTCCATTCAGGCCGTTTTTTCCTGTTAAAAAAATGACGGCATTTTTTTTTTTTTGGCAAACGTCAAATTCATACTTTGCAGCTATAAATACACTATATTACCAAAAATCACAAGTACAGCAAAACTTTTTGTTTTAAAACCAGGGTTCTAGATAGACACAGGTGACTGTGATCACTCCAAAAGGCTGCAAAGGTCCTTCTAAAAGGCTGAAAAAGTCTGAAACTTTAGCCTGTAAGCCATCAATGACGTCTTTAACTGCCAAAAATATTGTCAGGAGCGTTATTTTGAAGTAAAATTTTAAAAAATCGCAAATGTGGCCACTTTTGATTTTTTGCCTGCATTTTGAGGGCGCCCTCAAAGCTCAAAGGTTGGTCGCACAAATTTTTTTGTAGAATATAAAATGTAGGGAATTTAGTTGTGAACAACTTTGTATAGAGTTAGTGTTGGCGTTTATTAAATCACTTGGGAGATATTTCAGAAAAACTAAAAATAGTCCAATTTTTTGCCTGTTTTTTGCCTGTAAAAAAATTTGCCGGTAAAATTTTTGTTGGCAAACCTCAGATTCGTGTTCAGCAGCTCAAAATACACTATGGTACAAAAAATCAAAACTACACCAAAACTTGCATTTTTAAAAGCCAGGATTACTAGACTACTAATAAAATAATTAAATAATATCTAAAACTAAGGTCTAATAAAAAATAAAAAATAAATTCAACTACATCGTCATATCACGATGGGGGCTTTACCCTCCATTTGCTGGTGAGAAAACCAAACCCTTATATCATTGCCTTCGTTGTGCTCATCGGGTGTTCGCCATCTATTTTCAGCTCCTCTGGCGGAAGCCCCCGCCCATATCGCTGGAGGGCAGCTTCGAGACCCCACGCCAGGGCGTCCACGACGTGTTCGTGACGGGCGAAATACAGACGGCCCGGGGATTCGAATACAACCACCTCTTTGTGCAGTACTGCGTGCATCTACCCGACGGTAAGTTCTTTTTTTTTTTTTTTTTTTTTTTTTTTTTTTTTTTCAACAATATCTTACATAATTAATATTTTAACAACCCTTTCAGCATAATGCTGGTGTGGGTTGTTTTGAATAATAATTTAGAAAAGTAAAGAACATAAAAAAAAAACAAGAAAAAAAGAAATTAGGTCGAAAAAGGAAAAAACATAACAAAAGGTAAAAAAAGGAAGATGAAAGATTGAGATGTGTTTTAAAATGAAATAAGAATGATGGAAAAAGGATAGAAATTTGTTCTCTCAAACTATTAAGAGGGTTATTGAAAAAACAAGAAGGATATTATGGTTGTTTTCAGAAAAATGAATGAAGAAAAAAAAAATGTATAGGAATTTGTGGAGGAAAAAATAAATAAAAGAATTAGATTATTTTGAATGAAAAAAATCTGGTGTAAACATCACACGACTTTCCTTATCATATTAGGAATGGTAACAGGAGCAAAAGCCAGTGGTGACTCAGAGGTAACAGTTAGCTAAAAATCAAAGCCAAATTCGTAATCAGCACCTCAAAATCATTGGATTTGATATGTCACAATCCCCATCTAGGATGAATAATAAAAAGTTAGTCAAAGCGGGTTCCCCCCAAAATACCGGTAAATTGGGGCCGAGGTCCAAAAAGTTCAAGATATCAAAAAAATGATTAGAAAAGACCCCTATTATTTTTTTAATATAAGAAAATGTTGTTCTCTAACTTTTTTTGTATCTTTAACCAATTCATAGAAGCGGCGCTTGCGGCCAATATTTGCGGCCCTGCGTCCGCATTGTGCGACCGATTTTAACTAAAAGTTTCGTGGTTCGTCTGGTGTATAAAATTGATTTGCATACCGAATTAAAAAAAGTCTCTAGCTCTTACCGTTCTTGAGATATCCTGTTCACAGACAGACAGACAGACGCACGGACCAATGGCTGAAAACAACTTTTTACTTTCCTTATCCTATAATAAGGAAAGTATTGTATTCGTCGAAAATTTGACCTACCCAGTTTTTCACATTTCCGGACGAATCATAGCCTCAGGATACCAAAAAAGTTGTTTTTTAGCCATTGGTCCGTGCGTCTGTCTGTCTGTCTGTCTGTGAACAGGATATCTCAAGAACGGTAAGAGCTAGAGACTTGAAATTTGGTATGCGAATCAATTTTATACACCAGACGAACCACGAAACTTTTGGTTGAAATCGGCCGCAAAATGCGGCCGCAGGGCCGCAAATATTGGCCGCAAGCGCCGCTTCTATGAATTGGTTAATGATACAAAAAAAGTTACAGAACAACATTTTCTTAGATTAAAAAAATAATAGGGGTCTCTTCTTATCATTTTTTTGATATCTTGAACTTTTTGGACCTCGGCCCCAATTTACCGGTATTTTGGGGGGACCCGCTCAGACTAACTTTTTTATTATTCATCCTAGATGGGGATTGTGTCATATCAAATCCAATGATTTTGAGGTGCTGATTACGAATTTGGCTTTGATTTTTAGCTGACTGTTACCTTTGAGTCACCAGTGACTTTTGGTCCTGTTCCCATTCTTAATATGATAAGTAAAGTCGTGTGATGTTTACACCAGATTTTTTGGTATCCTGAGGCTATGATTCGTCCAGAAATGTGAAAAACTGGGTAGGTCAAATTTTCGACGAATACAATACTTTCCTTATTATAGGATAAGGAAAGTAAAAAATCAATATTGGAAGAAGAAAAAAAGGATTTAAATTAACTAACGGGAACATCCCATTTTTCACAATTTCCATATCCACGTCATAAATAAAGAGGTGCTTTGTTAAACTGTTGGCATAATGGGACTACCTGTCTTGCGCTGACAGTCTAAATACAGCACTACTTATACTTATTCTAGTATAACCATTACGCACCTGAAATAATGTTATTAAACGGTTCCGGGTGCATCATCTTCTCCAGAGAGGTCTAGGTTTTTTAGTGGGTGGAAATCCCACTCCCCATGGTTTCTGGGTGTCTTTTAAAGATTTTTCTCCAGAACTGGTGCATTCAATGTGCCATCGACGCAGGCTTTGACAGTGAGTCCTATCGTCTTGATTATTATCAGATATTTTTACTTGATAATCATCTGTTCTGGTAGCTCAGTGGTAAAGGCGGCACTCTGTGAATCCAGAGATACTAGAGTTCGCGGGTTCGCAACCCAACTGGAACATGACAAGTTATCCTCCCATAATATGTCTTGAGCTTACTGCTGGAATAATGAGACTTAATAGTCCTAATCGGGCAGTATAAATAAGGCGATATTATTATTATTTAATCATGTGTACACCATGACAATAGATGTCAGCCTAAAATTATCTATATTTTACAGTTTTCATTTTGTTTATTTACATTAAAATTTCCAATTTTACAGGGTGGTCCTGTGAGGAGCCGGGAAAGTTATACGGGGTGACTCAGAGGTGTAGCTTTGGACGTCAGAAAAACCGGGTGGCTCACTTCTCGTTTGCGTTCGACTTCAAGCTGAGTCTGAACTTGGCGTGCTTGGAAACCGATAATTCGGGTGAATACTTTTTAACTAATTACTCCAAATACAACTATTACCAAATCTAACTTTTTAAAATTACTTTATATCAAAGAAAACATCAGATTGACACCTTTCTGTTAAATAAATAAAAAGGTGCCCCGTTAGACTGTTGGCAAATCTCTGTCTTACGCAGACAGTCTAAATAAAGATCTACTAAGTTTCAATATGCTTGGAAGTAGTATCAATTGGTAGTCAAGTGGTTAACGCGCTAGTGTGGTAATCGAGTTAGCGCAGGGATACGTTATTTGGAATCCCACAAAGTGCATGAATTTTTCTTCATTAATTTGAGTTTGTGACCACATAATAATAAGACTCTGACGGTTTGGTGGTAGTAAATGCTTTGAGCATTAACCTCGCCTGGTGGTTACCTTCCACTAAAGAGTATTATTATTATTATTATAGCACAGCATTACTAAGAGCCTCCATCTCTTGTCAACTTTTTTCTCTTCTTTTTACTCTGGTAATGATGACACTGGTCATTACGTATTATATTACTCGTACTTCTACAAGTAGCACCAGGCGGGTGGTTACCTTTCACTAAAGAGTGTTTTTATTATTAATATTATTATTTTTTTTGTGTGAGGATAGGAAAATCTTCTAAAGACACCCAGCCACCTCACTCCCTGGGGTGTGGGATTTTTACCCACTAAAAACCTATCCTCCGAAGACGTAGGAGATCCCGGAACCGTGTGATACATTACTTCGGGATTGATACATTACTTCGGAATATTATTATTATTATAACAATTCAACTAATTTCCCGTCCTCCCCAGAATCACAAGGTCATCCCCTCACCCGGTTACCTTTCACTAAAGAGTGTTTTTATTATTATTATGAAAACAATTCAACCAATTTCCCGTCCTCGCCAGAATCCCAGGGTCATCCCCTCACCCCCGCCCTCCTGTTCGAAGTGGGCGCCCTGGACTCGTGGGGCCGCTACCGCAGCGAGGGCCTCACATGGGCCGCGCTCCCCCGCTCCCCGGGCCGCACGAGGCTCGACCTCGCCTGTGTGCGGCCGGCGGCCCGCGGCCCACTGGATGAACTTTGTCGCGCCTTCATAGGGTCGTCGCTCCAGATATCCGACCTGACCTACGTCGGGAAACCAGCCTCCTCTGCCGGACAGGTATGACTGTCAAATCATGTTTTTTTTTTATTTATAATGCTATGAATAATTATGTAATTTAAAAAAAAAAAAATGGAACTATGTAGGTAAATTTACATTCCAAACTGAATAGGTAATATTACATCCCGAACAACTCTTATTATCACAAAACAAGGTGCCTGGTTCTCCAGGTACCTTAGTGTGATAGTATAAGTGCATACTCATATTATTTTATTTTATTAATTTTAAGTACTTTGTTATTTATTATGTTATTGCTATCCTAAACATTGCAATGAAATTATGTACAAATAAAGCACAATTCTTGTTAAAAAATAAAAATGTTACCATGCACCACCAATACCACCATACATTACTTTTTTAGCCCCTCAGGCTGGGTGAGGTTAATTCGAGTAGTTCAGATATTTGTCCAGTGAATGGTGGCTAAAAACCCCTTCGTGATTTATATAGTTTATATTTATATAGTTGGGTGGAAGAGATTGCCATAGGCAATAACCTCGCCCTTTAGTTAGGACATATGTATGTATTTTGTTTTTATAGGTTTATACCATTAAAATTGTCAATTTTATATTTAATTTTTACCATTATTTGTCTGTATATTATGTTCTACTAAGAAAGAGTTTCTAAATAAATAAATATATGACCATGTATTTGAGAGCGACGTTAATTTAATTTATTTATTTTTATTTTGGTAATTAGTGTACTTACTTACAATACAAGACGGACAATATGTACATTTGTACATGCTCATCCCCAAATAACAAACTACGTGATTACATAAAAGTTTTTTTTTTTAAGGTATCATATTTGTGTTAATCACTATCGTGATATCACAACTACTCAAACTCGCTTTACTAAATCTACGCTGAAACCGGGACTTGAACCACCGACCTTCAGTTTACAAGTCCGCTGCCTTATCGCTCAAGCTTCTGAGGTCGGTTCTACGTGGTTACATACTCAAATAGATGAGGAAAAAATCCAAGCATTGGGTTTGGCTGGGATCCAATCTACAGATCACGGATCGTTGCGCTCGATTGTTTACCTTCCATATCATATCTCGTTGTTTTTATTATTATACAACGCTTTATTAGGTATAAATGGACATTATGTACATACAAATAATTATTTAAATAATGAAAAAAATGGAAACAATATATACAATAAAAATGAAAAAGAATAGAAAATATATAAAAACATAAGTCCGTTATTGCCTACGGCAATCTCTTCCACCCAATCCTATGGCAATCTCGTTCCTCTTTCCCTCTTGACAGAGCCCGACCCTGTCCAAGCATGGCTTCGCGACGGAGCCCTCGGGTACTCTCGGGCTGACCTTGAACATCTCCCACCAGAGTCACGTGTCGCCCCGAGACTTCTTCGGCAGTGTTCGGAACTCTTCGGTCTACCTGCTCGAGCGACTGAGCGCGAACACGCTGCTCAACAATGTGAACGCGGTGATCGAGGCGTTTCAACGCGCACGACAGCGCATGCTCCTCGTTCGACAACCGCTGATGAGCGGTGAGACCGGTGACTTGTGAAACGCTCCCCCCGGTCGGTGGAACAAACCGGTGACTTGTCAAACTAATCGATTAGCTCAAAACCATACAATAATAATAATAATAATAAATTTATTCGGTTTTCAATAATCATCATTGTTAAAAGTTCCGCTAAGTACATTTGTACTTTTCGGGAGTTGTTAGAATAAAATAGATTTGTTAGTTGGGTTAAAACCAAGATACAAGTTGCATTGATTCGTGCTGTTTCTCTCAGATTGAGAGGGACAAGATATAAGTTGAGGAAGCATGAAGTTGAAGATGGATGTGGTGTGTTCCAAATTTAGACGGAGTTGGCTTTGAAGATGGAATTGAATGTTCTTATTTTTAATAAATTACAATTTCCTTATCTTTTTTAATGTCAAAAAAATCGATTAGCTCAGTGGTTAAGCACTCGCTTGCCATGCGGAAGGTCCCGGGTTCGATCCCCCGTGCCGACAAAAATTTGTATTCTTAATTTGGTTACAATTGTTTGTAAGGGATACCTTCCGGTGCGCTCGTGTTGACCCAGCACCTGATTGGGAAGTATTGTGTCACTTCTCGTCCATCAAAGGGGAGGAATACTACGGGATGGGTAGGCTACAACACAGACCAAAAGCGTTTACAGTAGCTCCTATTTCATGGCTACGAAATAAAAACGGCTGTGAAACACTCATCCTTTTTAAAAATAAAATCGGTGATTTCTGAACTATTTTTGTGTTGGACTAAAGTATATCCCGTCTTCTTCACAGTTTTTAACTTTGAAGACGGGTATACCTTCCTATTATTTTTATTATAATAATTTATCTTTGTCAAATAAATGGAAATATTGTTTAAAAATATGGTACTAATTGGTGACGGGGAAATCATGGCTAGGATGACTGAGTGCGACATTTTGCCTCGCAACATTTCATGCTCCCTCTGCTCTTCCTTCAGAATCAAATGAGATCGAATCCCGCTGACTGAAACATTGCTTTGCAACAATCGCATCTAAAAATCAAGATGTTGCACTCAGTTGGATTCTGGTTTAAGTTTATCAATTAGGGCAAAATTAATAGACAAAATCGATAACTTAAGTCATTGCTTAGCATCGGTTTTCCCCATGTAAGACAGTACGCAATCCGAGACCTAGCAGAGGTATTACAAAAAGTCTATTAATTTCGTCCTTAGTCACCGGTAATAGCTGTGATTATTGACACTACCTGGTTACTCTGGTGACTTGTAAAACTAACTAATTGGTGACAGGAAACTATTTTGTTTAACCTGGATTGAACAAGGACTAGCATCACAAGGGTTCGAATTTAATTACCTACTCTTAACTTTTTTATTGTTAAAATTGTTTTTGTTTTTTTTTTTTTTTTTTTTTGGTTCTAATCAACTTAAATAAAAAACAAGAGTTTTATTCTTCAGCTTTCGTTAGATTTACGTATTTTTTTTATTATCATCTATTTTATTTACGTATTTATTGTGTTCGCAGAAAAAAAAAAAAAAAAAAAAAAAAAAATTGCTCCGATTTTTTTTCTAGTCACAAGACGTATTTTTAGTCCATGATCTCCTTCAGATATACAACTGGGCAATATTTTTATATTATACGCCAGATTTTCTTTTAAAATTTTACTTTCCTTAATTTCTCATAAAATTGATCAATTACTTGGGTTCTTGATGTTGATATTTTCACTATTAATCATCATTAGATTTACATGTTCTTTTTTTTACTTGTCTACCAATCCCCCAAAAAAAAAAAACATGTACTTTTTTTTACTTAGACCAACCTCAGTAGCTTGATCGATAAGGAATAAGGCGGCGGACTCGTTACCGGAGTTCGGTGGTTCGAGTCCCATGTTCAGCAAAAATTTAGTAAATCGAGTTTGATTAATAGTGATCACATCATGACTCACACAAATGTGATGAATTTTTATTATTATGTATAATATAATACACCCTCAAACTATGTTAAAAAAAAAGATTGTGTTGTGAATATTGATTGTGAGAAATTTTTGTGTTCGTTTTTGTAAAAAAAAAAAAAAATTCTTTTCTTTTCTGAAGTTATTTTTAGAACTGCCAACCTCATCATCCATCCAGCTTTTAATAATTGTATTTTTTACACTTTCTCCTTCATTTTTCTTATATTTTGTTAATTTTTCAGTTCTGATTTGTCTGGCTATTTTAGAACAAAGTCAATCTCGTCCCAGACATATAATAATTTGTACTCTTAATCAATAATTTTTCTTGAAGCTAGTCTGTCCCGGTAGCTCAGTGGTAAAGGCGGCACTCTGTGAATCCAGAGATTCCAGAGGTCGTGGGTTCGAAACCCAGCCGGGACATGACAAGTTATCCTCCCATTTGGGATTTTTACCACATAATAGTATGTCTTGGGCTTACTGCTGGAATAATGGGACTTTAATAGTCTTAATCGGGCAGTATAAATAAGGCGATATTATTATTATCTTTCTTTTTTTGTAAAATCATATTACAATAAAAATAAAATTGAATTGTTATCTTTTTTTGCTCCGAACCTGTTTTTAGCATTGTCCGCACCTCAACTGTGATTGCACCACCACCACCTCTTGAAATAAAACACAAGCTTGTCCGGTTTTTGCGGGTGCTTCATATCTGAACCATTTTTCGATTGGTATGGCACTAGTAAAAGCTAGAGAGGCGAAACCTGTTTTCAACATGGCGGACTGACTGGTGGACAACTTGAACCACCTCCAGGCATTGGTGGTTGATGTGGTTATTTTTTATTATTTTTTTTTTTTTTTTTTTTTTCAAGTTTCCATGTATTTATATTTCACAATAACATCTTCAACAAACAATGAGGGTATACCCAATTTCAAAAGATAAAAAATCTTGTGCTGAAGGTGGGGGAAAAAAGGTTATGACTACCTACCTAAAGGTTATGGCACGGTGCGGTTGTAATGTAAACAATCCGGCGACTGAAACCGAAGGGTTGGGTGGAAGAGATTGCCACAGGAAATAACCCCGCCCTTGAGGTATGTAGGTAGGACACCAGGACATTAACTTTAGTCTCTCTTTTGTTCTTGTTTCTTTGTTCAATCTTTTTGTTTTTTCTTTATAATTTCATTGTATTCTATTGTATATATTTTTGTCTTACCTAATAAAGCATACTACAATGATAATAATAATAACCTCAGTAGCTTGTAATCTGGAGATTGGTAATTCGAGTCTCAAGTTGAGTAAAAATTTGGCAATGTGAGCTTTAGTGATTGTTTCACCATTTTTTTTTTTACATTATTAACAGTGATTAACACAAATATGATAACTGAAATCTAGCGAATAGATTTGTGAGTCGGATCCCATACTTGAGTTTTTCCTTCATTTATTTGTGTATGTGATCAAATAAGACTAACACCCGTATTTATGAACAGCGTATTTTGGCTGAACAATGTCTCAAGTAAGACATTGGCCAATAATATGAAAGGAAATCACGCTTGAGACTTTGCTCGGATGGTGTTTTCTGTTCATAAATAGGGGTTTAAGACTGTAAGGGCTAGGTGGTAGAAAATAGTTTGAGTACTCACCTTGCTTATTATCCTTTGGTGGTGATTCAACATGTAGGTAGAAAAGTTGGGCCACGCCGCTACAACAACTAAACGTTTTCTGTCTGGGTGGGGAACATTAAACCGGGAGAAGACCCGTGTCTCGCTAGAGCACAGAACAGACTAGGCTGTTTGGCCTTAGACTAGCCTGTTAGGCTAGTTTAAGGCCAAATTGCAGTCTTCACAAGGGTTTTATGGTTTCAAAAGAAAAATCCCAAGCTCTCACGATGGTTAATCGCAAATAAGGATGTGTCCTTCAGGACGAGACGACTACACTTGGCTAGAGACCCCCATTAATTACTCCCCTTATCTATCCTGGATTGAGCCGGGAATAGCCAGTGTCACGAGAACTCGAATGTTCGTGGTCACCCACCAGGTCCGAGACTAGCGGGACGTTGCTGAAACTTTGGATTTAGGGTCTGGGGACCCTGAAACGTGTTTTGACACTGAAAACTGACTATCGAAAATTTTGGGTGATTCCATATACTTTCCTTATTGTAGGATAAGGAAAGTAAAAAGGACTCTAGGCTTACGACGGCAGTATAAATAAAGTATTTGTAAAAAAAAGGATGTTCATAATTAGTAGGTTGTCAGTAGCCTCCGTGCATTGTTCAATGAAATAATTGGTCTTGTCTTCACTCGTCTGTGAACATTTCAGTTTCTAGAGTTAATTTCAGTTTGTGTTGCTTCTGTGTTTAATTTTCGGGCGAAAAACAGATTTTTCTCAAAATAATTTTTAAATATATTAAAGTATTACATTTCAGATTTTTTCTCTCTCTTCTTCTTCTTTTTTGTTTGATTTCGTTACTTTGTTGATCTACTAGATAATTATATCCCTCACTATCTTTTTCTTAGTTTTTTTTTTAAACAATTTGTAAATATGTTTATTTTACAACAAATAACTATTTTAGTATTTTCACGTTTCCTCTTTCTTTAACAAAATTTTTGTTTGTTAACAAAAATGAAAGTGTACGATGATAATATTTTCAAAGCTGAATTTTGAGATTTTCTGAAAATCGTTAATCAATGTAAATACAGGTGCTTCGAAAACTAAAAAGTAATCCAAATGACCAAATGACAAATCTCTTAGAAGCCCTTCAAAGCTAAGGAGAACTGCCTTTGTTTACATGTGTCTTTATAAAGAAACTAAATAAATAAACTAAAAAAAAATCCATTGGTTCAAATCCCACCCCTGTGCTAACTCTCCCAAAACTTTGGACGCGAGTGATTTCAGGTTTCGTTTTCTAGTTGAAACACTCGCCCGCAAGTGGATACCTTGCACTTTTTCAGGATGGGATGGAACGGACCGACAATAGTGATAGCACATCAATGAATCGTAGACAGTGGATCTGGGCGTCCATATAATACTTCAACCACCGAAATATCCCTGCCTCTCGACCACGGAATAATGCAACAATGAATGGTTCCTAAATCTCGTCTTGTATTGTAACCAGGACCTGTTAAACATGGAGCGCCGAAGGGTATGTGTTGCATCTTTTATTAAATTAAGTTTAATAATAATAATACCACATTATTTATACTATAATTTCTTTGAAAACGGATCATATTAATGTTATTCATACTGCCGACGGACCATCATATTGATGTTATTCATACTACCGATTAAGTGATTATTTATGATTAACACAAATATGATGATGATTAGAGCCCGGATTTTTGCATATTGCATATTTGCATATGCAATTGCATATTTTGGCAGTTTTTTCGGAGTTTGCATATTTGAGCAAAATCCTGCATATTTCAACAATATTGGCCAAAATTTGCATATTTCGGGGTTTATTAGGGGGAAAATTTTGATAAATAGGTATCTACACTATCTATACATACCTACTCAGAGCTACCGAAGTCCATTCAAATCTTAGGACGTAAATCGTAAAATCACATTTTGTGATTGTACCTCTACCTACCTTCATTGTGAAGTCATGTGGGTACTTACTGAGTACTGACAAGCAGCTGGCCTACTGAAATTATCTTTCCTCTCTATTAGTTTTCGGCTGTTCTCTACTTTCAGTGAATTTATTGTGCTTGTAAACGATTAACTTTTCTACTTATTTTTACTCAAGAAATGTGTATGCATAACGGAAACTCTAGTTGAAGGAGTAGATTATTTTGAGTTTAAAATATAATTTGCATTTTTGACTTAGATAGATACTAACTTTACAATGCCAGTTGACAAAAGTAAAATTAAGTCCTGGCTCAGTGAGTTTACGGGTTTATATTTTTGCATATATTGGGCTTTTTGTTGACATTTTTGCATATATTGGGCTTTTCGCTTGCATATGCAATTGCATATTTTAGCCTTTTTTTGCTGCATAAAATCCGGGCTCTAATGATGATAATAATAATATCCAGTAGTCACTGTGGCAGAGCGAGTTAGCGCGCTAGGCATTGCACACATGGTGACCTGGGTTCGATTCCCAGCGGGGGAGGATTTTTTCTGCTCTGTACTTGGATGTTCGGGGTCCACTCATACCTCGTGAGGAAAAATGAGTAGCTGCTTTAATGTGAAGCAGCGACCAGTGGCAGAATCTTAGGCAAAAAAAATAATACAAGATATTGTAAGTTAAAGCGGTAAAAGTCCTATGATTCTGCGCTACCCACTAAAATTGTGACATAATAACACAAAGAAAAAGCTTTATTTTATTATTATTATAATAATAATATCCCTTTATTTATACTGCCCGATTAGGACTATTAAGTCCCATTGTTCCAGCAGTAAGCCCAAAACGTATTATTATGTGGTAAAAATCCCAAATTGGAGGATAACTTGTCCTGTCCCGGCTGGGTTTCGAATCCGCGACCTCTGGTATCTCTGGATTTACAGAGTGCCGCCTTTACCACTGAGCTACCGGGACAGACTTTGAGCTTATTTTTAGTTTAATTTTACAATTAAAAAGTTTTATACAGGGTGTTACTAAATTACTGTCAGATAGAAAAGGTGCGTGTTTTTGGGGTCATTTTAGGGGGGGTTCGTTCTCTAAAAAAATCCCGAAAAATGCTTCCTCTCCCTTCCAGGAGCTGTGAAAGTTAAAAAAATAAAAGTGTTTTTTTACTATAACTCTTGAAATACAAGAGCTATCTTAACAAAATTTTGTGAACTTACCTTATATTATGCTCCTATTATTCCCACATAACTTGCATTTCGGTGACATTTTCAGGGTCGGCTGTATGGGGTCAAGCTGCAAAGAAAACCGCCATATCTTTTTGTATAATAAAAGTAGTGAAATAAAATTTAAGCCACTTTATTGTAAATGTTTTTTTCTACAAAAAAGCTCTGAATATTTTTTTTGTCAAATGCACGTATCACTCCAAAAAATCGAGTTGAAAAACTTTGGATAACCGCGTGTGTCCTTTCAACATTTTCCCTCTCTAAATCTGATCCCCTCACACATACCACTTTGTGTTTAAAAAAAGGAATGCCAAGAAAAAAATTCCAACAAATGACTTTATCTTTAGCATTTTTTATTTGTTATTACCTTGTTACTTGAATGGACCTCGTAATAAATGTCTGGCTTTTGTGTTGTTCAACAGACAATTTGTAATTATTCAAGAAAGGACGTGAAACATTTTTTTCATTATGTAGCTGGCCAAAAAAAAAAAAAAAATAGCTGAATGCATTTGATACCTAATACGCAATAAAGACTCTTACACACGGTTGTCAAAAGTTCTTTCACTTCGATTTTTCAACTCGATTTTTTGGAGTGATACGTGCATTTGACAAAAAAAATATTCAGAGCTTTTTTGTAGAAAAAAACATTTACAATAAAGTGGCTTAAATTTTATTTCACTACTTTTATTATACAAAAAGATATGGCGGTTTTCTTTGCAGCTTGACCCCATACAGCCGACCCTGAAAATGTCACCGAAATGCAAGTTATGTGGGAATAATAGGAGCATAATATAAGGTAAGTTCACAAAATTTTGTTAAGATAGCTCTTGTATTTCAAGAGTTATAGTAAAAAAACACTTTTATTTTTTTAACTTTCACAGCTCCTGGAAGGGAGAGGAAGCATTTTTCGGGATTTTTTTAGAGAACAAACCCCCCCTAAAATGACCCCAAAAACACGCACATTTTCTATCTGACAGTAATTTAGTAACACCCTGTATAATGGGGCTTTCCCGTATATTTTATATTAATAATAATAAATTAAGCTCGGAATTAATTGTAATAGCTAAGGGAGCTAAGTCTAGATTTTGCGTATTGTCTTAGACGGGGAAAAATAATCCTAAGTCATGACTTAAGTTGTCCGGAACGTCTGTATGTATGTGTGTGTGCGTGTGTGTTATGTATTTATCGAGTCCCGTTGTGAAGTATAAGCATACAGCCAGTAATAAATCGGTAGATAAAAGTGTAACAAATGGAATAGCAAGATAGGTAGTGTGGCTCCTCAAACCTACACATCTCTGTCTAGTCCGGTCTCCGGTATTAAAGATAATTCATAGAGACAACATGCATAGAACAAACAAACAGATGACCGACTAATTGGGAACTGTCCATAGTCTGCAGGTACGGAAGGTTTTTTTTGCTATCGCCATTAAGGTGGATTTTATCTGTTGATTAGTTACTTACCTGTTGAAGTATTGTATTAACCGCTAAGCGGCTCGCGACTAGTACAATATAAATCTTTCCTGTTACATATACAATATAATGTACAAAATAATATTATCACATACAAATATAGTTCTGGGCTTAATAGCTTTACTTATAAAGCTTTGCCTTTTTAAGATTTTCTATTATTATTATTACATTTGTATTGCACTAGTTACAGTGGCCGAATGGGGTAGCGCGCTAGGACTGCACAAACGGTAACCTGGGTTTGACTCCCGGCGGAGTTTGCGATTCTGCGATAAAGAGGAAGGTGTTGGACGCATGAGTTTTCTTAAAATACCTGTTAGAAATATGTTTAATTGTTAATTATCCATTCAATTAATTGATACAAAATTTAATGAAGATAATTACTATCATTCATTCAATTAATTTATTTATTTTGTAAGGTACCTAGGTACAATAATTTACTGAATTCAAAGTAAAAAATTTAACACCATAACACAAAAACTACAGCTTATCATATTTCTGTTGAAATTAAGGGCGGAATTAATAGACGTTTTTGTAATACCTCTGTGGCGCTAAGTCATGGATTGCGTACTATGTAAGATAGGGAAAACCGACTCTTACCAACGAATTAAGTTATTGATGTTGTCTATTAATTCCGCCCTAAGTGTCATGTCTGCCCAAAACAGTCTTTGTTGATTTGAACCATCGATCTCGATGTTCACAGTCGAGCTACCGAGGTTGGTCAAAATAAGATTTACCTCAGGTACAATGGGAGGTATAACGCGAACACTCTTCCAGGTCTCAAAACCGTTAAGTTCGGACAAAATGTCTACCCCAAATTTCTACCCCATTCGCGATTAGCTCAGTGGTTAAGCACTCACTTGCCATGCGGAAGGTCCCGGTTTCAATTCCCCGTCCCGACAAATATTTGTATTCAAAATTTTGTTACAGTTGTTTGTAAGGGATACCTTCCGGTGCGCTCGTGTTGACCCAGCACCTAATTGAGAAGTATTGTGTCGCTCCTTGCCCATGAGAGGGGAGGCATATTACGGGATGGGCAAGCTACATCACAGACCACAAGCGTCTACAGTAGCTCCTGTTTCATGGCTATGAAATAAAAAAGGCTGTGAAACACTCATCTTTAAAAAAAAAAATCACTGACTAAGAAGGTCCTCAAGTTGAAATAAAGGGCTAAATTTTACCTCATAATATACTACAGTGAAAGTTATATCACATCAAAAGAGACGCTCCCATGAATACAGAAGTGCAAGCATTCGAGACAAAAGAATAAAGGCAATTGGGGCATGTATAGTATGTGTATCATATTATCCCGAAAATAGGGTTCCCATTTGGGCCTAGGAAGTCAAACGAAATGTCAAATCTATTCATTTTCTGACTTAGAGTCCATTTTTGCAATTAAAATAACAATTTTTGACATTCATGTTGAAGTTTTCGCTGACTGAAACTACATGTAATGCATAGGAACTAAAAGAGACAGCGCGAGGGCGTTCTTCACACCACGGCCGAGGTGTTTGATGGAATTTGTCTTTTAGTTTGCGGCTAAGCTGAGAAAATAAATGAAAATATGATATTTGTGATATCACAATTACTCTAACTCGCTTTACTAAATCTACGCTGAAACCGGGACTTGAACCACCGACCTCCCGGTTACAAGTCAGCCGCCTTATCGATCAAGCTACTAAGGTCGGTTCATCCATCCATTAGGATTATGTAAAATATGTAAAATAAAAAGAATATTGCAAGAAAAAAAAAAAGAAAAAAATCATAAAAGTGAAGATTAAAATTATCTTATCGAAAATTATCTTACCGCCGACTTATCGATCTAGTTACTGAGGTCGGTAGAGAGAAATTAATAATTTTATAATTATTATTATATTTTTTCGCAAACATTTTGCCTTTTACAAAAAAAATCACTTTTTCTTAACTCTTGACCTCCTTCTCCTTTTTGACCTAGTTGACTCGTCCTTCAAACGACTTCTATGAATGTCAATTTCTTCCTACAATTTTGACTAGAAATTTTGATGCTTAAAATTTTAAAATTCTAGCAGGACTTTATGCAGCCATACCGGAGCGTGCCTGGCTAGATTATTCAAATTAATAATTTGAGCTTCAAGGGTCACCAATGTCACCATCGATTAAGTTTAAAATTTATCGCTCGCATGCATCCTCATGGTGTTGGCGAACGTGTACCCTAGCCGTACCACTCTGAGGAACTGGGCACGGCTTAGAACAACCAGGCCGTGGAAGAAATTGAGGCGGTTGTCTCGCTGCAACCGCCGCAGCATCATGCACAGGATGCGTCTCGAGCCCACAGAGCAGTTGTACCAGTTGCAGTTCTGAATGGAGCGACGCAAGATGCCACTGCAGTTGTCCGTTACCTTGACCAATTTGAAACGTATAAATTATAATAGTATGATAAATACACTGTATAAATCATCATATTCTCACTTTTTTGTTTGTCTATCTATATTTTATTAGATTATAGTGGTGCATGTCAACATCTATGGTCATACACACCATTTCTGTTTGTACTGATTAAAATATAGAGGTTAGTTGATGGCATGCATAATCGAAACCATTACCTGCTGATGAGAGCAAACAAGCTCGAAACAGATGTCCAGGTATGCTCTGATATTCATGTACATCTAGTACAACTTCTCACTTCTCTGTTTATACTGATATCATCATAGGGTGGCGTCATCGTGAACGATGGTAGCCAGACATGGGAGGAATGACTCAGCACTTCTACCACTGTCTTTACAAGGAAGCTAATAATTGACAAGCGCCCCCAGAACGACGTTAAAACCTTAGAAGCTTTTATCATTAGCTTAGGAAAAGAACCTTTGTAAAAATCCAAAATTGTTCACACGTATGAGACGGAGTGCCCACCGGTGGGTCACGTTTTTTTTTTTTTTCAATTTCCCTTGTAACGTGACCCACCGGTGGGCACAGATAATGCTATTATTAATATACTTTTGTACTCGCCCGTCCCAATTTTTTTTTTTTTTTGTCATATTTGGAACACATACCCTAATTTGATGCCGTTCCAGCGTACAAACTATAGAAAATAGGACCCGTCTTATACGTGTATTAATAAATAAATAAAATGTTTAAAAAAAAAAACCAAAAAAAAAAAAAAAATACCTCTGAGCAGTTGCTGATGAGGAAATACTCGAAAGTCAGCACCACGAACTCGCTGAGGAAGCGGAAGAAGCGGAGCTTGGACATGGCGGAGGGGTTGATGGCGAGCTGGTAGATGCTGAGGCCGAAACAGGTGTAGTTGATGATGGAGAGAGGGACCATGGCGGGCGTGTAGAACTCTGACATCTGGAGGAGTTGTTTATTTTAGTTTTTTTTTCAATTAATTACTTTTTTATTAACAAAACATAACAATCAACAATAAACGAAATAGATGAAATGAAATCAGAAAATGTTTGTAAAAATATAATAAAATTTCGTCAATTTGCTGTTCTAGTTAAATAAAAAAATCACAAAAGTGTGATGTCTAGCCCACTGTGTCATAGTTAATGACATGTGTTGGGCTGGATCATGTATTAAGTGTCATATTGATGGCCAGCTGGTAGATGCTGAGGCCGAAACAGGTGTAGTTGATGATGGAGAGAGGGGACCATGGCGGGCGTGTAGAACTCTGACAGCTGGAGGAGTTATTCATTTATTATTATTTTTTCTGGCTGGGTCTTAGTTATAAAAGTCTGGCTGGGGGACTATAAACAGGGAGTAGACCAGCAGTCTAGCTGGGGGACTATAAACAGGGAGTAGACCAGCAGTCTAGCTGGGGGACTATAAACAGGGAGTAGACCAGCATTGGATTGGTTCTGGGGGCCCTTGTCAATTATTAGCCTCCTTGTAAAGACAGTGGTAGAAGTGCTGAGTCATTCCTCCACTGTCTGACTACCATCGTTCACGATGACGCCACCCTATGATGAGTGTTATTGAGAAGAATTTTTGGCCCTACCATGCAGAGATGAGATAACAGGACAATGGCCGAAACAGGTGTAGTTGATGATGGAGAGAGGGACCATGGCGGGCGTGTAGAAC
The DNA here is from genome assembly GCA_024516035.1 of Bactericera cockerelli. Classification (NCBI taxonomy): domain Eukaryota; kingdom Metazoa; phylum Arthropoda; class Insecta; order Hemiptera; family Triozidae; genus Bactericera; species Bactericera cockerelli. The sequence goes on along the minus strand of CM044962.1, from coordinate 8,575,472 downwards.
TCTGACATCTGGAGGAGTTATTATTTTAGTTTTTTTTTTTTTTTTAAAGATTAGTTGTAAAAAGTTTTTCATATTTGTGGTAATCACGTTCGTGTTATCACCATTACTCACACTCGCTTTACTATATCTACGCTGAAACCGGGACTTGAAACTCCGACCTCTAGGTTACAAGTCCGCCGCCTTATCTATCAATCTACTGAGCTCGGTTCATCCATCCAGCCGTTTTTTTTACTAAATCGACGGGGGAAATTCCCATTTTACAAAAGCAAAGCAGTACAAAAAATTACAAATAAATAGAGATAACATCAAACAAAATGACAGGTAATTGTCAATATTTGTGAATTAGAATGTGTCTATTAATTTCGCCCTAAATCTATCTATTAGATACAACAGCTGGGCTCTAACCTCTTGTTGAAATTGAATAAGCCTCTGATGCTGGCGGATGGTTCCTCTCAGAAGATTGAACTCCAGGTGACTCTGCATATCTTCAATCCATTGCATCCGCCGATGCACTTTTGATCTTCTGGTAACGGAGTTCTGACTGCATGTCGCTGTCTCAGAGTCTTCTCCTCTCCTGTCCAGAAAGTAGTCTCTTCTGCCCAAAGGCCTGAGGTGTTTGTCCAATATCATGTACTGCGCTGTATAGATAAATAGAATTTCCCCTGTTATACTGTCAAAATCACCTTCAATTCACATGCATTTCAGTTTGATAAATAGTGCATTAACCAATAACTGGATGACCAGACTAGCCGACCTCCGTGGCTCAGTGGTTAAGAGCATTGGTTACTGACTCGGAGGTTGCGGGTTCGAATCCCGGCCGGAGCCGGAAATTCTGACCGACATTTTCCGTTTCCGGAATAGCATGGATGTAAAGGTAAAGTGCCCTGAAGTAATGGAAAAACGGTCCCGGGGCAAAACTACCTTTAACACTTAGACGACCGGCATGGTTTTTCGTGAATTCTCTTGTGGGACCGGCGATAATACGGCTCTCCGACATTGTGTACCACCGGTGGTACACCCGGTCCATTCCGTACGAACGTGCGTGTACCACCGGTGGTACACCCGGTCGTTTAAGTGTTAAAATAATAATAAAAAATACTAGCTCCTTAACTACTTTGACCACCAATGCTTATTAGTGTGCAGACGACCACCAATAAGTGAACCTTTGAAAGAGGATTGTTAATGGTATAATTTCATTTTGTACATCAAACACCTCGGCCAAGGTTGAAGAACGCCCTATAGAAAAAAGAGACAGCGCGGCAGAGTGTAAGGTAACTGAAAACATATCTACTGTAAAATGATTGCATTTGTTTGAGATACTCACCCTCCATGTGCACAGTCATAATGGGTAACAATGAAACTGTGAATATCAATGTGGTGAACAGAACATAGCCGAGAGAGAGCTGGTAGCAGAGCATCAACTCGTAATTCCACGAAACCGTCTCATCGACTCCAGGAATTTTGATCACAGATGGTAGAGTCCTCTCCGGACGCGCTGTGTCAGCATAAACCACCTGGCGAATGTTGAACTCTTCTTCCGAGAGAGGGAAAAGCTCCTGCAAGAGAACTGTCGCAACTAAGATGAGCAGACAGGAGATGTAGCTCATGAGTAAGTTCCGGACCTTGACAGCACAGCGACTGGACATTTCGGCGTCCATCAGAAACGACCTTTCCATGGTCTCTATCAAATGGACGAACTTCTTCGCGTGAAGAAATGTGGTGAACACGATGACCCATGTCATCCAGAGGATCATGTCTTCCAGGAGGCATTGCAGGAACTCGGGTGTGTACCGGATTGCCCGCGTCGCCGTGCTCCAGGCGTGAGTCACCAAGAAGATGAAGCAGTAGACGGTGAGAGCAAACACGTATGTGTACTGTAACCGGTTCCTGAGCGGAGATTTTCCATCAGGGAAGTTGCTGAGTCCAGATACTTCCATTATCGTGCAGGCCATTCGGAAGAATTTCATTGTTCCCATGCTCTCGAGAGCCAGTCTCACTCTTGCAGGGAATCGCATGGTGGCGAAGGAGATTTTGCGGGTTTTTCCACAGATGTATTGCCGTCCAATGTTGCCAGACCCTATAAAGGGGATGAACGCGGAACTGATCCCGTCGCAAGTGGCCCAGAGACTGGGAACATCGTGTCTTCGTCATGTTGAGCTTTCGTTTGTTAGCATTCCTTAAATAAATAACGGATAAAGTACAGTTCTTCCTGAAGGATACAAAAAGTTCATGTTTGTTATTTTTGAACATAATCCAAACATGACAATAAGGAAATGAATTTCTACCCAGTGAACAATAATGGAAAGAAAAAACCTAACATTGGTGGGTAACCCTTACCGGCACGGGTCATCCATTAGTAATGTCAATTTACTTTGACGTTATATAAAAAAAAAATCATGCCTACCTCATACAAATTACCCTTAAAAAATATCTAACCTAAAATAACGATTTTTTTTCTCAATATTTTCATTTACAAATACATTTTAAGGATTGATTTGTCATTGATGTGTTCAAAGTGTATTGTATTGATTCTGTATTCTGTAAAAGTAAGAGTAAGTAGATAACTAGTTTAAAATAGTTAGTCACTTTAATTTCAGAAATGTACATTATTGCCAGTTTCACATTATTATTATTATTGTACAACAGCAAAAAAATGAAGGCGCAGTTTTGTACAAATTTAATGTACAATACTATGTTGGTGTAGTTGAAAGTTAATGCTGCAAAAGTTTACAATGTACAAATTGATCAGGGTTACACACTGACATGCTATTTTCTCGGAACCCTTGTTTTTGAGACACTGTTTTGTTTATGTTAGAAAATACTGTTGCCGCGGGAAACTTTTGTTTATGTATCAAATTTTCAGACCATCAGAATATAATATTATTTCCTTATGAGTAAGTCCATATTTCTGGGAAAGAAAAGTTCATTTCCTTTGTATATTAAAAGTATGAACAAAGTAAACCCCAAATTCTGTCGAATAAATAATAATAATAATATCGCCTTATTTATACTGCCCGATTAAGACCATTAAAGTCCCATTAATCCAGCAGTGAGCCCAAGACATACTATTATGTGGTAAAAATCCCAAATGGGAGGATAACTTGTCATGTCAAGGGTTGGGTGGAAGAGATTGCCATAGGCAATAACCCCGCCCTTTAGTTAGGACTTATGTTTTTATATATTTTCTATTCTTTTTCATTTTCATTGTATATATTGTTTCCATTTTTTTCATTGTTAAATTAATTATTTCTATGTACATAATGTCCATTTATACCTAATAAAGCGTTGTATAATAATAATAATAATGTCCCGGCTGGGTTTTGAACCCATGACCTCAGGAATCTCTGGATTCACAGAGTGCCGCCTACCGGGACATATAATGATGCGGAACTAAACTTGAGTGACATTTTCAAGGTTACATTTTATCAATTGACACACTAATCAGCTGGTTAATCAGCTGATTAATCGACGGTTAATTTCAGTCATTTTCGTGAGGCCTTTCTTAGTAGGGTTTTGTACCAGTCTAAGCTTTATATTTTTGATATCCGGAAGAGTGTCCGCGTCAAATGACACCGTTTTCCTTATGAGCTAATATTTGGACCCCTTTTGATTTTTCGGACGCCCGCCAAGGATTAACAACCCAGCTACGCCAACTTTACTGACAATGAACATTACTGAATAACAAATTTGTTCCTTTTCAACCTACTTAGATGAAATCCCGTTTTTTGAGTTCCTCATTTTGTATGATTTTAACTGCAAACCATCCTCTAACTTGGCCAGTTTTATGCCATCAGTTGTATGGAATATTATGGCAATATGTATAATTGTATACAAAATGCCGATTTAACCACAAGGAGCAAAACTGGCCAAGTTAGAGGATAGTTTGCAGTTAAAAACAAAAAAAATGAGGAACTCAGAAAACGGGATTTTATAAAAAATAAAAGATTTAGTACCAAGATAACTTGGCCGCAAACAAGATAACACTGCATTCATTGGCTAAAAGATTTTGGATAGGAGTTTTGGAACTTGGCCCTTTTTCAACGGTAGTTTTTTGTGGAATAATATTCTTCCTAAAAAAATGATGGTTGTTTCACAGGCTTTTTTATTTCTTAACCATGAAACATCAGATACCTGATACTGCAGACGTAGACGCTAGTGGTCTCTGTTGTAGCTTGCCCATCCCGTAGTATGTCTCCCCTCTGATGGGCGAGCAGTGACACAATGCTGCCCATTTAGGTGCTGGGTCAACACGGGCGCACCAGAAGTTTATCCCTTACAAACAATTGTAACCAAATTTTGTATATATTATCACGCCGACTCTGTGGTTCAAACCCCGGACCTTCCACACGGTAACCGAGTATCTTACCTTGATCTGTCTGTCCCGGTAACTCAGTGGTAAAGGCGGCACTCTGTGAATCCAGAGATTTCAGAGGTCGTGGGTTCGAAACCCAGCCGGGACATGACAAGTTTTCCTCCCATTTGGGATTTTTACCACATAATAATATTATGTCTTGGGCTTACTGCTGGAATAATGTTACTATAGTAGTCTTTATCGGGCAGTATAAATAAGGCGATATTATTATTATTAGCACCTGGTCAGTTTCCTTGTCTTGAGCCGCGGATTTCTTTGAAATTTACGGACACTCAGACTTCACTGACTAATTAGACACCAATATGCACCATAGTGTAATGTAAGTGAATTATCGTCTCTTGTATAATTGTCAGTCATGTTTGATTACCTACAAGATACTCTATTTTCAGCACCAGTTTCCTAGTCTCATCGTCAGATAGCCGAAAATGTGTCGACTTCGTTTCAAAAAATTGATTAAATGTGCATATATAGTTGGGTGGAAGAGATTGCCAAAGGCAATAACCCCGCTCTTTAGTTAGGACATATATTATGTATATATTTATTTTTTTCTCTTTTTACTTCTCTTATTATGTTGTATTTATAATTATCTGTGTTGTATGTAATATTTCCAATTAATAAAGTGTAAATAAAGAAAATATATAGTTTGTTTGATTTTTCTAAATTATTTCTCTTATGTTAATTACGTACAATTTTATATGTACAAACAAAATTTCATCAAAATCGGGTGTACCGTTCACGAGATATAAGCGTTTAAGTAAAAAGTTGGTGGTCAGGCGCATGTTCTCTTTCACCCAGAACCGTTAGTACGAATTTGATGAATTCGTCGCGTAGTTTCCGAGATTTGCGCGTTACAAGGATATTTTTTAACAGACCGACGGATCGACAGAAGGACACAAAACCAAAATTGCTCAGGAGGTTATGAAACGTCCAGAAAAAATATTTTTTTTTACAAAAACGAACACAACACTTCCGATTTCTAACATTAGAAATTTCTCGGAAGTAAAATACCTACGTGTAATTTAAAACAATATCCACGCAAAATCTAGACTTAAGTCCTCACAGCAATATTAGTAAAACGTCTATTAATTCCGCCCTAAGCAATAGATAGTGAAAATGTCATGGGGAAACAAGGCACTTCAATTGAGAAAACTGGAAGATCTCATCGTAAGTATAGAAGACGAGCTGTTTCACCCGTGCTTCGCTACGGTGGCTACTATAGGAAGTTAGTGCACGTGGTGTTTTTTGACTAGCGTCCTCATTGGAATACTAAAACCATAAAACTATCAGCTCAATTTTGAAAAACTGACCGAAACAATACTTTCTGTACATTATAGTAGTCACCGTGGCCGAGTGAGTTAGCGCGCTAGGCATTGCACGCACGGTGACCTGGGTTCGATCCCCAGCGGGGCAGGATTTTTTCTGCTCTGTACTTGGGTGTTCGGGGTCCACTCATACCTCTTGAGGAAAAATGAGTAGCTACTTTAATGTTAGCAGCGACCAGTGGCGGAATTATAGACAAAAATAAGATATTGGGATACTAAAAGATATGGAAAAGTCCTATAATTCTGCGCTACCCACTAAAATTATGATATAATAACACCAAGAAACACTTTTTTTTTATTTATTTAATATAGTTAATAGAAAGTAATAATCTCTTCTTATTGCACATCTAGAACATATAAAATTCATAACAAGAACTTACATACAGAATTTCAGTCACCAAAAATGTACTGGTACTTACCTACGGAGAAACAGTGATGAAAAGGTTTTTGGGATTTTTCCCCCCAGAACAGATGACCTGGGGCTCATTTTATAAATTACTTTACACTTCATACTTGATGAATTACGAAAAGCTAAGTACGAAAGTATTTCCGTTTCATGAAGCTGCCCTTTGAACTGCCACTCAAACGTCTATTTTTAAATTATAAACAAAATAATGAAATTGAAAAAAAAATATTTTTATAAATTTAATTAATTTTTTAGTGTCTTTCAGTTTCTTTAATTCATTCAAATGAATAATAAGCTCTAGTAAAAATGGTAGAACATATGTGGCAGTTCACTTGACAAATGGCTTTAAAATCAATTCGTAAAATTTCTTTATGGAACAGAATTTGAATCTTGAAGTGTAAACTCGTCAAGTATTAACTGTAAAAAGCTTTCTGGAAATAGGCCCTGGTCACTCTCAAGATAGTCAGATAATAGGTAATATCCTGTGCTCCCAATAAATATCGTAAATGTTAAGGAGATCGGTAGCGCTGCGCACCGCCAAGACAATTAATATAGTTCAGCTGGTTATCTAGTCCAGTCGAACCTGGATATAATAATAAGATAATAATAATTTTATTTTATTGTTCGTTTACCTTACGGTGTATACAATTTTCTTATAATTTTCTTATATAAGGGAACTCAAGAGACCGGAAATATTTCCCTTCTACACTTATCTACCTCACGTGTCAATCACTTGAGACGTAACGGAATTTTTTGTTAGAACTGCTATCATACCTACGATTTTTAAGCTTTTAAAATATTAGTAGTAGCGAGAGAGATTACAATTCTATTTTGTTTATTTTCGCAACAACAAAAGCCAGCGGGTTCGAAACCCAGCTGGGACATGACTAATAGTTATCCTCGTATTTCGTATTTTGACCACATAATATTAGCTATACGTCTTGGGCTTACTGCTGGAATAATGGGACTTAGTCCTGATTGGGCAGTATAAATAAAGGGATATTATTATTATCATCATATTTGTGTTAATCATAATCACTTAATCAGTAGTATGAATAAGATTAATATGATGATCCGTCGGCAGTATTTTTTTTCGAAGGAAGGGCGGGGAAAAATCTTTAGACACCCAGGTCTTAGCCTGGGGTGTGGGATTTCCACCCACTAAAAACCCACCTTTCCTGATAGCATACTGCACCTGGAACCGAAATATTTTCATTACGTCGCGTCGGCAGTATTCATAACATTAATATGATCCGTCGGCAGTATGAATATTGAATAACATTAACATGATCCGTTTTCAAAGGAATTACACTATTTTGACAGATCAAATTGGCTTTCTACTGCTTGTACTAAAAAAAAGGGGGGGAAAATAACATTAGGTATGTAGGTACTATTTTTTTTTAAGTTTCCATGTATTTATATTTCACAATAACATCTTCAACAAACAATGAGGATATACGGGTATACCCACCTTCAAAAGATAAAAAATCTTGTGCTGAAGGTGGGGAATAATATTGAGTGGTAACGGAACTTTTAGAAAATCCTTCCCAACGCCAGTGGTTCGAACGCTCGACCTCCGGACTTGGCGGACTCTTTACTTCCCCAGTTTCTATCCTGTCTCTGATCCTGATGCGTCTTGCTTTGCAGGAGGAGGGGGGAGAGCTGCTCATGATCGACTCGCAAGACATCCAGGACTGTCAGGACATTCAGGATCAGGAGATCGCCCGGGACCGACTCAAACATTTGAACCGCCGGGGCTCGATCTCGCTACCTTGCGGTCTGGACGCGGTCATCATGCTGAGCACGGAACCGCCCGAGTACGAACCCCAGGTGAGTCGAGCCAGGTCGGGTGGAAGAGAACGCCTCGGGCAGTGAAGAGAACAGTGAAGAGCAGTGCACTGATAGTCAAATGGTTAACCCGCTAGTCTAGTGATAATTCAGGTAGCGTAATAATAATAATATCGTCCGAGTACGAACCCCAGGTGAGTCGCCACGATTAGCTCAGTGGTTAAGCACTCGCTTACCATGCGGAAGGGCCCGGGTTCGATCCCCGGTGCCGACAAAAATTTGTATTCTTAATTTGGTTACAATTTATTGTTTGTAAGGGATACCTTCCGGTGCGCTCGTGTTGACCCAGCGCCTAATTGGGAAGTATTGTGTCACTTCTCGCCCATCAGAGGGGAGGCATAGGTACTACGAGATGGGTAGGCTACAACACGTACAACACAGACCACAAACGTCTACAGTAGCTCCTGTTTCATGACTATGAAATAAAAACGGCTGTGAAACACTCATCTTTAAAAATAAAAAAAAAGTCGGGCCACGTCGGTTGGCAGAGAACGCCTCGGGCAGTGAAGAGAACAGTGAAGGGCAGTGCACTGATAGTCAAGTGGTTAACCCGCTAGTCTGGTAATCCAGGTAGCGTAGGGGTCCGTTGGTTCAACTCCCACCCATTGCATGAATTTTTCCTCATTAATTTGAGTTTGTGACCACATAATGATAAGTGGTTAACCCGCTAGTCTGGTAATTCAGGTAGCGTAATAATAATAATAATATCGTCTTATTTATACTACCCGATTAGGACTAATAAAGTCCCATTATTCCAGCAGTAAGCCCAAGACATATTATTATGTGGTAAAAATCCCAAATGGGAGGATAACTTGTCATGTCCCGGCTGGGTTTCGAACCCACGACCTCTGAAATCTCTGGATTCACAGAGTGCCGCCTTTACCACTGAGCTACCGGGACAGACTAGGGGTCCGTTGGTTCGACTCGGTCCGAAAATAGTGAATGATTTTCTTTGTGACAGTGCACTAGTAATCAAGTGGTTAACCCGCTAGTCTGGTAATCCAGGTAGCGTAGGGGTCCGTTGGTTCGACTCCCACCCAGTGCATGAAATTTTCCTCATTAAATTGAGTTTGTAACCACATAATGATAAGACTCAGAGAACAGTGAAGGGCAGTGCACTGATAGTCAAGTGGTTAACCCGCAAGTCTGGTAATCCAGGTAGCGTAGGGGTCCGTTGATTCGACTCCCACCCAGTGCATGAACTTTTCCTCATTAATTTGAGTTCGTGACCACATAATAATAAGGGCGGAATTAATAGACAACATCAATAACTTAAGTCGTTGGTAAGTGTCGGGTTTCCCTATCTTACACAGTACTCAATCCGTGACTTAGGTACTACAAAAACGTCTTTTAATTCCGCCCTAAGACTCTGAGGGTTAGGTGGTAGGAAATGCTTTGAGCATTAACCTCGCCTGGTGGTTACGTTCCACTGAAGAGTGTTATTATACTTTTTTCTCTTGTAAACCAAAACGTTTTCTTTGTCGTATCTCAAAGCGCTTGGAGCTTAGAGAATCTAAGCTTGATAATAATACCTTGAAGGTAGGAGTAGGTACAGAATTTGATTGAAAACTCTACTCTGACAAATTATATAGTCAGAATTAAAGACACCAACTGGACCAATATTGTAGAGCAGTCAACTTGCACGCAGGTGAACGAGGTTCAAATCCCAGCAAGGTCTGAATTTTTCTACTCTATCCACTTGTACACCGACCTCAGTAGCATGATCGATAAGGCGGCGGACTTGTAACCTGGAGGTCGGTGGTTCAAGCCCCGGATTCAGCGTAGATTTAGTGAAGCGACTTTGAATATTTGCGACATCACGAAAGTGATTAACACAAATAGGATAACTCTCCACTTGTATACCTCGTGAGGAAAGATGAGTATTGCTGCTTCGATATGCGCATGAAGTGACCAGTGGCGGTATTACGGGCAAATAGTTGTAATAATATTGCTTGGTAAACAGGTATATAATTTGTATATGAATGGAGTAATTATTACTTTTACAAATTACTGATGATGAAAATAGATTTTCCAGAGTAGAATGAAATTTAAATTTCAAGAATAAAAATTATTAATAAGACTATATAATATTATCTCCCGGACTTCATAAAGTGTAAATTTATATTAAGTACCTACCTACTGGAATTAATTATAATTAATTTAACCAGTACGAACACTACTTAATTATTAATTAATTTGATTATAATAATCAGACATGTAACTGAAGTATTCCCTTATCTGTCAGAGATTATTACAGTGTCACTCAGTTGTGATAGGTAATAGACTTCAAACGAACGAGCTTTTCTTGGCTTAACGTTGCTATCAACTGCATGGTCATTTCACGACGGGGGTTATACCCTCCTTTCACTGGAAACTCACAAACCTGCAGTTCAAATTAACCCTACAAACCCTGAGTGGGGCCGGGAATAGCTCTCCTTATCATCTAGAAGTGATGGAGATACAGGTAAAGAGGAGCGAATCCGTTGATGACGGGGACAGGACATGAATGGGTATAAAAATAATGTTCTAATAATAATTAATAATTCAGTGTCCGTTAAATAGGGCCAGATACCTAAATCACGGTGGTGAGAGGATTATATGGACGCCCAGATCCAATGTCTAGGCTCCTTTCATGTCCATTGATTCTATGTATTTGGTTTTAACGTTCTGACTTGAGATAGTCAAGACGGGGGTTTTACCCTCCATTCGCTGGGAATCGTACCAGCTACCCACATTAACCCCATCCAGCCTGGGTAGGGCCGGAAGTGCCAGCCTCACGTGCTCGGAGGGAACAGAATTTTCTGTGCGAAAAGTCTGCTCCAACCGGAAATCGAACTCAAGATCTCTGGACTACGGGCAGTAGTCACAACCGTTATGCCACGGAGGCTGGTAATAATGCTCTTAATAATGAAAATATGTAGTTTTATTTATTAACACCTGGCTCATATTTTGCATATTCTATCGTGGGGGGTAAAAATAATGCTCTTAACAATGAAAATATTGTTATTTGTGCGCTCTTTGAACCCTGTAGCGTCTGAGAGGAATTCGAGATAAAGGTCTCCCTGAGAAGTGATCTATTTCCATTGTCAGAACTACATTGATAATAAAGTATAGTCGTGTTTTTTGATAAGGAATTTCGTGAATTTCGTCCAGGTGTTTTTCCTTGTGAGTTTTTCTCGTATTAGTTTGACATTCGATTGTAACAAATAAACTAACCAATAAATAAGTTTCTTTTTAAACATTTGAAGCTACAGAAGGACAAACGCGTGCGAAACCAAAAAGGTTACAGAAAATTAATCCGTGTTTTTTTCTTTTTAATTATCCTTCAATATCATATTAAATTTTACGAAATTTAAAATATATCGTTTGAGTTCAAATAATTCAAAAAGATCTAATTGAAATACCTACACGTAGGTAAAAATTTAAAGTAAACTTTTTGTTTTGTTGAATCATCTTTTAAAGTAATGGTAACATGTTAAAAATGTGACAGGTAGATCTTGAAGTTCAACTCCGAAATTGTTGAACGCCGGCCGTGCCTAGTCCAAACAATTATTATCAACTTTTCATTGTTTCCAAATAAAAGAGGTACTCCCGAGTTTTTGGAATACCGGCTCAGAATCCCTATGTGTGTGAACATATCAAAACATTCATCAAAGCAATAAAACTTTTGGCATAAGGGGACTAAACTCTCGGCAAATAAAAAGAAAAGAAATAAAAATTATAACTTTTTCCCAAATTTTACTACAGTAAACATAAAGCTAAACATAAGCATAAGTGACCTGCATGTGACACCTGTGTTTTTTTTTATACCTAATTATTAGGTATTGAAAATGTGACTTTCTCAATTAGGTATCATCAAAACTAAAGTAAAAACGAATTCGTCACCTATTTTTTCAAAGATATTTTCAATTTTTTTCAAAATCCAAGTAAATTTCCAATAACGTTTTTAGAATATTTTTTTTTTTTTCTCCTAAAACGTGTACCATCACCGAATCAAAATGGATGAAAGTATCAAGATGACCTCCAGTAAAGTGAACTACCTCATGGATTTGTACAACAGGCCCCGGTCGTATTCTCTGCATGACTATCGACAGAACCATGCGGGGGAACAGGTAAAACATTGTGCAACCGCCTCTTTTTGTTTGTTACAGAAAATAATAACAAAAGAAAATACATACGAACTAGGTTTAGCGTAAGTATACACGCTCGTTTTGTTTTTCTTGGCGTTGCAAAACTAGCATTTTGCTTAATCCCTTCCCGAAAAAAATCCCCAAACTTCCCATCCCACAATGGCCTGAGATGCTAAATTGGGAATTTAAATATTGTACCTTTAAAAAAAAAATTCAGAAGATTTTTTTTCTGATGCTCTGCATGTTCGCGGTCCACTCATAACTCGTGTTTGCTTAGTTCAACAATTAACAATTGTTGTAGGTTCAACAATTCGAATCTCAGTTTGCTTTACAAGCACAAAACATAAGTTATTATTATTATTATTCAACACTTTATTAGATATGTATATGGACAATTGGACATATGTAGGTACAATACAAATAATTATATTAACAATGAAAAAAATGGAAACAATATAATACAATAAAAATGAAAGAGAATAGAAAAATATATAAAAACATATGTCCTACCTAAAGGGCGGGGTTATTGCCTATGGCAATCTCCTCCACGCAACCCTTCAAAGTGCAGGGTAGAAATTTTCTAACCAGCCTGTTTTCGAACCCGGGTCACACCAGTGCACAAGAAGACTGATCTATCCACTCGGCCATGGTGACAAAATCACACCGGTATCGGTATTAGTCACCTAATCAACCTAAAAAAAATCCACCGATTCAAAATCTCAAAAAACCTCGAGATGCTGGCTATTCCCGGACGCACTCAGGCTGGGTGAGGTAAATTTGAGTACCTAGTGTTTGAGTTTGTAGGAAACGGAGGGTAAAACCCCATCGTGATATGACCAAACCGTTGAAAGGGACGTTCAACCTAAATTAAAAAGAAAAAAAAAATATATCAAAGAGTTCACTTGTCACATTACCTTCAGAGCTCAACGGTATGTGTGTGACGTAGGTAATAGATCTTAATATTGTGAACAAATAAAGCAGTTAGTGGCAAGATTTGCGAGATACAAATAGTTACTAATAATAATAATAATTAGTGAGATAAAAATAAGACGATAGTCTCCAACCTAATCCCACACGACCTTATGATATTGATATGGTTATTCAGAACACATGCCATGGCTAATAAGTACTATATATTCTTCATGAAAGAAGAAAATATACGCAACGTTGATGGCATATTTAATATTCTTGTTGTTGTAGCATGGCTACAGCCGGGGGAGTGTTAGTCTCCAGGTAACTTTATTTGAAAAGTTGTCTCGTCTTAAGACTCTGAGGGCGAAATTAATAGACAAATTTTATATCTCAAGTCATTGCTAAGCGCCGGTTTTCCCTATCTTACACAGTACGCAATTCGTGACTTAGGGCCACAGAGGTATTACAAAAACGTCCTTTAAGCTACGCATAATATTATGTATATGCATTATACATATACATAATTATACATACACTAGGGCGAAATTAATAAACGTTTTTGTAATACCTCTGTGGCGCTAAGTCTCGACATTTGATTTGCGTACTGTCTTAGAGGGGTAAAAACCAGTGCTAAGTCATGACTTCAGAATATTTTGTCTATTAATTTTGCCCTTAGGTAGGTGTACTTATTTCTATGCGTGATCAACAATCGTAAGAACTTTGGCTTTTTCTTTAAAAGACATTAAACCCTTGGGACACTGGATACTGCAAACTAGCCTGGCTTGTTAGGGTTGACTATTCTGTTCTCTGTTTACAGTCCTCTAGCAATACACTAGTCTTTTACCAGTTTAACGTCCCCCAGCCAGAATATAGTAGTACTCGTCACATTATACTGAAGTTTGTGGGTGACCATTCAAATTCGCACCCTCGTGATGCTGCCCAATCCAGGCTGTGTGAGGTTAGTTTGAGTATATCGTGAGGGTAAAACGTTATGTGTATGTGTTTTATACTTTTGTGAAAGGACAGTATAGCTGTTCAATGGGAGTTGCTAATTCGCCAGGCAGATAAACCTCATGTTGCTTGATGGGTAGGTATTTCTTATGATAATGTGGACTGGTTAACCTTTTTATGCAACAGAGAGTTATCAATGATTCTTACCCACCTCAGTGGATCGATCCATCAAGCAGCGGTATCGTAAACTGGAGGTCGGTGGTTCGAGTCCCGCATGCACGGAGAAATGTCTTGCTAACATATCAGAGGTCATTCGAGACGGGAGTTTTACCCTCCATTCGATGGAAAATCTCAAACCAGCTAAAAATTTGTATGGTTTTTTACTACAGTAGATTTTGATTTTATTTATTTAAATTATATTTATACGAGGGGGGACTCAAAAGTAACGGGAATTAGGTGGTGGGGGGAACACGGAGGAGGGGATCGGGTTCTCCATTGATTATTTTCCAAGCGGGCGCTCTTACAAGTAAGTGTGCAAAGTTCATTTGTTGTGAGTGCATTCGTTCGTCCGTGAGAATTTTTCTAGTGAAACGACTTTTTCCGTTTCGGCGAAAACGTGAAGTGGCAACGTGAAATGGCTGAGTGCGGAGAGAAACGAGCGGCTGTAAAAATTTCGGGGTCATAGCCATAGCACTATGATTCATCGCCAGTTATAACCTTGAGAAAAAAATCTGGGTCTTCATTCAACTGATTTTGCAGCTCCAGACAGGCCTGAAGTCGCGACGCTCCTTATTTTGATCGTCGGAGAGACGGCGAGGAACAAATTTGGCTGCAATCCTCTCCATGATCAAATCTTCAGTTAAAATCCTCTGAATTGAACTCCATGACTATCCAGACATTTCATAAAGTTGATCGATGGTTCGGCAAGGTCTTCACGGACAAGTGTGTCGATTTGTTCAATGCTTTTGTCCGTTCTTGAAGCCATTTCACGTTTTCGCCGAGACGGAAAAAGTCGTTTCACTAGAAAAATTCTCACGGACGAACGAATGCACTCACAGCAAATGAACTTTGCACACTTACTTGTAAGAGTGCCCGCTTGGAAAATAATCAATGCAGAACCCGAACCCCCCCCTCCGTGTTCCCCCCAGCACCTAATTCCCGTTACTTTTGGGTCCCCCCTCGTATAACTAAATAAACTCAAAATCTACTGTAGTAAAAAATCATACAAATTCCTGGCTGGTTTGAGAGTTTCCATCGAATAATCACATAACGTTCATCCTTGGAATTCGCCTGGTTTTACTCCTACCAGTTCTTAGTTTTGGCCCGTACTACTTTCATCCTTCGAATTTGCCTGGTTCTACTCTAATAGGATCTGAGTTTTGGCCCACACTACTTTCATTGTTCGAATTTGCCTAGTTCTACTCTAATAGGTTCTGAGTTTTGGTCCATACTACTTTCATTGTTCGAATTTGCCTGGTTTCACTCTCATAGGTTCTGAGTTTGGACCATACTACTTTCATTGTTCGAATTTGCCTGGTTCTACTCTAATAGGATCTGAGTTTTGGCCCATACTACTTTTATTGTTCGAATTTGCCTGGTTCTACTCTAATTTGATCTGAGTTTTGGCGCATACTAAATCCACCCATGGAATTCGCCCATCAGCTGGGCTGAACCGATTCGCATGAGGTCACCTCTGTTCCTCCAAGACCAAACGGTTAACTTATTTATCATTATTATTATTATTATAGTAGAACTTGTCGTGATTACATTGTTGCCAAGTCTGCAATATTTCCCTGCAATATTTTTTTTTTTTTTTTCATTTTATTTTTTAACAAAACTGAAATATTATATGTGTGCCGATCTATCTATCTATATCTGACTGTTAGGGGTTGTCATTTTCTCTTACTCTGTCCATAAATTTAGCAACCTTCCGTGGAGTAATGGTTGCGACTACTGCAAGTAGTCCAGAGATTCCGAGTTCGATTCCCGGTTGGTACAGACTTTTCGAAGAAAATTCTGTTCCCTTCAAACACGTGAGGCTGGCATTTCCGGCCCTACCCAGGCTGGGTGAGGTTAATGTGGGGAGCTGGTACGATTCCCAGCGCATGGAGCGTAAATCCCCCGACTATCTATCTCAAATCAGGACGCTAAAACCAAATAGAATCAACTGGTCACAATAGATCTTATAATGTCGCAGTGTTAATTGTAAGAAGGGTTTCACTGAAAACCCTGCAACCAGGTCAGATAATAATTAATAATGATAATTCCATGAATACATATTTTATTACTTCTTTCTCTTCAGTTTATTTCTTTAACTGACTTTTCAGTTCTGTGATTGTGACAGCAGTGCTATCTCAACTTATACTTTAGGGCTATACCTAGTTAGTATCCAATTTCCATAAGGCTGAACGGATCGAGCGTGATAAGTAGAGCCAAAAATTTATTCGTTTCAATAGTTTAACGTCCCCCAGCAAGCAAGACAAATTGAATTATATGAGGTTTATATTTTTATTTCACAAAAATTGTAAGAATATTCTCATCATATAATTTATTCTCCCAGGGTTAAGTGGCAAAGAATGCCTAAGGCATTAACTTCGCCCCGGATTACAAGACAACTGTACATTTAAGTTGAAATATTTTTTTTCTATATTTTTTTTTTTGTAAATATTGTCAATTTTTTTTATTCATCTCTGTTAATATTTTGTTCATTGTTTTGTATAAAAAAAATCAAGTGTAAATAAATAAATAAAATAAATAAATAAAATAAATAAATCTTCAATGAATGAGAGCCCAGCTCAGTCATCAAACGGATTTATTAAAAGTTTTGTCTTTGCAGTATGTACCTTTAAAGGGTTATTATTCTTTCAATGATTGTTGTTGTCATTTACCGGGAGAACTGAGTCAACACTATCGAACAGTAAGAATGTACAATTACTGTTGTATAATACGTCTTGTTTACCCTACCAAGTCGGTAGGAAGCACCAACTTGACCTATCAGCGAATTCTGCTTCTCCTCAGACAGCTGACTGTGGCGCATGAGATCAGTGGTTCAGCGAAGTGAGATCGAGAGTGATTACGTTGCAAATTAAAATTATTAAATTTACATAAGATTTATGTTGTTTAAATTTACATTACTGTGTTAAGATTTAAATTTACATAAGATTTATTTGGTTTAAATTTACATTACTGTGTTAAGATTTAAATTTACATAAGTTTTTTTTTTTTTTTTTTTTTTTTTTTAATTTACAATACCTACTTTGTTTGAATTTAAATTTAAATTCGCAGACTGTGAGATTGAAGGGATTTCTTGATAAATAGAAAGTATTGTGTATTTTGATAGTAGATTATGTTTGATTTTATTATTGATAAAATTGTCAGTTTATATCACTCTATTAAATATGCTTTGTGGCTCTACTCGCTTCTCCCGCCGCACTATTATCATATAAAACGATTGTTCTTTTTTCACTTTTATTAGAAAAAGCCATTATGATATGAATAGGAGTCTCTGAAACGTTCTAACAGTTATTATAATGAACCTTTCGTGATTTCTAAACTGAGCTGCCCGGCGCGTACGGCCATGCCCCAAATTTGCGATCTTACGACTACGAAATGCCGATACTCTGCTAGTGCGCATTGAGAGTAAAATTAAGAAACGAAAATAAATAAATGTCAAAAGGTCCTCTTTAACCCTGTAAATTGACATATCTTTTCTCTAATCACTCTACCAGCGAAGTGGACTCACTTAAGACTTTTCTGAGAAGTATCAACCTCCTTCACCTTATCTAGACCTTGAGAGGATCGGCACGAACGACCATACAATAAATTTTAAAGTGCCTAAAAGGAAAAAAAAGACACAACAATCTATCAGTATTGAATTCAAATATCCACTTGTGAAATACAGACGTCTAAGTGCATATAACTTGTATTAATAAATTTCATCAAAAGAAATAAATTCAAATAATAAACGGAACTAAAACAAAGGGAAGACCTAAGAAACTGCAGATGTTTTGTGTGGTAATTTGGCTCAAAAATCTGAGAATCATGTATTGTATAGTGCATAATTGCATATGAATGAAGCTCTTTAATTCTAATCAGTACTTAATCACACAAACATTAGGAACTGGGTACTTGAACCGTTGTATTGAAACATTTATGTGGAAGTAAAACCTGAGGCTAGAAGGTCTACTGTACCAACTTTATCCTGATATAAATGAAATCCAATGTTTATCTATACTGAAGAATAGTATAAGCAAAGAAAACTCCATACAATACAAAACAATTAATTGAGCTCCATTATTACGTAAAATTAACAAGCATTTTCTGAACATAGAAACTGATTTACAAAAGAAATTTAACTCCACTCCTCTATTGACGATGAAACATTAAATTTAACTACATACTTGAATACAACCATCAATAAAGTCAGCATTCACTTTAAAATCAATGCAGAAGGTCAGCAGTTCAAAGAAGAAGAAAAACAGCATCAAACCAGACTTCATATTCAAATCAGCGTCCAAAATCAGCAAGCACTTGAAACGCAACTGCGAATTGACTCGTCATGGACAAACGCGCATTAGACCCCAATATCATTGTTCACATGATCGACGATGATTCAGAACCCGAAACTGCTGACGAACTCCAATCAGCACCAGGTAAATCAACAGAAATCAATACAAGAAGTTCTGAATATCTCAAAACAGACGGCAGACTACTCGTTCCCACAATGGATTGGAATCGTGGTTTGGAGATTCCTAAATCGCCACAAAGCTCTAGACAGAATCGCGAACCGGAAATCCCGAAATCGCCCAAGAACAACAGAGTTTCTTTTGGTGGAATCACACCAACAGTCTCTACTGTACAACCTGAAAGTTCCAATCAGCAGAAGCCAAAAGAAATCGTGGAGGACAAAGTGATCTCCGCAACTACCCACTCATCGAACACGCCAGAAAACCCTAATGGTTTGAAAGCTCAGATTAGATTCCAGCCACCTTCCGAAACTCACGGATCGCCAGTGTTTCTCAAACCGCCTGGAACTCCTAGATTGGATTCCACCCGACGGCGAGCGGAAACTTTCGCCGGCCCCCAGAGGAAAGTCAATTGCCTGGTCCCCCCGCAGAGAAGTTCGGCGATTTTCGGAATCGGTGGCCTTGAGGGAGGAGGGTACCTGGCAGGACATCGGATGCCAAGGCGGTCAGAAAGTCAAGGCCAGGAGGAAGATGACGATTCAGTGGAAGAGGCGCTAGTGAGTTTTGGGTCCTATGAATAAGTAGATAATAACTATCTATCTTTTACATGATTATTATGAAATTTCGTTTGTTATTTATGTTGCTTTTTCTATTTTCTGAGCCTATCACAAGATTTTTAATGTATGTGCATTTGTCAATGATGAAAATGGCATTTTCTGTCTTCCCAACTTACTCTACGGACCATTCAAGTTTCAATTATCATTCTCCATTTTATTAACTCTTGAAAAACTCGTTTCAGTTGACACCAGAGCGCGTGCGTCGCGGTGATGGCTACGAAACCTCCGATACGTTCAGCGACGGTGCCGTCTCCGAAGACGATGAACACCCTAGTCGACGGAACTCTGATCTGGAAGCCGCTACGCCACTCAACAAAGTCCCTGTGCGTAACGCCAGGAAGAAGTCTGTCATGCCGCTACGCGAAGAAGTTATTAAGCCGCTTGATAGATCGCCCAGCGCCAGTGTCGCTAGTTTCAATTCCATTTCGTCGCTACTCAACGAGAAAATTATGGTGAGTGAAGTATAATGAAGGAGCAAGGACTCTGATTGTTAAGTTTCCTCTGTAAATAAAAATCATGAAAAAAAGAAGTATAATGAGAAGTTGAAAACGCCAAAAACCCTGTTATTTATATTATATCATCCTCATCCTTTTTTTACCTTCTTCTGTTCCAGTAGTTTCTCTATTGGAATTCACCTTATTTTTACATTACTATAATCCTCACTATTTATTTTCTTTTTGGTACCTACCGATTTAAAAAAATGCTTTCAGATGAACCTACCTCGCGTACTGAAGAGGACAAAGGCTCCGTCCGAATACAAGCTGCGCAGTTTCGTTATCTTTCTCCTCCTGGTCATTTCCCTTCTGGTCGGGTTTGCGCATGTCCTGTACCAGCAGAAAATTCTGCAGGTGAGTGTATACAGAGTGAACACAAAGTCCCGGGACGGATTTTTAACTTTTTAACAGGTCAAAATAGAGACTCAAATTTCTGGAGATTGAAAGGGACATTTTTTATTTTCCAGACGTTATTACCTACGGTGTCCGGTGTGTCCACTCGATCATACGCGCATAGAAAATATTTAATGTGAGTAGTGAACACTGGAAAAAGTATAGACAGATAAAATATTAATAATAATATCGCCTTATTTATACTGCCCGATTAGGACTATTAAGCCCCATTATTCCAGCAGTAAGCTCAAGAAGACTCAATTATTATGTGGTAAAAATCCCAAATGGGAGTATAACATGTCATGTCCGGCTAGGTTTCGAACCCACGACCTCTGGAATCTCTGGATTCACAGAGTGCCGCCTTTACCACTGAGCTACCGGGACAGACAAATAATAGGTATGTATATTATACCCCGGTGGCCTCTAATTCCGGCCCGAAACGATGTACGGTAATGCCTCATTGTGTAGAGTACTCATAGAATCAGTGAAAATAAAAATAGAGCCGTTATTCGAGTGCAGCCATTATACCCAGTCTCATTTTTTTTCTTCTCAGTGACATTAACCCATACGTGTCCCCCGTCCCATTTCAGAAAGAATACTTCGAGCGCCTCCGTTTCAACCGGGACGCGCGTCACATTCGTGTCCACTCACTTGACGGCACGCCCATAGCTCTCGGCTATCTGGGCGTGGGCCTTAAACCAGCCGAGAAAGTGTACCCGTGTCTTGAACAAGATGAGAAGAACGACGGATCAGTGTGCATGGAGTGGATTCACAAGGCTCGACTCTATTTGAAGCCCGAAACGACTGCTAGCGATCTGAGGTGAGCGATTCATCTGAGTGAATCACTTCTTGCTTTTACTGAATCGGTGAGTGATTCGTTCAGTTAAGTATACCTATGTCTCGATCAAAATGATAAGGTGAATTCACAAGACTCATCTATAATATTTGAAAACGATGACTGCAGGCGATCTATTATTATTATGTGTAAATATTATTATACAATTCATTACTATTTACAGATTGATTGACCTATATAAATGGCTGTATGGGTTGTTTTTGCCCAATGCCAAAAAAAAAAATTGACCTATATTTTTTATAAATCTCCAAGTGAGGTGATCGACCCCTATCTTTTATCGTTCAATTTTCAGATGCTATCGGCTCACATGGACGACCCTCCCCAACTCATCATACGACCCCACTGATTGCTTTGAAGAAGGAGGTGCTTTTGGGCATTGGTAAGAGTGCATGTTTTAAAATAATAATTATCATATCAGTATATGCACGGTAATTTGGCAGAGTAAAAGTTCTCGCCAATTCCTGGAGTAAAAACAAGCTTAAACTTTTGGATTTCTTTGACTGTTGAAATTTCAAAAAGTTTGTTGAATTAAAAGTCGAAATACCAGTTTTTACGTCCCTATATCTAGCTATTCATCGGAACTTTCATATCATTGTTTCACATCATTGCGTAGGTATTACAAAGACATTAACCCTTTGACGCCGGAATTAATTTGGCCGGGGGAAAAAAATCGCAACCAACTTTTCTTTCATCCTGATGGTTTTCTAAGACTTTTGGCGTTGGTTTCAGCTTTCTAGCTTTTACCGGTAAAAAGTTATGAATCCGTGTCGAAAACGACACACCGGGCTTTAAAGGAACAATAATGTAGAAAAAACTGATTTTGTTAAAAAAGTATAAAATGACGATTTTTTAGTGAGTTTAAAACGAGTTAAAGGAAACACTTCAAGGAGAACGTTAGTGATAATGGGAATGGGAATGGGCGCTACAATAGGTGGGCTAAGTCTAGCACTAGCTGCAGTTGTGAGCTACAATAGGAGCTACAATAGGAGGGCTAAGTCTAGCACTAGCTGCAGTTGTGATAGGAATGGGAGCTACAATAGGAGGGCTGGGTCTAGCACTAGCTGCACTTGTGATAGGAATGGGAGCTACAATAGGAGGGCTGGGTCTAGCACTAGCTGCACTTGTGATAGGAATGGGAGCTACAATAGGAGGGCTAAGTCTAGCACTAGCTGCAGTTGTGATAGGAATGGGAGCTACAGTAGGAGGGCTAAGTCTAGCACTAGCTGCACTTGTGATAGGAATGGGAGCTACAATAGGAGGGCTGGGTCTAGCATTAGCTGCGTAGTGGTATATTGTCACTCATTTTCCTAGTTTTGACTCAATAATCAATCTAAAATCAGAAGAAATCAGGAAAAACATTAAAATTATTTCTTTGGAAAAAACGTTCTTTTAATACCGGATGTGTCGTTTTCGACACGGCAGAAAATTGGACAAAAGCAGCTACCTACCAATAAATTATTACAATTTTCTTTAAAGTTATATGTTAATAAGCATATTAGCTACCTCTATTAATTTTTTCAGTAAAATAATCGACCAGGAAACACAAGAAATAACTGACCAAAGTCGGCAAAACTCCATGCGATGATGCACTCTCGAAATCTCAGCAACAAATGAAAATTTAGAAATGTAAACAAAACAATGCAAAAATCGCGCTGGATGAATTTGAAGATAAGAAGTCAAGGAATTTTTTCACATTAAAACGATAATGATACTGCCCAGACAGCACGGCAGTTGACTTCCAGTCTGGATTTAAGGTGGAAATATCCAGGTGTATAAAGTCAACTGGACCTCCAACTGTCCCGACAGCTGGATTTTTCCATCATGGATTAAATCAGTTGACCAGCCACCTGGATATTTCCAACAAAAATCCATCTAGACTCAGTCACCTGGGCAGTCAGCTGGAAATATAACGACTCTCTCCAGCTAGGACATGAGTAGAATTTAGTCAGTTGACCAGTCAGCTGGAAATGTTCCATATTTTTCCAGTTTACATAAAACGCGTCCTTTGTTGAAGACGCCATCTTTGATCTGTCGTAATTTCAGAAATTGTGATATTGGTGATTGTAAATTGTTTTAAATAATTAATAATTCTTTTAAATATTAGGTATTTTATTTAGTTTTGAACATTTTTAAATACAAATATCATTTTATTTAGTTTTGATCTTTTTTGTAACTACTGGAAGTGTTTAGATAAAACTCGTAGATAAAACTCGTCCTTTGTTGAAGGAAATTCAGAAATTGTGATATTTTTGTGACAAATTGTGAATTGTTTTAAATAATTAATAATTCTCTTAAATATTAGGTATTTTATTTAGTTTTGAACATTTTTAAATACAAATATCATTTTTTACTTTGTCTTTGTGAAGAAAGAGGACAATCATAGTGTTTACTTTGTCATTTCTGAACTCCAAATTTGCTTTCGAGATGTTTCAAAAAATAGTTCTTTAGTTTATCTAAATCGTGACAGAAGAAAGAGGACAAGAAGCAGTTAATACTGGATCACCTTTTTCATCTGACAATAACCATCCATTTCTAGAGACATCCACTTGGACCCTAACGAACTTTCTGCACTCTCCTGTTCCTGGACCTTCAGTGGGATTAACACCTTCAGTTCACTTGGAATCATACCAGCTACCCATATTAATCTCACCTAGCCTAGCCAAGCCAAAGTAGGACCATGAATGCTAGTCTCATGTGTTAAGGGAAACAGAATTTTTTATGCTCAAGATCTCTTGACCATAGGTTGGCTAAAAAAAGGTTCTGGTTCAAGCAAAGAAACAGCTGAATGCATAGTGCTAGATAGTGAAATTTTTCACTCTGTGGATTTTATTTGGATGTACAATACATATTATTATAAAATGAATATTTCACTGATAGGTGGTTCTGCCACACTAAAAAATGATGTTTAGGTACTTTGTGACATGCTTCCTGATTACTTGATTTAAAATTAATTGGCCAATTTACTGTGCACTGTTCATAATAACAATAATAACTATTGTGCTCTCTCTACCACCTTATTACTATGAAGGCCCTTAAATTTTGAGTTAATTTTATATCTATTTAAAAAAAGTGTTCCACACTATTGTGTTTTATAATTTCACTAGTCTTAACTAGTCAATTTTGTTTTAATTTAAGTATAACAATGTTTTTTGGTAATAATTCTCAAAGCAAACAACCCAGCAATTCTAATTAGCCACAGCAGTACATAAATTGTCATGAAGGATTACAAATACATAATAACATTCACTAATCCATGTTCAACCCCGTTAGACATTGCTTAACTTTTGCAATTTCATGAAAACTGGTGTATTCCATGCCCCATCTTCATTTTCTGCTGGCTATTAGTTTATTTCTTTGTTATTTTTGGTTTCTCAAAAGAAATATATTTTAATTTACATAGTATTATTATTTTATTGTGATTATGTACATGTTATGAGCATATTTTATAATTGGATATCATTATTTTATTTCTATACTAGCTAAAACCTGGCATTTTGTCAACATTAAGGTTTTTTCTCATGGCCGGTGTCCCAATAAAAATAATAATAACACTTTTAACTGGAAGGTAACCACCAGGTAAGGTTAAAGGTTATGCTCAAAGCATTTTCTACCACCTAACCCTCAGAGTCTTATTATTATGTGGTCACAACCATAATGAGGAAAAAATTGAAACAACGGAACCCTACGCTAGGTTGATTATCTGACTAGCGCATTAACCACTTGATTACCAGTGCACTTGAAAATTGTATTAGATATTTTAATTTTGATAATTTTCTAGTATGTTGAAGGTGGCTTAGGGGGGGTGAACTCTCAGTGAGAGTACCGTTTGGTATTGTAACCCCAAGAGGACATAGTCAGCCATACATGCATAACTTTGAGTTTTATATATAGAGATTATACCTACTTAGGAAATACTTTACATTGGTACAAGGTCTTGTGACATTATGGAAATTTGATAGTGCATTTTACACTTTTGGGACAATTTTTTTAATAATAAACACTCTTATTGTAAAAATATAATAATGTTAAAGAGTGTTATTTGAATTGTGTTGTTTAAAACAGATTAGTTATTTTCTTTTTCTTTCCAAATTTCTATATAAAAAAAATTATACTCAAAATTGTGTGTGTGTACGTGTTAAAAAAACCTATTTAAAATTTATTACTTTATTTTTATACAAAAAAAAATATTCTTCATGAGATTTGAATGCATGGCCTCTAAATTAAATAACTGAAATTGAATTTATGCCTAATATACATTTGTTTCTAGTATTTTTATTACTATTATTATTTGAAAAAAAAAGGCATATAATGGGATTCGAACCCACAACCTCAAAACCAAGAGCGTAGCATTTGATTATTATGTAGTATAATGTACAGTATAGGAAAATAGGTATGTCAACATTGTGGTAGTGAGTTACTACCCATCCACTAGAGAGCGCTACAAGTAGCTGGAAATAAGTGGAACAAATCCAGTTGACTTTGGGCAACTGACTTCCAGTTAAAAGTTGGGTTACTTTCCAGTTCATTTCCAGTTGATTTCCAGGTGGAGGTCAGGTGGAAGGTGGAAATCTCCAGCTGATTTCCAGGTGGGCAAGTAGACTTTTTCCACCTAACAGTATGGTATACATCCAGTTGACTGTGCTGTCTGGGTGTATTCTAGTGAATAGTTATTGAATCTCAAAGTACCTGTGTCGAAAACAACACGCTCGGCGTCAAAGGGTTAAAACTGAAATAGAATCATTGGACACAGCAAGAGCCTTGACATTGGATCTGGGCGTACATGTAAATCCTTCCACCAGCGTGAGATAGGTATCTTTGACCGTTTCACGGGCACGGAATTGTTATTTCTGTTTATTATCCCGGTAGCTCAGTGGTAAAGGCGGCACTCTGTGAATCCAGAGATTCCAGAGGTCGCGGGTTCGAAACCCAGTCGGGATATGACAAGTTATCCTCCTATTTGGGATTTGTACCACATAATAATAAGTCTTGGGCTTACTGCTGGAATAATGGGACTTTAATTGTCTTAATCGGGCAGTATAAATAAGGCGATATTATTATTATTATTATTCTCCCCTCAGGTATGGAGGTGGTCGCACGCTAGGCATGTCCTGGCCGGTGGAGCTAGGCAGGGTTGAGATGTCTCCCTTCGTCACCGGTTACATCGGTCGACAGCGGTGGGGCGCTACGCTGAGACGCTACTTTCTCAACAGTCGCGGCGTCGCTATTCTCGTATCGCCGGAAACGTCGCTCTTTGTGTCCATCAATGATTTGGTCAACCCGAACAAGCTTTGTCTGCAGGTAAGTTGAGAGGTTGTGAGAAGCCCAGACATAAGTATTTTTCATATTTTTCATTTTATTTATATTTTTTTTATTAATGTTTAACGTCGTACTGCACAGTCATATATGACCGGGGTGTTACTCTTCATTCACAGGAAACTCACAAACCTGCTACCCACATTAACCTCACCCAGCCTGTATTTTTCATAGTTTTTTATTTTATTTATTATTTTGTTTTATTAAGGTATAACGTCGTTTTCCATCTGCACAGTCACATATGACGGGGGTGTTACTCTTCATTGACAGGAAACTCACAAACCGGCTACCCACATTAACCTCACCT
Organism: Bactericera cockerelli; assembly: GCA_024516035.1. Lineage (NCBI taxonomy): Eukaryota > Metazoa > Arthropoda > Insecta > Hemiptera > Triozidae > Bactericera > Bactericera cockerelli. Next base: position 8,548,866 of record CM044962.1, on the reverse strand, counting down.
TGCTTGGGTTGGGTAGAAATGCCTGCATCACGAAGTCTTCACCCCACTGTGGTCACTGGTCATTGTATAACTTTGGTGATCCTACGAGAACCGGTGTATTTAACCCGCCATCGACACTGGCTTTTAGTTATTAACTAGATAAGCTACAGATCTGTATCTAAATCTATATCTAAATAAATGAGTTTGTGACTTTGTTTTGTGCCGTGTGGAAGTAATGTCTCCAGTTCCCACACGGCAAGGTTACTTGTCACGCGGGGATCCTATAACGGTTTTTTAGTGTTTTCCCGCCGGAGTAGGAGCAACAGGGAACCAGGGATTACACCCTGGAGTTCCGGTATTGGAATGTGGGGGTTTCACACAGGCAAGGGGAAGTGTCGCGGAGAAGGGAACGGTTTGACCTTTCCTTTTTTCGGGTAGATCCCCCGTGTATCGTCAGCTCAGCTGATTTTTTACCGTTATAGTATTCACGCGCTGACAAATTCAAAAAAAAAGATGAGCTACAGAGGTCCGTATACTCCGTATAAATAATGATTACTTCTTCTCAGGCCAAACGCGATGACTTCGCGTACTACAAACAATCCCACCGACCACCGCAACTGAACTACTCCATCTGCGTCTCTTCCAACATCAAAACTCTGCACTACCAACTGAGTCAGTCAGATTACGGAGTCGACTCCTCTTCAATTGATTCGAAACAGATGGACTCTCTGCTGACTGAGCCAGTGTACCAGATCGCGTCGCAGGATCAGCATCTGAATGAGACCACCGTCCAGAATTACACGGAGAATATTATCGCGCTCGGGTTTCTTAAACAAGGTTAGAAAGAATTTTCTATCTATTGAGTTCGAAATGTAAATAGTCGGAAAAAAAAAAAAAAAAAAAAAGTTCGAAATTAATAAATCTAGCCAGGCACGCGCCGGTATGGCAGCATATAAAGTCCTGCTAGAATTTTAAAATTTGAAGCATCAAAATTTCAAGTCAAAATTCTAGGAAGACATGACATCCAAAGAAGGCGTTTCAAGGACAAGCTCAATAAGGAGATGAGTGGATAAAAAACTGATTTTTTTTTAATAAAAGGCAAAAATGTTTGCGAAATAATATAATAATAAAAATTAATAAATGAAGCATGATCACGTTTATTAAAAACAATGACTCTGATTGTTAAGTCTCCTCTGTAAATAAACATCAATAAGAGAAAAGAAAAAAAGAAAGATGATATTGTTTAGTTTAGTAAAATGTTCGAACACTGGATTATTATGTATACATAGAGACTATTTACACGGCACTTTGTCGACGTAATAATTGAGTTTTTTTTTAAATTTATTAACAATATTGGATTTTTACAAAGGTTCTTTTCGGAAGCTAATGATAAAAGCTTCTAAGAATTCATTCGAAATTAATAAATGAAGCATGATCACGTTTATTAAAAACAATGACTCTGATTGTATCCTCTAAAAATAAACATAAAAAAAAGAAGAAAAAAAAAGATGATATTGTTGGGTTTAAGTAAAATGTTCGAACACTGGATTATCATTTATACATAGTGACAAGCTAAAACACGGCACGTTGTCGGTGACTGGGTCCTATTTAGAATTTTTAAAAATACTTTCTTGGTATCTAAATCCCAAAGGAAACCATGTGCCAAATTTGAAGTCTTGGCTCTGTCGTTTCGGAGCTGAGATGATTAGTCAGTGATTCTAAATCGATCGTCAGCAGCTATTAACACAAGCGTCTACACAATACAGCATCTACTGTAGACTGTTGTGGTCTCTTGTTGTTCTTGTTAACGCTATTCAACTTCATTCGGTCAGTTTCTATGTCAAGGAAAGTCGCTGATGCTCTGGGGTTTGTCCATAAGGCACGGGTCCAGACTTGTTGGATTTGCCGGACATTCAAAGAGGTGAGGCACATCATGTGTTGTGTTCCTGCATAGCGGGCAAATGTCTTGTGGTCAAAGGTTGTGGTCTGTGTTATAGCTTGGCTATCCCGTAGTATGCCTCCCCTCTGATGGGCGAGAAGTGACACAATACTTCCCATTTAGGTGCTGGGTCAACGCGAGCTCACCGGAAGGTATCCCTTACAAACAACTAACAGACAGCAACCAAATTTTGAATACATTTTTTTTCGGCACTGGACGATTTGCCCAGTGCCCAGGACCTTCCGCAAGACAAGCTAGTATCTTACCACTGAGCTAATCGCGCGTTCACTTATTCTGTCTCTCCCGGTAGCTCAGTGGTAAAGGCGTCACTCTGTGAATCCAAAGATTCCAGAGGTCGTGGGTTCGAAACCCAGCCGGGACATGACAAGTTATCCTCCCATTTGGGATTTTCACCACATAATAATATGTCTTGGTCTTACTGCTGGAATAATGGGACTTCAATAGTCCTAATCGGGCAGTTTAAATAAGGCGATATTATTATTATTCTTTTACACATTTCTAGACTGATAACACAACCCTTACTCACAAAACAAGAGATTCTAATCTCTTGGTGTCAGTAGAAGGCAATTCTATTATTGGCTACATTATAGGCACATAGTAATAAATAGGTCCTAATTTTCATATTTCTTCAATTCTTTATTGTATATTATTTATCATAAGTTAGAACTTGGAACCCATATACTGTCTATATTTATATGTGTCTACTTGTATGCTGTACATGTATTATTTAATAAATAAAGATGCCGAATATTTACAAAATTACAAATTAGAAAGACCCCTTTCGCTCCCGCAGGCCATGTCCTGCTCAACGAGCACTGGCAGCCTCACGCCGGGGACCTCACTTTCGACCCCGCCCGCTTCGCCACCATGAAGGAAACCATCAACATCATCCACCGACGCGGGTTCCGTATCACCTTGTCCGTGCAGCCCTTCATCGAGACCGAGTCCGTGAACTTTGCCCACACCGTGCGGGAAAATATGCTGGTAAGTGAGAAAAATTGAAGAGAATGCCGTTGGCATTAGCACCGCCCTTGATCAAGTTTTGCTTTCTTAATTTTAATATCTATGTATGTATAAATATTCTATGTCATTATTTTGTAAATAAAACTTTATCCAACTTGTTCAATAAAATTCGCACATGTTAGGGGGGAAAACCCTCGCTCCCTAGTGTACTTAGGGGGGGCGATAGGGACTCACTACCCCACCATCAGAAAGAAATAACTCTTCTTCTTCTTCTTTTACTCTGTCTTATCCCGCTCAAGCAGGGTCGACGTTGTTCAACCTCATGGTTGAGGTTGATTGGTTTTGGCATATTTTTTACGGCTGGATGCCCTTCCTAACGCCAACGATTCTATTTGATTTGACGTCCTGGATTAGGACGGGGGTTTTACCCTCCATTCGCTGGGAATCGTACCAGCTACCCACATTAACCTCACCCAGCCTGGGTAGGGCCGGAAATGCCAGCCTCACGTGTTTGGATGGGACAGAATTTTCTTCGAAAAGTCTGCCCCAGCCGGGAGTTGAACTCGGGAACTCTGGACTACGGGCAGTAGTCACAACCATTACGCCACGGAGGCTGCTATCAGAAAGAAATAACAAAAAATTGAAATTCTGAACAATTGAAAACGAAGAAAAACCGGGGAGAATTTTTTGTTTGTAATTAAATCTAATTAGTTTTTAGATGAGGATGAGAGAGGAGGCGTGTAAAGGAGGATCTCAGGCAAAGCAGATTTCTTGATTTACAAAAGCTTTTCACACAAATTTGAGTCTTCTTGTAGAACGAAAACCTAGGGCCTCAATTGAAACAATAAAAATGAACTTGGTTTGAACTTTTTCTTTTCATTACTCTTATCCCTTGCAAATTAGAACTGTAAAATGGCCTCAATTGAAAAAAATGATTTTATTTTCTTATGAGATATGACAATTAAGTTATTCTAGAGGATAAATTGCCATATCTCGGCTAGGTTTCGAACCCGCGACCTCTGGATTAGTAGACCGACGTCGACGTCTTGACCTACCAGACCTGGGAGAAATAAAATTAGACCATTTCTCTAATTTAATAATTATTCTATACTCTCTTAATTTCAGATAACTGAAAGAGGCTCAGATAAGAGGATCCCAGCGCTCACGCGGTATAAGTCTTTACTCAGTGCAGGTATGTTTTTCAACATTTCTGCATAATTCTTCTGAATGTCTAATTTTAAATACGAAATTTAAACATAAATGTCTAACTTCAAGTTTTTTAATGTAAGAATGGGCCTAAACCGTAAATTTGTAAAAAAAAAAAAAAAAAAAAAAAAAAAAAAAACATCAATTTAGGTATTTCTTAAATAAGAATAATACGAAGAAAATTGTTCGTATTATTCTTATTTAAAAAATACAGGAATATTTTCTAAGTGTTGATTGTCAATTAGAAATTATAATAATAATAATATCGACTTATTTATACTGCCCGATTAGGACTATTAAAGTCCCATTATTCCAGCAATAAGCCCAAGACGTATTATTATGTGGTAAAAATCCCAAATGGGAGGATAACTTGTCATGTCCCGGCTGGGTTTCGAACCCACGACCTCTGGAATATCTGGATTCACAGAGTGCCGCCATTACCACTGAGCTACCGGGACAGACAGAGATTTCTAGTTTTTATTACCTAAATTGATGGCCCGAAACGATGCATGGCAATACCTCATTGTGTAGAGAAAGGTTAGGAAAAAATAACTAAAAGGCCATGCCTCGGGCCGAAACTCAGGTGCAGCAGCATTATTATTATTTTAAAGATGAGTGTTTCACAGCCTTTTATTATTTCGTAGCCATGAAACAGGAGCTACTGTAGACGCTTGTTGTTTTGTGTTGTAGCCTGCCAATCCCGTAGTATGCCTCCCCTCTGATGGGCAAGAAGTGACACAATACTTCCCAATTAGGTGCTGGGTCAACACGAGCGCACCGGAAGGTATCCCTTACAAACATCTGTAACCAAGTTTTGAATACAAATTTTTGTCGTCGCGGGGGTTCGAACACGGGATCTTCCGCATGGCAAGCGAGTGCTTAACCACTGAGCTATTCATGCGCTCAGTGGTTAAGCATTATTATTATTATTATTCCACTTTCTCTCCTTGGAGGTAATTATTACCCTTCAATGGGTAGTACACCAGGAGCGGATCATATGATCAAGTCTCCTGGTGTTTTATTATTATCATTATTATTATGTTCTTTGTTGCAGGGATGTTTGACGTGACCAACAACAGGACCGTTCATTGGTTACAGACCAAGCTGCGCAACCTAGTGGCTGAATACAACATTGACTCTTTCTATCTGGATCTAGGTAAGATATAATTATATCTTACCTAGATCCAGATAGAAAGAGTCAAAGGCTCTTAAGAGCCGTATTTTTCTTTCTAACCAAAGTGGATGCAACTGGATACGCAAAACCAAAGTTCTAACCAAAGTGCATACACAAAACCAAAGTTGCTCAGGACGTTATGAAACGTCCAGAAATATGAAAAAAATTGAAATCGGAACAATAATATATTATTATTTTTACAAAAACGAACACAATACTTCTGATTTCTAATAATTGAAATTTATCGGAAGTAATATGTAATAAAAAAAAAACATTCTAGAACTAATAACATTAGTATATCTTCCATCAGGGTATATATTTTTTAAAACTCAAAATATAGTGAACATATAATTACTGCTGTAACACTCATGTTATGCTTAGTTTTTATGACTAGAAAATAATAAGCAAATCCCATCTTTGTCCTCTGCATGTAATTAGAGTCATTCAAGTTCAGAATAAGACACATTAAATTATATTATGTTCTATCTAAATATATTACATAATTGATCACCTGAGCTGTTATCATTCAACTCCAATCATATTATGATATGTAGTTTATGACCCCTTTATCATTCATCACCCAAGTAATTTGCCTCGAGGCTTACTTTTTACAATAGGTCACAATAGATCTAAATAGAGGTCGGTGTGATAATTGGTGCTTCTCTTGTGGAACTCCAACTAGTCTATAATAATAATAAAAATAGTACTTTTTACAACAAAAATAAAAGTAGCAGACCCTTCTTTGAAAGGTAAACATAAGGACTAGAGGAGGTTAATGTTTAAAACATTTTCTACCATCTAAGCCTCCGTGTGCTATCATTAAGTGGTCATGTACTCAATTTTATGAGGAAGTATTCAAGCATTGGGTAAGATTTGAACCAACAGATTCCTGCACTACCTGGATTACCAGATTAACACCTGAAACATTAAAATCACCAATACATGTCAGTTTGGTGGTCTTAAAATCGCCGATTTTTTTTTGTTTCATCTGTGTATAAAAGAAATTATTATCCTCTGATTGAAAAGATTTTCTTCTATTCACCCAGGCTGGGAATTAAACCCATGACCTAAAGGTTCAAAAATAGGAGCACTGTTGATTTGACCATTGGAACCTTCATTTTTTATTATTTTCCCAATGGTTGAGGTCACTTGTTTTCTAGTACTAAATCTCTTACCCATACAATGAAGAGTGGCAATGAACTCACTAGTCGTACAGTTCTCCAGACATGTTATTCCCTCTAGCAGAGCTTGATATACGGCCTCAGAATTCTTAGCTTTTCGTTTCTCAACAATTTTTACAAGTCTGGACTGTAAAGAGTCCCAATCTAGGTTTATAGAAGACACAGTACTCACATTGCTTGGAAGAACATCTTCAAATTCAAAGTTTCTATACTCAGAGTTTTTTGAAGATTCCCTTGTGCTGGGTGGAATATGGTTAAGTAAAATATTGCCAAGTGGAATAGGTTGAATACTATTGGATAGAGTGTTAAAAGATGAAATATTATTAGATAAAAGTGTGTTTGAAGGAGAGTTAGTAGGTAGAACAATGTTGGATGGGATAGTGGTGGGTGGAACAATGCTAGGTAGACTATTGGTAGATTGAACAATTCTAGATATACAATTGGTAGATCGTACAATGTTGGGTGTAACAATGTCAGTTGGAACATTGTTAGATTGAACAATATTGGGTGTAATAATGTTAGTTGGAACGAATGGAACATTGTTAGATTGAACAATGTTGGGTGTAACAATGTCAGTTGGAACATTGTTAGATCGAACAATGTTGGGTGTAACAATGTCAGTTGGAACATTGTTAGATCGAACAATAGTGGGTGTAACAATATCAGTTAGAACATTATTTGATAGAACATTACTAACAGGTTCATGTTTACAGGATGAAAGATAATTTTTGTTTGTGGGTGAAGTTTCCTTGTCTTTCCCTTCAATGTCTTCTAAATACCGTGTTATACTTTGATTTTCTTCCCCACATTGGTTTTTGAATGTCTTATAGTACAACCTGTAAACAGCGGAGAGTGGTGGGCACAAGGCAGAATCAGTCAAAACATTTTGATAACTGTCCCCGTGTTCTTCCATTAGATCTTGCTGATGAATGTGCAATGCTACCGGTGGTGAGTGGTGATTTATAAACAGATTTATCAGTTTCTGTTTGACTTCAGCATTCATTTTCCTATGTTTGAGGGCTTCTGCTGCATTCAATTGGTGATTGTGATTCTGGGCAATATGTATTATGGTGGGATATTCTTTACGTAAATTATCTTGAGATCTGAAATATTTGAAAATGATTTTGAATAAGTTTTTTTCTTTTAATTAAGGCTATTATTAAGATTTACAATGTCATTCACTTGTGGATTCCCAGTATGTGTATGCAAATGAAAACCCATATTAATTTCCAAATATGTGTGACTTTGAACTTCTGGCAAATTAGGGACTCTTTAGTCCCACACTTACAGAATTAATAAGGTCTGTGTAAATTGTAAAAGTAATAATATTATTACTTAAAGATGATAGGGGAGATATTTAAAATAAATATTTTCCTCTTGTACTATCTTCATTCACTCATTTTTCTTTACCTCATATTTCTTCACAGTTATTAAATGTTTTATTAATTAAATAAAATATTTTGGTTTTATTTACCTGATTTTTCTCTGAACATCTGAAGTTTTGATAGTTACATTCAGGAGAGCAGGACATTGGGTGTGTTTTTTGTGAGGGGATTTAGTACCCTTTTTGGGATAAGTATTGTGATGGCACCGATATGTAGCCTGGAAAAGTAATTGAATACCTACTTACAATGACATAAATGTTACAAAAAAATTAAACACCAAAAATGAGAGGAAAAATTTGTGATTGGTAGAGAAAGTAAAGTTAGAAGTAAAGTATGATGTCTTTGTTGTGAAGCACAAGGCCACTTCACAATTGGCGAGGGTAGGGGTAGCACAGCAATACTAAGAACCTTCTTTCTTTTTGAATTATTTAACATTAATTTCTTTATACTCTGATTATGCAGCCAATGGTCAATATTAACATCCATTACTTTTTCAAAGTAATGGATTGATAATTTGACCTCTTAAAAATCGTACTATAAGTACTTCATGATGCAACTGTAATGATTTAATAATACCTACTTACTTTGAATAGTACACAAGATCCTTTTGTTTTGACTGTGTTTCTTACTCGCCAAGTTGTCATAGTTTGACTTTCAAAAGCTTCGAGCCAAGTCATGAACTCTTCCTTGGTCTTAGCTTTGGTTCTAAGATGTGCTTCGTAGTCTTCAGTAGTTCCTTCAAACTTGACAATGAGGGTTTCATATTCTTTAGGAAACATTATCTTCGACTTGGGTGCTTCTAGTAGGCTCCTGAATGTTTCAAAACTACATTTCTAAAGTAAACATTAATTAATCACGAAATTTAACTCTTAACTGGGCAAAGTGCTCAAATTATGATTAGTTAATAACGCAAATCAACTAATTCTCTAGACATTAATTTTATCAATGTCTGTATTTTTGATTCTGACCTTACCTCTTAATCTTAATACTCTGTAAACAGTAAAAATGGAAATTAATAAGGTTATTACTTAACAGAGGTAAGAAAGCTAGATAAGATTGATAAGGATTGTTATATTGATAAGATAAGGGTTGATAGATTATTTTTTAAAAAATTGAGCCAACAACAACAAAACAAAAGATCAATCTTGAAATCTATTTTCATCTTTGAATTTTCGATTTTGAAATCGATTACAAAATTTTGATTTTCGATATTTTAAAAACTTTAGCCGTATTTTTCTTTCTAACCAAACTGGATGCAACTGGAATAAAATGAACAAACTGGAAGCAAGTCATTTTTCTTTTGGAAGAGGAAAAATCTTCTTCCACTTTGGTTCAGCTATCTTAACATAATTATGTTAATATTATCAACGAGACGCGCGACGCGACGGTACAGAAAATAATTGTATGATTTTATTTGTGGTTAAGCACATGGCCCTTTCACAATTTTTATGGGTAGCGCAGCATTACTAAGAGTCCTCCTTCACTTTTCGAATTCTATTACATTAATTTACTTTTACTCTGGTAATACCGCCACTGGTCGTTACTATACAAGTAACTACTCATTTTTCCTCACGAGACCCCGAACATCCAAGTACGGAGCAGAAAAAATCTTGCCCTGCTGGGGATCGAACCCAGGTCACCATGCGTGCAATGCCTAGCGCGCTAACTCACTCGGCAACGGTGACTACTGGGTATAGAAAATATTTTGTAAGGAGAAGTACCTTTGTATAAATGTTTCTTTATAAAGAAAATAAATAAATAAACTATAACCTATAAAAAAATATTATTATAATTCTATTAACCAGGCACGGCGTACGACCTACCCCGCTACTACAAATTCAAACGCAACCTCTCCAATCCGGACGAATTCAAGACGGAATTCGTGAACCAACTGCTCGGCAGCATCAACATTTCCGGCCTCAGTTCGGCCATCGTTCGGCCGCCGGCTCCCGTTTTCGTGTCGCTGCCAGTGCTGCCTCTACCTGGGAATCTTTGCAACTCATCATTCCGACCACTTTGACCTACGGAATTATCGGGTACCCTTTTCTTATGCCCGGGCCTGTGGGCGGAGACTATTCACTGGAGAGTACAGGTGAGTTTTTAAAGAATAGTTTTTAGGGTAAATTTATCATATTTGTGTTAACCTCTTCGCACCCAACACAATTTTTTGTTTTGTAGTACAAAGTGACCGCTGTCCTCACCCGAGGACAAAAATTTTATAATACTTGGTAGTATAAAATTTAAGCTTGGGCACTTAGGACTATAAAATAAATGTCCTCTTACGAGGACATAGGGCGCGAAGAGGTTAATCAATTTCGTGATATCACAACTACTCAAATTCGCTTTACTAAATCTACACTGAAACCAGGATTTGAACCAATGACCTTCAGGTTACCGCCGCCTTATCGATCAAGCTACTGAGGTCGGTTTTTGAAAGAATATCTTTCGATTGCATATTATTTTTGCTAACGGACAGATTTAATCATGAACTCTTCCACCCAAACCTTTGGCAATCTCTTCAACCCAAACCTTTGGCAATCTCCTCCACCCAACCAAAATCTTTATCGCCGGCAGATCCCACCAAGGAGAGCTGGCTGCCTGACAAGGAGCTCTACATCCGGTGGCTGCAGCTGGCTACGTTCCTCCCTGTGATCCGCTACTCTCACCTGCCCAGCGAGTACACTATGGACAAGATGGTGCTTGAGATGGCCAAGAATCTGACCACGCTGCGTCAAACTAAGGTATTTTTTTTTTTAAGCTTTATTCGGTAGAACATAAAATATATGTACAGTAGAATACAATGAAATATAAAGAAAAACAAAAAGATTAAACAAACATACAAGAAAAAAAGAAGAGAAATGTCCTACCTAAAGGGCGGGGTTATTGCCTGTGTAAATGGGTTATGATTATGTAATGTAATGTAATGTTAAAAGCCTTTATTTGTACAATTAAATTTACACACAACATAATTACATAGTTGGTATATGGGCATCTTGTACAAAATCAGATTAATATCTGAGGCCTCCCCATGTAAAGGGGGCATCTGAACAGCTGTTCAAACTAAGGTAATAAATAAAATAAAAAGTTAAGTTAACATATTTGTGTAAATCACGTTCGTGATATCACAACTACTCTAACTCTAACGAGATTAACGTCGCATTCAACTGCATGGTCACATATCACGATTATTATTATTATTAATGTTTTTCTTTCCTCTTCAGATCAACGAGCTCCTCCTCAAGTACAAGGCCGAGGCCCTGAAGTCAGGGGCCCCCCTCATTCGGCCGCTCTGGATGTTGGACCCGTCCGATGCGGCCTGCTACACCGTCTCGAATGAGTTTCTCATAGGTAATGCAAATCTGGCTGGGGGACTATAAACAGGGAGTAGACCAGCAGTCTGGCTGGGGGACTATAAACAGGGAGTAGACCAGTAGTCTGGCTGGGGTACTATAAACAGGGAGTAGACCAGTAGTCTGGCTGGGGGACTATAAACAGGGAGTAGACCAGTAGTCTGGCTGGGGGACTATAAACAGGGAGTAGACCAGTAGTCTGGCTGGGGGACTATAAACAGGGAGTAGACCAGTAGTCTGGCTGGGGGACTATAAACAGGGAGTAGACCAGTAGTCTGGCTGGGGGACTATAAACAGGGAGTAGACCAGCAGTCTGGCTGGGGGACTATAAACAGGGAGTAGACCAGCAGTCTGGCTGGGGGACTATAAACAGGCAGTAGACCAGCATTGGCTTGGTTCTGGGGGCCCTTGTCAATTATTAGCCTCCTTGTAAAGACAGTGGTAGAAGTGCTGAGTCATTACTCCACTGTCTGGCTATCATCGTTCAAGATGACGCCACCCTATGATGATTAATGCAAATCTGGAGCTTATTCTACACAGAGGGCAGCTTACGCTGGTAACTGTGATGCGTTCGCAATCTCAGGCGTGGAATGGGGCAGAATAATTATTCGAGCAACGTTATTCCCATCAGACTCAGTCTTACGGGATAGTATTCACAAATATGACAAGTGTTTTATTTTTCTCTCTTATTTCATATTTTTACTTTCCTTATCCTATAATAAGGAAAGTATTTTATTCGTCGAAAATTTGAACTACCCAGTTTTTCACATTTCTGGACGAATCATAGCCTCAGGATACCTGAAAAGTTGTTTTTGGCCATTGGTCCGTGCGTCTGTCTGTCCGTGAACAAGATATCTCGAGAACGGTAAGAGCTATACTTGAAATTTGGTATGAAAGTAGATCTTATATACCACACGAACCACGAAACTTTTGGTTAAAATCACAGCCGCAAGGGCCGTTCCTTTGAATTGGATTAGGATTCAAAAAAAGTTAGTGAACAACTTTTTATTAAAATGAAAAAATAAGAGTAAATAGAGGTTTACGCAGATCATTTTTTTGATATCTTGAACTTTTTGGAACACGGCTCCAATTAGATCAACTTTTTTTTAATCGTTGATTGGGGTTGTGACATATCAAATCCAATGACTTTGAGGTACTGATTACGAAGTTGACATTTATTTTTTAGCTAACTGTTACCTATGAGTCACCAGTGGCTTTTGGTCCTGTTCCCATTCCTTATATGATAAGGAAAGTCGTGTGATGTTTACACCAGATTTTTTCTTCTTCATATTTCTGGACGTGTCGTAAAAATAATAATAACGTCTTATTTATACTGCCCGATTAGGACTATTAAAGTCCCATAATTCCAGCAGTAAGCCCAACACATAGTACTATGTGGTAAAAATCCCAAATGGCAGGATAACATATGTCATGTCCCGGCCGGGTTTCGAACCCACGACCTCTGGTATCTCTGGATTCACAGAGTGCCGTCTTTACGACTGAGCTACCGGGACAGACAGTCGTAGTGAGCAACTCGGATTTTTTTTCTCTCTTCACAGGTGAAGAGCTCCTGGTGGCCCCGATCCTAAACCCGGGAACATTTGAGCGGGAACTCTATCTGCCCGCCGGGGCGTGGCGTGACGGCATCGACGGAAAACAACGAAAAGGCCCGATGTTGATTCCGAACTATCGCGTGGCTCTGAACGAAATCGCGTACTTCCGGAAAATTCCTGACACGAGCGGGCTGAAACGAATGAAGGAGACGTGAGGAGTGAGTGAGTGAGAGAAAAAAGAGAGGGAGAGGAAGTGAAATATGAGTGAAAGAGTGTAAATCTGGCTATTTGCACTAAACAGAGAGAATACTGAATTCTCTCTGTTTTTTCAATTCAACTATGAATTTTTTAATTTCAAAAGACCATATTGTAGCAATGTCCAATCAAATCATTTTTTTTACATTTAGGTTACAATAAAAACGAAACGATCGTCTTAGGCAGCTTACTTAGGCTGCTTGGGGGTTGAATATCACATAAATAACTTGTAGCGATGAAAATTGGGCTAAATGTAAAAAAAAAATTATTTGACATAATTATCTACTAGATAACTAGAGAGTCCCAACTATTTTGTTGTTGTGAACGTTTCTTTAACATCTAGGTCATTCAAGACCGGGGTTTTATCTTCTTTTCTCTGGAAACTCGCGAACCAACTACCCACTGTAAATTCAGCTAGCCTGGTTTGGGTCGGAAATTGCCAGTATCACGAAGGTTCGAAGTTGAATGGACATTCATCCAAGTCCCAACCTCGCTGGATGTTGCTCAACTTCAGTGACCTAGAACTGGTGTATTCAATGTGCCATCAACGCTGGCTTCCCAACTATTACTTTTTTTTTTAATTGAAAATTTATTTAAAGAGAGGTCTGTAACAATCAGAGTCCTTGCCCTTCTATTCTATCACTTTACATACTGTAATAAAATGATAAGCTTAATAGAAGTTTCGGAAAGAAATAATGTACATATTAGGAAGTACCTTGATCCCGTTTATGCTGATTTGTGATATTACTATAAATAATAATTAGGGCCAGTTGTTTAGTCAGCCCTAATGGTTCGAAACAATTATTTTGATTTATTTGATAAACAATTATTTATTTTGATAAATTTAACTTTTACTTGGTTGTTAATTAATATTGATTCTATATTAAAGGTTTACCATTAAAAATCCTGATTTATTTGAGAAGTTTAGATGCATTTATTAAAATTTAATCAGAATCATTTTTGCTTTTATGTTTTTTTTTTGTTTTTTTTGTTTTTTTTTTTTTTTGTGCATTAATAAAACCAATCAGAGCTTGTAACATAAAGAAATAATATTTTTACACTGTTGCTAATCTACCACTGAATCAAGAAGTCAATTAGCACTATGCAACAAAATAATTAGTAAATTTCTCCATTAGGCCTAATGAGACATAAGCTAATGCTCCATTAGAAATTGGTACTAAGCAATTGGCCTCAAGGTAACATTTTTATTTAAAATATTAGATACGTAATATAATGTTTTATTAGTACCTACTCGTTATTCAATGTAAATTAGTTGTCTTTATATTCTCTTATACTTTGAGTAATCAATCATTTCCAATACTTTTCAGAAGTTTGATGTAATACATAATTATAATAAATAAATAAAATTGTGTTGTCACCGTGGCCGAGTGAGGTAGCGCGCTAGGCATTGCGCGCACGGTGACCTGGGTTCGATCCCCAGCGGAGCAGGATTTTTTCTGCTCTGTACTTGGGTGTTCGGGGTCCACTCATACCGCGTGAGGAAAAATGAGTAGCTGCTTTAATGTTAGGATCGATCAGTGGCGGAATTATAGGCAAAAATAAGATATTGGGATATCAGAGATATGGAAAAGTCCTATAACTCTGCGCTACCCACAAAAATTGTGCTATAATAACACAAAGAAACACATTATTTGTTATGTTTACCTAACTACATACAGGGTGTCCCAATGTCCCATTATAAACGAGACATTCAAATATCTCGAGAACTAATGACAATAGAAAAATCTGTCCACTTGATGGTTACATTGAAAAGTTTCCAAGGTGACACCTTCAAGGTTATTTCAAGGTCAACTTTGGAATTTTAAATGGCACTCCCTATTTTTCATGATATTTTTGAAAGCTACACAAAACTTTGAAATTAAACAAATTCTTGTATTTTTTGTCACACCAGTTTCACACCCTTTAGAGAGTGTGGGATTTTTTTCATCTTAGACAAAAATAGTGGCGTAACAAATCAGTCTAATTTTGGGTGCTGGGAGGTAGTTTACCTAACTTTTTATGACTCAAAATTTGGGAACCCAAAAAGTTAAGTAACATTAAAAACCAATGCCACTATCGCGTTCAGCACAAAAAATTAGACTGCTTGATATCTCATCATAGCCTAAGGTGAAAGGTGAAAAATATCTCACACTGCCAAAGGGTTGTGAAACTAAGTGTGACAAATATTACAAGTAAGAACTAAAAACTTAAAATTTTGTGTAGATTTTAAAAATGTAATAAAAAAAGATGTGCAATTTATAATTCCAAAGTTGACCTTGAAAGGGTCATCTAAGAAACTTTTCTAGGTCAAAATTAAGTGTATCCTTTAGAGCTATGAAAATGATCCTAGGACAGTTTTTTTCTATCATCAGTAGTTTTCGAGATAGTTGAATGTCTTGTTCATAATTTATCATTCATAATGGGACACCCTGTATATTGTAAAGAATTTTCAAATATACTGAAAATCACTAGTATGTAGCATAAGTAGTTCCTAGTTCACAACCAAATAAATATGAAAATTGATTTTTTTCTTCTACCATTCCTTCTAACATAGGTAAATTTCAGGAATGCCTGAACAATAATGATTATTTTCTATAAAAATCTACTGGCACATCATTTAATTGGGACCATCATCAACTAAAAACGATTCATTTTGACTTAAAAACAATAACTTAATAGATACCTTCTGGCTATTACGTGAGTGTATAAATTGTGCTATGTGAATGGTTGATATAGGTATTGCAACTCATCTGTATTGGTTATTCTAATGTAGATTATTTTCAACCATTTCTGACAAAAAATCTTGAAAAGATTTTAAATAAAAAAAGTGCAATGACTATTCTGTCAACCATGTATAATTTATACTTTTCTATAACAACTATGCATAGTTAATTTTTAAATTACTAGTCATAAAGATAATGAAAAAGTTAATGTATTTTTTTTTTTTTTTGAAGAATAATTATTTGACAGTAAATAAATCAACATAACACTTACTATTAAAAAAGGTATACTTGGTATACAATTAAGCATAATATATAATAGGTATAAGATATTAATGAAGGAAACATTGATACTTCTAACTTTTATTCAGAAAAAAAATAACAATTTTCTTCCTTTAGAAATATGTAATTGTAATTGTAATTGTAATTGTTTTATTGTGCAATTTATACAAAGAGTATGTTCACAACGTCATGATAAGAGAAGAAAAAAACAGTATTTATAAAATATAAAAAAAAAGGAATATATAAAAAATTAAAATAGAATAAAAAAATATAAAATTAAAATGAAATTTAAACTTAAACTTGTACAAAATATATGTTTTATGAATTGGATCATCAAGGACATTTAGAGCGGAATCAACAGACGCCCCCGCATCACCTCCGCGGCGCCAAGTCATGAACTGCGCACTGTGCAGAATAGGGAAAGCCGACGCCCAACAATGACCCGTGATATAGAATTCGTCTATTAATTCCGCACTCCATCCTAACAGAGACCACTATAATTGGTCCAACCCGCAACCAACCTCTACCAAAAGACTCTATACCGGTGGGCATAGGTTAATTCTGGACAAGGGCGTGTTCAAGTTCTAGAATTGAGTAGGGAGAAATTTCCAGAAGGAGCGTTTTCACTGCAGGCTTAAATTGTCGTTCTGTAAGATTTTTGAGGTCGACTGACAGGTTGTTATAGATCTTTAAGCCAGCAGCGAGGTACGACCTTTGGAATTTTTTCTCCCTACTGGTGACAAATTTGTCTTTATTTCGGGTATTATAGCCATGGACATCACTGTGTTTTTGAAAGGAATGACGAGTTTTATGAATTAGAGTGCAGGAGTCCATGGCTAGCTGCCCGTATAAAGTCAAAATGTTGTTTTTTCTGAACAAGGTCCTGCAGGACACATCACGCCTAAGTCCAAAAATTTCCCTTATTGCCCGCTTTTGCAAAATGAAGATGGACGATGCATATGAGGTAAATCCCCAGTACACTATTCCATAACTTAGTAAGCTATGGAAATATGCATGGTAAGACATTAAGGCAGTTTGAGTGTCCACATTTTTTCTGACCGATGTGATTGCAAATATTGCTGAAGACAACCTACCTTGCAACACCTCAACATGGGATTTCCACTTGAGCCCTGCATCCAGAGTAATTCCCAAGAATTTGACTTCTTGGGAAGAAGATACAGTTAGAGTAGAGGATATTACAGGGCTCAAGTTTTCTTCCCGATGAGGGTTAAAATACAAGTAGGTTGTCTTGTTGGTATTCAGGTTTAACCCATTTGCTGTGAACCACCCCTGGATGTCGGTCAGGACCACGCCAAGGTTTTTAAAGACCTCCGCGTGATCCAACCCGGTCACCAGAATGGTGGTATCGTCAGCAAACAAGGTAAATTTGCCATATTTCGTGCAATTGACAAGATCATTCACATACATCAGAAATAAAAGTGGACCCAACGTTGAGCCTTGTGGGACACCAGATTTAACCCTTTGAGGTCCTGAAAATTCGAGTTTCTTAACTTCATTTTGCAAGGATGTAATTTTTGTCTTTTGGTAGCGGTCAATCAGGTAGGTATTGAACCAATCTAAGGCCGTTTCCCTGACACCATAAGAAGGTAATTTTGAAAGAAGAATATTTGGTCTTAGGCAGTCGAAAGCCTTTGAGAGATCACAAAAAAGGCCAATTGCGTGCTTTTTAGTTGATAGGGCATCATCAAGGTTTTTTAAAAAGTGTGCAACCGCATCCCCCGTGGATCTTCCCGCCCTAAATCCAAACTGGTAATCTGTTAGAAGTTTATGTTCTTCTAGGTAATTTGAAAGTCTGTAGTAGACTATTTTCTCTAAAATTTTTGAAAAATTACTTAGTAAGGAGATAGGGCGGTAGTTGTTCACGTCTAAGACAGACCCTTTTTTGTGAATTGGTGAAACGAGTGATGACTTGAAGCAATCGGGGAATATGCCACTTGATAGAGAGCAATTGAAGATGTGAGAGAGGGGCGTGGCAATTAAAGGAATTATGCTCTTCAGTAAAAACATTGGTACACCATCCTCTCCCGCTGATGATTTGTTCTCAAAATTGCTCACTATTTTTATTATCTCTACAGCATTCGTCTGCCCAAGACCAAAAACAGGAGTTAAAGAGTCATCAGTATAGACATGTGAAATATAGTGAGGTGTTGTGATATGGGATGTTGTGGTCTGTGTAGAGGTGTGGAATGGTGTGGTGTGTGTGGTGGTTTGAGGTGTTATGGTGTGTGTAGTGGTGTGGGGTATTGTGGTGTGTGTGGTGGTGTTGGGTGTTGTTGTATGTGTAGTGGTGTGAGGTGTTGTGGTGTAGGTAGTGGTGTGAGGTGTTGTGGTGTGTGTAGTGGTATATGTACTGGTGTGGGGTGTTGTGGTGTGAGTGGTGGTGTTGGGTGTTGTTGTATGTGTAGTGGTGTGGGGTGTTGTGGTATATGTAGTGGTGTGAGGTGTTGTGGTGTATGTAGTGATGTAAGGCGTTGTGGTGTGTTTAGTTAAGTGAGGTGTTGTGGTCTGTGTAGTGATGTGAGGTGCTGTGTGTGTAGTGCTGAGAGGTTTTGTGGTGTGTGCAGTGGGGTGAATTGTTGTGGTGTGTGCAGTGATGTGAGGTGTTGTGGTCTGTGTAGTGATGTGAGGTGCTGTGTGTGTAGTGCTGAGAGGTTTTGTGGTGTGTGCAGTGGTGTGGAGTGTTGTGGTGTATGTAGTGATGTTAGGTGTTGTGGTGTGTGTAGTAAAGTGAAGTGTTGTAATGTGTGCAGTGGGGTGATTTGTTGTGGTGTGTGCCGTGATGTGAGGTTTTGTGGTGTATGTAGTGATGTGAGTTGCTGTGTGTGTAGTGCTGAGAGGTTTTGTGGTGTGTGTAGTGCTGAGAGGTTTTGTTTTGTGTGCAGTGGGGTGAGTTATTGTGGTGTGTGCAGTGGTGTGGGGTGTTGTGCTGTGTGTAGTGCTGAGAGGTGCAATGATATGTGTAGTGGTTGGGGTTGTTGTGATATGTGTAGTAGTGTGGGGTGGTGTGGTATGCATAATGGTGTGCGGTGGTATCAGGGGTTGGATTGATGTTCCTTGATTCAAAAATGGTACATTTATAAAAAAATCATTAAAAATATTGGCCACACACTGTGGATCTCCAATCTCTCTGCCATTATGAGTAATTCTGATTTGTTTTTCCTCTTTTTTATTGGATTTGCTGTAGGAGCGTACAATATTCCAAACTGTTTTGCTCTTCTTGTGTTTGGGCGCAGTTTTAATTTGTTGGAGTGCGTCCATGCGCTTAGCTGCTCTAACTACCCTTGCGAGGATTCTAGAGTAGATGCGGTATTGTGTGTGAATTGAAGGGTTAACTGAATATTTGCTAATGTTGTACAGTTCGCGCTTCTTAGCTGTTGAAATTATAATGCCGCGAGTGATCCATTTTTTCTTTTTAGGAATATTGACCGATTTCAATTGCATGGTAAAATGTTTATTGAAGATGTCTAGGAATATTTGATAAAAAATTGAAATTTTAATGTTGACGTCGTCTGTGAGATGGATCCTCGAAACATCCATAGTGCTTAGAGCGTGTTTGAAAGTTTCAATTTTGGATTGATTGTATGATCGGGTTAGGATTTTTTTATATTCGTTAATTGCATTTATTTTGAATGAGATAAGTTGGGCGTTTTTGTGGTCTCCTATACCGCTAAAAATGTTTTTTTGATCATTAATAATGTGCCTAGTCGGAAAATTGATAAGAATATTATCGATGCATGAGATTGATGTATTTGCAACTCTAGTGGGGCTTTGCACTGTGATATTGATATTATATATTTTTAGTATGTTTAGGAGCTGCGTTTTTTCTCTTGACCTTTTAAGCATATCTATATTGAAATCGCCGCATATAACAAGGTGTTTTAAATGATAGAGCTTGTGTAGAATTCGATCTAGCATATTTAAAAATACATCTAGATTGGAATCCTTATTGTTTGATCTGTATACACAAAGTATAACCATGCCCAAGGATGGAGATGTTACTCCACTATATTCAAATGATAGTTGAATTGGATCATACTCTAAGACTAGTGGCGAAAAATCGAGTTTGTTACGTACAAATATGGATGTTCCACCCCCCTTTTGGTTTTTTCTATAATAACTGGATAAATTAGTGTATTCTGGGATGTTTGTACATTGACAATTAGAATCCGATAACCAGGTTTCTGTGAAACACAGTACTTCTGGTATCAGGTCATAATTGTCATATAAAATATTGAGAAATACCTCCAAGGACGGTACTTTGTTAGTTATGCACTGGACGTTCTGGTGTAGTATTGTGAAAGTTTTCAGTCTGCTAGTAGAGTAATTATTAATATTACCTCCATTATTTTTGTGAACATAGTTCTTAGGATAGAAAGGAGGAGCTGTTGCAGAGAGACCAGTCGATCCAGAAAATGTGGCAGACAAGGTATTAAATGAGGAGGAAAGATTTCCTGGTAAAGAGGGGAGAGCAGAGAAGTCACTTAATTCATTAACCTCTGTGGTGTCATTATCATGAGTTTTAGGTAGCTCTGAGTTTTCAAGGTATTTATATACAGCATATTCAAAATTACAAGCCTCATTTGTGCTATCCCATACTTTTTGGCAGAATTTGGTGCCATATTGTAGTTTGTAAAGCTCTTCTATGTTCTCTTTATTTTTGAGAGATGTTATACTTTTGAGATTGTGTATATTTTTTACTGTATGTGTTTCATAGTTTTGTGTCGTTTTATTTATTTCTATGTATTCGTAGTTGTTTGGTTTATGTTTTAGTTTTACACATCGTGTACACGTCAGTTGTTCAGAAAAATTCTACTGTTAGGGATGCTGTATGGTGTGTTAGATGTTATTTCCTTATTAGGTATGTGTGAGCCACATGAAAGGCATTTAGTGCAGCTTGTTTCGTTCAATGCGTTTTTTGCTGCTCTCCAGGGGCTTGTATTTTGTTGAGCATGTGAATATTGTAATTCTTGAAATTCTTTGATGGGGAAGAATTCTTGTTGTTGGTGATGCTGACTCATTTGTTGTTGATGCTGACTCTCTTGTTGAAATTGTCGCTCTTGGTCCTGCTGCTGTTGGTGGTGCTTTTGTTGTTGGTATTGTTGATGGTGGTGATATAGTTGTTGTTTGTTGTTGTTTTCTAAAGTTTGTAATTGTGTGTTTTGATGATACATATGTTGCATTTCTTGCATTTCTATTTGTATTGGATATTGTTTTTTTTTACGTTCTTGAGGATATTGAAGCTGTTGCATGTGTTGTTGCTGAGGTTGATGTAACTGTTGCATTTGCATATGGTGTTCTTTTTGCATTTGTTCTTGGTATTCAGGTAGTTGGGGGTGTTTTTTTTGCTGAGGGATGATGTGTTGTTGTTGTTGTTCATGTTGTTTTTGTATGTTATTTGAATGGTTTTGTTGATAGTTAAGTAGTTGAGGTTTTAGGTGGCCTGCGATTAGATTTTCTGTTTTATTTTGATTTTTCTGTTCCTGTGGCTCTTGGTGGTGGTATTGTTGCCTTATATAATGGGAGTTGTTCTGCGTTGTATTTGATCTTGTATTTTGTTTTGTTCGTTTATTATTGAGATTTTCGTATATATTGTTGTGTTGAGTCGTTTTTTGTTGATATGTGTTGTGTGGTTGTTTTGGATAACCTTTAATATCGTTGTTCCACTGTATTTTATTTTTTTGCTGTACATTGTTATTTTCTATTTCTCTTGGTTGTTTTTTGTTATTATCTTGATGAGTGATTTGATTATTGATCTGTTCTGTAATACCATGATTTGTTCTAATTGAGACTTGCTCTTTGCTGTTTATACTTTTTATGGCTTCTGCTAATTTCTTACTTAAGTAGTTTTTACCTTTTCTTCCAAGATGTAATCCATCAGTTGCCATGTGCCAATATTGTATGAATTTATGGGGGTCTACTGTAGTTATATGGTCAAAGTTTTGAATGTGGTGTTTAAGACATGTTTTGAGGCGGATTATGTTTTCATTTTTTGGATTGTAAGGTTGTGGTGGCGGCAGTATGATAATTATATTGCTTTTTATTTTTGCTATTGTATTTATATTATATTTTATTGATTCTATGTCTGTTTTAAATAGGTCATTTGTACCACTTGAAATTATAATTATATCATTTTTTCGGAAGATATTTGGTTTCAATAATTCTTCAGTTGTTTTACTGTATGTATGTCCGGGTTTGAAATTTTCCCTTATGTTGTAGTCTCTTAATGTGGTTTCTTTATCAAGTCTCTCTTTGAGATATCGAATATGGCTGTCTCCAATTAGGTGAATAGTTTTGTCTTTGATGTGTGTTACTGGTATTTCTATATCTTTTAATATTTTTTCATTATTAATTTTTTGAGGAGACTTATCTATTTTAATGTTTTTGATGGTATGTTCTATTTCTGTTATTCTTTTTGTATTAGTTTTTATTTCATCTTCCATTTCTGTTATTTTTAACTGAGTGGCATAGTTAAGATCGTTATTTGATTGATTTATTATTTCAGAGTATATCTGTCCGAGGTCATTACCTAGCGTGTTGTCTTCTGTCCTGCTGCTATTATTCGAGGATCTGGAAGTTATTTCAAGAATTTCAATAATGGGTTCTAGAATTGTTTCGACTACTTTTTTATCCTCTTTGTTGGGTTCAATATTATTTGTTTTGTATTCTTGATTTTGTAATTCTGAATCAATTGTACTTTCAGGTCCTTGATCTAGGTTATCAATGACTTTTTGCATACCTTTGTTGGCAAGACGCAAACCATGGCTTTCATCTTCAAGATTTTTGTTATGTTCTTTCAGGAGCTCGTTTTCTTTTAATAGTTCTGCATATTTGTAGTCAAGTGTTTCAATCTTTGTTTTTAAATTTGTTATTTCTTCATTTTTTGTATATTCTAGCTTTTCAGTTTGTTTCTGTGACTTTTGAAGATCAGTTTTATTTTCTTTGAGTTCTTCTTTCAGTTTGTTTATTTGTTCTTCGCTGTCATTGATGACATAGTTTGTTCTTTCTTCATTGTGTTTAATTTTGAGTTGTAAGCTGGACTTATCCATTATGAGATTTTTGATTTCTTCCTCAAAATCTTCTTTATTATACTGGGATTCTATTTCCTCAATTTTTTTGTCAATAAGCTCAAAAAGTTGGGTGCATAGTGTTTTAAGTTCTTCTAGTTTAGCACCTTCTGAGATATTGATAATTTTATTTTTGATTTTGATTATTTCATCATCGTTGTCCCCACTAGTTGTATTGGTCCATATTTTTTTGTTGTTTGTTAATTTTCTGATTTGACTTCTAGTCTCCATGTTAGTTTTATTTATTTCAGTTTGTAAATATTGATCTTTTTCCACTAATGTAAGAAAAAAAAAAAAAAAATATGTAGGTATAGTTTTAATGTTGAGTGAGATAGTGTACTATATGCGTATGATGTTCATTAGATATTAATGATTAGAACCTGAAATCTTCTTTGTTATACGGGGTTCTATTTCCTCAAAAAGAAAAGAGAATAGTAACAATAAAAGATATTAGAACGTAAGGTTGATGAATAGAGTTGATGAATAGAGATTTTTCAGGATATGGTTCAAATTAAAGTTATATCGAATAAAATAAATGTTATTTATACATAATAATATGTACCACAAAGTTATATGTTATTTCTACAACTTGGATATTTTTATCATATAGTTCAATCTAATACCAATAACATTAATGGAAAATGAATATCATTAACATGAGGATACACTATACAAAATCATGCAACCCTAATGAGATTCTTATCATGCAAAAAATAATTCCTTAATCCCTACAAAACAGCAATAAATCTGGGAAAACAGCATAGAACTCGCTAAACTCTAGACCAAAAATATAAGGTGATCCAAAAATCCAAGTCTGTTAGGCATTATCCTGGGGTACTTGAGAGTGAAATTCAGATAACAATGTTTAAACAAAGTGAGTATTACAGAAGGTACAAAATTAAAACCTCATGAAAGAATTCTTTATGATTTGTAAATGTAAGAGTGATCTTGTATTATAAAAATACTTATTCATATAAATTAGGAAAGTACAAAAATACACAATAACACAATATTAAGCTTAAACTAAACAAATTATAAAATAAAATCAAACCTATGATACAATAAAATCAAAATACTAATGGTAGCTCCTCCACATTAACAAAAAAAAGTGATTTCCACAATAATTATTACAAAGCAAACATCATTAGGTACATTCATAAGTTTAGTTCTAACTCTTGTGGACAAGAACTGTCTTTATTACCCCATTTGTACTTTTTCAGTAATTTAACAAATTTTAATGATTTATAACTATGCATTTCTCACTATAAAGAAAATTAAAGAAAATGAAGATGACTTAACATAACAATTAAAAAAAAAAAATAGTTTGTAAAAAAAGAGTTAGTAAAAGAGGTTTTTTACTTGTAGTCAAAGCGCACTTTCAAGATGTACCGTATTTTCACCTGAGCTGGATCATAGACAATGAATTCATTGTAGAGGAGTGATAAGTTCTTTGTTTTATCTTTAGGCAAGTCCATGAGTACTCCAGTTGGCACTGTGAGATTTTTCTCCAATACAATGCTTCCTGTGGGATCTGGAACAGCACGACCTAAACCTTGAACACTATGAAAACCAGCAGGAAGTTTGGTAACAAACTCTGCTTGGGTTTTCTCCACCACATTCCCGAGAGCAACTTCACAGAGAAGCAGAAGACCTACATTGTTAGCACTGGTAGTCATACAGTAGTTGGCTGACTTGGATACAGAATCAGCAAAATAAATACCTTTGCCAAACATGTAACCAGTGACAGGTGCTTCTGGGGGAGCAATACAGAGACCCTTGGAGATAATGCTGGCAAAGTTGGTCAGGCGAGATCCATGCCATAACAGCTGTTTGTTACCAAGCTTCTCAAATGGTTTGAACCTCTTGTCTTCTCCCTTTCTTGATACTTCAAATATGTCCAGAATGTTGAGTGAATACTGTCTATGAGTTTTGGCATGAGTGTTGTGGACATACTGGTTAATGATATTGAAGTATTCATGACTTGTGTCAATACTTTTAATGTCTGCTTGCAGTTTATCATAACAATTTTTGATTGGGTGAATTCCATTCTCTGAGCCTTCACTCTTGATTGTGTATGCCAGCTCAATCTGTGTCATGGCATCAAGCATGTCCATCTTTTGCAAAACCATCTCTTTGCTATCAAGCAGTGGGGGATTGTTCAGACCAAAACAGTGTGGAATGTTAGAGTAAAATGCATCAGTCAACTTTAGGATCAATTTATCTTTCATGTCCTCAGAAACTTTACCATCCAAGGTTTCTATAATTTCATTGAGAATCTCATAACCACCTTTCATATGCTTTGTTGACAGTTTTCCCAGAGGCATGCGATCCATGTCAAGTTCATATTCCTTCAGAGTATCTGTCATGGCTTTCTCATCAAATAAAAGTTCAACTAGGGCTGCCACTGCCTTTTCCAGGTCACACTTGGCAGTGCTGGCTTCAGATTTAACTTTGGCTTTTTTCTCTTCATACGTGACATCCAACAATTGCATCATGCCAGGAATAGGTACAAACATCTCATCCCAAACATTGCCAGTTTCTTTTTCAAAAAATTTCTCAAATTCACTAAAAGCATCATCAACACATGAAAATGTTTGCAACTTTGTACCCCCAATAGTGGTACCAATTCTCCCCCATGATCTGAACAGGTAGAATTTTTGTTTATGAATTTTGGATTTCAGAACCTGCAGTTTATAATATGAGTTCTTGCCAAGTTGTAGATCAGTCTTACCCATGACAGCATTCAAGTATTTGCCTAAGTATTTCACTAACTCTGCTGTATCAGCTAGTCCCGAGTCAGGATCTACTGCAAGTCCATCTTTTATTTGCAACTTCACTACTCCACTCTTTGATTTGAAAGCACTTTTACTTTTAATTTGACTTTTGAGTTTAACTTCTTTAGCCTCCTGGAGTCTAGAACTGGCATCACTACCCCATGGAGCCATGTTCATTTTTTCAATCAATTCCAGAGCTTTTCCTTTAGCAGCCTCTTCAAGGAATTTTGCAGGAACAACATGAATCCCATATTCCTGAAGTTCTTTCATTGCCCGGGCAGCTTTACCTCCTTCCTCCATTGTTTGAACAGCTTCTTCTGTAGCAATAGCTGCAACCATGTGACTTTTCACTGTAGATGTTACATCTCCTCCTAGACTAATAATGCTTGATGTCAACTTTTGTTTAATTTTAGCATTGGCTGCTGCTGAGACATGGATATAGAACACCATATTCTGCAAGGGGAGGAATCTTTCAACCTTGGGACCAGTTGGTTCTGCTGATGGATCCGACTTGATAGACACACTAGATTTACTAGTTGTAGGTGCAGGCTCACTGCTGAGAAAGATTCTCTTTTCCACATTACCATATGATTCCAAGAATGGGAATTTTTTTTTGAAATCATCAGGTATGATAAATTCTTCACGCTCTGGATTTCTTAGCATTTTTTCACAAATAAGTTCTTTTACACTCTTCACACTATCAATTTTGAGAGGGCTTTTACACAAGTAACCCTCATCTGGAATGAAATCATATTTTCCCTGGCCCTTACACTTAGGACATGCTTTTAACTTTCCACAAACAAGATGATCAGCAACCAAAATTTGAATATCTGGAAATTTCTTGGGGATTGAAAGGTTATTAGCTTCACACAGGTAAGAGATCTCTTTTTTCTTGATTTTCTTAGCATCAGCCAAAGCTTGTATTAGTTTTTCATTTTGTTTTTTATAATCCTCACTGAATCCATTCATAGCAATTTTGGGTTTCTTTGCAGCACTAGGACCATCAGTTTCATCTTTGGTAGCACCTCCAGACAAAACAGGGAGAGTTGTTTCTACAAGTTCCTGATCACTTTTCTTTAAATCTTCAAATCCAGGAATGAATTTTCCACTGGACTCAAACTGGAGATCTTGCCTTACTGAACTGAAGCAGGCCAAATGGTACCACTCATCAACACCACCAATCATCTTGGCTTGCTCCGATTCATAATTCTTTTTAGAGACCCGTACTTCATCCTTGGCAATCTTTGCCTCACAGCCACGACATGTTGATCTGTTAGACTTAGCATACTGAATGGTAAAGTCATTCAATGTATTTACAAATTTGGCATTGATGGCTTCTTTTTCCTTCTTTGTAGTTCTCTTCTTTCCTTTTTTGCCTTTTTCTTCCAACTCAGGGAGACCATTTCCAAGGATTTTTGATTTTATCATTTCTTGATCAGCATGTTTCAAGGACATAACATTGTGGATGTCTAGGAAGGCTGAAGGTCTATGCTTCTTCCAGAAACATTCCTCATGAAACCACTTTGGAGATTTTCCATCAAAGAATGGGCTTTGAACCATAATAGCAAGACGTAGAGTCCCCTGGGTGATTGGGGTCTTGCAACCTTTACACCCAGACCGATTGCTTTTAGCATAGTCAGTCTCATAAGGCTTTTCATGATGCTTGCCTGACATTTTTTGATCTTATGAATATCAGTACTCACAATGTCTTAATCAATTACCACCGTTCCTTTAGCTTCACCCTGTGGGTTGATGATGATATTTGACTCAGGTGTTGAATGAACCAGAACTTAAACTAGAAAAAAGATCTTAATCACTGGAATAATTAATCCAAGATATTGTTACGGAGTCTCAAAGAACATGGTTACTTTAGAATTTAAGGATTTCACGTCTTTTCTTTTCTTCAGTATTCCGCAACAGTTTTTATTTTTTGCCGTTTTATTTAGCCTGTTTAGAGTTTACCTGATTTTCTGGCTCTATAATTTCGCGCTCTTTTAAAGAGAGAAATTTGTTTCTGAAATACGGTCGGCAAATTTTGATACACAGATTTTTACGAGATAGATCATATTCGTGAACCTAGCACTTATTCCCACCTTTTGTGATCTCTTTATTTGTTATCAGGTTATCACATTCAAATATTTCAAATCACAACTTTTGATTAGAGAGTTCGAGAAACCAATAACCATCAGCTTAATAGTTTGTATTTGTAGATTAATTTGTACTTGCCTACAAGCACCTGCCTAGCTTCTCAAAATATTCATACACAACGTTTCACAACTGTAACATGTAATCACTAACTTTTTCCTGTAGGTATTTCTCTTGACACTTTTCAAAAAGTGAACAGAACCTAAATTTCAGGCTCTCCTGTAAGTGTCAAACATGTCGCTGCCTTGTGAGGTTGCTGTGTTTATCAGCAACTACACAGTGATTGACCCTGAAGTTTTCAAGCTTTGGGTAGATGGGTATCCTTCCACAGAGGCTGTCAATATCTTACACAAGAAAGAGAGCAAGCTTGGTATGTACTGAGGTTCAGGGCGGAATTAATAGACGTTTTTGTAATACCTCTGTGGCACTAAGTCGCAGATTGCTAACTGTGTAAGATAGGGAAAACCTACGCTTAGCAATGACCTGTGATGTAGAATTTGTCTATTAATTTTGCACTAAGATTATTGTTATACTGCAGTCACCGTGGCCAAAATGATAGTATACTATACCCTGACTCTTTTGAAATAGATTCAAATCCAGAAAGGTCACACTTTTTCTGTCTACTTTGACAAGTCCACTTCATATACCAACCTACCTTGGAAAGAAAAAAAAAATTGCAATAAAATATTTCAAATAATTAAGCTTTTGTATTCATCAATTTCTAAGCTAAGAAATTCAAGTCAAATTGAGTTGCACTCAAGTAAGAACAAACTCAAGCCAGGTGGGAATGTTGCCTGTGATTGGGTGTTTTCCTTAAATTTAAAGTGAGATGGACAATATTTTGTATTTTTGAAGTACGAGGTTTGGCTATTAAGTTCGTAGACGCGAGCCGCTACGCAAAAGCTGTTCATGCTAGGAAGATATGATGAACATGTTTAGAAAGCTTCAAGTCTTGTGTTTTGATTGATAGCTGTCACATGCCTGTACTGTAATTAGTTCTGTTGTAATAGCCCGAGGCGCAAGACACCTTTTTTAATTTTGCCGGAATTATGATTGATACAAACGTTGAGCAACGAGTGATTATTGAATTTTACGAAAAACTTGCTTGTGAAACTTTTTCTTTGTTAAAGACAGTGTACCAGGAGTCATGTTTGAAAGGATCAACGCTTTATAAGTGGTTTAAACGGTTTCAAGGTGGTCAGGAAGCTGTTGAGGACGATCCACGTCCTGGTCGCCCCCAAACCTCAAAAACTGACGAAAACATTGAAAAAAATGGTGTTATGATTTGTTCTGACCGTAGATTAACTTTAGGACTAATGGCTGATACACTTAAAATTAATAGATAATGTGTGAGACAAATTTTGCACGAAAATTTCAACATGACAAAAGTTTGCGCAAAAATGGTGCCATGCGCCAGTCCACAGTGCCTTCTCCGTGAAGACGTTCTTATCCAAGTACAACATCCCAGTGTTGGAACACCCTCCTTAATCACCCGACCTGGCCCCGTGCGACTTTTACTTATTCCCAAAAATCAAATCTACCCTGAAAGGTACCAGATTTGACAGCGTAAATGACGTTAAGAAAAAACCGGCAAAAGTCTTGAAAGGCCTCACACAAAATGACCTCCAGCACTGTTTCGATCAATGGAAAATTCGCCTGGAACATTGTAGGGATAGAGGAGAGGAGTACATTGAAGGGGATAACTACTAAAGTTGGGTAAGTTAAACACACATCGTTTTATGGAAAGAGTCTACGAACTTAATAGCCAAACCTCGTATTATATTGAAAATAATTATATGTCTCTCATGGCTTAAGACTCACTAACTAAAATCTTGGTTTAGTAATCATCTTACTCTTAAGCTGATCAGTTTTCTTTTATATCTAATTATAATTCTTATGAGAAAATATTGCTAGGTCAGAATAGCTGTAAATAATTCACTCAATATCTAACTCTTGTTTCTCAAAAATTTGCAGTGCCCAACATGCCAATTGAAATATTAGCTGCAGATGTATTGGATCACTACAGAACATACAATATGTTTGAGAAGCTTCTACACTACCCAGTTAAACTACAAACACAAATTGCTTTTCAGTTGAAATCAGAGATCCGAAATTTCCTCATTGAGAAGTATTATGATTTAGATGACAGTGTTGTCAGAGAATTTTTAGGTAAAGTTCCACAAGTAAAATTATTAATGTCTAGCTTTCATGGTTAAGTGACAGAGAATGGCTAAAACATCAACTTTAATAATAATAATAGAAAATCTTATAAGGGCAAAGTTTTATAAGTAAAGCTATTGTAAACCCTGAATGACCTTATTTATTTATACTGTTATTTTCTTGCTTTGTATAATTTTTATTTCTTGCTTTGTATTTTCTTTTTATCAATTATAATTATTGTAAAAAAAACTTGTAGTAAAAATAGCTGTTTCCTTATATTGCCTATGATTTTTGTAGGATTTTTATAATATTTTTTACAATTTTAATTTAAATAATAGATAAATATCCCAGCTGCTAACTTTAACACTCTCTGGCTTGGGTTAGGATACCAGCAAAAACATTTCTAACAACCAATATAGTTAAGCCATAGTATTTCTGTTCTATTTCTTTTTATGCTCAATGTTGCTTAACATTAGCTATTTATTTGGAACTTGTAAAAAAAATTAATAGGTAGGTACCTATCTGTGATTGATGTTATGTAATTACCTTTAACCCTCAAATCTCAGTTCATGTAATTGCAACAATACTAGTTGCGTTTGAACATAATTAAAAAAAAAAAAAAAATATTTAGCATATTCCACAATCTCTAACAACTTGTTACAATGAGAAATTGCAAATAGGTTCATATATTTTTATATTAGACCTGTTCTTAAATATTTATTTAAAAATAATAATAATAAAATTGATTATACTGAATTCAATGTATTTGTATCACAGGTATGAATGTATAAATCACTTAGTCTTTTTTAAGTTATGCCTAGGTGACTCAACAAGATGATATTGAGTGTTATTGCAACAGTGCCTAGGTGCAAAGTTACTAGAATTACTCCATGAAAGGTGCAATGATTATTCATTTAGCAAGCAGGAGGCCTCAGGTATCAATTCTGTGCTACTCACCAAAATTGTGAAGAGGGACTGGCTTCACCACCTAAAAATCTACTTGACTTTATTTTTTTAATATCTAAATTTAACAAATAAGTACTTTTTAATAAAAAAAAAAATAAAATGCCTTGACAGGGTGTGATTTGGAAATATTTTTATTTATTTGTTCAATTTTTTTTTACATACAAAACTAAGGTTTTGGAAAAGGCTAAGTCAAAGAAGTAGAAGAAGAAAAAAAATTGAACTAACAATATCTATATCTAAGTATTATATTTAATAGTGAAATTGAGGCATCATAAAATTAGATATTTTCAATAATGTGTGGCTCTTTTTCTATCTCCCAATGCAGGCAAAAAGCTATCTTCAAAGCACAGAAAAGACCTTGATGAAGTAAGTGAAAAAACCAATGTTTCACTCAAGTCATGTCGAAGACAGTTTGACAATGTAAAGAGGATTTTCAAAACAGTTGATGAAATGCCAGGATCAGTAGTTCAAAACATCAAGAAACATTTTCTCCTGTCTGATGAGCTAGCTAAGAAGTGAGTTTTTTTTCATTACTAGCAGGCTGCATCTGCTAGTATTGGCATAGCCAGGGGGGCAGCTGCCCCACCCTGGAAAATTCCAGGGCGTATGCAACACTAGGTATTATTGATTGTTCACTAGGTAGTATTGATTTTCCGCTTCTTCGAATACCAGTCTCAACATGACAGGTTATCCTCCCATTTGTGATTTCAACCACATAATAATATTCTTGACATTCTTGGGCTTGGTTTACTGCTGGAATAATGAGAATATTTCATTCTAGTTGGGAAATTTAATTATTACAGGTTACTTTGATAAAACACCAAAAAAATTCATTGTTTTAAGTTGTAACCTTTTATTAATCTCCAGATATGGTGCTGTGGTATTCATTGCGTCTGTCCGTTTTGAGACATTAAAAAAGAAGCTTGCCTATTTGGAATTCTCCGATTTGTTCCAATGTGCCATGATGATGATGGGATCGTGGACTAGTGTTGAGACAGACCAGGATGACACGGACATTGATAGAGAATTTCTTCTGGAGTTGAGAGATTTAAGAGTTCTGCTGGACAAAGAAAAAGAGCACCGACATCTTGTTTGCACGCAGGTAGCTTTTTAAATTAGACTTGTGTTAATTTTACGTTTTTTTCGTTCAAATTAAGAATTCTTTACTGCAGTGTTACCCGAAAATTCCATCAACAACAAAAATCAGAAAATTGCATAAGATATTCTTAAATGACATTAAATTATAGGTTAATTACCGATATTAAGAAAGTTTCTTTTTTATTATTATCATGGACATATTTTTATACTGCGCCAGTAGGACTAAAGAGTCTATGTGGTCATAACTTCAAACTAATGGTCGGGTCGGGACTCGAACCAATGCTACTTGAACGACCAGTGTAGTGCCTTAACCTCACGTTGGTTACCCCCTGTTACCAGTGGGACCCACTCAACAGATGAGAGCCTTTTTTATATCATAGCCTTGAAACAACAGTTACTGTAACTCTGTGTTGTAGTTCCTGTAGTATGCCTTTCCTCTGATGGGCAAGAAGTGACACACTACGGTTAGGTGCTGGGTCAGCACGAGCGTACCCGAATCGCCCCTTACAAACAACTGTTACCAAATTATGATTACAATTTTTTGTCAACTCTGAGGTTCGAACCCAGGACCCGTACAAGCGACTGTCTTACCACTCATAATAATAAAACTCTTTAGTGGAAGGTAACCACCAGGCGAGGTTAATCCTCAAAGCATTTTCTACCACCTAACCTTCAGAGTCTTATTATTATGTGGTCACAAACTCAAATAAACGAGGAAAAATGTATGCACTGGGTGGGATTCGAACCAACGGATCCCTACGCTAACCTGGATTACCAGTCTAGCGCGTTAACCACTTGACTACCAGTGCAATCTAATCGTGACTCATCTAATCGTGCAGTCATTATTTCTTCCCTCAGGTGAAATCCAAACTCCTGGATCGCTCCTATGCTGAGCTAGAGGTTCACTTTCGACTTTACTCGCGCAGTCTCGTCTCACTCGCCATCAATCTGCATCGACCCAAGGAACTCCGCAACCTTTTCCTCGATCTCAATGAAAAATTCATCGAGCCGTGGCACCATCTAAGCTGGACGCGCTCAGATGTGGGTCTCTTTCTGAGTGCGTATTCAAGCGCCGGTCTTCAACTGGAGTGTGTACAGTCAAGTGGAGAACTGCGGAAGCTGTGGACCCGCTACATGAGTGTGGTCACCGAGTGCCTGCTCAGGATGTACCATCGTTGAGTGCATTAATAATTTGACTGAAACCAACCTCAGTGGCTCGATCCATAAGGTGGAAGACTTGTAACCTGGAGGTCCTCAAGTACGGAAAGAAATAATAGTGGAGCGAGTTTGAGTAATTGTGATATCATAATTTGTTATTAACATAAATAACACATTTATGTTAATCACAAACTTTGTAATGATTCCATGTCTTCAGATATTACCTATATGTCAGTGACAGAAGCATTACATATTTGGATACCTATTTTCAATATCTAGGCAAGGAGCCTAGATATTGAAGGTCCAATAATTCCATTTTGGTTTCAGCATATTTTTTTAATAATATTAAATCTAATAAGGGCAAAACATACAGCTCTTTAAGATTCCCAGTCCTGTACATCTTAAAGTTGGATATCCTGATGGTGATAGTGCCAAAAGCATTTGATCAGGCTTTGTTTATCAAACTTGTAACTATAATATGTTCACTGTATATATTTTTTTTTTTAATAAAGTCTAACCTAGAAATTATCTAAAAAAATAATAATAACTAACCTGGTTGGACTGGAAATACCAGCCTCACGTGTTCTTTACTTCAGAAAGAAACAAAATTATTGTTGGAAAATTCTTTCTCACTTGAGACAAACTCCTTTGAACCCTAACATAGTACCTAACCAGCACTGCAATTTTTTTTTTTTTTTTTATCCCTCTCCACTTAAGTACTTCAATTCTTGTTACTGACTTCAGTTCCTTGACTATGTGTGTATTAATTCAGCTTGTTGCAAAGTATGGGCATACTGTTTGTTAATACGAGCTATGAGGTAAGATATGCATAATATAAGGCCCTTGTCACTTGAATTAGACTTGAAATTTGCTGAGGCTTTTTCCATCAATTATCACTTGATGAAATAAAGCCAGGTTGGAATATTATCTTCTAGATTCTAGTGCTAGGATATCTTTACTGTGTGGGGTGAAAAAAAAACACATCTTCTTAGGGTGGCGTCATCTCGAACGATGGTAGCCAGACAGTGGAGAAATTACTCAGCACTCCCATCAGTCTTTACAAGGAGGCTAATAATTGAAGAAAAAAAAACACATACTTATGCTAAATTCTGCACACAAATCTTACAAATAAATAAATAATAAATGCTTGGTAATTATAAATGATAAAAAGATTATTGTTTATTAAATATATAAGCAAGTGAGAACACAGATAATAATGAAAAAGTATACAAGAGGAAGTGACATAATAATATAAGGTAGTAATAATAGTAAATAAATATGTAGTTATATAAATAAAAAAATACAAAGATTCTTGGAAGATTTCAGTTAGGAATAATTGATAATACATACAATGTAGTCAAAATACTTTTTGTTCAATAGACTTTTTTGAGGAGGGTGGTTATTTAGTTTTAATACTTTCTTTCGTGATTGACCAATGTTCTAGACTTAATAACCATTATTAAAAAAATAATACTGTTAATAAATTAAGTTAATAAATTAAAATTAATAATGTCAAGTTATTTTATTATTCTTTTAAATTATAACTTCACACAGTAATAATCCAACTGAAGTAGGTATCAAAGAAAAAATACTTCTAGTTAAATAATTCAAGTTCTATGACTTGAATGTACAAGGTCTGCCTATAATTTCAGAACCAATGTTTCAAAAAGTGAATAGTCATTATTATTACTTTAACCATGGCATTCTGTTTTCTAGCATCCCATCAGAGAAAAAAATCATTATGAAGCTACAGTTTTGAAAATATAGGCATTTCAATATGGTTCATAATACCATGATCAATGGCAGACCCTGTATTATGATTATTATTAGATTTTATATCACTGGCATAGGTATAAAGTTCCAATGGGCCCTTTTTATTCGACTTACAGAAGTTGGTAAGGCGTTTTCTTTTAAGTAAGTAAACCATTCTACTTCCTACTGGAATTAGTTGTTTTATTTGCACCTTCAGCTATACTTTCAAGTCATTTTCTTGAGTTGGCTGAATATGGCCAAGCTTCACAACAGGATTTTTTTATCTTACCACTCAGAATAAAGTTAGAATTTATTGCTTTTTAAGCACCAAAAACTAGCTTTTTGTCCATTATGCAAGTAGACACTACTTACTAGCTTTCTTGCAATCAATGAAGGTAGACCAAACTAGGGGAGACAATCATCAATCTTCTTTGTCATTCCACGCCTTGTTATTTCACATAAGTGAAAGCCATCAATCATGGATGACCTAGAAAGAAGAAGAAAAAAAACACTGAGCTAATGAGTGGATGTGCAATATTGTACACTTGTGAAAAAAAAATTGGTTTTGAGTGGCGGAGAATGCCCAAGGCATCAACTTCACTCCACATTACAAACAATGAGAAGTCACTGAGGCCAAGTGGTGTAGTGCAGCAAACTGACCTGGTTTCAAATCCCTACAGAAAATTTTCTACTCTATACTTTGGATGTCTGGTTTTTATTTTTCATCAATAAACCAGTGATGACATTAATAGAGTATAAAGTTAAACCACAAAAATTGTGAACAGGCCTAGTGCAGGCCTCATCATCAAGAAATCTTAGGTACTTACTTACTACTGCAAAAATACTAGAGTTCAATATTCAGGAACTTATTTTTCTTGACCCTTTTCTTTTAGATCTTTTCAATCAGTCATAACATTTTAGAAGAACTAGACTTACTCAGTATTAGGAGTCATGATAAACCCTGAAGGCCTGTGTCTACTTGATGGTGGTGTTTCAATATCAAACGGGCTGTAGAGTCGGGTGGGTGTCCTGCCAAGGATTCTTTTGGGAGTGATGGGGGAGGGGGTGCAAGGACTTGGGGACTCTGCCAATTGATATCTACGGCGAGTTGAACTGCGCAGCTTCTGGAAAAGAAATCATTACGTATATTAGAAAAACATCCATGGAGGCACATTCCAGCAAAAAATAAATGCTATATTTTATCTTCTTACAAACTGTGATTGGTAGATATAAGGTATTAATAATAATCAGCTTTACACACTAGAGGACTTGAAACAGAGAACAGACTAGCCAACCCTAACAAGCCAGAATAACTTGAATAACTCCGAATTGTTGCTAGCAAATAATAAGAACAAGCCAAATAAAGTAGGCTGGATACCATTAAGACACACAGCTGTACCTTGTTGGTCCCAACATCAATACAATGCAGTTTTATCTTCTTCTGTCTATAAATTTTTAAGGGATTGAATGTTTTAAAATATGATCAAGAGTCAGAAGTCAGAAAAAACTTACTTGTTTCCAAGAGCCAAAGGTTGTTTGCAAGTTTGTCATGGATCTAGTAAACTTTGTTTTACTATTGCTAACCAATTTTCCTCGGGACTGATGGAACTGATTCATAGATATATTTGACAGCAGGGTTGAATTGAACCAACCATTTGAGTTTGATTTGGGTTGAGATGTCTGAGAGACATTTGATTTTATTGTGGATGACAGTGAATATGGACATTCTTCATCAAATTTGTCCTGAAGTTTCCTGGAGTAACAGACAGCAATAATTTACATGTATCATTGTATAGCCATGGTCAATCAGTAATATCATCAGATAAATAAATGCACTTTTACAACATAGGTATTACTTATTGGTGTAGTTTTATTTGTTTTCAGATCCTGATTTAGGATCTAAAAAAAGGTTTTGAATTAATATTACTGTGAGATATTATTTGATTATTTAGACAAATTTCATGGGCGGAGCACTAATCTTAATAGGGGGCACATGTGAATAGAAACTATACCTATACTTACCGTCTTTTGACATCAACATTTTCTTTCTCACACTCAGGAACATGTTCTTCAAGATCATCATTCAACCTTTTGAAGGATTGAAACTCTTCCAGAGTAGTTTTGGTTTTAGAGAGCACCTTCCTGATGGGTCTTTTCTTCTCATTCACAAAGTCTTTTACAAGACTGATATTACTTAAGTTACGGGATCTGCGACTCATGTTGTTCATTTTGAGACGGAGTGGGTTTGTTAGAAATGGTCGAGAAAAGTTATATTCCTCATGGACAGTGGCTTCCAGTCTTATCCTTATTTAATTTAAAAGAAAAAGAACTGATTCTACCTATTACTTTTGGGAAAAGCCGTTACAAAATAAACATGGAATTTAAATCGAAATGTGATCTTGTTTACAAAATCGTTTTAGCCGTATTTTTCTTTCTAACCGTGGATGCAACTGGAATATAATGGACGAACCGGAAGAAAGTCATTTTTCTTTTGGAAGAGGAACAATCTTCTAACTTCTTCCAGTTTTGTTAACCAAAATGGATTTATATAGTTCTTGCTTCCATGTCTTTTAAGGGTTAAGTTTTCATTTTTCCATTGTTTATCTGTAAAAGTACCGAAACTCATTTTTCTCTCACGAATAGATGGGAAGCTAAACTTGGAAGAAAATGGAAATATGTGGAAATACCGAACCTGGAAAAAAAATATTCAAAAGAAAAACACGGCTTATATCGAAGAAAAATTTGTAGTCCGTTTTTTAGAGCACCACAGATTTATTTTTGTGTAAGTGAAACAAAAATTGCCAAGTTCTCCCATCACAAATAAATAAACACCACATGCTACTGATAGTTGTGATAATGCTGATTACTGATAGTATGAGATTGCTGCTGGTTCTCAATAGTTTTCATACATATCTCTGTTCTCAACTGAATCATTTCTTTATTCACTTTATTGGTACTGGAGCTTACTCAACTTTTCCTCAGACTCAGACCTCTAAGTTGGGTCCAAAAAGAAGAAAACATCGAACTAACTCTAACCTATTACTTTATTACTTTCTGACTGATAACTTTCTTAGTTCATAGCCTAGTGTGGACTCCATTCCTGTATGTCAATCCCTAGGAGAACCAAGAGAGCATATTAATTCACTCATAACTCTTATTAAGTACCTGCTAACAATATGGTGAGTTATTATTTTATATGTAAAGTTTTCAAACAGATATCATTGACTTGTGAGATTAACATAGATTAGATACTATTGCCTAAAACTTACATGTGTTCTCAGTTCAGACTAGGGACTAATCTAATAAAATAGCATTACTACAAAAATAAGGCAGGAGTTTTAACTAAAACTAATCACAACACTGCATCAATGGTGCATTGAATAATCTGGTTCTTGTAGGAACACCAAAGGTAAGCAATGTCCAGCAAGGTAAAATCTTTGTGATGCTGGCATTCTGTGCCAACCCCAGCTGGGTGAGGTTAATGTGGTAACACCCCCATCTTGAGATGACCTAGCTGTTGAATGGGACTTGACAACAGCTCATGTCTAATAGTTTCTCTCATAATGTAGTCTACCACATTATGGTGTTATTATTTTTGTCCAAAATCACCAATTAATTTGACTGAAAATCCTTTTACTTTCAGGGTAAAACCAAGAAAAGATTCATTGACAAGAAAAATTCCATCACCTTCACTCTTGTTCATCGTAGTCAGAAAGATCCTCTCCTAGTGGATGAATCTGCACCCCAGCATGTTTTGAAGCAATTGAAGTCAGGCAATGTAAGTATAATAAAAATTATTAGAAAGAAGAATTTTGCAGGAAGGTACACATTTCCACCTTTTAAGCCCCCTTAATTACACTGGTGACTATACTGTAGGTAGTGTAGGTACTATTATTACTGGTGACCATACTGTAGGTACTATTTCTCAGATTAAACAGAGCATTTATTGGGTGTTTAAATTTCCAACATACCACTGATACCATTTTTGCTACATTGGAAGAGAACAAATAATTAAATGTGATCAGGCATCTTTCACCCAACTTTTTTGGTCTTGAGTATGAAACTGTACTTTACCAACATTATAATAAATTATAAGAAACATCACTAGGTACACAATCTAATTATAATAAATTTAAAATTCTAAAATTATTTCATGGACTAAATGATTTACTAGTTTCCATGGAGCTAAAAAGATTTGTTCAACATGGACATAGCCAACTCAATTCACAGAATGTGTGTATTCACGGGACTACTTTATCTAAGATTATCTTCTTTAGTATAGAAAAACCCATCAGGATAGTAAAATTATCCAGGAATACCCATTACTCACCCATTAATTTTTTTTTATATATCAATACTGAAACCTGTCAGATATGTAGGTTTCAAGTCAAGGAGGTCATAATTATGCATGTATCACCCAAGACACAGTTGGTCAGTTATAGATTATAGGTGAAAGAATTGGTTTTTAAATTAAAATTGATTGCTACTAAAGCAGTAGATTATTTGTTCCTGCAGAAAAATTGGAGCCTGGAGGGTATTGGTGTGAGTCCAAAGCACAGTCTATTAGTAAGGCAGCTTTGAGTATTTGTGACATCAAGTATTTGTGACAGCAAAGACTGATGTGATTACCTTTTTTCACATGGGAAGATCTCCATTTATTTTTTCAGGACAAAGACAAAGTTAAGAAGAAGGAAGAGCAGATCAAGTATGGAATCTACTTTGATGATGAGTATGACTACCTGCAGCACTTACGAGATCCGAAGGATAATCCCGTGACCATGGAAAGAGTGTTTATTCCAGCCAAGACAAAGAGTAAAGCTGTGGAAACTCTTACTAAAGTGAGAACAACATTTTTGAAAAAACAACCAAACCCTGAAATTCTCATTTTTGAGTATTTTTTTAATTTATTATTGTTGGTTTGTCCAACAGATTAATAATGTGTCACCCCTCTTTATGAGATCTACCTTACAATGAATGAAGGATTGTATCAGGGTCTACATTCAATGCATATACATGTTTTCAATTGCAAGGCTTTGAATAATGTTTAACAGTAAAATTCTGAAACCTAAGTTAACCTATTCAAGCAAGGTTGTTCCCATTTAATCCATTATAATTCTATTATTTTTTTCGAAATGAGTATTTCACAGTTTTTTTGTACTTGGTAGCCATGAAACAACTGTAGATGTTTGTGGTATCCGTTGTACCTGGTCCATTCCATAGTATGCGTATGCCTCCCCTCTGACGGGCAAGAAGTGACACAATACTCTCCAGTTAGGTACTGAGTCAATATGAGCACACCAGAAGGTATCTTTTACAAAAAATTGTAACCAAATTTTGAATGGTATTTTTTTCTTGTCTGATGTTTGAACACGGCACCATCAGCATCTTACCACTGAGTTAACTGTGCACTTTATACAAAAATAAATGGCTTTTTCTTTATAAGCCATTAAACTTCTGGGGAACTGCAAGCTAGCCTAACTTGTTAGGGTTGGCTACACTGGTCTTCTCCCTGTTTAACATCCCCCAGTCAGATACACTAGCTAAAAAATAATGTTTCAACCAGAACTAGTTTTTTTTTTTTTTACTTCAGAGAAATTTCTAATATTAGAAATCGGAAGTATTGTGTTCATTTTTGTATAAAAAAAGAATATTTTTTTGCTCCGATTTCAATTTTTTTCATATTTTTTAAAAAAAATTTTTACATCTAAATTTTTTCAGGCTAAAAAATTGGTTTTAGATCTTCAATTAAACGATAATCTTGTTCACTTTCCAGGAGCTTAACACCCCTGTTCCGTCCTCCTCTGCCCGTCTGCAACTTCCCTCTTCGGTGTTCGCGTCCGAGTTCGAGGAGAAAGTGGGCCTTCTGAACAAGGCGGCTCCCGAGTCTGGCCTCCGGTTAGATTTGGACCCGGACATTGTGGCAGCCATGGACGAAGACTTTGACTATGATGATCCGAACAACCAGCTGGAAGATGATTTCGTTCTCCGTGCCAAGGGAAATGGCGGGTAAGTAATAATAATAATAATTCCGTGTCCGTGAGATAAGTATTGATACCTAAATCACGGTGGTGAGAGGATTATATGATCCGAACAACCAGCTGGAAGATGATTTTGTTCTCCGTGCCAAGGGAAATGGCGGGTAAGTAATAATAATTCCGTGTCCGTGAGATATTTGGTATTGGTATAAGTAGGGCTGTCGGCTACGAAAGCTCTTTGTCACTGCGACCTTAAATAGAACTTTTGTGACATGCCCCTGTAACTCTAATAGAGATCAAAGCTATTAATGTAGCTTAAGATTCTTTTAGGACTGATTTCGGTAACTTCTTTAGGTGTTAGAATGTGTATGAGTCCGTGAGATGGGTATCGATACCTAAATCACGGTGGTGAGAGGATTATATGGACGCCCAAATCCAATGTCTAGGATCCTTTCATGTCCATTGATTCTATTGGGTTTTAACGTCCTGAATTGAGGTAGACAGGACGGGGGTTTTACCCTCCATTCGCTGGGAATCGTACCAGCTACCCACATTAACCTCACCCAGCCTGGGTAGGGCCAGCGATGCCAGCCTCACATGTTCGGAGGAAACAGAATTTTCTGTGCGAAAAGTCTGCTCCAACCGGGAATCGAACTCAGGATCTCTGGACTACGGGCAGTAGTCACAACCGTTACGCCACGGAGGCGGGTAAGTGTCAAGGCTAAATGAATAGATAAAATCAGTT
Organism: Bactericera cockerelli; assembly: GCA_024516035.1. NCBI lineage: Eukaryota > Metazoa > Arthropoda > Insecta > Hemiptera > Triozidae > Bactericera > Bactericera cockerelli. The sequence goes on along the minus strand of CM044962.1, from coordinate 8,507,000 downwards.
TAAGTTGATGTGGTTCTTCCGCTAGACTTCAGTTTTAATATTTCCTCTATACCAAGCATTGGTTCATTGATGTGGTGCTAGACTAGTCTAAATTGAAATTTAAAAAATATTTTAGGTACAACCAATCTCGTAAAAAATCTTGGTCAAGACTGGGGGAAAAACCCAATAGTTCTGTGGTACAATATGTAAAGACATAAAATCTTGAAAATGAAAATGTGTATACTTTTCTCAATAATTGTACCGTAAGACCATCTTAACACAAATTTAAGATGGAATGAAGTCTGTGGCAATATGTCTCCATTTGCGTACTATGTCTGTCTTAGATGGGGAAAACCAGTGCTAAGTCATTACTTCAGAACTCGATTTTTTCTATTACTTTCGCCCTTAGAATATTCGAAATAGGAAAAACAGCTCGAAATGTTTCATGTAATATACACACTGCGTGCGTAGGCCAGAACTTACCCCTAAATTGGGTCTAGTCTATTGAGTTTAGTGAGCCAGCCTCCATGGCGTGACGGTTGAGACTACTGCGCGTAGTCCAGAGATCCTCAGTTCGATCCCTGGTTGGGGCAGACTTTTCGAAGAAAATTCTGTTCCCTCCAAACACGTGAGGCTGGCATGTCCGGCCCTACCCAGGCTGAGTGAGGTTAATGTGGGTAGCTGATACGAAACCCCCTGTCCTAACTATCTATCTCAATCAGGATGTTAAAACCAAATAGAATCAACTGGTCACAATAGATCTAATTAGGTCGCAGTGTTACTTGTAAGGGTTTCACTGAAAACCCTGCAACCTGGTCAGATAATAATAATAATAATGAGTTTTAGACAAGGTAAAAACTATAAACAGGGAGTAGACCAGCAGTCTGGCTGGGGGACTATAAACAGGGAGTAGACCAGCATTGGCTTGGTTCTGGGGGCCCTTGTCAATTATTAGCCTCCTTGTAAAGACAGTGGTAGAAGTGCTGAGTCATTACTCCACTGTCTGGCTACCATCGTTCACGATGACGCCACCCTATGATGAAAAAAAAAATATTCTCTTCTATTTTTCTCAGTGGCGACTTTGAAGAGGAGGATCTCTACGAGGGCAGTGGCGGAGAGGACGATGATGATTACGAAGATATGAGCAGTGACTTCAGTGGCGAAGATGAGGATGAATTTGACGAGAACGCTCCGGGGCTGAAAATGTTCGAAAAGGAAGAGACCAAGTCCCGATTCACAGAATACTCTATGTCCAGTTCAGTGATTAGGAGGAACGAGAATTTGTCCTATCTGGATGACACATTTGAACAGGTTATATTTTATTTTATTTATGAAAAGTACACCAGTGTTTCATCGTTTATTATAAAATGATTCGTTTGAATACGGCATGACAAGCAAGTATAATATATATATAAATTTCATATACATTCCTGATGGCTTGTGTTTCGAGGAGCTGTTTTATATTTAAATAAATAAAATATAGAAATCTTAAAAAAAAAAAAAAAAAAAAAAATTAAAAATATCATATACATATTGAAATGTACCTACCTATAATCTATATGAAACAAGTTTTGAATACGGCATGACAAGCAAGTATAATATATAAATTTCATATACATTCCTGATGGCTTGCGTTTCAAATAGCTGTTTTATATTTAAATATAAAAAATATAAAAATCTTAAAAATAAAAAATAAAAAAAAATCATATACATATTGAAATCTTAATATATAAATGTCAAAGTCACTGACTGACCACTGACTGATCATCGCTCTACAGCCCAAACCGTAAGTCCTAGGAAGCTGAAATTTGGTAGGTAGCTTTGTCTTATAGTCTAGATGTGCAATAAGACGGGATTTTTCGAAATTCCCACTACAACACCTGCCATTGGCGAAAAAGGATTTTTTGCTTTCACGGCCATGCCTCGGCCCGCAAAGCGGGCGACAGCCCGCTAGTGTACCTATATGAAAATAAATAAAGATACTTATTAATATATATTATCTGCATCCCACGACACAAGAACCATACTTCATAGGTGTGGCCCTTAGTGTGAGATGACGACAGCCAAAAGAAACTAGCATAAGTTCAATTAAAAATATTATGAATTATGTAAACTGTCATTGTTATATATATTTGAACGATTTACTTGTCATGTATTAAATAAATAAATAAATCTGACCACTGAGCTTTTCGTGATGGTTTTCCAGATGTTTGCCAAGTACGACGACACGGAGATTGGAGCTCTGGAGTGCGAGGACATAGAGGGAGAAATACTTACCAATGATGAGAGACTGCGTAGCGTGGCAGAGCAGTTTGAGAAGGAAAGACAATTGGTATGTTCTTGAAAAGTAATAATAAAAAGAGGGTTGGGTGGAAGAGATTGCCATAGGCAATAACCCCGCCCTTTAGTTAGGACATATGTATATATTTTGTTTATTTTTCTTCTGTGAATCCAAAGATTCCAGCGGTCGTGGTTTCGAAACCCAGCCGGGACATGATAAGTTATCCTCCCATTCGGGATTTTTATCACATAATAATATATTATGTCTTGGGCTTACTGCTGGAATAATGGGACTTTAATAGTCCTAATCGGGCAGTTTAAAAAAGGTGATATTATTATTATACCTCTGTGGCTGAACGATTGTGACTACTACCCGTAATCCAGAGATCCCGAGTTCGATCCCAGGTCGGAGCAGACTTTTCACACGGAAAATTCTGTTCCCTCCGTACATGTGAAGCGGCCCTACCCAGGCTGGGTGAGGTTAATGTGGGTAGCTGGTACGATTCCCAGCGAATGGAGGGTAAAACCCCCGTCCTGTCTACCTCAAGTCAGGACGTTAAAAACAAATAGAATCAATGGACATGAAAGGAGCCTAGACATTGGATCTAGGTGTCCATATAATCCTCTCACCACCGTGATTTAGGTATCAATACCTATCTCACGGACATTATTATTATTATTATTCTCTTCTTCTTCTTCTTCTTTTACTCTGTCTTATCCCGCTCAAGTAGGGTCGACGTTGTTCAACCTCATGGTTGAGGTTGATTGGTTTTGGCACATTTTTTACGGCTTCCTAACGCCAACGATTCTATTTGATTTAACGTCCTGGATTAGGACGGGGGTTTTAACCTCACCCAGCCTGGGTAGGTCCGGAAATGCCAGCCTCACGTGTTTGGATGGAACAGAATTTTCTTCGAAAAGTCTGCCCCAGCCGGGAGTTGAACTCGCGAACTCTAGACTACGGGCAGTAGTCACAACCATTACGCCACGAAGGCTGACCATTACGCCACGGAGGCTGATTATTATTATTAATTAATTATTATTATTATCACAGGAGAAGTTCAGCACCGAGAAGATTCCCAGTCGCTTCACTCGCGTAGCGGAAGAGTCTGAGTCCGAGCCAAGTGATGAAGATGAGTACGAGAGGATGGTGTTGAGGGAGAAGGAGAAGTGGGACTGCGAGTCTATTCTCTCCACCTACTCCAACATCTACAACCATCCCACACTCATCTCAGAGGACAAGGTGACTTTTTTTTATCTATCATATATAATAATAAAATTAAGTAGTCACTGTGGCAGAGCGAGTTAGCGCGCTAGGCATTGCACACATGGTGACCTGGGTTCGATTCCCAGCGGGGGAGGATTTTTTCTGCTCTGTACTTGGATGTTCGGGGACCACTCATACCTCGTGAGGAAAAATGAGTAGCTGCTTTAATGTGAAGCAGCGACCAGTGGCAGAATCTTAGGCAAAAAAAATAATACAAGATATTGTAAATTAAAGTGGTAAAGTCCTATGATTCTGCGCTACCCACTAAAATTGTGACATAATAACACAAGAAAAAGCATTATTATTATTATTATAATAATAAAATTATTACTTAGAAGCCAAAGTAAATAGAATCAACTGGTCACAATAGATCTAATTAGGTCACAGTGTTAATTGTTAGGGTTTCACTGAAAACCCTCCAACCAGATCATATAATAATAGAAGCCCAATAAAAATATCTTAGAAGCCAATTATAAATGGCTTAGGATAGGTCATCTGTAAAAAAATATGAAAAATAAAACAGATGATTTATTATTATTATTATTACTAATAAAAAGTAAGTCACAATAATATAGTAGAAATCCCAGCAAGTCGAAAATCGTGTTCACTCGAAAAAAATCTTTGGTCCCGAAATTCCAATATCTCAAAAACTCACGCTTCTATCCCTTGAATTTTGAGTTAGCGGGATTCTTCTCTAATAAAAAATTCAGTAATTGGGCCCTCAATGGTCCCCTTGATGTCCGATCGCACAGCACAGCGCCGGCCTATGGAACGCGGCTCGTTAGGCTTTTTTTTCGTATGAATAAATCCCTTAAAAAATATATTAAGTTGATTAAATAAAATCAACTGAATAGTGTGACAGTTGATGATCACAACTTAAATCATAGTTTACTGTTCTCAGACTTCTTTGTACCAAGAGGTTGGAAATCTGTGATAAGATCTCCTAAGCAAACTTTGCTTTGAGGAGTGTGTGATTGATATCACGAGATCATGACACAAGGTCATCTGAACCCCTTCCTCTTACACCCCACTTTTATGACATTACTAGTCTGTCCCGGTAGCTCAGTGGTTAAGGCGACACTCTGTGAATCCAGAGATTCCAGAGGTCGCGGGTTCGAAACCCAGCCGGGACATGACAAGTAGTTATCCTCCCATTTGGGATTTTTACCACATAATATTGCGTCTTGGGCTTACTGCTGGAATAATAGGACTTTAATAGTCCTAATTGGGCAGTATAAAAGGCGATATTATTATTACCAAAGATTCATCTTGAACGGGAACAAAATCGGACCTATAGTTTTTCCCATTAGGATTTCTCACATCGCATCGGTACGATAAAATTATCATGACGGAAAAGGTTGTTTCGTGTTAAGCTAAGCGCACTTAATGGGGCTCAATAGTCCTAATAATATAATAATAATAATATAATTGCATTTATATGTATTTTCAAAAAAATTGGTAATAAAGTCCACTCAATAGTCCTAATAGGGCAGTTTAAAAAAGCTATATTATTATTACTTTCAGACTAACAAGATCAAAATCAACCCGAAGACCGGACTACCGCTCACGGCGGCGCTGTCCAAACTCACACCATCTCTCCTAGCACACCATGACCAGCACGCTGGGACGGCACCCCCCACGGGACCCCGTGGCCCGGGCTCCGTCATAAGCGCGATATCCACGCTCTCCATTCGGGACAAGAATGAGACACCCGAAGAGAAGAGGGCGAGGAAGAATGCGCTCAAGGATTATAGAAAGGTAAAATACACTTTCCCCTTACTTTTCAATCCTATTTATATGAAATTGTATTTTTAAGTTTCTCTATTGTAAAAGTCATTGTAAGGTCTCTCCTTAAAAGAATTCCTTAGGGAGAGAGCCACAAAAATTGTAAAGAAAAACTAAAATAAATATACATTATTACACTGTCTGGCTGGGGGACGTTAAACAGGAAGAAGACCAGTATCTCGCCAGAGGACTATAAACGGAGAACTGACTAGGCAACCCTTACAAGCCAGGCTAGCTTGCAGTTTCCTAAGGGTTTAATGACTTTAATGGCTTGTAAAGAAAAGTCCAAGTCCTCATGATGGTTGATCGAACGTAGAAATATATGGTTCAGGACGAGCCAACTTTGAAATAAAGTTGGCTGGAGACCATTACTCACCCCTCCAGCTGTAGCCAAGCTGGCTACAACAACAACAACAACAACAACATACACTGTCAATTATACCATTTATAATTATTCATGGTTGCAGGTAGGATGTTAGTTTTAAAAGATGATTTTTCAAGTAAAATCTCATCGACGGTTTTCTTATTTGATGGAGTTGTAAAAAAAAAAAAATTAATGTACAGTTAAAAAATTAATTGCTCTGATTTCAGAAAAACATCATATTACAGGGTATGTCGTAACAACATTGTGTGTTCTTTCCTTTATTTTCATTCCATGCATAGAAATAACCTTCCTGTTTTTTTTTTTTTTTTTTTAAGGCATTTATTTACTCAAACCAAACCAGAATCTGTGTAATCTCTTTTCCACCCCTTCTCTCTCAAATCATCCTTTACCTTATCTCTCAACCTAAGCTTGGGCCTTCCTCTCTTAGTTCTTCCCCTACCTCTACTTTCTCAAATTTCCTTTTCATTATTTTACTCATGCCCAAGATGCTCATATAATAAATAAAATTATTATTTTATCTATTTTTTTTTTTTTTTTTTTTTTTAGGAAAGACGGATAGAGAAGAAAGCCAACAAGGAGGCATTCAAGGACGAGAAGAAGAGAGTGGAGAAGCAATTCATTAACCAGAAAGTGCAGCGACCTGGAATCCATCTGTAAAAACTTAGGCTGGTATGCAGAGACGATTTAGTAAACCCTATAGGGTTCACTGTAGGGTGGTCCCGAGCTTGCTATAGGGAATACTTCGACCTTGACAATATTATTTTTATTAAAGAAACATCTGAATGAACATTTATGGTTGGGTAGAAGAGCTCAAACAATTTGAGAATCCTGCCATTAAAGCCTAAAAAAAAATATACATGCGCACAGACGCTTTAAACAAACGTCTCTGAATAACAAAATCAGCTGAAGGGACAGATGACCCAGGCAAACCTACACTGAGGACTCTGCATACAACCCTTAGCTTTGTGGGTCATGTGGTTAAGGTGCTCGTCTGGTAATCTAGGTATTGTAAAGATCAGTTGGTTCGAAACCCAAACAAATCATGAATTTTTTTACTGGTGAGACATGTCAAGTATAATTATATTTATTTTTAAACATTAGTAAAATTAATCATAAATTTTTCTCATTTATCTGAGACGTTGACCACGTAATAATGACACAATAACTGCTGGAGGAAGGGGACTCTGGTCCAAATCGGGCAGTGTAAATAAAGTGTCAATGATCACTATTATAAAAAATGGTGCTGGCAAAAGTGAAGATCTTTTGACCCAGCTAATGAAGCAAGTTCCATACCTAGACTACAATCTCTATTGGTTGAGGCAGAACAATATAGTTTTTCTTACTTTTCAGAAAATATAGTTAACACAGGGTTATTATTATTATTATAAAACCTGGTTGCAGGGTTTCAGATTAAACACCATACAACTGTCACCTAGTAAGAGTAAGATCTATTGTGACCAGGGAGAGAATCTCTCATCCATTTCCCAGTTCTGTGCCTTTGACGGCCCAACTGGGCATAGTTGGGAGTGGTTGTCCAATAAGAGTGGTTGAACCAATGTTAACTTTTTTTCTATCAAAGTGACCCAAACGAAGGAAAATTAAAAACAGGACACTTTTTGTTCAACAAAATGCATAGATTTTTTCTAAAATTTTTATTCATAATATTTGTATGATATTCTATTTTGTGAAAAATACACAAGTTTTTACAATGTTGAGTTAATTTTTAGAAAAATTACTTTTTTCTTTTTCCACAGATTGCTGTACTAAAATTATTTTTTTTTTTCATTCACTTGAAAATTGAATAAAAGTTTTTAAACTTGTACACCTTATGTTAGTTTTTACTCTAACCTAATTTTAAAAGAAGAAGATCTTATTTCTTCTTACATGATAAAAAGTTCTACAATTTTCTATATATTTTAATTTAATTGCATCAAAAAGATCACCTTCATTCTAAATGGCAAACAAAGAAATTATGCCGGCCAATTTAGAATCCTACGAATTGAACCAACAAAATATAGAACTATCATCTAAAGTTTTGAAATACACAGAAAAAAACTTCAATTGAATTGTTAAAAGTAAGGAATGTATAAGAAAATGTATAGTAAAGTAAAACCAAAAAGAATTTAAGAAGATTTTCAGTGCAAATATAATTGCTAAATGGATTTGATGACGGAGCTGCGCTTTTATACATTGAAGAGTGAATTAGATGGTGAGAATGTTCTGTTCTTTTTTTAGAATAAAAAATATATTCCATCTGTTAAAAAAAATAAAATAATAATAATTGCTTGTGTGAACAGGTGAAAAGGAGTGATTTTTGAAAAATATTTTCCTGATTATTTTATACCTGAATTCAACACAATCTTGATTCTGAAGAAGTTCAGATTAAAGATAAAACTCTACCAATGTACCCTCGGACAAAAAGGGCCACATATTATTTCCCCTATTGTACAAGGCGACTAACAGGAACAAACCTTTAACCAGCCTAGCTAGCTGGCTGATTTCTAACTGTCTCAAGATGGTTGGTCTCACATCAAATCTCTCAGATTAAAACTGTGGGCCAGGGCGAGCTGGAAATAGTTGTGTGTAACAAATTTCCTAAATGTTGAAAGAGTCATAATACTGAAATAATTATTTACTGACCCGGTTAGAAACCATCAAAGCAATTCAGCGTAACTCACATCACTACTACAACATAAAGCTTGATGAACCTTAGTTATATTCTTTCTGAGACTGCTAAATATTTAGACATGTTTTGTTCTGAAATGATACATTCTTTGAGTTATTTTTACTTAAAAATATTGTCTCTTCACTCAGACATAGTTTTTGTCCAATAAAACATTAAATAAGATCTTCAAGCACAATTTTAAACAATAAAATCATTGGATAGGATAGATTCTAAAACATTAGATAGGTAAGTGTGATTTAAATGCATTTTTTTTCTCACATTCATATTGTTGTTATTTCACTGAAGGGAGTAGGATATTCATTAATTTTCTATCACATTGTTTATGTGTGCAGAAAATAAAAATAGAATGCTTTCCCCACTCCACTGTCTCAACTAAATGACGATGAATGGAAAGTGGGGTGGACATGGGACACAAGAATGGAGTTACATTTTACTTGATAGCTCTGAAGTTTTTGTGAAGCTCAGGTTTGATATCATACACCAGATCCAACACTTTGCCAATCACCTGAAATAAATGAAGTCAGGTGAATTATTCACATTACTACCGATAGGTTGTGCATATAATGTTATATTTTATTTGAAAAATAAAAATCATGGCCTTTTATTAGATGTCATAAAAAATTGCCAGAAGTCTTCATTTTATGTAAATGTTATTATAAAGTGGAAGAAATAATGTGCTGGGTCAGACTGAAGATTTAGTATAATTATGGAAGGAACATGAGAATACCAATTTATTTTTAGCTCTACAATTTATTATACACTAATTACTATTAGCAGCAAATTTTGTGATGCCATTTATATAATTCTGTGTAGCTGACTCACAAATCATTTTTGTGGGCTTTATTAATTTACACCTAAATATCTGCTCTAAGAACTTACATTTTCTTGGTTCTTTGCAACAGCCTTGTTCATTTCATCAATTTTCAGTTTAGTGTCAGACTCGATTTTGGCAGCAACATCATCTCTGGAGCCCATGAACTATAAATAGAATAATTACCATCATGATAACAAAATGGACAAGTAAGCTTTCTGCTAACTACCTAAGAGAGAAACCAGAAACTTACTCCACTTTTGCACCAACCCCAAGTAAGTTTGAGAAAAGGTGTAGTAAAAGAACACTGCACTTTAGAAAAATATAAAAATGAACAGATTCAAAGTGAACTAAAACTTTTGAGTCAAAATTCATAACCATATCTACAGGATTTCATTAATAATTATTTAAAATATAAAATGTATTTTTTTTCTTAGCCATGAAACAGCAACTAATTAAGAAGCTTGTGTTCTATGTTGTACCTTGCCCATCCCATAGTATGCGAGTATGCCTCTCCTCTGATGAGCAAGAAGTCACAATACACAACACAATACTAGTGTTGACCCAGCACCTAGGTCCTAGGTCAACACTAGTGCACCAGAAGGTGTCCCTTACAGAAGTCTTCTTTTTATCTTAAACAAAGATTCTCAATTGCTTTTCAAAGAGGAAATGTTTCGAGCATCTTGGGCATGAGTAAAATAATAAAAAGGAAAATTGAGAAAGTAGAGGTAGGGGAAGAACAAAGAGAGGAAGGCCCAAGCTTAGGTTGAGAGATAAAGTAAAGGATGATTTGAGAGAGAAGGGGTGGAATAGAGGTGGAATTTTCTTTTATCTTGTTCCTTGTTTTTCTTCATTTATTTCTAGACTGGAGAGCTGTATAGATGGCAATGTATTATGTGAAGCGTATCTTTCAAAATGATAAGGGCAAGTTTTTTAACTGTTCTTCTAATGTTATGCTTAAAGTCTGGCTGGATATGACCACTACAGTTGTTGTCAAGGTGAAAGTTAAGGGTCACTAAGATCAACAAATCATGTTTCATAACTTGGGTCTAAATTTTTTAAAGAGAGATCTTTGGAAAATAGAAACTTACTTTGGCTTCATATTCTCTGAAGATCTTCTCTCTTTCCTGTCTGTACTTCTCAATATCATCTTGTGCCTCTTCTTTGGCTTGCTTCAATCTTCTTGCTTTTCCTAGAGAATAATAATGATCGTTAGTCAATGCCTATCTATGAAATTCATGACACTAGAGATTAGCTGGATCATTATGTAACAATATGTATAAATTTAACTTATTCATCATGGGTGTAAAGTCTGGCTGGGGGACTATAAACAGGGAGAAGATCAGCATTGGCTTGATTCTGGGGGCCCTCGTCAATTATTAGCCTCGTTGTAAAGACAGTGGTAGAAGTGCTGAATCATTCCTCCACTGTCTGGTTGCCATTGTTGATGATGATGGCACCCTGTGATGATAATATTCATCATGATACATCACAATTCCCCAAACTTACCTTACAATAATTGCCATACTTGAGACTCAAACCTACATGTTAAGAGTATGCCACCTTAATAATCAAGCTATTGAGATCAGTTATGAAATAATTATACCAAGAAAATCTGAACATGAGGGTGGGATCTTATGAATGAAATATTCAGTTCAAATTTAATATTCAAGCTAACGCTTTAGCTGCTTTGTGGGTAACCTATCAACATAGCTTTAGACAGCTGTAATAGGAAAATATGAACATGAATTTCTTCCACTTTGCAGGGTACTAAACTACAAGAAAGGGAAATTTTGTAAACCATGCTCTGACATGTTTCATAGTACATAAATCCCGTCTCCTAGAGTGGACCTGAGTTTGCTCTCAAATACCTATTGAATTGCCAGTTATGTGAATAAACCACATACTATTTTCAACTTGTGATAAATGCCCACAGATAGTAAAAAGTTCTTAGTCCTTCATTGACTGATAATGGGTGTATCCCTAAAACCAAGGACATTGTAAAAATACCTCATATCTCACTGAATAATCAAAAACCCATTGAAATCCTCGCATGTAAGAAGTATTTCAAATAATATTCTTTTGATTTTAAACCATTAATTTGCAGAACCATGGAGTTAAGATCAAGACAGATAGAGAGTAGAATTTCAAAATCTCCATAGCAGGTAGGTCTCAAGTGAGGAGTGGTACATTGATCATTGCACGTTACTTTTCTTGGCCTCAGCAACTTTCTCGGCGGCCCTCTTCTCTGCAGCCAACAATTTTTGAATTCCCTGGGTCTGACTAGCCATTTTAAAAGAAAAACTAAATTATCTGGATAATCTTGGGAAAATGATAACGAGATGAAATTTTGATAAGAAACCAACACCCAGCGAAACAAAACAACACCCCAAATTTTTTTCTTGTAAACGACACATGCGCGAATGGTGTTTGCAGGCTGTATTTTAGATATTTGATTGGTCACAAAAAGACATCTGTTGATGTTCAAAAAATCTGTTGTAGAAATCTGAGAGAAATTTTCTTATCAATGGACAAATTTATCAAATCAAGAGTTATCGTTATCAGTTATCAATATTTTATGTATTTATGAACGGGTGTCATTAATTTTTTCTGTTTTCTCAAGTAGGTAGATCAAAGTTGTGAATTTTAATGATTATTCATTGATGTTCTGTGTTACCCATTATTCCTATCTATATTTGAGTAATTTGATTTCGCACAGTTTCATTCTCTTATTTATTTACAACTATTAGGTCTAGGTATCTAAAACAGTATTATTTTTTTTTTCTAAAAAAGCTGTATAAAAGCTCTTACCACCCCCTGATAGGAATACTTCATTAGAAATGACTCATTAATTTATTTTCCCAGTGATTTTTTTATTATTAAGATTTATACACAAACTGATTTTCTTATTTAATTTATTAACCAAGTTCCAACTGACTTGATAATTTTATTGGAAGTATCATTAGGCATTTAAATATTGAAATTATTTCAGTCTTTTCTAAGTTTAGACTGAATTTAGGACATCCAGCTGAGAATGAATGCAGTTTCAAGTGGTCTGAAAGATAACATGTCATGCTGTACAGAGAATACAGAATCTACACCTGAAAAGAAAAGTGCAAAGATAAGTGAAGAAGAGCTCTTGAGAAAGTCATACATAACACCAGAGGATGTGCTTCAACTGGATCACATCACAGAAAGTAAGTTCCTGGACCAACTTTAAAACAGCATGAGTATTTTGGAGATCAAAGAATGTGTAAGAAAAAGTAATGTGTTCATATTGTCTTCTAATTTTGTCATGAAATATTATGTCTGGTATCACCTTTGCTTCTTTTTGATGACATATATTGGTCCTGGGAACTCCTTGGCTATAAAAGTTCTGATATCAGTTTTAGGTTTAGAGCATCTATGTTTTCTTGGTTAAGTTTCATTACTAAATCCCTTATTATTTTTAAATTGCAGATTACTTGTGCAGTCCTGATGCAAATATCTATGACATAGAATTTCTACGCTTCAAGATACGAGACATTGATTCAAACACTGTTCTTTTTGAGATAGCAAAACCTGCAACCAGTACAATCACTCCTTCTTCTTCAACATCAAAAAACAATACCAAGTCTCCAGACAATGAAGAAAATAGAAATTTGGAACATAGCAACACTCCAACTAACACCATTACCAAGGATCCCAACACTGGCCGGTTTGTACGATATCAGTTTACCCCTAAATTTTTAAACTTGAAAAATATTGGAGCGACAATAACTTTCTCAATAGGTGATTTTGAGATAAACAATTTCCGTATGATAGAAAAGCATTACTTTCGTGACACTGTCCTTTTAAAAACATTTGATTTTAACTTTGGTTATTGTATACCAAATTCAATTAACACTTGTGAGCACATCTATGTGTTTCCCAACTTGTCCAAAACTCTTACACAAGACATGATTGACAATCCTTTTCAAACCAAGTCAGATAGCTTTTATTTTATCAATAATAAACTGTTTATGCACAACAAGGCAGAGTACTCGTACAATGGTGTTTAAGATTTGAAAAGAAAACTCTTATCAACTCTACACACCCCTCTTATAGATATAATTATATAGATCTTCAGGTTAATTGATGAAATTTAATAAAATGAAATTTTCATAATTTTATTGGATAAATTCTTAGTAAAAGTTCTATCACATTCTTGGTTTCATTTTAAAAATATTTTGAACCTCTTTCAATAAGATAATAGTTGATTTGATTCTGATCCTGTTGGGGTTTTTTTTTATTAATAAAATTAATATTCAAATGAAAAATATGAGCTGCATTAGGACAATCAATATAGTAAATTTATATCATTTTCTTAAATTAAATTATTACAAAAAGATCCTTAATATGAAGAATAGTGTCTATACTTGCCTATCATGAGTCATTAATGGGTAAAATAAATTTACAAAAAGTAATTGAAAACAATTACTTTTTGCAAAACATAGCATTTTATTTAGAGATTACTTTCATAATATTTTTTATATTGATTGATTTAGTGAAAATTGACTTGCAAAACTAACCACAAGTGTCTTAAGTAGCTGTTGTTGTGGGAAATACTCAGGGCTGTGAAATATATATTCTGAAGGAAAATAAAACTAACTAAAATTGTAAATATTTAGTCAATTTTGAAAGGTAAATAGGTAAATTGGAGGATGACATAATAATAATGTTCTACAAAAACCCTAACTAGGCAAGGATCACATTTATTTACATTGATTGTACTGTTTTTTTTTGTGTGGATGAAACTAAACTGTCAATTTCTCTTCAAAGTTAATATTTTTCCTTCTAAACTCTAATGACATATATATTTTTAATTAAATCCTGAGAATACTAAGAGTGAAAATAAAAGTTTAAACAAGATTTGTTTAAATTTTAAATAATATTTTATTTTAATTACCCACTACTATATAAGTTTTTTGGTGGAAATTATAAAATTTAGTATGACCTCTATGTAGTTTAGTTTTCGTGTAGTGTTAAAGGGGTAAATTTGTTCGGTGGATGGGTGGAAGAGCTCCTTGGGAGAATCCTGTCACGTTAAAAAAAGCCATTGAAAAAAATTATAACACTGTCAAACATGAGTTTCTGATTTTGTTCACTAATTTCTTTCTCGATTTTTTTTTTACAATTTCATTTTGACAACCAATTTTTTTAACCTTTTCTTTACAATTTATTTTTCACAGCTTAGGTTTAAAACTACATAATTATATGTTTTGATTCACAACTATAGCATTTTAAATTTCATTGATCTCATATTTATTATACCTTATAGTATTTATTTATTACACATTATCATGGTGTGTTTTTAAAATTAATATAATAATAAGATCCACGTGTTCTTTAAAAACTAAATTTTGATTCTTATTTATTTCCTCCAATTGCAATTTGTTACAATAATAATTTTTAAAAACTTGTACCGACTACACAGGAACTATAGTAAATTTATATTCTATAATCAATTATATTAACAATGGAGGTTGGTTTGAGGGGTTGGTTCATATCACTTTCCCCATGGTCATAAAGTGACGAGGGTTTTACATTTAATTCACTGGTAAAACTAACTATAGTTACTGAACTTCTCTCAGCCTACATGGGCAAAAAATATAAAAAGAAGTTCCTTAAAGTATTTTTCTTTGTATTTTTGGACCATACCTTCATTTATACATGAGTTTCATTGAAAACCAGTTTTTTTCTATACCCTGTATGGGAAAGGTCGACAATGACAAGTACTTCATTCAATTATGAAAATTGGCCTTCATGTCTTTGCTATCTCTGTACCAATTTTTGTGTGATTTCCTCGATTAGAAAAAATATTAAAAATGTTTTTGTCCAACAAGAAATACACACATTATACGAGAAAAAACCTATGCATTCCGCTAAATTTGCGAGTGAGTTTATTACGACCAGTTGATTCTATTTGGTTTTAACGTCCTGATTGGGATAGATAGACAGAACGGTGGTTTTACCGACCATTCCTTGGGAATCGTACCAGCTGTCCACATTAACCTCAAGCAGCCTGGGTAGGGTCGGAAATTCCAGCCTCAAGTGTTTGGAGGGAACATTATTTCCTTCGAAAAGTCTCCTCCAACCGGGGATTGAACTCGGGATCTCTGAACTACGGGCAGTAGTTTCAACCGTCACGCCACGGAGGCTCGTACAATCGTACATACATAACAATTTCGATATTCTGTAAGAAATTGGGACACCTTTTTGGTATTTATTGAGGTACGAAGTTGTAAAATATGAACATTCTCCTTTAACGAATTATTCTCTTCGATAGTCTCTTCATATGCTCTTCTTACCGACCTCAGTAGCTTGGTCGATGGGGCGGCGGACTTGTGACCGCAGGTCGGTGGTTCAAGTCCCGGTTTCAGCGTAGATTTGGTAAAGCGGGTTTGAGTAGTTATTGTGTGATATCGCGATAGTGATTAACACAAAAAATATGATATGCTCTTCTTACTTTTTGACTTGGCGGAACGGAGCGCTGCCGACTGTATACAGTCAAATCAAACTCAGCTCTCTCACAACAAAAGAAGATGTAATTGCTATTGATTTTCTCAAGGGTCATTCACTTTCTTCGTGATAGAATATGTTATAATATTAATGGAAATTGAAGACGGAAAAACAAATGACCTTGTCGGGTAAGCAACAAATGCCGAGGTGCGTTCACTTTTTTACCACAAGTAGGTATATGGTATATCTATATTTTTTACACAGTGTGTTCATAAAGTCTAGCAAGAGATGATTAACTTTTGAACGGTTTGAAGCTGGAAAGTTGAAATTTTGAACGAAGATCTGTGTTAAGTGTTAATGAATTACGTTTTTTTAGAATCATTTAAATATCACAGGCGGAGACCGCATTTCGGAAAATAATGCTGTATTATATAGGCCGCCTTTTTTTTATGGTTACGCGATAACGAATCCGGGTTTTTTTTTTAAATACTATTGATATAAAGATAAAATCAAGGAGATGTAAAAATTGGGTAGTCTCATTCAAGATTTTGAATTTGACGACCCCCTCTCCTCCCTGGTCCTCCCTGAGGTCTGGAAATTTAAAATAAATTAAAAAACAAATTTTCAACGAATAAAATACTTCCCTTTTTATAGGATAAGGAAGTAAAAACTAAGTGCATTATCACAGGTCTAGATTCAATTTTCAACATTCTAGCTTGATGGACATTATGAACACGGTATATTATGAAAAGAAAAAATGGTACCTATTTATAAATACTAAGAAGCACATATCATGTTATTTCTTTCGAGTACACATTTCTATTTTTATTTTTTAATTTATTCAACAACAACAAAAAATCTTACATACCTACTCATGGAGTTTTCTAAACAAAAAAATCCTGTTTCCAGTTCGGATAAGGTTCGCAAAGAGGAAAACAAAGGGACATTGTTCAATACATAAATATTAATTCAATCTAAAATTGCCAGAATCGATGGCATGTTGAATAAAATACCAGTTTTTGTTCTGTCACTAAATTTAAACAATGTCTCAATTCACCACAATTCCTCTCCTTTGTAAAAGTTCTTGCAGAGAGATTATCTGAGAAGATAGGAATTAGGAATGGACTATGGAAGAGAAATAATAACTCTTTATTGACAAGAATAATACTGACAAAGGGTGTGATTATTGCCTGAGGCAATCTCTGCTAGAGTAGTGGGATGGCTGAGGATAAGAAAAGGGTTCAGCATTGTGAGAGCAGCTAGTATGTGTTTGAGAGGTACAAGAAGAAGATTCAAGAGTGGAGAGCCGTTACTAGGATTCGAATAAAAATAAAATATATACTCGTACCTATTTATATTTTTTTTTAAAAGTCAAGCAAAGTTATTTTTTTTTTAAGTGGGGTTTAACGTCGCTTTCAACTGCCATGGTCATATCACGACGGGGGTTTTACCCTCCATTCGCAGGAAACTCTCAAACCTGCTACTCACATTGACCTCACCCAGCCTGAGTGGGGCCGGGAAAAGCCTTTCCCGGCCGAGAATTAGAATTTGAATGGTCACCCATCCAAGTCTTAACCTCGCTGGATGTCGCTTATCTTCGGTGTTCTGAAGGGAACCGGTGTATTCAACATGCCATCGACGCTGGCTAAGCAAAGTTAGGACTTAGATGACTGACAAGTCAAACCCTCGTGATGTTGGCTATTCCTGGCCCAATCCTGGGCAGGTTAGGTTAACCTGCCCAGGATTGACCTTATGACATAAAACACCAAAATATAAGGAAATCTAAGATCATGATTATAACTTACAGTTTTTCATCCTAGATAAAATTTGACAGTATATAATAAAAATAGGGACAGATACCTAAATCACGGTGGTGAGAGGATTACATGGACGCCCAGATCTAATGTCTAGGCTCCTTTCATGTCCAGTGATTCTATATATGGTTTTAACGTCCTGACTTGAGATAGTCAGGACGGGGTTTTACCCTCCATTCGTTGGGAATCATACCCACATTAACCTCACCCAGCCTGGAGAGCGCCGGAATCACCAGCCTCACGTGTTCGGAGGAACAGAATTTTCTGTGCGAAAAGTCTGCTCCAACCTGTCACAACCGTTACGCCATGGAGGCTGGCAATTTGACAGTGAGGTCGGTTTCTTTCACATAAATAATCTTTAATTTCCACACACCATTTTTTTTTTTTTCTCAAATTTATTGTTTAGAAAGTATTTAACATAAATTGGACATATTAAAAAACTACAAATTGTTCCCTTACAATAATTATGTACAATCCGTAATTCCTTCAATATATTTCTCTCTGATATCTAAACACTTATTTTTTTAAACTGAACTTCTTGAGGTTGTATTAAATTACACCAACAACAAAAATGTGTACTTATATGTAGGTTGTACATTAAATATTTAGCTCTGGTAAAATCAAGTACTATCGATCTAAAGAAAAGTCCCCATCAGTCTCTCGCCCTGTTTGCTTTCATGAACTCTTCTCTCCTTTTTTCTAACAAACCAGCCTTCTCCGAAATTTCTTTTGCAAAATCTTTTTTGGCTTGTTCCCTCTTTCCGGGGTCATTTTTATGGGCAATCCTTTGTCAGCTCGGTCTGATGCTACATAATACTGAAATTAGAAATGAGGTTTTATTTGTTGATACCTTGAGTAACATAATGAACCACAAATAAAGGGAAAGGTCTTCATATGACTTACTGTTACTTACTTTTTTCTATTATTTTTTGCTCAACAAGTTTACACTGAGTACTACCTGACTAGGACTAATGAGTTCACATCATTTCAGCAGTAAGCCTAAGATATATTATTATGTGGTCAAAATCCCAAATGAGAGAATAACTTGTCATGTCCCAGTGGGGGTGTCCTGGTGGGGTTTGGATTACCAGACTGATGCCAGACCACTGGACTGAACACCAGTTTTCAGTATTAGATTACTAATCTTAGCCATTTCAAGCATGGAGAGTTAATGCCAACTTGGGTTTAATTACATCTTTCACAAATATGACCAATGACCATCATAACAATTTTGCATATTTGACACCCTTACACTATCAGCTTGTAATTACAAAATCCTCTTAACTATCAATCTTACCCAAAATTTCTTGCACAGTTTGTAGTTTTCAAATTCTTCTTCACACATGCTCTTTATATAATTATTCTTGTCCAAACATTTCATTGAAATTGTATTTTCCTGTAGGTATATAAAAAGTTGATGATTAATTTTTAAAATTGGACCTTTTAAAATTTTCTAGACAAGTTTAAAAATCACTTTTTCAAATATGTTATGTAGTAAAATTGTTTTAAAATTAATCTTGCTATATCTTTTAACACAAACATTACAAGCCATATTCACACTCTGGCGTACAACCATGCACTTCCCATTCAGCACTGTCACACAGGATTGTGAAACAGCAAAATATTCTGATAAAATCACACACTGGGAAAATGTGAGACATTTTCAGTAAAAAAAAGAAAAAATATTTTTATTGCAAACAGAAAATTAAAACTTTGTCTTAAGTCACAGACAGTTTTCTTTTATAGTTTTTTAGGGGTTTTTCTAGTATTAAAAAAGTTTTTTTCCTTGTCAACTGTAAGATTTTCACAGGATCAATAATAGAATAATATAGTACATTCTATATCTGCCTGACCTACTCTCTTTTCATACTTCAGTGGGTTAAATTTTACTCTCAAAACTACCCCAGGGCACCTACATATTTAGTTTATTTTATTTGTCAAATTTATTTTTCTTTAAAATATGTACTAAATATACTATTACTATATGTACAATTGTAGGTACATTGTACCTGCATCCTAATAAAGTTTTTTTTTTTTTTTTAATACACAGTAAACGCTTGTGGTCCCCAAGGTTTTGTTTGCAAATTTGGGGGTAAACAATACTTTCTTTTCTTTACCTTACCTTACAGGTAAGATAAAGTAAAATGAGACAAGTAAAAATATACAGTAAGCTTTTGTGTCCACAGATTCAGCTTCTCTATGAATGTTATGTTTCTTGTGAAAATTTTCAAGCCATCACATTTATGGCTTTAAATTCAGTTATTTGATGGTTGTCAAAGGTCTACTGAAATAGGAATTTAGGACTCAAAGAGGTTGATTTTTTAATGTACTAGTCATTATAAAGATTGCTGAAACCAAGCACTCTCTAGCAAGGAAAGGATTTGGTGGGTGACCACTCACATTTGAAATCTTAGGGTATTGCTAAGTATTCCCAGCCAAACCCAGGAGGGATGAATTATATGTGGATAAAAAGAAAAAATAAGGTAAAAAGAAAAAACTCAACTTTTTTATTTGACATTGGTTATTCCTTGGCATCTGAAAACTTACCTTGGCACAGGGATTGTTCTCAACAGCAGCAGTGTTACGTGCATTATTCCTTTTGAACATTAAATAATCAGCTGATACATCTTTATTTTTTTCCATGGTTGATTTTATTCTCAGACTTGGTTTGTTGCTATAGTTTATATACAGTTACTCACATATATTATATTAGAAGTATACATAATGTGGTAGAGTAATTGTTGCTCAAACTGAAAAGAAAATTGTTAACTGAACTTGAATAGCTAGTAAAGTTATGGTAATAAAAAAATTGTATTATGATAAGTGAAAAAATTTCATAAGCTTTTTTCACAAGAGTTATGTCCCTAGTCAGCACCTGCAATAACTTTTACCCATAAACCGTTGTGTGAAAAATAGCATCTTGATTCTGAAGAAGAATTTTTTTGGGAGATTCCATTACTTTCCTTATTATAGTATAAGGAAAGTAAAAAAGAATTTTGAAACTCCCTTATTGTTTTGGGTTGATACCATATTGGATCAAGAAAATGTACATTTTTTTGGACAAATGAAATTTAGATTGGCCAGAATCAAGTGGGAGAATGGCTTCCAGAAACTACAGTGCTTATCTAAACTCCAAGAGAGAAGATGGCCAGCATCGATGGCATGTTGAATACACCGGTTCCCTTCAGAACACCGAAGTTAAGCGACATCCAGCGAGGTTAAGACTTGGATGGGTGACCATTCAAATTCTAATTCTCGTGACGCTGGCTTTTCCCGGTCCCACTCAGGCTGGGTGAGGTCAATGTGAGTAGCAGGTTTGTGAGTTTCCTGCGAATGGAGGGTAAAACCCCCGTCGTGATATGACCATGGCAGTTGAAAGCAACGTTAAACCCCACTTAGTAAAGTTATCATGGGAGGTGATACCAATAGTCACCATATTTCATGGGGTTGTAGTAAAACCGACCAAAAAGGGGTAGAACTTTTAGATGCCATAAACTTACAAAACTTGGTTATTTTAAATGATAGTAAACCAACTCTATTAAATAGATGTGATCATGTTAATATTAATGTAATTGATTTATGTTTGACTTCGCCTGAAGTTTCAAATGATTTTACGACATGTACATTAGATGACACCTTGGGATCTAACCATTTTCCTATTTTGTGGGAATCAAGTGTATTAGATAGTAATTGTTTTACTTTTAAAAAACCTATTAGGAAGTGGAATTTAAGGAAAGCAAATTGGATTGTTTACAAAGAAAAAATGGAAGAATTTTCCCTTTCGGTCTATGGCAGTGACATATATACCTCTTATAATCATTTTTACGAAAATTTAGAACGTGCTTGTGAACAATCCATGCCTGAAATTAAATACTTTAGCGAAAACCAAAAATACAGAAAGCCTTGGTGGAGTAAAAAATGCGATGAGGCAATTACTAATAGGAAAGAAAAATTACAATATTATAAGCTAAACCCTTCTTTAAACAATTTTATAGAATACCAAAAAGCTGATGCTCATTGCAAAAAAATTTGCAAAAATGAAAATAGAAAGGCATGGTATAATTTTGCAAATAGTTTAAATAGACGAACAAAGATATCTGAAATTTGGTCTTCTTTAAAGAAACTAAAGAACAGAAAGGTTTCAAATAGAGTCCCAGTCGAGAAAGGGGTATGGACTGAAAACCTGCTTAATGCCCTAGCGCCTCCTTATGTGCCCGAATATGTTATACCGACCCTGAGTCTAACGAGCGAAGATTAGAAATGAATAATAATTTTACCTATGTAGAGTTAGAGGCAGCAATTAAAAATGGCCTCAATACTGCCCCGGAAATGATAATATACATTACCCTATGTTAGAAAATTTGCCAGATATTAGCAAAAAACAACTCCTCAGTATTTTTAATGGCATATGGAATAACTCAAAAATACCCGAAAAATGGAGGGAAATAATAGTAGTACCCTTTTTGAAGCCTAATAAACCGGCCGACAGCCACTCCTCCTACCGCCCTATTTCCCTGGCTTCTTGTGTTCTAAAAACTTTTGAACGTATGATCAAGCTTAGACTCGATTGGTGGTTAGAACACAAAATATATTCTACCGGAATCGCAATTTGGTTTTAGGAAAACTAAATCCATTCAAGAGGCTCAAGCCTCACTGTTGTTGGATGTCCAGCAAGGCTTTGCAGAAGAGAAATCCACTCTAGCTGTACTATATGATGTATCAGGGGCGTATAATAACGTCCAAATTCCATTACTTATGCAAAAACTAGAACGAATAAAAGTCCCTAAAAAAATAAGAAATATTATTTTTGAAATTATTCACCTTAGGAAATTGTTTTTAAGAGTTAATAATGAAATTCTGGAACCCCATTTTTCACTTTTGGGCTTAGGGCAAGGAGACATATTGAGCTGCCCCTTATACTCTATTTATATTTATGATATAGAGCAGGATCTTCCCCTAACCTGTCAATAGTCCAGTTCGTTGATGATTTTTGTATTTATGCCACTGATAAAAAATTTGAAAACTGTTTACAATATTCTACTCTAGGCGTTAATTATGCGTATGCATACATGGAAAAAAATGGCTTAACCCTGTCCCCTACCAAAACGGAAGCATGTGTTTTCACGAAAAAGAGAAAAATTATTATACCAGAAAATTTAACCACGGAGTACATCACAGTTAAAATAAATAAAAAAGCCCGCTTTTTAGGACTTCTCGTTGAATCAAAATTAAATTGGAATGCTCATCTTGAATATATCTCTGGTAAATGCGAGAAATTTTTAAACATAATGAAAATGATATGTAATAAGCACTGGGGCATGAACCCCACCATAGCCCTCAATTACTATAAGGCCACTATTCGCGCCACCCTAGATTTTGGATCGGTTTTTTATTCGGACAGTTGTATGAGTAAACTAAGAAATTTAGATAAAATTCAAAACCGCGCCTTGAGGCTAGCTATGGGCTACCTGAACAGTACGCCCATAGACAATATACTAGTCGAGTGTAGAGAAAAGCCCGCCAGTAAAAGATCCCAACAATCAGTAAATAGATTCGTACTTAAGCTTTTAAGCACACACAAAAATTTAAACGCCAAAGTAAATACCCTATCAGTAACTCATCTGACATCTAGACTCTGTAAAAATAAGCTCACGCCACCTATAGTGGACAGCTATTGTGAGCTCTCCCACCAGTTTGGAGGGGTGATTTTTAAAATGGAAAAACCTCTTTTATACGAGTGCAATAATTATAACTTAGGAACAACATCTATTCCAATTGTATCATTAAGTAATTACAGAACCTATCCGGACAGACTTCAAAACTCTGTTCTACAGAATGAAATTATAGAAAAATGCCCAAATACAGCCGTTATATATACAGACGCCTCCAAGTTGAACGACAAAGTAGGCGCGGCTTGGGTATGTCCTGCCAATAATAGCCATTACTGTATAAAACTGCATCCAGCTACCTCCACATACACAGCAGAGATGATTGGAATTCTCAAAGCAGTAGAGTATGTGCAAACTTTGGAATGTGACAATTTTTTAATATTATCAGACTGCAAAAGTGTTATTCAAAAACTGTCAAGTAACTGTCTTACTAACTTACCTACACATCAACACTTAGAAGTTTTAAAAAATTATAAAAAAATATTAGATAAGAAAAAGAGTCTAAAATTAGGGTGGATAAAAGGTCATGAAGGCATCAAAGGCAATCAGGAGGCGGATAGGTTGGCCAGACACGCCACTGTGCATGGAGAACCATCCAGTATGAAAATTTGTCTATCAGATGTCAAATGTTATATTGAAAAAGAAAACCTAAAAGAACTTAATGATTTACAGAATCAAACCAACTGCAAAGGACTTTTCTATAAAAATCTGTTTAAAAAAACATCCAAAAAAACATGGTTCAATGACCGCTATTTAAGCTCAAGGAAATTTATTGTATACTTAAATCGTTTAAGAGTCAATCATTGTTTGTGTAGAGCCTACCTTCACAAAATTAACATAGAACACGATTATAATTGCACTGAGTGTAAAGAAAAAGAGGACTTCGAACACATTCTAATGGTATGCAAGAAATACACTCTCACACAAAAAAGTTTATTTCAATCATTAACAAAAATATGTGACAACCCCTTTTCCTACAAAACCATACTGCATGATACCAGAACATATGGATTCATTTATGATTTCATTAACCGAAACCAAATTCATATTTAATTAATCATAAATATGTATAGATGTAAGTTTTCACCTTTATTATGTATTAATTGTAATTTTATTTGGCTTTAATAACCTATAATTAAAGAACCCTTTGGCTGTATGGAATGGCTTTGCCTACCAATGCCAGAAAAAGAAGAAAAAAAAAAAAAAAAAAAACCCCACTTAAAAAAAAAAAAAAAAAAAAAAAAAAAAAAGAGAGAAGATGGGTTCAGGTATTTACCCTGGAATTGAACTTGTGTCTAGCCTAGAAAATCAAGGGTAATATTTTACTTCTGTGAAATTATTAATAGACCATAGCTGTTTGAGTAATATTTTTAACAGAAGCACTTACCTGTAAGAATATTTTCTTGGTATTTTCAAAACTGGACCTAACAGGGAACTGGGCTGGGAGCTTGATAAATTATAATAATGTGAAAAAAATACCAAGCCAAATTTCAAGAACAAAACCAAATTATAATTATAATTAACATCCCTTTCAGCAGCTAGGTCATTTCGAGACAGGGGTGTTACCCTCTATTCGCAGGGAACTCACAAACCTGCTACCCACAATAACCTCACCCAGCCTGGGTTGGGCTAGAACACCAAAAATGAGAAGCAATGTGAAAATTTCTAGTTTTGAAGTTTTCAATATTTGAATTTCCCGGAAATTGATACTGATAAGTACAGCGTTGACAAAATGTAAAAAAAATTGCAAACCGTATTTTAGAACTTTTTCGTGCTAATTTATGTTTTGACAACACTGTATATTTGTTGATGTAACCAATATCAAAAACAAGAAACAACAAGGAAGTGATAATAATTAATTAAAGATTCAAAGTTCATTTAATTGAGACTGATAAAGAAGTTATTCGTTGTTTGGAAGAAAGGAGTGAGTACCTGTACCTGAGAATTCAGATCCGGGTTTATAGTTCAGAAACGACTGCGAACACTTGCACAAATCGACTTTCGAGTAAGTAGTTTCTAAGTGTTATAACTGTGTAGGCTTTGATAAAGTGATTTTAATTGTTACTCAAAATGGCTCAACAATTGACTAAAACATTATTCGGAAAGAACGCATTAAGTGTTTCTCACTCTGTCAATAATTTGGCTCTGAAATCTATCTCTACAAGTAATCATGTGTACTCTCCCCGTAAAACTGTCAAGGATAAGACAGGACGGAATATTGTATTTGTGGATGGTGTTAGAACCCCATTCCTCCAGTCAGGCACTGACTATGCTCACATGATGCCCCATGAGCTAGCAAGACACTCTCTTATTGGAATTCTTCAAAAGACTGGTTTATCAAAAGATGTCATCGACTATATTGTGTATGGTACCGTCATCCAGGAAGTGAAAACCAGCAATATTGGGAGAGAGGCAGCCTTATGTGCTGGCTTCTCTGATAAAACTCCTGCACACACTGTTACCATGGCATGTATCAGTTCTAACCAAGGTATCACAACTGGAATTGGTATGATTGCTGCTGGTGCATATGAAGTTGTTGTAGCCGGTGGTGTTGAATTCATGTCTGATATTCCTATCAGGCATTCCAGGAAAATGAGAAGTCTCCTGTTGCGTGCAAACAAGGCAAAAACACCTGTTGATAGGTTGAAGTTATTGGCAACAATTAGACCAGATTTTCTTGTCCCAGAACTACCAGCTGTTGCAGAATTCTCATCTGGTGAGACCATGGGACACTCAGCTGATAGACTAGCTGCTGCATTCAAGGTGTCTCGCAAGGAACAAGATGATTATGCACTGAGAAGTCACACACTGGCTCAACAGGCACATGAGAAGGGATACCTTACAGATATCTTGCCTTTCCAGGTGGGAGACAAGACTATTTCCAAAGACAATGGAGTGCGTGTGGCAACTCCAGAAAAGCTTGCTAAGTTGAAGCCAGCTTTTGTTAAACCCCATGGGACTGTGACAGCAGCAAATTCCTCATTCTTAACTGATGGAGCTTCTGCATGTGTCATCATGTCCGAAGCTAAGGCCAAACAGTTGGGCCTCAAGCCCAAAGCTTACTTAAGAGACTTTGTGTACGTTTCTCAAGACCCCAAGGACCAACTACTCCTGGGACCTGCCTACGCAACTCCTCAGGTACTCGAGAGAGCTGGACTATCAGTGAGTGACATTGATGCTTGGGAAGTTCATGAAGCTTTTGCTGGACAAATCCTGGCTAATCTGAAAGCTATGGATTCTGACTGGTTTGCTAAGAACTACATGGGGAGATCATCTAAAGTTGGTGTTCCAGACCTGAATAAATTCAACAACTGGGGTGGGTCACTGTCTATTGGCCATCCATTTGCTGCAACCGGTGTCAGACTGACAGTCCATGCTGCAAACAGACTGGTGCGTGAGGACGGACAGTTTGGGTTGATTGCTGCTTGTGCTGCAGGAGGTCAAGGTGTTGGAATGATCATTGAGCGTCACCCTGATGCTACTGCTGATTGAATATAATCTCTCATCATTTATGCTGATTGTATATGTATTTAAGTATTATAATTATTTATAGGGTGCACAAGTTAATCAGAACTGATTTTATTTAATTATATTGTAAGATTATAAAACCAAAACATAAAAATACTAGTAAAAAATTGTTTTTGCTGGTCAACATTATTGTCTCTTAATGCAAGTACTCTAGGTTTTGGTTATGGCTAGCAACCAGAAAGGTATATAATTTGTTTGTACTCTTTTTGGAGAGGTAATATTTTTTACTTATTTGTGGATGCTATTCTCCACACACAAGTTATAATATGTAGGTATAAATATTATTGGTCAAATTATGAAGATAATTAATATGAATGCATTTTGTGCTGACCAAAAAAAATCTATTAAAGTTCAAACTGTTAAGGTGTTAGCAGGGGTTATTTTAAATTTAAAGTCTGATATTTTAATCTTTCATAATGAACAGATACACATCTTTTCATTAATTTCTCTCATGATTTTATGTAATTTCTCAAATATTTAATCTTCCCATAGAAAATTTTATTATTGTATTTTTGTATTCATATTACATGTTTATTTTAATTATTTTGTATTTGGTGTTTCTCTTTACATAGAAATAAATGGTTCTATTTTCATATTCCAAATTTTGTACAATACCAAATTAGATAATATTTGAACATAATAAATTAAATAAAGTACAAGTGTTTATTTAAAGGGATTCTTTATTTTACTTTCTTTTTCAGCACTCTTTATTTTACTTAAATTCAGTAACTACACATTGTATCTGACCTCAGTTAATCTATAAGATTGTGCAAAATACCTATTTTGCACAATCAAATTTGGATATGTGGAATCACTGGGGGTGGGGACCAACCCTTTTATTCCATTTTGGCCTTCCAGGGGTAGAAACTGGCAGTTCAGTGGTCGAGATGTCGATCTGGTAATCCGCAGGTCGCGTGTTCGAAATCCAGCCATGACATGACCAGTTTATGAATTGTAATTGACCACAATAATACATCTTGGACTTACTTCTGGAAAAATGGGACTCATTAGTCCTAGTCACGTAGTATAAATAATGTGATGCATCTATTCTTAGAAATATTTTTACCATATTATTTTCTGACTCTCTTTAGTTCAAAGTTTTGTGTACTTGATGGCCATATTTATTAAGTGAGAATAAGTAAAGTTTTTTTTTTAAAGTTATCATATTTGTGTTAATCACTTTCGTGATATCACAACTACTCAAACTCGCTTTACTAAATTTACGCTGAAACCGGGACTTGAACCACCGACCTCCAAGTTACAAGTCCGCCGCCTTATCGATGAAGCTACTGAGGTCGGTGAGAATAAGTAATGTTCACCGAGTACGGCCATGCCTCGGTGAACCCACCGCGCCGCAGGCCTAGCTGAAACGCGGCTAGTTATTACTATAAACATGGGCTGAACAATTTGATTTAATTACTCAATTCTGATTCACGTTGTAAAACCTTGTGGAGAAAAGTACTGAAATTTTCAGCCTTCTAACTACATCTCAAGTGGGTACCCGGTACCTACTCCTCCAGGGCTGTTTACAGTTTACTAGAAGTCCCCTTATTCCAGCAGTTGTCATACTTTTTGGTCACAGTCTACTAGAAGAGGACAAATTCATGCTTTATATGGGATTCGAATCAACGGATACCCACGCTACCGGGAGTAACCAGTCAAGAGCCTTAATTACTCGAACAGTTCATTCCCAAATCTCTCTTTCAACTGCTCGACAAACAGTTTGATTGGTTTATTTGACGGTTGAAATTGTTCAAAGGGAGATTTGGGGATTGTGAGAGAGAGAATACATGCTGGATTGAGACCTTCTGTTACTAACTTAGGTACTATTGTCCCGGTAGCTCAGTGGTAAAGACGGCACTCTGTGAATCCAGAGATTCCAGAGGTCGCGGGTTCGAAACCCAGCCGGGACAAGAGAAGTTATCCTCCCGTTTGGGATTTTTTACCACAAAATAATACGTCTTGGGCTTACTGCTGGAATAATGGGACTTAATAGTCCTAATCGGTGGATACTCCCAAAGGATATATCAGTGTAGATGTAAGTATAAAAAAATCGGGCAGTATATGTAAGGCGATATTATTATTATTACTTCTGTTACTTGAGGTATTTATAATTGTCATTTATATTCATGCCTATTTTTAAACCAATATAGAGAGCCCCGCGAACTCTTACCTATTTATTTTGACGCCTGGATGTTATCTGCGATCTCAGTTTAACTGACTCATTTCAAAACCAACCACTGATTAGATAAAAAGTATATAAAAATGCATTACATACCTACGCCATACTCTATATAATTGTATATGTATAGAAACTGTGAATCCTTGTACCTATCTGTCACCTATTTATCTTTATGAGTTACCTCTGCATATACCTTCTATATTGAGCAGTAATAAGATCTACATCCTACACCGTAGTACATATATGAGAATTGAGGAGTGCAAAATAAAGAGGACATTGTTATTTAAGTGACTCAATTCAGCGCTTTCTTCTACGCTAAAAAAGGGTTGGTTAAGTGTTTTTTTTATAAATTTTCATTGAAAAATTAAATTTTACTGTAATAACAATAACAAAAAAATACAATAGGTAGTGAGTTTTTTTTAAAAATTATTTATTTTATTTTAACTAGTTACACTTAACAAAATTACCTACTGAATAAACTATAATAATGTATAAATAATAATATTACGGCTGAAACAACCATAATTTGTTTAATAATAATAATATTATTGGTCTTCTTTTTTCGAATCATAAACAATCGCTAATTAGCAAAAATCTCAACCACACAATTTTTAAAGTGTGATTTTTTTGTTGTCATGTTATGTCCCTCTACAAAATAATGTATGTAACGCGATGAAAATTGTATTTTTTATACAATCAAGCTGAAACTAAGACAGAGTTAAAGAAGAAGAAGCTGAAATTTTCACGTTTTTTTTTTCGTTCGATCCTTGAAATTCGCTGTATATATTTTGTACTACAATTATATTATGTCAAACAGCGTCGACCTAGACTAAGACTAGATCGCAATGTATGTAATTGTAAATTTTCCACTAAGCTGAAATCTTCAAGGTATGTTTCAAGTCTCAATATTGACAGAAGTATTCAGGGACGTTTTTTTTTTTACTTTACATGACAGTAAAACGAAGTTTTGTACTGAAAATAAGCAGTACCTAGGTAGGTAACGACCAACCGAGTTTTTTTTTTTTAATCTGTACAAGTGGGCACACTAATTTTATTTTTTGGTGTGGACCAAAATTAAAAAGAAAAAAAAGAGATCATATTTGTGTAACTTAACCTTGGGACTCGATCCACTGACCTCCGGGTTACGAGACCGCTTTCATTGAGCTACCGCGGTCAGTTGGAAACAAAAGAAAAGTGGACAAAAAATGGCACAGTCAATAACAACCGACATTCTCGTATCCTACACCATCCCCTTGAGCTATCTTCTCAGTCTCTACACCCTCTACGTCACAATTCACATTCTTCTCGTTCTCAACGATGGGGTCTACCTTCTGTTCGTCCTACTCCACTATATTCCGGCCCTGATTTATGTGGTTCACAAGATAGCCGTCAACTTCAACCTGCGGACAATTCTGGTGACCACCTTCTCGTTTGTTCTCTTCCCGCTGCACTTCATACTGACGTAAGTTATTAGAGTTACTTATCAGGGTTGGGTTGAAGAGATTTTCTTAAGCAATATTTAATCCCAGGGGTGCACAACGTCTCCAAAATCTTAAGTTAGGGGTGATTAATTTTTTTTTAAAAAACACCCTGCAATTTTTTTTAAATAACCAACCCAACTGACAATTCCTATGTAACTTAAAGTCAAACTAATTTTTTCACAGGCTCTACTACAAGATCATGTTCTCTCTCAAGATTCTCAAAATCAACACTTCGCAATCCGACGAGACAACTTCGCTCCTGAACAAAATCCAGCCCGACAACCCGCTACACACTTTCATCGTCACTTTCACCTGCGTTCAAATTCCTCTCGAAGTTTTCCTACAGATGGCGCTCTACTTGAACCACTTCCGTAACGGCACGGGCACAACTATTCTCGTCACTTGCAATCTGCTACTCTGTCTTCTCCTGTTCACGTACGGAGCTGTATCTATTTCCGATTCGGGACGCAGAACATCACTCAGTACCTTCTGAGTCGTGTTCACTTGAAGCGGATCAACCAGACAGTCCAAGCAGCTCGGACTTACAGTAAATCCGCTCCTGCTGGTACGTCGAAGAAAATTTCGCAATTCCAAGTGGACACTACGCGAAAATTGAAGATCACAGATTCGCACAGTCTTTTTTTCAAGCTGATCGTATTTGTCAAGTTACTGCTCCACAACTACATACGCCTTGTATCACTCGGTTTAGTCTCTTCTACTACCCGACATTCACATGGTTGTTTCTCACATCACAAACTATTCTTCTCTTTCTACTCCTCTTGTTTTGCCAATTCAAAGCCAAGGGAAATTTGAACATAGCCTACGACATTCTCCTTAGCGTCGTCTTGAACGTCTGTCTGATCGAGTACAGAATCAAACTTTCCAACAGAAAACTTGTTTTCCTGACGTACTTCCTGATCATATTCGCCGAGAATCTCCTGTTCAACTACCTGTGGTATTTCACGGCCAACTGGACACGACGCTATCGAAGTCTCTTCAACGCGACCATCTGGAGTTTGGCCATTTGTCAGATCATTCACTTTATATTGCTCTTCGTCTATCTAGCGTTTTACAAGCCGGAAATGTACGAGATTGATTATTACGCCGGTGAAGAGGACGAAGGGAATGAAACGAATATGAGCGAGAATGAAGATATTCAAGACATTGACGATGATGATGATGATGGCGGCGACAACAATGGATTTCAAAGCAGGAATCGGAACTACGAAAACGTCGACCAGTCTGCTCAGCAAACAATTGAACGCACAAAAAAAGGGACGGGGAGAGTCAATGTTGATCGAATAAGAACACCGACGGACGAAGCAAAAGGTACTCAAGTGGCGGGACAAAAAAATTCCTTCGACAATATGACCTACGCTGAAAGTGAAAAAGGAAGAAGTCAGACAAATCCCAAACAATCTACTCTTTCTGGTACGTCTCATCTGTCCAATCCGACGATCACTTCCAAATACAAAGAACTTATCAACGACACAGAAGAGCAAACTGTCTACTCTCGAACATCGGCGAGCAATGGAAGATCCGACAGATCGTTCGGTAACGAAGACAAACGCAAATCCCTCACGGCTAATTACGGCGGTGTAAATCCGGACCAACGGGACAGCTGGAAGTATATTATCGAAGAGATTGACGACCAGATACACAAGTCGACGAGTAACCTACACAAGACGAAATTGCATTTATCCAGCGATCGCCTGAGTAGGAAGACTAATCGATCGACGGATAGTTTGGATCGGGCTGAGACACCCCGCGGAAGTTTGAGTACGTCCGGATATCTTTATCAACCTAAACAAACTCACCAACAAACCCACCAGCAAACGCCACCACAAAAGAACCTTTTCGAGACATCGCTCACGAAATCCTACTCGCACGTCAAACAAGGAGACACGAGAACAGCCGATGCGCAATTTCCGATCTTCGCCGATCAACACGCCGAAGAAGACATCGTGCTGGAAAACAAGGCGGTGGAGAGCACCTTGGAGAACCGCAGGACGAGTCGGTACAGCAGTCAGGAGTTTGTGGAGACGAGGCGAACAGATGAGACGAGTTATGAAGAGAGGAAGTCGAAGGTCAAGAAACTCAACACGACGTCTTTGGTGTAGGCCGATGGAACATTGGTGACAATAATATTATAATAATTGACACTTATTTATAATGCCCCATTGAAAGGAGCCTAGACATTGGATCTGGGCGTCCATATAATCCTCTCACCACCGTGATTTAGGTATCAATACCTATCTCACGGACACGGAATTATTATTAATGCCCCATTAGGACTAAAGAGTCCCCTTATTCCAGGGATGTTTCGGTGCCATTCTTGGCTGGTCAAAGTATTGTTGGGGGACATTAAACAGGCACCAGCATGACAGACCAAAAGAAAATAACACAAATCATTACCCCCTTAACAGGTTTGACGGACAGGGATACCATACGGTGTATATCGATTATCTTCAAATAAAGGTATTCCTTCATTTTTGTTTACATTTCATGTAGAGAGTACATTTGAAATTTCTTTGAATGAATCGGTCAAATTATTTAGTAAAAATAAAAATGTTACTTGAAATTTTATTGTATCTCTTCCATAGTTATTTTCTAATGTGTGATGTTAAGTTGTGGATGTCTTTTGTATAATTATGTAATTGTTTGTATATTAGGCATATTAATGACATGAATTTTTAATTATAAAATAATAATGTTACAATTAAAAATCATGTCTTGTGATGGAGTTGTGCGGAAATCGACGTCTTTTGACGGATTGGGCGACCTTGGATTTATTATTGAATCAACTCCTGTTACCTGTTCAATTTAATCAACTCCTGTTACTTGTTAATCCTGTCTAATTTAAAAAGTCGCAAATATAGCGACCCAGTAGCGGAATCGTAGTTCTTCTCGTAGGATAAGGAAAGTTGTGTTTACACCAGTTCATTTTTACTTTCCTTATCGTATAATAAGGAAAGTAAAGGAATCACCCAAAATTTTCGATGGTCAGTTTTCAGTGCCAAAACACGTTTTAGGATCCCAAGAGCCTAAATCCAAAGTTTCAGCCAGTGGCGGAATTAGACTTATTTTTGGGGTATAAGGAAAGTCGTGTGGTTTCACACCAGATTTTTTGTTGTTGCACAACGTCTCCAAAATCTTAAACATCTTGGTCATATTCATTCGCTGGGTTTTCTTACTTTCCATTATTTTTTCTTCTTTTAACCCACAATCAGTACGGTTGTGAGAGATTTCTCTTACAAAACCGAACCGTACTGATCCCGGGTTAGGTAAAGTAATAGAAAGTCGTGTAATGATCACATCATGAGCTTACTTTTTATTAGGTTTGAAGCAGTCAATTCTAAAAGAAACTATGTGTTTCAGTTAACAGTTTGGCCTGGGTATTGCACAATAGAGAATATATACGTATACCTGGAAATTCACATTAGTACATAAGTTACCTACTAATCTTATCTCTCCGATTTAGTTTTTTTAAAATATTGAAATACTTGGATTATACAGGGTGGTCGAAAGTTTTTTTTTTTTGTAAACAGAAACGGTTACACCTTTTTTACGAGAAAATATACAGTAAAATTATCTGTTACTAGGATCAAATATTTCAAGAAAACCTCCGTCAGTTTTATCAATAGTCTCTTAAATTTAGAGACTAAATAAACTTCAATCAAGCTATGTATGTAAAATATGTATTGAAGAAAAAATATGTAATCTTGGATTATTGATGGATATACTGTGTCTATTGGCAACTCTCTATTATGAGAGCAGTCTCTTAATATATATTTATTTTATTGTCAAAAAAAAATAGATATATAATTCTAATTATATATCATATTATGATCATAATATAATGTATACAAATTATGTACATACGTTCAAAGGCATAATTGGTATGAGTATGGGGCATACCTATTTGGAAAAAGTTCCGGGATGGATTTTTTTCTTTCTATTGGATAATAAAGGCTCAAAATTTATTGATTATTTGACGCTATCAAAATTTTACAGGGTGTCCCAAAAGTAGTGTCAAAGGCACCAACCCCCTATATTTTATGCAATCGAAATTTACGTTGGATTCTACACACAACTTTGATCAGACCCGCGGAATCATGGACTTATCTTCAAGATAAAAGTGACTAACCCAAGGATGAGTTCCATCAAATCAGTATATCTTTATTATTATTATTAATCACTTTATTAGATAAAAAGACATAATTATGTACAATAAAAAAAAAAATAGAAAAAAATATATAAACATAATATGTTCTAAATAAAGGGCGGGGTTATGGCCTGTGGCAATCTCTCCCACCCAACCCTATCTTTAATGCTGAACCACGTGATACCAGTGGTCATTCAGTACGCCTATGGAACTCAATACCAGAAACGGCCAGAAATTCTCCAACGCTGGAGAATTTTAAAAATATATTGGTCCAGAGTCTGTCCCGGTAGCTCAGTGGTAAAAGCGGCACTTTGTGAATCCAGAGATATCAGAGGTAGAGGGTTCGTAACCCAGCCGGGACATGACAAGATATCCTCCCATTTGGGATATTTACCACATAATAATATGTCTTGATCTTGCTGCTGGAATAATGGGACTTAATAGTCCTAATCGGGCAGTATAAATAAGGTGATATTATTATTATTTCAAACAGCTATGAGAAACTGGATCAGTATTTATGGTTGGGTGGAAGAGCTTCTTGAAGGAGAATCCTGCCATAAAAAAGAAAGCCAAAAAAAATGTTAGGCCGACCCTGTACAACAGAATGTAGCAAAACAAAGGTGTGCGTACTCTGTGAAGTGTGCGATGACGAAACTTGAGAAATGCTATCTGATGGGTGACAGCATACAGGGTGTAACAGAGGGCGATGAGGAAATTAAAAATTATCATATTTGTGTAAATCAATTTCATGATGTCACAACTACTCAAACTCGCTTTACTAAATCTAC
Source organism: Bactericera cockerelli (assembly GCA_024516035.1). Classification (NCBI taxonomy): domain Eukaryota; kingdom Metazoa; phylum Arthropoda; class Insecta; order Hemiptera; family Triozidae; genus Bactericera; species Bactericera cockerelli. Next base: position 8,471,700 of record CM044962.1, on the reverse strand, counting down.
GCTGAAACCGGGACTTGAACCACCGACCTCCAGGTTACAAGTTCACCGCCTTATCGATCAAGCTACTGAGATCCGTTAAAAGAATTAAATTATTTTAACCAAGAATCGGTAGACGTGGTTAAAAAGGGTAACAGGGGCGATGAGGAAATTAGAGAACCAAATTATTTTAATGTATAATGACAAAAGTAGACGTGGTTAAGGCGTGGCTGGGTTGTTTGCCCGGCGAATAATGACGTTTCCGGAAGACAATGCCGTTGGCATTAGCACCGCCTTGATATCAAAATTTTCTTTTATTAATTTCAATTTCTATGTATGTATTATATTCTTTTGTAAATAAAACTTGATTGAACTTGTTTAATAATAATAAACACTTACACTTAATAATAATAAGTCGAACTTGGACGTAAGAGAAACCTCCATATAGGAGAACAATTTCCAGTTTCAATTTGCCAAACTTTATAAGGGAAAATAACCTCTTTATAAGAGAATCCTCTATATAAGAGCAAAAAAAGGGTTGGCTGGATGAGATTGCCAAAGGCAATAACCCCACCCTTTAGTTAGGACATATATTATGTATATATTTATTTATTTTTTTCTCTTTTTACTTCTCTAATATTGTATATTAATTTGGAATTATCTGTGTTGTATATTATGTATATGTCCAATTAATAGTGGAAAAAAAAATCCGGTCCCTTAATTCAGTTCTCTTATATCCAGGTTCGAATGTAACTATTTAGTCTTATTTGCAGAGTATAGCACCCTATTCCTACATACAGAGTTTTTCCCAGTCACCATCCTTTCATAGGTGACGGACGAAAAAGATTGTTAATAATGAGAACACTCTAATTTGCTTTTATACGCCTTACGATATGAAAATCGGAACAAGAAAATAATCATGAGGGAAAAATCGTTCAGCGCTAGGGCGAACATTATTATTTCTTTAAAACCTTCCTAAGTCAAGTGGTTTACGCGCTAGTCTGATAATCCAGGTAGCGTAGGGATCCGTTGAATGTTAACCAGTGCATGAATTTGTCCTCATTAATGTGAGTTTGTGACCACATAATAAGATTCTGAGGGTTGGGTGGTAGAAAATGCTTTGAGCATTAACTTCGTCTCGTGGTTGCCTTCCACTAATGAGTGTTATTATTATTCTTTTTTATTTAAACTTATCAGTTGAGATTATAACAACAAAAACAATGCGAGTCCAAGTTTAATTTTTTTTGCATTCTCTCACTGACTTCAACAGCTCGACAAGGCGGCGGACTTGTACCCTGGAGGTCGGTGGTTTGAGTCTCACCTATGGCAAATATTTAGGAGCGAGTTTCACGGATTGTGATCAACACAAATATGTACCTATAACTTTTTTTACAAACTTTACAAAATTACCCTCACTTTTTCACTCTCCCCAGACAGCACAGTCAACTGGATGTATACCATACTGTTAGGTGGAAAAAGTCTACTTGCCCACCTGGAAATCAGCTGGAGATTTCCACCTTCCACCTGACCTCCACCTGGAAATCAACTGGAAATGAACTGGAAAGTAACCCAACTTTTAACTGGAAGTCAGTTGCCCAAAGTCAACTGGATTTGTTCCACTTATTTCCAGCTACTTGTAGCGCTCTCTAGTGGATGGGTAGTAACTCACTACCACAATGTTGACATACCTATTTACCTATACTGTACATTATACTACATAATAATCAAATGCTACGCTCTTGGTTTTCAGGTCGTGGGTTCGAATCCCATTATATGCATTTTTTTTTCTTCAAATAATAATAGTAATAAAAATACTAGAAACAAATGTATATTAGGCATAAATTCAATTTCAGTTATTTAATTTAGAGGCCATACATTCAAATCTCATGAAGAATATTTTTTTTTGTATAAAAATAAAGTAATAAATTTTAAATAGGTTTTTTTAACACGTACACACACACAATTTTGAGAATAATTTTTTTTATATAGAAATTTGGAAAGAAAAAGAAAATAACTAATCTGTTTTAAACAACACAATTCAAATAAGACTCTTTAACATTATTATATTTTTACAATAAGAGTGTTTATTATTAAAAAAATTGTCCCAAAAGTGTAAAATGCACTATCAAATTTCCACCATGTCACAAGACCTTGTACCAATGTATCACAAGTATTTCCTAAGTAGGTATAATCTCTATAATATATAAAACTCAAAGTTATGCATGTCTGGCTGACTATGTCCTCTTGGGGTTACAATACCAAACGGTACTCTCACTGAGAGTTCACCCCCCTAAGCCACCTTCAACATACTAGAAAATTATCAAAATTAAAATATCTAATACAATTTTCAAGTGCACTGGTAATCAAGTGGTTAATGCGCTAGTCAGATAATCAACCTAGCGTAGGGTTCCGTTCTTTCAATTTTTTCCTCATTATGGTTGTGACCACATAATAATAAAACTCTGAGGGTTAGGTGGTAGAAAATGCTTTGAGCATAACCTTTAACCTTACCTGGTGGTTACCTTCCAGTTAAAAGTGTTATTATTATTTTTATTGGGACACCGGCCATGAGAAAAAACCTTAATGGTGACAAAATGCCAGGTTTTAGCTAGTATAGAAATAAAATAATGATATCCAATTATAAAATATGCTCATAACATGTACATAATCACATACTATGTAAATTAAAATATATTTCTTTTGAGAAACCAAAAATTACAAAGAAATAAACTAATAGCCAGCAGAAAATGAAGATGGGGCATGGAATACACCAGTTTTCATGAAATTGCAAAAGTTAAGCAATGTCTAACGGGGTTGAACATGGATTAGTGAATGTTATTATGTATTTGTAATCCTTCATGACAATTTATATACTGCTGTGGCTAATTAGAATTGCTGGGTTGTTTGCTTTGAGAATTATTACCAAAAAACATTGTTATACATAAATTAAAACAAAATTGACTTGTTAAGACTAGTGAAATTATAAAACACAATGGTGTGGAACACTTTTTTTTAAATAGATATAAAATTAACTCAAAATTTAAGGGCCTTCATAGTAATAAGGTGGTAGAGAGAGCACAATAGTTATTATTGTTATTATGAACAGTGCACAGTAAATTGGCCAATTAATTTTAAATCAAGTAATCAGGAAGCATGTCACAAAGTAAACATCATTTTTTAGTGTGGCAGAACCACCCATCAGTGAAATATTCATTTTATAATAATATGTATTGTACATCTTAATAAAATCCACAGAGTGAAAAATTTCACTATCTAGCACTATGCATTCAGCTGTTTCTTTGCTTGAACCAGAACCTTTTTTTAGCCAACCTATGGTCAAGAGATCTTGAGCATAAAAAATTCTGTTTCCCTTAACACATGAGACTAGCATTCATGGTCCTACTTTGGCTTAGCTAGGCTAGGTGAGATTAATATGGGTAGCTGGTATGATTCCAAGTGAACTGAAGGTGTTAATCCCACTGAAGGTCCAGGAACAGCAGAGTGCAGAAAGTTCATTAGGGTCCAAGTGGATGTCTCTAGAAATGGATGGTTATTGTCAGATGAAAAAGGTGATCCAGTATTAACTGCTTCTTGTCCTCTTTCTTCTGTCACGATTTAGACAAACTAAAGAACTATTTTTTGGAACATCTCGAAAGCAAATTTGGAGTTCAGAAATGACAAAGTAAACACTTTCAGTAGTTATAAAAAAGATGTTCAAAACTAATTAAAATATTATTTGTATTTAAAATATGTTCAAATAAATGAAATACCTATTATTTAAGAGAATTATTAATTATTTAAAACAATTCACAAAAATATCACAATTTCTGAATTTCCTTCAACAAAGGACGAGTTTTATCTAAACACTTCCAGTAGTTATAAAAAAGATCAAAACTAAATCAAATGATATTTGTATTTAAAAATGTTCAAAACTAAATAAAATACCTAATATTTAAAAGAATTATTAATTATTTAAAACAATTTACAATCACCAATATCACAATTTCTGAAATTAAGAAAGATCAAAGATGGCGTCTTCAACAAAGGACGCGTTTTATGTAAACTGGAAAAATATGGAACATTTCCAGCTGACTGGTCAACTGACTAAATTCTACTCATGTCCTAGCTGGACTGAGTCGTTATATTTCCAGCTGACTGCCCAGGTGACTGAGTCTAGATGGATTTTTGTTGGAAATATCCAGGTGGCTGGTCAACTGATTAAATCCATAATGGAAAAATCCAGCTGTCGGGACAGTTGACTTTATACACCTGGATATTTCCACCTTAAATCCAGACTGGAAGTCACCTTCCGTGCTGTCTGGGTCTGAAATAATGAACAAATGATTCGATTGTATACATAAAAAAACTACACAATTTATTATTTTGTTATTACTAGGAGGCTACATAAAATACATATGTACGGGGTGGTCCAAAAGTACCTTTCCTATGTAAATCTTCAATAACTTTAGTACAAAAACCGAAACCAATGAAATATAAATTTTATTGATTTCGGTTTTTCAAGGGTAGTGCGGAAGAGAATGCCGTTGGCATTAGCACCGCCCTTGATCAAGTTTTGTTTTCTAAATCTCATTTTCTATGTATTGTATATGTGTATTCTATGTAAATAAAACTTGATCCAATATGTTTAATAATAAAATAATATAAATATTGCAATAAACAGTCGATCTCATGGAGATTTTTTGGTTTAACGTCAGCCATTACGTACATGAGTTCTGGAGATGGCCATTTACCTCAAAAACTCATGCACACAAGGGCTAATTTTTACAATATTTTGCTTGACTTATTTTACTATCTCTGCTCGAATATTGTTCCTGAGGTCGTCTTAACCCACGAAGGACGAGCGTGACACATATATATCTGTCCCGGTAGCTCAGTGGTAAAGGCAGCACTCTGTGAATACAGAGATTCCAGAGGTCGTGGGTTCGAAACCCAGCCGGGACATGACAAGTTATCCTCCCATTTGGGATTTTTACCACATTATAATACGTCTTGGGCTTACTGCTGGAATAATGGGACTTTAGTAGTCTTAATTGGGCAGGCTTAAAAGTGATGAGCCAACGGATCTGGTGGCCATGGCTGCCACTCATAAACATTTCTTTTTTTTTGATGTGGTTGAAAAATCGATCGGTTGTTTTACAAAAATAATAATTGAACGATTCTCGATAGCTAGGTAATTTGTGTTAGATTCAATTCTCGAATTTCTGAAGCCTATTCCTTAAAAACTGAACGATTATAATACTTTCTAGGTATATCTTATAGGTAAAATGTGAAAATGAAACCAGAAAATTATATTTAAAAAATATTAAGAGATGATTTTGTTCACATAGGAAAAAGGTATTTTTGGACCAGCCTGTATAAGACATTTAATATTGCGGGCGTTACAAAAATGAACGTTTATTATTTTAGCGGACAAACTGTTTTAGGACAGCTAGTTTATTCTAGCTGTAAACGCATAAATAGTTATGCGACAATCACAAAGGCAAGATTTGTAACTTAATACAAAATAATATTGTTTACAAATACTACAGTACTATTAAATACAGCCAAAATTTGTAACTTAATACAAAATGTGTAGCTTAATGCTTAAAATAAAGACTGTAAATGATTGTATAAGTGAAAATAAGGCACATTTTAGAAGACTAATTAATTTTTTTGAACTTTCCAAGAGAAAATTATTTGCAATGGTCAAACCAAAGAGATCACCCTTTACATTAAATTCATAAAACTATATCAATCCATCTTTCATTAAATTCATAAAAATATATCAATCCATCTTTCATTAAATTCATAAAAATATATCAATCCATCTAGCATTAAATTCATAAAACTAAATCAAACGATCTTTCGATTAGAAAATACTTTATTATATAAAATTTATCTTTAAATAAATTAATATTTATTAAAAATAATTTATGTCTCATTCATTATTATAAATTTTAATTATTAATTAATCATTGTATTCATTGAATCTAACAATTAATCGTTACATCATCGATTGATGAATCAGTATAAACAGAAAAGTATATAGTATAGTATAGTAGTGCTTTATTTAGAATGTCGGCTCGAGACAAGAAGTCCCATTACGCTAACAGTTTAATATAGCACCTCTTTATTTATTGTAAATTTTTACTAGTAAATGTATTATATTTACTATTAAATGTATTATATTTACTAGTAAATGTATTATATTTACTTGTATATATTGTATTTACTTGTGAATATTGTATTTACTTGTAAAAATTGTAAATGTAAAACGTATGACTTTTTTTTTTTTTTTTTAAAGATGAGTGTTTCACAACCTTTTTTGTTTCGTAGCCATGAAACAGGAGCTACTGTAGAGGCTTGTGGTCTGTGTTGTAGCCTGCCCATCCCGTAGTATGCCTCCCCTCTGATGGGCGAGAAGTGACACAATACTTCCCATTAAATTTAGGTGCTGGGTCAACACGAGCGCACCGGAAGGTATCCCTTACAAACAACTGTAACCAAATTTTGAATACAAATTTTTGTCGGCGCGGGGGTTCGAACCCGGGACCTTCCGCATGGCAAGCGAGTGCTTAACCACTGAGCTATTCGTGCGCCTTTTTCTTCATTAAAAAGAAACTTCACTTCTTCGTTAGAAAAATTGAATAAATGAATGTTGAAGCAAGCGCCGCGCCGCCTCTTCACAATTTATGTGCGTATCACAGCATGAAGAAGAATCAAAGATTTTGTCGTTGTTGCCTAACGTATCTTAACTTCTACGTCAGCGGTTCCCAACCGGTGGGCCGCGGGCAGCTCGCTACTGGGCCGCGGATGCTGGCCGAAACTCTAGAAATAATATTCAAGTAGTGCTAAATAAGTACGGTATGAATAAATCGGTCGTCGTGATAATATATTAATTAAGGGATTCTCTTTGATTGTGTGAGTTTAATCATTCAATTAACTATATATGTATATATATAAAATCGGGTATATATATAAATATAAACTCTGTCTCAAGCTCACAGTCTAAATAATGCACTACAATCCACACCGAAACATTCTTACGTCGTGATATGACCATGCAGTTGAAAGCGACGTTAAACCCAAATGAAACAGTCTTGAAATGTTTGTCCCAGTAGCTCAGTGATAAAGGCGGCACTCTGTGAAACCAGATGTCGCGGGTTCGAAACCCAGCCGGGACATGATAAGTTATCCTCCCATTTGGGATTTTTACCACATAATAATGCGTCTTGGGCTTACTGCTGGAATAATGAGACTTTATAGTCCAAATCGGGCAGCATAAATAAGGCGATATTATCATTGAATCCTTTAAAAAGAGAATTCTCTAGGTAGAACAAATATACCTATTTTCCCAAACGTACCTCTTTTTCATAGGTAACATTAGTATTGTCGTTTGGATTACTTTATAGTATTAAAGTTCTAAATGATGTTATGTCCTTAAAAAAAAAAAAAAAAAAAAAAAAAAAAAACTGCATAAGTTCGCTTTTCATTGCAGTTACTACCAAGCATTGGTAGTGGATGAGGTTAAGGCGCTATACGTGTAATGTAAACAATCTAACGCATGGATCCGTGATCTGTGGATCGGATCCCACCCAATGCTTGGATGTTTCCTGGTAAATTTAAGTGAGCCAAATACCATAAAGCTTCTAAATGTTCGGTGGTAGAAAATGCTTTGAGCATTAACCTCGACTAGTGGTTACCTTCCATTAAAGAGTATTATTATTCTTATTATTACAATTTTCTAAACTGGGTCTGAGTCAGTCTCCTAGTGGCATCAATGCTCTATTAATACGTCCTGTCGTCATGGAGCACAACATGGAGCCATGGTGAATTTTTCGATCCCTAACCACGGACAATTGGACATACATAGAACCAACGAGTTTCACTGCATAGTTCGATAGCTTCGTTTATTGTATCCTGTGCGATGGAGCTGTGCTGACATTTTCGATCCATTGACAAGGAACCAACGTGTTTTACTGCATAGTTCGATAGCTTCGTTTGTTGTAACCTGTGCGATGGAGCTGCGCTGACATTTTCGATCCATTGACAAGAAACCAACGTGTCTTACTGCATAGTTTGAAAGCTTCGTTTGTTGTAACCTGTGCGATGGAGCTGTGCTGACATTTTCGATCCATTGACAAGGAACCAACGTGTCTTACTGCGTAGTTTTGATTTCCACTGAGTTCGAACCTCCCGGTGACTCACAGTTCCTCGAAGAATGCAACGCGGGCCTTGGTGGATCCACATTTCACCTGAGGGAACCAGAGAGAAAGAAGCTATCAGCAATAGAGTTGGGTGGAAGAGATTGCCATAGGCAATAACCCCGCCCCCTTTAGTTAGGACACATTATTATTATTATTATTAAACATGTTGGATCAAGTTTTATTTACAATAAAGTAGGTACATAGAATATTTACATAGAAATTGAAATCAATAAAACAAAACTTGATCAAGGGCGGTGCTAATGCCAACGGCATTCTCTTCATATGTATATTTTTTTTATATATTTTTATGTATATATTTTGTTTATTTTTTTCCTGTTTATTATTAATATTGTCAATTTTGTATTTTAATTTTTACCATTATTTGTTTGTATATAAGTTTTTCTAATAAAGAGTTTCATAATAATAATAATAATAATACAGGTTTATTACTTCCGATAAATTTCTAATATTAGAAATCGTAAGTATTGTGTTCGTTTTTGTAAAAAAATTAATTTTTTTGCTCCGATTTCAATTTTTTTTCATATTTCTGGACGTTTCATAACCTCCTGAGTAAATTTGGTTTTGTGTCCGTCTGTCGGTCTGTCTGTCTGTCTGTCGGTCTGTTAAAACAATTCCTTGTAACGCGCAAATCTCGGAAACTACTCAACGGATTTTGATGAAATTTTGCATACATTTAGGAGACATTCTGTAGATAGTCCCATTTTAAATTCATCGAATTCATACAAGTGGTTCTGGGTGAAAAAGACCATGCGCCTGACCACTAACTTTTTACTTAAACGCTTATATCTCGTGAACGGTACACCCGATTTCGATGAAATTTTGTAAGAATATGCATATTATTGTTTTACATAGGTTATTTGTATTTATTTTTAAATTAATTATAATTTGACTCTGATATTTAAGAAAATCCGAAATTTTGGACAAAAAAGTAAAAAAATAAGGACCACGAATTGCCGATACAGAATTTTTTGTGGAATTTAGAATGTAGAAAAAACGATATTCTACCATATAAAACAACTTTGAAGAAAATCGGTTGAGCCGTTTTGGAGATACAAGTAATTTTCTATAAAATCTCAAAATTGGCACGTGTTTACAATGTTAAGCAATCACGAGGAAGTATTGTGTCCATAATTGGCAGTGTTTTTTTTTAATATTTCCGAAAAGTGCAATTTCTAATTTATTTTTCAAGTAAAAAAAGTTATCATATTGTATTGATCACTGTCATGATATCACAAATTACTGAAAAACTACGTCTCATAATAGAAGAAGAAGAAAAAAAAATACCGAGGTGGAAAATATTCACCTTTCTCAGAGCGGAACACTTGGTTTCGCCCAGCCTCACTTGCTCCTCATGCAATAGTGACAACCATTACGTCTCATAATAGAAGAAGAAGAAGAGGTTGGGTGGAAGAGATTGCCACAGGCAATGACCCCGCCCTTTAGGTAGGACATTAACTTCATTCTCTTTTTTTTTTTTCATGTATATTTGCTTAATCTTTTTGTTATTCTTTATATTTCATTGTATTGTACTGTATATATTTTTTGTTCAACCTAATAAAGCTTTCTATATTAATAATAATATAAGAAGAAAAAAATTAAAAAATATACTGAGGTGGAAAATATTCACCTTTCTCAGAGTGGAATACTTGGTCTCGCCCAGCCTCACTTGCTCCTCATGCAATAGTGACAACCATTACGTCTCATAATAGAAGAAAAAAATTAAATAAAAATCACCGAGATCATATAACATAGAGGGAACCCGATGTATTAAGATTTGCGTCCAAGAGCTGATTTCAAAATCAGTGCCGGAGTTGTAGTAATTTTTCTCTCGCGAAAGAGTGGGTACCCAAACTACCTAATTCTTCTAAAATAATATTTTTACTTTCTTCATACTTACCTATTAGTTATTTTTGTCTTTCAAACAAATTGAACCAATCATAAGCCGGGATTTGTTGAAAGAGGGACCTTCAGCTGTTCAAAGTTGGACGCATAAATTTGTTCAGCTCGAGATAGGTAAGGTTCCCTCTATGTTATATGATCTCAGTGATAAAAAAATACTGAGGTCGAAAATACTCACCTTTCTCAGAGTGGAATACTTGGTCTCGCCCAGCCTCACTTGCTCCTCATGCAATAGTGACATTACGTCTCATAATAGAAAAAAAAAACACTGCCACTTATGGACACAATATTTCCTCGTGATTGCTTCACATTGTATACACGTGGCAATTTTGAAATTTTATACTCAATCACTTGTATCTCCAAAACCTAATATTAGATTTCTAATATTAGAAATTTCTCGGAAGTAATAAATTTAAAAAAAAAATACTGAGGTCGAAAATGTAATAAAAATTAATATTGATCTTTATTTCTTTTTGTACATACTTTCAAGTTTTTTTTTTAAATTAAATTACCTAAATGTAATAAAAATTAATATTGATCTTTATTTCTTTTTGTACATACTTTTAAGTTTTTTTTTTAAATTTATTGTTATTATTTTTTTTTTTTTTTTGTTAATGATTGTTTTTTGTAATAAAAAATAAAGTGTAAAAAAAAAAAATATTCACCTTTCTCAGCGTGGAATACTTGGTTTCGCCCAGCCTCACTTGCTCCTCGTGCAGAAGGTCCAGCTCGCACTCCTTCTCCCCCACTTTCAGCACCTGGATTTCCGTCCTCAGATCTCGCAGCTGGTCCTGCAGGTGTTTCGACTTCTCCAGATAGTCCACCCTGGGGGGGCGACGAGACAAAAAACAAACTCTAGATAGTCGAATAATAATAATAATAGTTGAATGGGTGAGTAGAAGAACCAGGAATGTCAAAAATCGATTTTTTTTTTTTTTTCGTAGAATAAGAAGGAATGTACTCTTTTCTATCATCCCTGTGAATATGAAGGAGAAAATCCCTTATAAGTATATTTTTTCGATTTTAAAGTGGGGGAAGCATACTCATTAGCATGATAATATTTGTCTTATTTTTGCTTTCGATTTTTGACATTCCTGGTTCTTTCCATTCAGTTATCATATTTGTGTTGATCACTTTCGTGATGTCACAACTTCTCAAACTCGCTTTACCAAATTTACACTGAAACCAAATGAGGAAGGTCCCGCTTTCGAATCCCAGACCCGACAAAAAAAAAAACTGTATTCAAAAATTTGGTTACAGTTGTTTGTAAGGGATACCTTCCGGTGCGCTCGTATAGACCCAGCACCTAAATGGGAAGTATTGTGTCACTTCTGCCGCATCAGATGGGAGGCATACTACGGGATGGACAAGATACAACACAGACCACAAGCGTCTACAGTAGCAGCTGTTTCATGACTACGAAATAAAAAAGCTGTGAAACACTCTTCTTGTTAAACTGAAATATTCTGTTCTTTTCTTTAAAATATATTTTTTTTTGTATCTAGTCTAGACTTCTAGAGCCTTAACCATATCGACTACCAATTCTCGGTAGTATTCTAGACAAAACTACCAATCAAAAATAGAACTGCTCCTGGTTCATCATCATCATAGGGTGGCGTCATCGTGAACGATGGTAGCCAGACAGTGAAGGAATGACTCAGCACTTCTACCACTGTCTATGAAAGGAGGCTAATAATTGACAAGGGCGCCCAGAACCAAGCCAATGCTGGTCTACTCCCTGTTTATAGTCCCCCCGCTAGACATTAGTTAATATTATTGAAAATTGATTTTCTGGTTTAAGTTACAAGGCTTCGGAGATTTTATATGAATCTTACACGATTTCACAGCGATCAAAAATAATTTTGCGAAAACGACTGGTTCAGATCAACAAAAAAAAATTCTCGGTACATCTCACCTTTCCTTCTCAATCTCAAGAGACAAGCGCCGCATATCGGTGGCGCTCTTACCTTTCCTTCTCTATCTCAAGATACAAGCGCCGCATATCGGTGGCGCTCTTACCTTTCCTTCTCTATCTCAAGAGACAAGCGCCGCATATCGGTGGTACATCTTACCTTTCCTTCTCTATCTCAAGAGACAAGCGCCGCATATCGGTGGCGCTCTTACCTTTCCTTCTCAATCTCAAGAGACAAGCGCCGCATATCGGTGGCGCTCTTACCTTTCCTTCTCTATCTCAAGAGACAAGCGCCGCATATCGGTGGCGCTCTTACCTTTCCTTCTCTATCTCAAGAGACAAGCGCCGCATATCGGTGGTACATCTTACCTTTCCTTCTCAATCTCAAGAGACAAGCGCCGCATGTCGGTGGCGCTCTTACCTTTCCCTCTCAATCTCAAGAGACAAGCGCCGCATATCATTGGCGCTCTTACCTTTCCTTCTCTATCTCAAGAGACAAGCGCCGCATATCGGTGGCGCTCTTACCTTTCCTTCTCAATCTCAAGAGACAAGCGCCGCATATCGGTGGCGCTCTTACCTTTCCTTCTCTATCTCAAGAGACAAGCGCCGCATATCGGTGGCGCTCTTACCTTTCCTTCTCTATCTCAAGAGACAAGCGCCGCATATCGGTGGTACATCTTACCTTTCCTTCTCAATCTCAAGAGACAAGCGCCGCATGTCGGTGGCGCTCTTACCTTTCCCTCTCAATCTCAAGAGACAAGCGCCGCATATCATTGGCGCTCTTACCTTTCCTTCTCAATCTCAAGAGACAAGCGCCGCATGTCGGTGGCGCTCTTACCTTTCCTTCTCAATCTCAAGAGACAAGCGCCGCATGTCGGTGGCGCTCTTACCTTTCCTTCTCAATCTCAAGAGACAAGCGCCGCATGTCGGTGGCGCTCTTACCTTTCCTTCTCAATCTCAAGAGACAAGCGCCGCATATCTGTGGCGCTCTGATGGTGCATCTTACCTTTCCTTCTCAATCTCAAGAGACAAGCGCCGCATGTCGGTGGCGCTCTGATGGTGGGTCAGATCGTAGGGGACAAGCAGGTCGGGCGGGGTGTTGAGGGGCGGCTCGAGAGGGGCGCAGGGGGGCGGACTACTGGGCGGGTAGAGGAGAGAGGAGGCGCTGAGGTAGGTGTTGCGAGACAGGAACTCCAGGAGCTTCTCCTTGGCTTGCTTCTCCGCCATGCGGGCCTGAGAAAACAAAACACCATAGTCGTATTTTTCTTTCTAACCAAAAAAAAAATTCCTGGTTAGGTTTCTTCCAAATATTTCCATTTTATTCCAAGGTCATTCGTGAAAGAAAAATGCGTTTGGTTACTTTTAAAGATAAACAATGGACTTAACCTATAAAAGAACTGGAAGCAAGAATTTTCTACTTCCACTTTGGTTAATTTTGGAAGTGGAAATTTTTAATCTTTCAAAAGAAAAATGACTTGCTTCCAGTTTAGTTCATTTTATTCGCGTTTGGTTAACTTTGGTTAGAAACAAAAATAGGGCTCATGATTACGCCAGCCTCCGAGGCGTAACGAAGCCAATGTTTGTTTTATTAACTTCAAACGAATTGAATTTTCATGTCATTATTACCATAAGCAGCTCATCTTTGAGTTTATTGGCTTCCAGAGCTCTCCTTTCACTTTCGTCCACTAGGCGCGCTGTGAGTTGTTCCGCCTCTCTGGTCTTCCTCTCTAGACACACCTGCGGTGGACATAAACAATCGAATGGAATGGTTATAGAATGGATTTTTTTTAAAAATATATATTTTATTGAGCAATAAGGTATAGTAACATAATTAATGTATACCTACATACAAGATAATGTATCAGTTCCAGTCTTACAGTCTAATTGACTTTGACTGACATGATGAGAAAATAAATGAGATCTAGTTTAGGAAAAGAGATCTAAGATGATTAACTTAGGAAAAAATAAAAACCTAGCTTAGTTGAGTTGGAGGCAATTTTATTTATTTTAGAATGGATACAAATCACTGAGATCATATACCATAGAGGGAACTTCATCTGTCTCGAATTGAACATTTTTATGCGTTCAACTTTGAACAGCTGATGGTCCCTTTTTCAACAAATCCCGGCCTCTGATTGGTTCAATTTATTTGAATTTTTTGTTTACCTTATGAAGTGGCGGATATCTAAACATCCTTAATTTTCACGTCAGGTACCAAATCTTATATTACTACATAATAAGTAGAAAGTAATGAAAGTAAAAGAGGAAGCAAAGACAAAAATAACCAATATGTAAGTATGAAAAAAGGAAATATATTATTTTAGAAGAATTAGGTAGTTTAGGTACCCGGTCCCTTCGCGAGAGAAAAATTACTACAACTCCGGCACTGACTTTGAAATCCAAGAGGGACCGCAAATCTTGATACATCGGGTTCCCTCTATGTTATATGATATCTATGAAATATCGAACCTGGGAAAAAAAAATCCAGAAGAAAAATACCCCTAATGTCTCGATCTCTCAATGGCATAGAGGTAAATAAAGAAGAAAGAACCAGAGTCTCCCCAAGTAAAGCATTTTTTTTTTTTTTTTTTTTCTTATAATTATCTTTTTACCTAGGTACTTCAGTATGGTGAAAAACTTTGTTTGGGTGAACACACAGTTCTCAATCATTAGATCGATTGACTTGAGAATTTGAGGATCAAGAAAAAAAAAAATTAAATTCAGGCAATTTTCTGATAAGTTTAAAATAGTAAAAAAGAAGAAGAAAAAAAATTGACTTCACCGAAACATAAAAATGTCCAAAAACGCTTCATACGAGTCTGCAACCATGGACATTTTCATTTTTATAATTTAATATTTCGTTACATAATTTCGTCACATAATTTCGTTACATAATTTCGTCACATAATTTCGTTACAAATTTTGGTATGTCCAGAGCAAAGACATGAAAATGTCAATTAATATTCGTTACATAATTTCGTCACATAATTTCCGTTACATAATTTCGTTACATAATTTTGGTTATGTGCCAGAGCAAGACATGAAATGTCAAAAATAATAAAAAAAAAAACGCCAGCTAATATTCTTTACCACTTATAAATAATAAATTCAGATGTTGGGCTTATAATAATATATAAAAAAAGTCGTAAAAAGGGTTTGTTCTTATTATACCTATATTTCTTCTAATTCTTTGGAATGCAGTGCATGCATTGCTATTGCATTCATGGACGACACGCCCTGCTAACTTCTCTTACAACAACATTACCTTCTCCTCTTCAGTCTTCATGGCCGTCAATCGTATCCTGGTGATCTCGCCCTGCTAACTTCTCTTACAACAACATTACCTTCTCCTCTTCAGTCTTCATGGCCGTCAATCGTATCCTGGTGATTTCGCCCTGCTAACTTCTCTTACAACAACATTACCTTCTCCTCTTCAGTCTTCATGGCCGTCAATCGTATCCTGGTGATTCTCGCCCTGCTAACTTCTCTTACAACAACATTACCTTCTCCTCTTCAGTCTTCATGGCCGTCAATCGTATCCTGGTGATTTCGCCCTGCTAACTTCTCTTACAACAACATTACCTTCTCCTCTTCAGTCTTCATGGCCGTCATCGTATCCTGGTGATTTCGCCCTGCTAACTTCTCTTACAACAACATTACCTTCTCCTCTTCAGTCTTCATGGCCGTCAATCGTATCCTGGTGATTTCGCCCTGCTAACTTCTCTTACAACAACATTACCTTCTCCTCTTCAGTCTTCATGGCCGTCAATCGTATCCTGGTGATTTCGCCCTGCTAACTTCTCTTACAACAACATTACCTTCTCCTCTTCAGTCTTCATGGCCGTCAGTCGTATCCTGGTGATTTCGCCCTGCTAACTTCTCTTACAACAACATTACCTTCTCCTCTTCAGTCTTCATGGCCGTCAGTCGTATCCTGGTGATTTCGCCCTGCTAACTTCTCTTACAACAACATTACCTTCTCCTCTTCAGTCTTCATGGCCGTCAGTCGTATCCTGGTGATTTCGCCCTGCTAACTTCTCTTACAACAACATTACCTTCTCCTCTTCAGTCTTCATGGCTGTCAATCGTATCCTGGTACATTACCTTCTCCTCTTCAGTCTTCATGGCCGTCAATCGTATTCTGGTACATTACCTTCTCCTCTTCAGTCTTCATGGCCGTCAGTCGTATCCTGGTGATTTCGCCCTGCTAACTTCTCTTACAACAACATTACCTTCTCCTCTTCAGTCTTCATGGCTGTCAATCGTATCCTGGTACATTACCTTCTCCTCTTCAGTCTTCATGGCCGTCAATCGTATTCTGGTACATTACCTTCTCCTCTTCAGTCTTCATGGCCGTCAATCGTATCCTGGTGATTTCGTGCTCCGCCTCCGCCGCCTTCTGACTCAACAGCATGGCCTCCTCTTCGGCGACGCGGGACTTTTCCGCCAGGAGATCTGCTGTCTCTTCCGAGCGGCGCTGAGGAAGAGAATAGAATAGAATTGAATTGAATGGAATTGAATGGAAAGGAAAGGAAGGGAATAGAATAGAATAGAATAGAATTGAATTGAATTGAATGGAAAGGAAAGGAAGGGAATAGAATAGAATAGAATAGAATAGAATAGAATAGAATTGAATGGAAAGGAAGGGAATAGAATAGAATAGAATTGAATGGAAAGGAAGGGAATAGAATAGAATAGAATGGAAAGGAAAGGAAGGGAATAGAATAGAATAGAATAGAATAGAATAGAATAGAATAAAATTGTCATCCTAAAGATGATCTTCTTAATAATGTTTTTATATGTTTAATAAAATTCCTTTGTATACATATAAATGTTTCTTCATAAAGAAAATAAATATAATATAATAATAATGCTTCTTCTTTGTGTTATGATGTCACAATTTTAGTGGGTAGCGCAGAATCATAGGACTTTACCACGTTAATTTGCAATATCTTGTACTATTTTTTGCCTATGATTCTGCCACTGGTCGCTGTTTCACATCAAAGCAGCTACTCATTTTTCCTCACGAGGTATGAGTGGACCCCGAACATTCAAGCACAGAGCAGAAAAATTCCTACCCCGCTGGGGATGAAACCCAGGTCACCAAGCGTGCAATGCCTAGCGCGCTAAATCACTCTGCCACAGTGACTACTAGAATAGAATATTATTTACCATCTCCAAAATAAATGGAACAGTCTATTCAAAATAAAATAAGAAGAAGAATAGAATAGAATATTTTTTACCATCTCCAAAATAAATGGAATAGTTTATTATGTTCTGATGTTCATGTACATCTAGGACAACTTCTCACTTTTCTGTTTATACTGATACTGATTAAAAATAAAATAATAAGAAGTATGAAATAGAATATTTTTTTGGCATCTCTAATCTGAATTTTTACATTTTTTACTTTCCTTATCCTATAATTTTACCAGTCCTGGATGACTGACTGCTGTTTAAAAAAATGATTATTTCACAGATTTTTTATATTTCGTTGCCATAAAACAGCAGCTCTATAGACGCTTGTGGTTTATTTATTTACACTTTATTTTTTTATACAAAACAATCAACAATATTAACAGAGAGAAAAAAAAATCAGCAGTAGTATTTACAAAATAAAATATAGAAAAAAAAATATTTAAATTTAAATGTACAATTGCCTTGTAATCCGGGGCGAAGTTAATGCCTCAGGCATTCTCTGCCACTTATTGGTAAAGGTAAAGGTAGGGCTATCGGCTACGAAAGCTCTTTGTCACTGCGACCTTAGATAGATCTTTTGTGACATGTCCATTCTCTGCCACTTAACGTGGTTTATGCTGTAGCTTTCCGGACTCAATTTCAATTTCAATTTTATTGTACTAAAAGATACATAATAGTATGTGTACAAATCTTACAAGCTACAAATTAAATTAAATCTAAGTTAATATAATATTTAAAATAGGTTTACTAGTTTAGAACAAAGAACATTTAAATAATTTGAGGACTAGACAAGTTAAAATAAAAATGTATAAAGACAAATAAAAACGAAAAAACAGAAAAGGAACGAAAAGATTATAGGGGGGAAAACACAAGGATGACTAGAAGGTGTGATCGAAGACTAGCTAGTTACTAAGGCTGCCCTGGAACTCGTCAAAGCTATAAGGAGCTAGATCCAGGAGTTGATCTTTTAGTGTTGCTTTGAACTCATCTCCTCTCAGTTCTTTGGATGTAGGAGGTAATTTGTTGTATATTTTAATGCCCAGGCAAAGGAAAGACCTATCCATCAATTTTGTATTTGAGACGATGATGTTGTCATTGTTTCTGGTGTTATATTGATGGACATTGTTGTGCCTGGGCAGTGAGGGAGATAGTTTGAGGATCAAGACAAGAGCTTCCAGGATAACCTGAGCATAAACAGTAAGAATCTTGTGTTGTCTGAACAGAGGTCTACATGACACCATCCGATCCAGGCCAAACACACTACGGACAGCTCTCTTTTGAAGAAGAAGGATGGGTTTTATATTTGGGGAGAAACCCCAGAATATGATAGCATAGCTCATCACGCTATGGAAATAAGAAAAGTAGGACAATAGTGCAGTATGGGAGTCAACGTTTGTTCGGACTGAGCGGATTGCAAATATGGCGCTAGATAGTTTTGGCTGGAGTTCGTCTACATGTTGCTTCCATTTCAATTTGCAATCCACTACAACTCAATTTTATGTTTCATTCCACTCACCAGAGCTTCGTTGGCGAGCCGCATCTCCTCCTGGTATTGCAAGAGCCGCGTTTCCATGGCGCACTTCTCCCTCTCAGCCGCCTCCCGCAGCTGTTTCTCCCGCGCCAGTTTGTTCCTCTCGATCTGACGGCGGCTCTTCTCCTCCTTCGCCTGGATAGAATATGATTTTTTATTCTTTTTTATTCTCTTAGAAGCTCTTCAAAGCTTAGGAGAAGTACCTTTGTATAAATGTTTCTTTATAAAGAAAATAAATAAATAAACTATTATTATTATTAAAGAAAATAAATAAATAAACTATTATTATTATAAAAAAAATATATATAATTTTGCGTTTTGTATGTACAGATTATTATTATAGTATGCTTTATTAGGTAAGACAAAAAATATACAGTAAAATACAATGAAATTGTAAAAAAAAAAAAAAATAGATTGAACAAAAGAAACAAGAACAAAAAAAAAAAGAATGAAGCTAATGTCCTACCTAAAGGGCGGGGTTATTGCCTGTGGCAATATCTTCCATCTAACCTTTTTGTGTTATGTCACAACTTCAGTGGGCAGCTCAGCATTACGGGATTCGAAATTTCATCCATTTCCAATATTCATATTGATTCTCGTCCTGCTGCCACTGGTCGCTACCCATATAAAGAGCTTTTTATTCTTCACAAGAGGTATGAGTGGACCCTGGACATCGAAGTATAGAGCAGAAAATTTCCTAACCTATGGGATCGAACTCAGATCACCGTGCCTACAAAGACAAGAGTAGAAAATTTTCTAACCTGGGGGATCGAACTGATCAATTTTTGTCTAAATTAAAAAAAAATTACAGAGTCTGTTCTACTATAAAGGTTGGAGACGAATAACACCCAGTTTTGTATACATGCCTATAAACTTAAAAGACTATGCAATGCAATACACTAGCTTTTCTTTCTAGAAAAATAAATAAAACAGTTCCTGGAAAAATTAGGCTCGGAATTTAGATACGATTTTACTATTCATTTTTCACTCAGATTGAGAGGAAGCAGGTACAAAGCAAGGAGCTGTAACATGGAAGATGGAGTTCGAATGCCATAACAATATACGAGGGGCGGGGTTATTGCATATGGCAATCTCTTCCACCCAACCCTTTTTTTATTTTTTTTTATTTACATTTTATTAATAGGACATATTATATACAACACAAATAATTACAAATTAAAATACAATATAATAGAAGAAAAAATAAATAAATATATACATGTCCTAACTAAAGGGCGGGGTTATTGCCTTTGGCAAACTCTTCCGCCCAACCCTTTTCTGTTTCTGTTGAGTTTCTGCTAAGTAGAGCTTACCTGAGACTTCATCTGCTGGATCTCCATGGTGTCAGGTTTGCGTCGCCTCATGAAGAGGTCGTGATTCCCAATACAGAGATCCAGGATCTGAAAAGAGCAGACATAATATGTATGACCCGGCAAATGAGAAAATTATAGATAAATGTATTTTTATATCACAGTTTTAGTGGGTATAGTAAAAATAATATGTATAATAATATGAAGAATACAAAGTTATTCATTTACTTTATACAAGTGAATAAAATCTCTATATATAAATGAGAAATATGGACGGGCTTTGTGGCTTTGTGTCTTTGTGTGCAGCAATTGTTTAGGCGAAACGGTAAGAGATAGCGAAAAATTGATGAGAGATGACCCCAAGTAAAATTGCCGGAAAATACCAGGAAAATTATCAAAAGTCCGAAATTCCAAACCGTCCTTGAGTTATGACCTTCCTCAAGTATTTCCTTGAGGAAGGGTCCGATTTTAAGACAGTCTTTGCCCTGGAACTTGAAATCTATCGCGAGGACCTATATTTTTTATAATTTAATAACACATTAGACAAAATTAGCTTTCATTTAATTCATTATAGGCCACATTCTGACGTACCGTTCTGGAGATATAAGCCAGAATGTTCGAAATTTCGACCTTTTTTTCAGACTTTTCACGTTTTTTAGCAGATTCCAGCGCGGAACTTAAAATTTGTCGCGAGGACCTATATTTTTTATAATTTAACAACACATTAGACAAAATTAGCTTTCATTTAATTCATTATAGGCCACATTCTGACGTACCGTTCTGGAGATATAAGCCAGAATGTTCGAAATTTCGACCTTTTTTTCAGACTTTTCACGTTTTTTAGCAGATTCCAGCGCGGAACTTAAAATTTGTCGCGAGGAGCTATATTTTTTATTATTTAATAACACATTAGACAAAATTAACTTTCATTAAATTCATATTAGGCCACATTCTGACGTACCGTTCTGGAGATATAAGCCAGAATGTTCGAAATTTCGAAAAAATTTTCAGACTTTTCACGTTTTTTTTTACAGATTCCAGCACGGAACTTAAAAGTTATCGCGAGGACCTATATTTTTATTGTAAAAACTGTCTGAGAACATCACATGATTTTATTTGAGCCCTTTGTTGCCATATTCTGACAAACCGTTCTCGAAATATGGGCCAGTTTGCTACATTATCAATATTTGCTATGATAGATTTGGCTCGGGATTTTGAAATTTACAGCGATGATGGTTGCGTGTGTGTGTGTGTGTGTGTGTGTGTGTGTGTGTGTGTGTGTGTGTGTGTGTGTGTGTGTGTGTGTGTGTGTGTGTGTGTGTGTGTGTGTGTGTGTGTGTGTGTGTGTGTGTGTGTGTGTGTGGTGTGTGGTTTGTGTTGTGTGTGTGTGGCTGTGTGGCTGTGTGTGTGTGTGTGTGTGTGTGTGTGGATGGGTGTATGTATGTGTGTGATGTGTGTGGGGTGTGTGTGGATGGTGTGTGTTGTGTGTGATTGTGGGTGGGTGTGTTGTGTGTGGTGTGTGATGTGTGTGGGTGTGTGGGTGGGTGTGTGTGGATGTGGAGTGGTGATGGGTGTGGTAGTTGTGGGTGTGGTGTTGTGATGGCTTGGCGAAGCGGGTGCAGCCCGCTAGTATAAAATAAATTAAGAATTTTAAAAAAA
Organism: Bactericera cockerelli; assembly: GCA_024516035.1. Lineage (NCBI taxonomy): Eukaryota > Metazoa > Arthropoda > Insecta > Hemiptera > Triozidae > Bactericera > Bactericera cockerelli. The sequence continues at coordinate 8,449,986 of CM044962.1, read as the reverse complement.
AAATAGCTCAGTGGTTAAGCACTCGATTGCCATACAGAAAGTCCCGGGTTCGAACCCCCACGCCAACAAAAATTTGTATTCAAAAACTACCAATCAAAAATAGAACTACTCCTGGTTCAGATCAAAAATAGAACAAAAAAAAATAAAAAAATCAAAACAATTACAAATGCATACCAATTTGTTCATTCGGACTTTGAGTGAGAAAAAGACAAAGTTGGGAGCACTCTTATCCACCGGTTTGATAACGAACCGTTTGTCGTCAAAACTGATGTGCCGTATTTCTGACCAGGGAAATGAAGTCTTGGGTGATAGTTTGTTCTCTTTCTCGTAGATGTTGAGGCCTAGCGCCGTGACTCCTAGCCACAGGTCTGTGTCCTTCTTATTCTGGAAATGAATAGAGAAACAAAATTACTAACTGTGAACTGCCCATCAACTGACTTGCCCACATAGACATAGTATAAAAGTAAAACAGTTTCAACATTGAATATATAGTAAAAAAAGACACTAAGTTAAAAATATGTAATATTTGTCTATGGACAATATCCAAGAATTTTTTTTTTTTTTTTTTTTTCAAGTAGGTACTTTATTTATTTTATGATACATATTCACAAAGATTTTTGTTTATAATAAATGTGAAAGTTGATGTGGTCCTTTTGTGCATGAATGCATGTGTCGGACCACATTTTTTTTTATTATTATTTTTTTTTTATTAAGCATTTGTCCTCTTTCAATGTAGGTAGGTATATGAATTTATATTTATCTCTTTTTTTTTTTCTTCTTTTTACATCATAGTATGTTATTTCGAATCATCATTCTATTTTCATCAATAACCAACCATTCTCTTATTCTTTCTTTTAATGCATTTTTGTTTTGAATATTTTTGATATCTTCGGGTATTACGTTGAAAATTTTGCTACCTACATACGAAAAGTGCTTTTTGGTGAGTGATTTATGTCTAAGTGGTTGTATTGTCTGTCCAGTTTGTCGTGTATTGTAAATGTTTGGGTTTAGGGTCCAGGTATGTCTTTTTTTTATACAAAAAAATATTATTTTAAAAATGTATAAGTCGTGTAGGGTGGGAACGTCAAATAGTCTGTATAGTTCTTTAGTATGAAAAAGTCTGTCTTTTTTTAGTATTGTTCGTAAAAGTATATTCTGTGTTCGTTGTAGTTTTGTTATGATGTTCTGGTACGCTCCCCCCCAAGTTGTGTTGCAGTACTGGAGAAGTGATTGTACTAGTGCAAAATATGATTCACGTAATACTGATTTGTCACATACTTGGTTGAGATTGTAAAAGATGTAAGTCAGATGTCGGAGTTTGTTTTTCAAGTTATTTATATGTCCTGTCCATTTTAAATGTTGGTCTAGTATAATTCCAAGGTAACGTATGTCTGTTTGTTTTTGTAGTTGTACAGTATTATTATCAATGTCAGTCAATTGGATTGTTGAAGATGAAGGTTGTCCCCTACAGTCAGTTGAAAAAGTCATGTAATTTGATTTTTTGAGGTTAAGTTCGAGAGACATGTTTCTGTACCAGTTAGTAATGTTAGTCAGGTCTAAAGTTGCAAGTCTATGAGTTTCTTCCCAAGTATCTGACGAGTAACATATTGCCGTGTCATCAGCATAGCAAAATACTTGGCCCTTACTTATACCAGGAAGATCATTGATAAAACAATTAAATAAGCAAGGACCAAGTATTGTACCTTGTGGGATTGAGAAACAAGGACAATATACAGGGTCAGATATCTGGGAATTTAGTTTTAGTTTTTGTGTCCTGTCTGTTAAGTACGAGTCAAACCATTTCAGTACGTTGTCCCTAAGTCCTAGTTTTTCAAGTTGAGTTAGTAGTTTTGAATGTTTGACGGAATCATAAGCTTTAGATATATCGAGAAATACACCTAAAACTTTCTTTCCTTTGTCTAAGTTGTCATGTAAGTAGGTTGTTAAGTCTAGTAGTGTGTCTTCTGTACCTATTCCTTGTCTGAATCCATATTGTTTGTCTGTTAGTAAATTGTTTGTGTTTAAGAAGTAGTCGAGTCGAGTTTTTACACATTTTTCAAGGATCTTGCTAAAGTTGGTAAGTAAAGAAATTGGTCGATAGTTAGTCAAGTCTTTTTTGTCCCCTTTCTTATGGATTGGAATAATAATACTATTTTTAAAAGAAGAGGGGAACTTTCCGTCAGTTAAACTCAAGTTAATAGTATGTTTCAGTGGGTCAGTAATGTATGGTCCTATGTATTTCATTATTTTAGTATTTAAATTGTCTTCACCAGGAGCACATTTATTTTTCAATTCTTTAATGTATTTGTGTATTTCTGTTGATGTTGTTAGAGAAAAACTATTAAATGTGACATGTGTATTGTTTGTTGTGTTATACTGTGTGGTGTTTGTTCTTTGTGATAAGTTTGATGAGTTAAAATGTGGTGTTTGATGTCTTTGTGTTTCTGTGTTGTCTATTCTATCTGAGATGTTTTTCCCTACGTCTTTAAAGTAGTTATTCATAACAGTAGCAGATTCTAACGTGGTATTTAAACAGTCGTATAAAACATTGTCGTGTCTAATTTGTCTTATTATTGTATCTTTTTTGTTTTTGTCAATAATGTCATGTAAAATGGTCCAAAGTTTGTATTTATCTTCCTTGTTTTCGTCAATGGTATGTCTATAGTAATTGTTTCGAGCAGTTCTAAGTGCCGCCGATAAAACATTTCTCACCTTTTTATAATGTTGTAAAAGTCTAATGTTGTCAGGATGTTTTTTTGTTTGTAGTGCAAGTCTGTCTCTGTGTCTGATTGATTTAAGTAGTGCTTGGTTCATCCAAGGTTTCAGTGGTTTATATTTACTGTTGTAAGTTTTAGTTGTTTTACATGAGTCTATGTGATTTTTTACTATTGTAGTCAATGTCAAAGCACAAAAGTCAACGTCATTTGAGTCTGTTATAATTGTCCAGTCTGTTTGTCTAAATTTTTCGTCAAGTAAGTCATAGCTGATGTGATCATATGTTTTTTTAATGTAATTATTGTGTGTTATTGTGTATTCCATGTTTAAATTTGCAACTGTTGAGTAATGGTCAGTTATGTTTGTTTTGATGATAGCTGTTGATAAATCATGGTGGTGGTGATTTTTATAAAAAATGTGGTCAATGCATGATGTTGTGGTGTAAGTTTGGTTGTTATGATGGTGATTGTTAGTCGTGACTCGTGTTGGTTGTTTGATATATGGTATGAAGTTATGTAATTGTAATGTGTCTAAAAAGTCCTGTCCAATGTCTGTAATATTGCTCTCAAAGATGTTAATGTTTAAATCTCCAATTATCATGCATTTTTCATTATTGTTAGTGGATAGGTATTGATCAATTTCCTCAATAAATAAAGAACTTTCAGCATTTGGAGATCTATAGAAAGTTAGTAAGGTAAGTGTTTTTTCTTTTATTTTAATGTCAAGTTTTAAACAGTTTGTCAGTGTGAAGTCAGTGAGTTCTTGTACGTTAAAGTCAATGTCAGTACGTACATAGGTGGCAATACCCGAAGACTTCATTATATTGATGAGATGTAAAATAATTGGAGTATCCTGGAATCGAGAAAGAATAAGGTAATGATTGGTTATAATGTGTCTCTGTTAAAATAATAATGTCGATTCGAGATAAGAATGAAGACAAACAAAGAATTAGTTCATCGAAGTTTTTTCGGATGCTACGAATATTCATATGAAATATTTTTAAACCCTCCTGATTAAACCAAAATTCTTTCGAGTTGTCAAAAAAGTCGAATACTTTGCAATCTCCAACAATTGAATCGGGTATAATATCTGTGATGTTAGCTGTCATTATAGCAGTTTAATAGTGTATAATTATGAATAATATAAAATGTTGTTAAAGGGTTTGTATTCGGCTTTTTGAAGGTTAAATTCGAATTGTATTTTGGAGGAGTCAATAAGTTGATCTGAGATGATTTATTGAGATGATTTAAAATTAATAAGTAATATTTAGAGAAAAGAGGACAAATGCTTTTAAACTTACCAATGAAATTAATGAGAGAATAAAATATTGAAAAATAAATATTTAAAAAAATCTTTTTTGATGTCTTCTGAATAGTTAATTTTGAAAAGATTCATAGGAAGTATTGGTATCGTTCAGTGTTAACGTTTCTTCTTCTTCTTTGTCTTCTTGTTGATTTTCTTTCTTCTTATTATTCTTTTCTTCCAGCACTCGTTCCAAATCCTCTTCATTTCTAATCACATACACTCGTGACGTTTCGTTTTTTCTTATGAAGATCTTACAATCACGTACCCATACAAACTTGTAGTTGTGTTGTTTTTTGAATTGTTTTGTTTTGTAGAGGATGTTTTGGTTTTTTTTAGTCAGATGTTCGTTTACATAAAATTTTTGCTCCCACATCTTGTTGGCTCTGTATGACTTGGTCCAAAGATCTCGGCTTTTAGTGTTTAAGAGTCTCACCACAATCGGTTTTGATTTTTCTTTGTTTGTGGAGTTTACTCTGTGAGCAATTTGGACATGGGAAAGGGGATCTTCTATTTTCAGTTTCAAACCAATCTGCTCCACAATCTTGTATACATCTTCATTTTTCTTCTGAGGCACTCCATTTATGATAATGTTGATTAAACGGGACCGTTGCTGGAGTTCATCGACAAAATCTTGAGTCTGTTGTAATTCTTCTTTCAGTTCATTGTTTTCATTAACAACCATCAGGACTTTTTTCTCAAGAGAATCTATCTTCTTTCGTTGTAACTCTGTTACTTCCAGAAATTTATCAATTTTTTTCTTCTAGAATGGCAAATTTCGACATGAGGTCATCCTCTCCTGTTACAATCCTTTTGGGTCTTACCATTTTAATAAGGAAATCAGGTGAATATGTGAAGAAAACAAGTCAAAAGTCACTTGGGAAATATATTTTATAATTTCAATGTACAATATGTTGAGTATGAGTATTGTATCTCTTTGAAAAAATTATTCTGCAAAGGTCTTGAAGATCTCTCTTCTTTCAAATGAATTTTTTGAAAAGAGTAAAACAAAAAACAAAAAAATGAACAGAAAAGGAGAAGCAGTGCCCCAAACACTAAACCTAAGACCATATACATTCCACTTTGATATTTTGGTACTCATTGTTCAAAAATGAGATGGTTTGAAGGTAAGAGTTTCAAATTTTGATTCCCAGCAAAGTGTGGGATCAAGTGCTATGACTTGTGACTTAGTCAGTACTATTTTCAGGGCATTTGAACTGAAGATACTGGACTTAGGAATTGCTTCTGGAATAAACAAGATAATAGCCAGCGTCGATGGCATGTTGAATACACCGGTTCCCTTCAGAACACCGAAGTTAAGCGACATCCAGCGAGGTTAAGACTTGGATGGGTGACCATTCTAATTCTAATTCTCGTGACGCTGGCTTTTCCCGGCCCAACTCAGGCTGGGTGAGGTCAATGTGAGTAGCAGGTTTGTGAGTTTCCTGCGATTGGAGGGTAAAACCCCCGTCGTGATATGACCATGGCAGTTGAAAGCGAAGTTAAACCCCACTTAAAAAAAAAAAAAACAAGATAATGCAACAAGATCATGATGAATATGTAATTATCTAGAAATGTTTTTTTTTTTTTTATCAAAAATAAATAGAAAAATTGGCCACCATTGAAGATTGAAGAATTTAAACATACTCACACTAATAGGAAAGTAGTTGACTCCATACATGTCCAGATCTTGTGCTATCTTTAAGTATTCCATCTCCGCCTCGTCCCTGCTCATTCCCCTGTGGTCTGCATACCAGATTTTGATACGGTCCTCCCACATTTCTGGTGTCATCTGGTATTGGTCGATAACCCTCTGAGGCAGCAGATCTTCACTAGCTAGCATACCAGGCTTGTAGGTGCTTTCGTCATAGTCACCATACTGGGGAAAAGTAAAATTTCATTGGGATAAAATGTATGTATGTGGTATTAATTGCGTGTCCATGAGATAGGGACAGATGCCTAAATCACGGTGGTGAGAGGATTATATGGATGTCCAGATCCAATGTCTAGGCTCCTTTCATGTCCATTGATTCTATTTGGTTTTAAGGTCCTGACTTTCGATAGTCAGGATGGGGGTATGTATGTGGTATCTTTGTATTACTGTATCATAACTTTATAATAATACTCTTGAGTGGAAGGTAACTACTATGTAAGGTTAATGCTTGAAGCATTTTCTAACACCTAACCTTCTGAGTCTTATTATAATGTCATGTACTTAAATTAATCAGGAAAAATCCAAACATTTTGTGGGATTCAATTCAAGGGTCCATTTTTTTATTATTATAAATAAACAATTTGATTAAGCTATATTTACAAAATTCATATACAAGGAGCATAATAAATACAAAATGAATATAAACAAAGCCTGAGTAAGGGTGGTGATGATGCCTTCAGCATTCTCTTCCACACCACCTTTGATTACAGGAAGTAATTTTTTTTGGTAAAAATACAAAAGAAAATATTTACAATTAAAAGTATATAAACAAATTTGGGAGAAGAAGGGGGGGGGGGGGGGGGGAATTAGCAACTTATATTATTTATATAATTATATAAAAAATGATCCAATCCAAACATATATTTTTTTAGTTTCTTCTTAAACCTCATACATATGTGTTAGGAATAGCTTCATGTGTTAGATTGTTTACAATACAAGTGTAGCACCTTAACTAATGTTGAATATAATACTGTCAGGCTGAGGATTGTTGGTTTATTACTTGATCTAAAATGGTTAGTATAGAGTTCTCTTAAGCAATTTTTTTTTTTTTTTTGGAAATACAAATAACTTTATTTAAAAACGTTCAGTTGAAATATTTTCTTCACTGTCACTACTCTCTTTTCCAATTCCGACAGGATCATTGACCCCTTTGATGCCCAAACCAACCCAGGTTATGTGAGGTTAATGTGGGACGCTAGTTTGTAAATTCCAGCAGATGGAGTGTAAAACACCATCTTATTTAACCTATATTAACATATAGAGATGGTAAGCAAAACAAAAAAAAAAGAGAGTGAAATAGAAAGTAACAATATTTTACCTTCGCCTGCACGGCATAAGATGCAAGTAGTACAGAAGCCTCCGGTGGACAGTAAATGTCCATGGAGAGAATTGCTTGCTTCACTTGCAGAAAGAACAAGTGCTGCGTTACCTCTTGAACTAACTCTTCTGCCACATCTTCAGCGTAGAATTTAGCAAGGAACATGAATGGTGTGGTGGATTGACTGGAGATTCCTTGATCTTGAACTGAAAGATAACAAGAATAAAATAAATATTACATTGTACACATGTACATACCTATAAAAAAATAATAGAGGTATTAAAAAATATTTATTGACTTCCAAAAGTCAATAACAACAAAAAAATTCCTGATGTATGCAACCATCTACAAGGTACATATTTTTACTAAGGTAATTCAGTTTTAGAATTGTGTGCATCTGACACCACACATGCTAAGACTGTTCTTCTACTCTCTCACACCTCTCTCCCCCTACTTTGACCACCAAGCTCACCTGCCCATTTCTTACAGCTTTTTTCTTTAACTCTCTTTTAAAACACTTATTGCCCACTTATAGACTTGATGCTCTGTGTTTAACCTTTACACAAGCTGATTCTCTTGATTTTCAGTCCTAAATAATTATTTAATAACTGGTTCACTATTTGTTCCTTGGTTTATGAGTGATTTCTTTTATAAACTTGTGCACCAAGTCTAAGTATAATACCTTTCAAGTTCATAATGAAAATGGAAAAAAATTAAACAGGTACCTACCTTTTTTGTCCAATTTGAGCCATGCAATGAATCCTTTGTTGTCTTCATATTGTAGTCCAAAATACCAAGTCTCTCGCAAACCAACTGTTCGGCATACAAGATCAAACAAATCTCGACCTGTTGCCCGCCACTGGAAAATAAGAGAAATTTTTGGGTACCATAACTACCTATGTGAATGAAATCTGAAAGGTCTGGTAATTCCAGAAAACACAGGGATCTGTACAGCAGCGCAGGGTGAGGTCCAAACTCAACTAGATGAGGATAAATTCATGCATTGAGATGGTATGAATTTATTATCCTTATACTATATGCTTGTTGGTTTGATCTTAACAAATGCATGAATTTGACCACATAAGAATCACACCACAAAAATTTCTGGAACAAGGAAACTCTTTAGTCCTCATCTGACTGTATAAATATGTGTCTATTCATATTTTATTTTTATTTTATCAATCAAACAATGTAAAACGAAGAAAAGTATTTCATCACAAACAATGTATTTTACTTAAGTTGGTATGTTTTCTTTCTTTCAAAATCAGTGAAGGGTGCAAATCAAAAAATGTTTCTGATGTATCTCAGAATGATTATGACAAAAATAACTTTCTTACCTCTAGATTAAATTCTAGTTCAGCATCCAAAGTGCAAACTTTAACTGGAAAGGATTTTCCACTCTTCTTCGTTCGAAAAGGTGCCATATTATATTTCATCTCAAGGAGACATGTTAGAGACAGAACAACTTGAGAAAACAGCTAGTCAGTTTCTTTAGAAGAAACAAATCAAACTGAACTTGAACAATCAACCGTCATTGATGAAATAGAGACGTTTTCCAGTGATAAAAATGATAAGGGACTTCTTTCCAGCCTTTCAGCTATCAGGAAAAAAAAACTTTTAAAACATCAAGTGCAAAAAATAAACAAAAACATTCCGATTAGGAAAAGGCGCGTTTACACTTTCTTAGTTTGCAAAAAAGAAAGAAAAGTAAAACTATAGGCTGTTGCTCATAATATAGGCTGTTGTATTTGAGTGAATGGTCGCGGTCGATTCCAGACTGGGGCATAGATATTTGTTTAGGTATATTAGGTATATATTTTACCTATGCCCCAGACTTGTTCATTGAGGGAAATAATATAATACCTAATTATTTATTCCTTGTTAATGAGATACCTATCTGACCATCTTACGGTGGGTGGTGGAACTTTTTTTATTGACACACAGAACCAATATTGGTGGGGATAAATCTAGGATCCTGCCAGTGCCATGTCGAATTATTCTAATTTTAGTTTTAACGACCAGGCTGAAAGTTATTCAGTACGAAAAATTTACCGTCCTATCACTTGAAATTGTACCAGCTACCAAAATTAAACTCAACCAGCCTGAGTTGGGCCGAACTGACAACCTCATGTGTCAATCTATCTTCACTTGATTGAGAACAAAGAGTTGGCTGGGTTGGGCCGAAATGACAACTTCACGTGTCCCTCTTCACTTGATAAGTAGCAGAACAAAGAGTGTTCTGAGCAATTTATTACGTCTTACTTTTATAGTCAAATGAAATAGGCACTAGGAAAGCCCAGTTATTAAACACCACGGCTGAGGTGTGAAGAACGCCCCATACAAAGATATAACGCGGCAGAGTGTAAGGTAACGGAAAACATAGTTCCCATACATCTCGTGTATTTTCAGCTAGCGAAAAGTTCAACATGAATTTCAACAAGTAGGTACAATGAATTTTTTATTGCAGAAATGAACTCTACGTCTGATTTGACCTTTTGTTTTGACTTCTTAGGCCAACGGGAACCATATTCCTTCCACTTGGAACTATTCATTTCTACATGGAACTACTCATTTTTCCTCACGAGGTATGAGTAACATTCCAAGTACGGAGATAAAAACTTGACTCTACCAGGATTCGAACCCGGATCATCTGCGTGCAAGCTGAGACGGGGTGACATCTCGTTATCAGGATATTAGGTGACTAATGTACTATCTATTTATTTTTATTTATTCATTAATGTTTTTCTTGTACAAATGTACATACATATGTGGTACAAAGGTGACTATCTACAGTATCTACACGGACAAGATGACTTCATAATTGTTATCAAACGACCATCAAAGACAGAGAGCTCCCTCCAAAAAGCACGCTCCACTCTCAGAATCTCCTAACCTCTCTTTCAACTGCATTCTGATTGGTTAATTTGGGTAAACAAAACACTATGATTTGGGTGGAAGAGATTGCCACAGGCAATAACCCCGCCCTTTAGATAGAACATTAACTTCATTCTCTTTTTTGTTCTTGTATCTTTGCTCAATCTTTTTGTTTTTTTGTTTATAATTTCATTGTATTTTACTGTATATATTTTTGTTTTACCGAATAAAGTTTACTATAATAATAATAATATTATTATTGGGTTATTTGAATGGAATTTGACGGTTGAAACGGAGATCTGGAGATTTTTGAGAGTGAGAGTGCTCTCTGTAGTGAGGCCCAGGTGACAGCATAATTGTAATCAGGAGACTATCAAAGACAAGGTGACTACCTACTTGTTAGGAAAAACAGTTCAAATAAAAAATATTCAACAAATTAATCACATAACTGTCATGTCTGCTCTCGGGTTTATTTTGAGAAGGAATGGTAGGAGAAACAATATTTTACTTACAAACTAATAATAAATGTACAGATTTCATGAAAATACATACACCATTAAATGATACACCAAAAAAGAGCAAGGATTTTTTTGTTTTCTTTCTCTCTTTTAAAAAAAACTTCATAAACATTTAATAATGTCAATTAATTTGTTTTATTTTTCATATTTATTTTTTTGTTTACAGAGGACCGACCCGTCCTAAGCCATTTTTATTTGGCTTCTATGATAATGGTGTTTATATACTAGCCGCGTTTCAGCCAGGTTTGCGGCGCGTAAAATAATCCATCCATGCTATTGAATGTAAGCGGCCACAACGGAGTCCCGAAGATTGTCTATAGCAAGCTGTAGGTACCAGGGTCTGGGGTCGAGGGTGAAGGGCAGCGGTTCCCAACCTTTTTAGCTTGGGGGCCCAATAAAATTTCAAAACAATTTTGAGGCCCAACCTCACTTATTTTGCACTATTTTAATATTATTTCTTGAGTTTCGGCCCAGTAGCGAGCTGGCCCACAAAGTGGGCCGCGGCCCACCGGTTGGGAACCACTGATGTAGGGTATACAGGGTCCTCGATGTGGCCGCCTACTTCGGTATACTGCACGATTTGGCTCTCGTTTGTCTGTCTGTTCCACGACAAACGGCCCCAAAATTGAAACTCATCAACAGGGGTATAAAATGAAAGGTCTTGTTGTCCTCTGATGCTAATATGAAATTTTAGTTCAATGTGAGGTCTACAGTTCACGGAACTACTTGTTAATCTAGTTATATTATTTGTGTTAATCACAAGAGTGATCACAATCACTCAAACTCGCCTAACTGAAAATTGCCGTACTTGGGACTCAAACTACCGACCTTCAGGTTACGAGTCCACCGCCTTATTGATCAAGCTACTGAGGTCGGTCCTTTTGTGAATAATTTCTGAAGTTCTATGGACGTTAAATATATCTCACAATATTACTGCAGGAACATTTTGTGCTCACATATTTTTACTGTACGTTTGGCTATGAATTTTTTCTTCTTAAATTTTAAAAGCTACCTAATTTCCATAGAATAATAGTATCGTAATAGTTAAGTAGAGAGATTTATATTTACAAAGAAACATATACTAACGTTTGGATTCGTATACAAGAGCCAGGGAGAGTGATTTTGTTCGAGACATTTTTTAAAAGAAAAATGTACCACAAAAAATGGTACTAAATTTATTCAATAACACTATACAAAGGTACCTATATGATTGGGATTGAATCTTAGTTACTGTAATTTACACAATATATGTATGAGTACATAGATACCAATGGGATGTCTACTATCAACATGTTATAAAACCTTCAATGGTATCGATAGACATTATCTGCAAGGTTAAAGGGACTCCTAGGAGTTATTCATACGTATATGTATAAGGTTTATAATAATTATTATCTTTTTAATCATTGGTGGTCACTGGACACCCCATTATAATTTTTAAAAAAAATCATTGTTTTTCTTTTAGAATCGTCAATCCTAACTTCATTCAACATTCGTATGCAAAGCACACAGAACATTCGTCTTTCTTCAATTAAAATCGCCCATTCTCGTTCTAACTTGGTTCAACATCGTTATTAATCCTCGATTTTACTTTATTCAACATAGATTACAAGTATTTCCTTCGTTTCTCGTATGGAATGGACGATCATTATTAGTTTTCCTTCCGAAAAAACCGTCACTTTTCGTTCAAGTATCATCAATCCTCGTTAGAAATCGTCAGATTCCGTCCGTCAATTTTGGAACATTTTTCGGTCTTCCTTTAAATTCGTCTCCTCTCGTTTTTACTTCGTTTGAAATCGTTAAATTTCATCTCTCATTGTAAAATCGATTTTTTTTTTAATTATAGGAATGCGCAATTTTAGTTTTCTGTGAGAAATCTAAAATTTCTCTTATTTTTCTTTCAATAATTTATTTAGGGCCAAATCATGAAACAGTATTAAATTTAAGATAAGCGCAACTGTCCTTAAAGGGTTGGGTGGAAGAGAATGCAATAGGCAATAATTCCCTTTAGTTAGGACATATGTTTCTATATATTTTTCTATTCTTTTTCATTTTTATTGTATATATTGTTTCCATTTTTTTCATTGTTAAAATAATTATTTGCATTGTACATATGCCCATTTATATCTAATAAAGTGTTGAATAATAATAAACTCGGGCTATGGTGCGCTGTGATTGGTTGAAACTTGAAGGCGTGTCTGGCTTATCTTGACTTTGATCCTGTTCCATAATTTGGTCCCAAATGTTTTTATTTTTAGATTTTCTAAAGTTTCTTACAGAATTGTTGTTTTAAACTTTCTTTAACAATTAATAAGTTCAGTCTTCTTTCTCGTCTTCCTTGTCGTCATACAGCTGGGTCTGATCGGGAATGCAGGGGAGTTGAATGTGCTTGAGAATGTCGGCCGGGATCTTCTTCTTGATCCAGTTGACCAGGGCATGGAAGGACAGGATGACGGGGATCAGCACGGGTAGGAAGAGAGGAATGTACACTGCGTACCTGTGGGGGGACAGAGAAGTGCGTTAGACCAAGCATTGGTAGTTGCTATGGTTACGGCTCGGAATGTACACTGCGTACCTGTGGGGGAGAACAGAGAAGTGCGTTAGACCAAGCATTGGTAGTTGCTATGGTTACGGCTTGTAATTCTTCGCGTGCCTCCTGAAGGCAGAGAATGCCTAAGGCATTAACTTCGCCCCGAATTACAAAACAATTGTAATTAAAAATTAATATTGATCTTTATTTTTTTTTGTACATACTTCTAAGTTTTTTTTTTTAAATTATTGTTATTAATTCTTTGTTGATGATTGTTAGGAAAAATAAATAAAGTGTAAAAAAATAAAATAAAAATAAATAAATAAATAAAGCACTCACTTCTGGTCGTCGGGGAAGTACAGCAACGCCAGCAGGGAGGGGTGCGTGAACGCGAACTCGGAGCTGTTGAAAGCCTGCCGGCTGAACGCGAGGGCCTCGGCCAGGTGACTCGTGGCGAGCGAGGCCAGCGTCTGTTCGGCCGCGTCGACAGCCAGCGCCACCGCGTCTCCCACCTGGGACGTGATGACGATGTTGGAGATCTGGTCGAGGAGCTGGATGAGAGACTGGGGAAGAGAAAAGAATATTGTATATTAGAAAAAATGGGAATAGAAAAAGGGTTGGGTGGAAGAGATAATAATAATAATAATAATGACAGCCAGCGCCACCGCGTCTCCCACCTGGGACGTGATGACGATGTTGGAGATCTGGTCGAGGAGCTGGATGAGGGACTGGGGAACAGAAAATAGACAGCCCATATCTAGTATCTACAATTAACATAAAAGTACCCATCCCAGGACTGCGTCCCAATTCATCCACTTTCTTTGCTCTGCCAAACTCTTGAAACAATCATTATCTGAAATCACCCATTTATGCAGCAATGAATCACTTTAATAATTTAGATACAAAACCTGATATCTTTTAAATATCTTTTAAACATTTCAGTTATTGCTATATTATAATTAATTAGAATTATAAATATAGTGTTGAAATTATGTTTAAAAAAAAAATAAAAAAAAATATTGTAATTGTCATGGTGCTCAGAGGCACTTATATTTACGGAAAGAGTCCAGATAATAATATTTCAATTCAATTCAATTTATTTATTGTGAAAAAATTTCAATACAAAAAGAATGTGTTTCACATTAAAGAGATTATAGAAATATAGCATTTATATAATCTAGAAAGAATTATTAAAGGAAAACAATATTTAACTTAAAACAAAATAGTTTAAGCTTAAATAAAATAGCACAAGATAGCTCTATTTTGTTTCCCGTAAACCGAGAGAGAGAGAGGAAGAAACAGAAGGGGATAGAGGAGGAAGGACAGAAAACAATGTCCGTCATAGTTGGTCGAGAATATCTTGAAAAGAATAAGGAACTATATCAAGAAGATGGCTTTTTACCGCCTCCTTGAACCCAGATCTAGGTAGGGACTTGTACTCTTCTGATAGCTTGTCGTAGAAGATAATAAAAGAATAATATAATAATAATATCGCCTTATTTATACTGCCCGATTAGGACTATTAAGTCCCGTTATTCCAGCTGTAAGCCCAAGACGTATTATTATGTGGTAAAATTCCCAAATGGGAGGAAAACTTGACATGTCCCGGCTGGGTTTCGAACCCGCGACCTCTGGATCCACAGAGTGCCGCCTTTACCTCTGAGCTACCGGGACATGAGTCCTGGTAGCTCAGTGGTATTGCATAGAAAAATGTAACATAATAAAAATTGCATACAAATATAAATGGAATATCGTAGAATCAAACGGAACAGAATATACTAATGGGGAATGTCCTAGGCATTAACACCAACCAGCCTTTTTCAAAATGTATAAAAAAAATCTTATACCTACCTTTATATTTTATCTAATATTGTATTTAACTAATTATTGTAAATAAAGTTTGATTGAAATAGTTTTAGTAACAGCTATGGTTCTTTCTTATTACTCTATAAGATGTCCCATTATTCCAGCAGTAAGCTTGAGATGTATTATCATGTGATAAAAATCGCAAAATGGAAGTATAACTCGCTGGGTTTTGAACCCACAACCTCTGGATTATCAGACCGACGCGACGACGCGATGCCTTGACCATGGAGTCATGGAGCTACCGGGATAGCTTAGTGTATGGTATAGACCAGGGGTGCCCAACCTTTACAGAAGAAGATCTACTATAAAGTCTCAGATAATCAAAGCGATCGACACATATTCAATGTTCATTCTGGGCTTCAATGTGTTAATGAAGAATTCAACCAAATTTTCAAGTTTCAAGAAGTTACGAAACCTCTTTAAATCTCATGAGTTAAGGAAGGAGATCTCAGATTTTCACTTGTGTGAGATGCCAGAAAACCTCGTTCACAATCATTTTGTACTTTAGAGATCTAGACTTTTAGAACGTCATCTCACCTATCTGGACGTGATCGACCCAAAATCACTCCGCGATCGACCGGTCGATCGACTGGTTGGGCAGCCCTGGTATAGAGAGTTTAGGACGGACTTATATTAACTCACACTCAAAGTCAGCTTGGCAGAGGTGATCTGTTCCACAGTTCGGATGCGGTACAGAGCGTCCTTCTCCCAATCCGTGAGTAGTGCCGCGTTGTACTCGACCACATCGATGTCTCTCATCTGAAAATAAAGTTCAGTGAAGGTTGCATTTATAAATTCAATTTTAAAAAGCCAATAAATGTAAAAGAAATGGAATAAGTCCTTCAGTATGGTCAAAAACTTCGTATGGGTGAACAACCAGTTATCATTAGATCTATCATTAGATCCATAGACTTGAGAATTAGAGGGTCAAAAAAAATAAGACAATTTTTTCTGAATATGTTTAATCCCCCCAAAAACACCACTTCGTGGTTAAAAAAAGAAGAACGCCTCACTCAAAAGAATGATTATAATTAGCTAAAAATAAATGATATCAAATTGAGAACACCTTGCCACCTCTCTTTCTGTATCTCTGTACTCCTCTCTGAATTTATTCCTCTTATGTTTATCTTCTTTATCCTTTCTAGGGGTCATCCCAAACTTGATTTCTCTTTAAATTTACTTGTTGCACCGCAATAAAATAAATGGCGGTCGGCGTATGATTTTTCTGAACTTATTTGATTTGAATCGAGAAAATTACACCGCGACCGCCATTTTTATTGCCCCCTGAGTCCCCAAATTGAGTAAATAATATATAAATTTGCAATGCAAGACCTTTTGATTCTATACTCAACATGATTAGGTTTATCTTTCAATGCTAAATAGACCTCGGAGCCTCCTATGAGGGACACTAAAACACCTGGATTTACAAATGCCAAAGAAATTAATTTGTAATCACCTTATCAAGGTGAGGTAATGAGTTCTCTCCCGTTGACCTTTTCTTACCCGAATTCTCTCCGGCTTGTTGCAGGGGTCACCACGAGTATCTCTCCCGGAAATAAGACCATGCTTTTTTACATAAGGCATTTAAGAAAATGAAAACTATAAAATTATCATTTTTATACAGGGTGTCCCGTATACAGATGCAAATATTTTGAGGGTAGGTTCAGCCCACCGTGGACTATCATATGAGCGAAACTTGCAGTGGGGCATTTTGCTTCGTTAAAGAGTTATGGCCAAATCCCTATTTTTCCCACAGGTCTAGAGGTCACTTAGATCGATGCACGTTTTTAAAGAAATGATAGCCAGTAAGTAATTTTTGACTTCATGTATGGATAGTCATGCATATTTCCCTTCGAATGCAGTTGGTTGCATAAAAAATATTGAAAGACCAGAGAGATATTTAATCATAAGTTCAATACTTTTCTAAAATTTGATTTTTCCCCTTTTTCCCTTTTGTGAATTTAGAGTACTTCTACAATTGCAATTCTGCGTATCACTAGGTAAAAAAATATCCATTGATATTTTGTTTCAATAAATACAAAGTTCTTTCAGACGCATGAAGGAACGAATGAGATACGCCTTATTAAACGGCACCAGAAGGAGAGAAACACATCTATGAAATTTTGAATCTGGGCGCTATTGCATTTTGATACACACTCGATGCCTGAAGCGGTCTGTGTGACCATTTTTGTGCCAACTGCAAGTTATAAATGAAAATTTTCTGAGTACAATTAGTTCTATTAACCAACTATATCAATCAAATCTAATAGTTAAAATAACAAGGCGATCAATTTGGTCGGTGGAAGAGAAAGCCACAAGCTTTGACCTCGCCCTTGGTTCGCTACATATGCTTTTGGGTTCTTTTCATTTCATGTCCTGTGTTGCAGAATGTATCATGTTTGTAGTTTATCAATAAAGTATTAATATTAATAGTAACCTTAAGGTTGGATGTTCGAGTTTTACCCAAGGTTAATTTTCGGCACTATTTGTTATGTTTTTGCATCATGATTGTGATAAACACAAAAATGATATTTTTAATTTTACTTGTAAAAATAAAATGCAATTTTTGTTGTTAGTGCAGAGTCTTTCTCCACGTGTATTCTTTGTCCATAATTACACCACTGGTTGCTGCTTTCGTTGCAGCCTCTCTCATTTTTCCTCATGATACCTAACCCTGTGACCCCGTAACCCCATTCACATAAAAGTTCACACCGACCGACCACTGTGAATGATCAATTTCCCTCTGTTAAACATCCCAGAGCAGTGTATTTATACCTCAAATTACGCGCCAATTCTGTTAAAATTCAGCCAACTTTGAATTTTCCATCATGATTCAGAAGTGTTTTTTGAGCTTTGTGTGTACTGCGTTCCATGATCTTTAAAGTAATATAAATGAGCTTTCTTTTTTCTAAAATTAAACATAATAGGGTATTTTTTTACCTAGTGATCCGCAGAATTGCAATTGTAGAAGTACTCTAAATTCACAAAAGGGAAAAAAAGGGGAAAAATCAAATTTTAGAAAAGTATTGAACTTTTGATTAAATATCTCTCTGGTCTTTCAATATTTTTTTATGCAACCAACTGCATTCGAAGGGAAATATGCATGACTATCCATACATGAAGTCAAAAATTACTTACTGGCTACCATTTCTTTAAAAACGTGCATCGATTCAAGTGACCTCTAGACCTGTGGGAAAAATAGGGATTTGGCCATAACTCTTTAACGAAGCAAAATGCCCCATTGCAAGTTTCGCTCATATGATAGTCCACGGTGGGCTGAACCTACCCTCAAAATATTTGTATCTGTATACGGGACACCCTGTATAAGAATCGGCCTTTTATAAGGAAATCTTTTAAATCTCTAACTAATGAAAGGCAATGCCTTCAGTGTATAGTAGGTAAAATACATAGAAGGCCATGCCTCAGGAATATAGTAGGGTTAGGGATAATATATAGAAGGCAATGCCTCGGGTTTATAGTAGGGTTAGGTAAATATATAGGCCATGCCTTGGGTTTATCATAGGGTTAGGAAAAATACATAGAAGGCCATGCCTCAGGTCTATATCAATGATTCCTAGGTGTTTCGATTATAATTTTTATGCTAGGTCTAAACTATGTAGGTATAAAATCAGGTAAAAATCCAAGCGACGCGACGGGAGACAATTTGGTGTTGATAAAATCATGAGCGGGAGAGAACTCGGTGGTGACGTCCCTTATCAATACCTCACGAGGTATGAGTGTACCACGGACATAATGGACAGAGAAAAAAAACTTCCCTGAAGGGGATCGAACCCAAGTCATTATGCGTGCAAGCCTAGTATGCTACCCACTTGGCCAAAGTCACTACTTTGTCACAATTATTAGTGAGTAGCATCGATATTATGAAAGCTAATTCATCATATTTTATATCCATCCAACCATGATTGTCCAAAATCAATCTCGTAATGCCGCCACAGGTCATTGCCCAATTCTTAAAATAGGGTAACTCTTGATTCTGGTCAAACAATCAAGCGACATATCAATCAGCTCCATTCTACATTAGTTGAAAATAAATCAGTGTCATTTGGACCATCACAAAGTTTCGAGATTCCAAGATGGAATAAAACTGATCATGCTATTCTTTCAAACCCTCAACCTAGTTGCTCATCACATGAAAGTCAACCCTCTTCAACAGCACCAGCATTGCCACCTGTTCATGTTCATCCTCCTCAAGAAGTCAGGAGATCTCAGAGGGATAGACGTCCTCCAGTCCGTTATGGTGACTATGTGGTGACCTATCACTAGTGGGGGAGACTGTTGTATATTTTATGTCCATGTATTTATGTTGCTATAGCAACCTCAGTTGTTTATCTAGATTTCTGCCTGTTTTCCCAGTCTTCATTTTCTTGTTCATAATAAAGTACTTGCAATTATATTTCCTTCTCTAATATATCATTCCTTTATTTTCCTGCATACATAATAGTAATAATGCGTGCTACATAATAAAGTTCACAATAATTCTGCAACTACTAAAATTTTCCTCGCGAGGGTAATGGGGTCGTCATGAAGATCAAACATAAAGATCGGATAAACAAAACAACGTTAAGCCCAAATTGAAAATATATGTAGAGCTAAAAAATTTCGTCCCCGCCAGGATTCGAACCCATGCTGACTGGGTGGCAGGTCGAGCATGCTACCAATGGACAAAGTTTTCTTCTAAAGAAACGGACGGAAAATGAACTAAATTAATACTTGGAAACTTAAACATTAAAATTTTGCAGTGAGAGAGCGAGGTCATCTCAAAAAATACATACTGGCCAAGATCTGACCACTAAGCTAAGGATTCGAAGGTACCTACCCGCCAAAGAAAATGAAAAGGCCATCAGGTGCCACCCAGTGGACTAAAATTTGGTATCTGCTCATCAAGATCTTTCATTTGATACCACTTAAGATTAGTATTATCCTTCAATTCCCGATTTGGGCTCCCAAAACCCGAGGCCGCCCAAATGGGCCGCCCGCTAATAATTTAGAATTTTTTTTTGGTCCGGGCTCATCTCCATTATATCTTGATCACTTTAGACACCTCACTTAATCTTCAGTGCCAAGTTAAAGACGAAGCCGGGTCTCAAAGGATCCGTATGAAAAAAAAAACAGAAAAAAAAAAAAAAAAAAAAAAAAAATATGAATCTTTTCATGTCTTTCACGATTGTTGGGGGGTCTCGAAAATAGGGTTCCCGGTGGCCTAGGAAGTCAAACAAAGAGTCAAATCAACTCTTTTTTCAACGTAGAGCCCATTTATGCAATAAAAATCGCGATTTTTGAAATTCATGTTGCACTTTTCGCTGGCTGAAAGTACATGAAATGCATGGGAACTATGTTTTCCGTAACCTTACACTCTGCCGGGCTGTCTCTTTCTTTGTATAGGCGTTCTTCACACCTCGGCCGAGGTGTTTGATATATGTAAAAAGAGAAGAAGAAAAATCAATCAAAAAAAAAGAAAGAAAAAAGATAAGTGTCTCTTAGGACCACATTATGAAACAGGATTATAGTTACTCTAAGCCAGAGAGACATAATAGCTCTCTCTCTCTCTCTCTGTCTCACTCACTCACCGTTGCCTCACGCTTTACGCCAAGCTCCTGCTTCAAATCGTTGAGGAAGCTGCTCATAATCAGGTGCAAGTCGGGAGACAGCACTTTGCTTTCTCCGCAGTTCTCCTTGCTCGGGTTGACGAGCTGAATGCTTCCCCACCGGTCGGATATGATTGACTGGGAAGTTCGGCCATTGCTGTCGATGAAGGAGAGAGGGATGTGCGAGCACTCGGTGAAGTAGAGGACCAGATGAATGGCCGGGGCTTTGGAGGCGTAGGAACCTAGGGATGTAGGAAAAACGTTTATTTTATAGGCTTTTCTTTAGTGAATTAGAAAAAACATAATATCTCTCTCTCTCTGTCTCAGTGAAGATTGCATTTATAAATTCAATTTTAAAAAAACCAATAAATGTAAAAGATAAGTGTCTCTTAGGACCACTTTATGAAACAGGATTATAGTTAATCTAAGCCAGAAAAAACATAATATCTCTCTCTATCTCCTCTCTCTCTGTCTCACTCACTCACTCACTCACCGTTGCCTCACGCTTTACGCAAAGCTGAGAATGTAGGAATTTTTTTTATTTTGTAGACTTTTCTTTAGTATAAGTATAAGTATAAGTAGTGCTTTATTTAGACTGTCAGCGCAGGACAGGTAGTCCCATTATGCCAACAGTTTTGGCAGCATATTCTGAGAATCAGGTCTTTTCGACACAATAACTAAATAAATCCAACATGTATCTACACTACGACATCTACTTGTGAGAGGGATACTGTGAGAGATGTCTGTCCCGGTAGCTCAGTGGTAAAGGCGGCACTCTGTGAATCCAGAGATTCCAGAGGTTGTGGGTTCGAAACCCATCCGGGACAGGACAAGTTATCATCACATTTGGGATTTTTACCACATAATAATACGTCTTGGGCTTAACTGCTGGAATAATGGGACTTTAATAGTCTTAATCGGGCAGTATAAATAAGGCGATATTATTATTCTTCTTACACTATAACTTACTTACTACTTACGCTTACACTCTCATACAGGGTGGTCAAAAAGTTTTTTCCTTTGTAAATATTTAATAACCTCATACAAACCATGCTCTGTGGACTTAGATAAAATCTGTTCGCTGAACGATCTCTCTACCAGTATAGAGATACCTTTGTTCACAGAGCAACAGGTCCTGGATGAAGCTATGAATATAAACCCAAATAAGCCCGCGGGAAGGGATGGAATACCCCCAAAAATAGTGCGAGATTGCGCTCCATCACTCGCCAAACCTCTTACTTATTTATTTAATTTAAGTTTGCAATCAAATGTGTTTCCTGATCGACTTAAAGATACAATAATAACACCTGTACCAAAAAATGAATCTGGCTGTGTTGAGGACCACAGACCAATAGCTAACCTCAATTCTTTTGCCAAACTATATGAGGCACTATTATACAAATCTATAGCAGGCCAAGTTTTTTCTAGGGTTAGAAATATTCAGCATGGCTTTGTGGAAGGACGTTCGACAGTTACAAATCTCACTGAATTTTCAGAATATGTATGTGCTACCTTACAGGAAGGCTATCAAACGGATGTCCTTCTCACAGATGTCATGAAGGGATTTGATCAAATCTCACATGAATCAATCATAAAGAAATTATACAGCATAGGATTTAAGTCAGCAAAATTATTTGTCTCATACCTCACCAATAGAAACCTTCAGGTAAAATATATGGACATTACATCAGAACCATTTACCCCAACATCAGGCATTGCTCAAGGCTCAAAATTAAGTAGCTTACTATTCATTTTAACCTATGATGAAGTGTGCAAAGATATCAGCCCTGAATCAAAAATACTCCTCTACGCAGATGATCTCAAAATCTTTAGAAAAATAACAAACATAAATGACTGCCAAAAATTGCAGGAAGATCTCAACATAGTTAGAGATAAACTTCACTTGATTGGGCTAAATTTCCATCCATCCAAATCAAAACAAATCACTATCACAAGAAAAAAAGTCAATATAAACTATAACTACAAAATGGGTGACATCTGTATAGAAAAAGTAAATTCTCATAAAGACTTGGGTATTATAATTGACAGTGAACATAAATTTAACGAACATCGTGCAAACATGCTAAAACGAGCTTATAGAAAACTTGGCCTCATTATTCGATTCGGAAAACACGTTAAAGATATTGATGTTTTAAGAACGCTATTTTTATCACTAGTGAGATCTACTGTGGAGTAATGTGGAGTATGGATCAATATTATGGGATCCAAACTCGAAATTAGAATCAAAAACAATTGAAAAAATTCAGTCCACATTTGTTAGATACCTATTTAAAAAAGAAAACGGGTTTTATCCAAAATACCCGGAAGCTATTTCCTACAACACCCTTCTAGAAATGCTTGATATTAATTCTCTTGAAATAAGACGTAAAGTAGACCTAGTGATGTTAATTTATAATCTTGTAAACAATAATATTACATGTCTAGAACTCAAAGAAAAAATAGTGGAAAAAACACCAAACCCCATTTTAAGAAATACAAATATTGAAATCTTCACAGTCCCTCATCCTAGACTTACTAAACTTCATGAATCGCCACTGAACAGAGCAATGACTCTATGTAATGAAGTACACCTAAGTACAGACGACTTTTTACTGTCTAAGGAAGCTTTTAAAGCAAATGTAAGACAATTAGTTTTTAGTTCGCTATAGTTTTAAGTTCTTAATTAGTTTATTTTAATGTGAACATTGGTATTGTTGTTTCAATTTATAGTTCTAAGAATTTTTGAAACAATGTTATGTTCTATAAAAAAAAAAAAAAAAAAAAAAAACTTTTGATCGATAGGACAGAAAACATTTAAATAAATTGCAATACACAATATATTTTATGGAGATATTTTACGTAAGGTGTGGAAATATTATGTATATATTCATTTATTTTTTCTCTTTTTACTTCTCTTGTATTGTATATTAATTTGTAATTATCTGTGTTGTATATAAATTGTCCAATTAATAAAGTGTAAATAAATAATAAATGATTAATGTATAACAAATATATAAATTTTTTACATAGGAAAGGTACTTTTTGACCACCCTGAACTTATTATTCTATTTATCCTATAAAATATATAAGACCTGTTTGACTGCTGGAGTAAAGGGAATTTTCAGTCTTACCTCGGCAGTATAAACAAGGTATATTCTATTCTATTCTATTATTCTTACCCAGTTTATTCTCCAGCGAGGACACTATGTGAGACATCTGCTTGTGTGAGATCAGGTAGGTTTCGTTGGTTTGGGTGGGAGTCTGCTCCAGGTCGACATGATAAAGCCACTGGGACTTGACGGAATAGTTGGACAGGCTCGCTAGCTGGTCTAGCAGGGGCTGAATGTAGCCTTGTAGAATAGAATAAATCATTCAATTGAAACCATGATATATTGAATATGTCACAAAAGATCTATCTAAGGTCGTAGTGACAAAGGGCTTTCGTAGCCGATAGCCCTACCTATACCAATACCAATGATATATTGAATAGAAATTAAAAGAATATAATTAAGTTTAAAAAGTTATCTTGATAGTATTAATCACAATCGTGATATCACAACTACTCCAACTCGCTTTACTAAATTTTTACCAAACTTGGGACCACCCATAGACCACTCGGCGTCTATTTGTGACCACGAGGAGAGGAGACTCTTTTGCGATACTAGCGCTGAGGCGGGGGGGTGGTTTCCACACTTCTTAGGGCGGAATTAATAGACGTTTTTGTAAAACCTCTGTGGCGCTAAGTCACGAATTGTGTACTGTGTAAGATAGGGAAAACCGGCGCTTAGCAATGACTTGAGATATAGAATTTGTCTATTAATTTCGCCCTTAATTCTACACGCTATGAGTCTACTATGCATATTTCATTTAAAAAATCAACTCTATATGGAGTTACCATCTCACCATTTGTAGCGGCGGCAAAGTCCCATTCAACTTTGAGGTGCTCCGGATCGGGAACAATTGCGGTCAGAATCAAATCAAACTGCGACGAAAGCCGCACGCGACGCAGGGTTTCTGCGTCCGGCGCAATTGCGTCCTTCGAGATTGCGTCCTTGGAACTTGACGCGTCTTTCGAAATTGGTTCCTTGGACATTGCGTCGCCGGCGGAGGGTGCTTTGACGGTTGCGTCTTTTGTGGTTGCGTCGCTGGAGGTTGCGTTGGGAGGCAGGATGTGCTCGGGAGGCGTGATTGCGTCCTTGGCTTGCAGGAGGAGCGGCTCTTGAAGCAGGTTGTGGGTGATGGCGCGCGCCAGAGTGGGGATGTCTGACGGAGAGAACAAGAAAGCCAAGTATGAGGGGAATATGTTTTTTTTTCTCTTTTGCAGAACGCGATACACAATATACGTAATATAAAAAAAAACCTACACAAAATAATACTTGGCATTAGCAGTGCCCTTGATCAAGTTTTGTTTTATTAATCTCAATTTCTATGTATGTATTGTATATAATTATGTATGTATTCTCCCGAAAAGTACAAATGTACTTAGCGGAACTTTTAAGAATGATGATTATTGAAAACCAAATAAATTTATTATTATTATTATTATATTCTATGTGAATAAAACTTGATCCAATGCACAATATACGTGCATCACGAAGTCTTCACCTCGCTACAAATACATAGAAAACAATATCGAAAGAAATGACTCAGTATTTCCCAAAAAATAAAAAAATAAAATGCAGGGTTATTGCCTATGGCAATCTCTTCCACCCAACACTTGATACTAGATCAGCGCTTGCTTCCAGTCCGCTACCATTATTATTATTATAGTAAGCTTTATTAGGTAGAACAAAAATATATACAATAAAATACAAAGAAATTATAAAGAAAAATTAAATGGATTAAGCAAAGAAACAAGAACAAAAAAGAGAAAGAACCTAAAGTCCTACCTAAAGGGCGGGGTTATTGCCTGTGGCAATCTCTTCCACCCAACCCTACCATCAACTCACCCACGCTCTTGGAGAAGTACAAGGTCCTGTGGGCTCCGAACAGCACCCTGTTCGATTCCAGGGCCGGACTCAGGACCAACTGGTAGGTGCCAGGCGCGGTCGGATGAAAGTCCGTCAGTGGTTCGAGTACCTCGGGTGTCAGGGGTTTTCCCGCGGGGGCCTGCCCCACGGCTATGTGGTACTTGAGAATTGCTGGGGAGGAAATTAAAAGAATTATTTTTATTATAAATAAGATATGCAACATTACAAATAATAAAGGAATTAAAAGTAACAATCATCATAGGGTGGCGTCATCGTGAACGATGGTAGCCAGACAGCGGAGGAATGAGTCAGCACTTCTACCACTGTCTTTAAAAGGAGGCCAATAATTGACAAGGGCCCCCAGAACCAAGCCAATGCTGGTCTACTCCCTATTTATAGTCCCCCAGCCAGACTGCTGGTCTACTCCATGTTTATAGTCCCCCAGCCAGACTATGTAACAATACTAGCATAAATATACAATATACATATGGGTTTCATTAATCGATACAATAGGATAGTAATTTTCATAAAACTAATGCTTATAACTAAGTACGTAAAGATAAATATTATATGTATAGATTGACAAATACTATGAACCTACTTAAAATGAATTCTAAAGTAAAGAAAGAAATTGACAAGTTCAGTGGTCTGTCTGGTAATCCAGAGGTCGCGGGTTTAAAACCCAGAAGAGATATGAAAAGGTATCCTCCAATGTGGTATTTTTACCACATAATTATACGTCTTGGGGTTACTGCTGGAATAATGGGACTCAATAGTTCTATTCGGGCAGTATAAATAAGGCGATATTATTATTCAACATACCATTGATGGTCACCCACCAAGCCTTGACTTAACTGGACGTTTCTGAACTTTTAACATCGGGCGAGTACTGGTGTAACGTACCATCAACGCTGGCTAACTCAAAATTTAAGGACCACAAGTAAAATACACCCTGAACTATAAATTGCGCATTGCATAACTACTATAATACACGGCGTTTATACAATTTTATACAATAGAATTTGGATAAAAGAGGAAAGTTCCAGGTCAAATTACGACTCTATAAGGGGAAATTACCTCTTTGTAAGAGAAATCTGGATATAAGAGAAAAACTGGGTTCCTTGCGATTATATCCAGGACCAACTCTGTGATGTGTCACTCCTCAGAAGTTTGCATAAGCTTAGGAGATAATATTAAGAAATATTATTATTGTACAAATAAAAAGAACTATTTTATTCAATTCAATTCGTCCATCAAAGGGGAAACTAAGAAAATGGCTGTATGGGTTGTTTTTGCCCAATGCCAAAAAAAAGAAGAAAAAAAAGGGGGGAGACAAATATAGATACAGCGGGATGGGCAAGCTCTAACAAACAAACAATAAACAAAACAAATCTTACTTGAATCTTGAAGCGCCGCCCTCAGATCGTGCGCCAATCTCTGCGCCTGCGCATCGTCTGACGTCACGATGCTGAGATTACTGCGCACATACGTGGGCGCACGGTTGAGGTTCTCTATTCGGGAGGACGGTAGTTCGACTCTCTCCACGGTCGTCAGATGCCACCAGAGCGGCACTCCGATGACGAATAGGATTCCGACGAACACGAGAGCCGCCGACATGCGCGCATCTGCGAACAGTTGAAAATGTTAAGCAATTTAAAGATAAAATAATGTATATAATATGTAAAAAGTTAAGTTAAAAAAAGTTATCATATTTCTGTTAATCACTTTCGTGATATCACAACTACTCAAACTCGCTTTACTAAACTACGCTGAAACCGGGACTTGAACCACCGACCTACAAGTCACAAGTCCGCCGCCCCATCGATCAAGCTACTGAGGTCGGTTAATGTATATATGTACATATAATTGTAAGAGCTGTTTAAAAAGTTTTTTTCGAATCTATTTTTTTTTAACTTAATTTATATAACACCTACTCGTACACATCTACAAAATTACTAACATAAATATACACACATGTATGCATACACACACGGGCGCACACGCACACACACACCCACGCAAACACACACACACACTACGCATACACACGCATACACAACACACGCACACACAACTCACTTTGATTTTATCCTTATTTTGTTCTTTTAATCTTAAGTACTGTATTTTATATTTGTTTGTCATGTGTTAACAATACGTGATAAGTGTTGAAATACAATAAATCTGAAACCCGTGCTTCGCTATGGTCAGTGATATTTATTTTTACCGGAAAGTTCGCGACCGTGGCGTGCTACCTCGGGATCCCAGTTGGAACATTGAAAAATAATTTCATATTGCACACCTAAAACAATGCTGCATACGAAATTTGAGCCATCGGAAAACTTACGGGTGTAAATGAAAAGGTTATTGGCCTTTTTTCCCCGTTGGAATATTGAAAACTCCTAATAATTAATAATTCAATGTCTGTGAGGTAGGTATTGATACCTAAATCACGGTGGTGAGAGGATTATATGGACGCCCAGATCCAATTTCTAGGCTCCTTTCATGTCCATTGATTCTATTTGGTTTTAACGTCCTGGCTTGAGGTAGACAGAACGGGGGTTTTACCCTCTATTCGCTAGGAATCGTACTAGCTACGCACATTAACCTCAACCAGCCTGGGTAGGGCCGGAATTGCCATCCTTACATGTTCGGAGGGAACAAAATGTTCTGTGCGAAAAGTCTGCTCCAATCGGGAATCGAACTCAGGATCTCTGGACTACGGGCAGTAGTCATAACTGTTACGGCCTGTTACGCCACAGAGGCTGGCAAATTGAAAATTCCTAAAGTCATAAAGGGCAGCAATGTACCAAAATTCTAGTTTCCTATAGTGTACCAGTGTGAAAATAGGCCCTCATACTACTGTCACTGGTCCTCAACTCGTACTAAGTAACTATTCATTTTTCCTCATGACCGACGCAACGCGACGTATGAGTGGACTCACTAGACTCAAGACATCGAAATTACAGAGTAGAAAAAATTCTACCCAGTCACGATTCAAACTCAGGTCATCCTGCGTGCAAGCCTAGTGTCCTACACCACTCGGCCACAGTGACTTCTCCAAATCTTTACCACTCAAATCCTTTTTTTAAAAAAGGTAACTGTGCACCGGAACAGCTTTCGCATTACTTCAGTACACTTTACTTTTACACCCATGCCAATCCGGTAATATAAAAACTCGGTCAGAATTTTTCGCTTCAGCCGGGATTCGAACTCGCAACCTCCGGGTCAGTAACCAACGCTCTTAACCGCTGAGCCACGACGATCGGCTTACCACTCAAATTTACGGCGAGTGTGACGACTGGCGACCCGAGTCCACTAAATACACCCCTGGTCATATCTCCTACGAGGTTTAAAGACTTGGTCACCGGTTTATACATTGTCCACCTCACCCACCTTGGAATAGTGACCACTGACCTATTAGAGCCATGTTACAACGAGTAAACCAGTTGGTTGTTTAAATTATTTTTAGAATAAACGCTTCAGCCCAGAATGCCCGGACGGTGATGGGTAAAACCACGGTCGCAAAATAATCTAGTATACAGGGTGACTCCGTGAAGTGGCGGCAGAAAATATGGTGCATTTTGTACATCAAGACACGTCGAAAAGTCGTGTACCATTTTTTCATTTGACTCTCCTGGAAGACAAGTGTCGGCCTCCGTGGCGTGATGGTTGTGACTACTGCCCGTAGTCCAGAGATCCCGAGTTCGATCCCCGGTTGTAGCAGACTTTTCGAAGAAAATTCTGTTCCCTCCAAACACTTGAGGCTGGCATTTCCGGCCCTACCCAGGCTGGGTGAGGTTAATGTGGGTAGCTGGTATACGATTCCCAGCGAATGGAGAGTAACACCCCCGTCCAGATCAAGACGTTAAAACCAAATAGAATCGTTGGCGTTAGGAAGGGCATCCAGCCATAAAAAACGTGCTCCACCCTACCAACCTTAACCATGAGGTTGAACAATGCCGACCCCAAAAACAACATAAGCTAATATGGGATAAAGGCAAGGGAGATATAGATGTGATATTAAGATACAGAATCACCCAGTAAGTATATAGCTTAATGTTATGCGAAAATACATATTATATCTTCGAGTATGTATGCTTTGGTGAGCGAAGTAGTTAAAGCGCGAGTCTGTAGATACAGGTATTAGAGTGAGGATCCGTTTGGCTCGAATCCCAGCTTCATACTAGTAACTTTTTTTTCCTCACGAGGTATGAGCGTGCGCCAGACTCATGCAAAGTAGAGAGATGGAAAATTTCTACTCAAAAATAAAGAGGTGCTATATTAAACTGTTAGCGTAATGGGACTTCTTGTCTCGAGCCGACAGTCTAAATAAAGCACTACTGTACTATAAAAAAGCACTACTATACTTAGTCGGGAACTGGTGAGAATATTTTGAATTTAAAAATTTCACCTCAACTGGGCTTCGATTACTTCATGAAGAACAGCTGGAGTTAATTTATTCTGGAAGACGACACGGTACTTCGGTATGTAGCACAAACAGCTTGATCCAACGTTCATTAACAAGAAAAGGAGAGAGATAACAAATTAGCAATATCCGATTGCAAAGACAGTCTTAATCGTCAATCAATCGATCAAATATTTTTAAACATATTGGATCAATTATTTGTTATTAGGTTCATATTACAAATCCATAGTAATGTTAGGTATATGAAATTTTATAAATATATATATATAATTTTTTTTTTTTTTTTTAAAGAATCCTAGTTTTATATAAAGTTACATATACCTAACATGTTGGATCAAGTTTGATTTACAAATGACATAGAATATATACATAAATCGATATTGAAATTAATAAAACAAAACTTGATCAAGGGCGGTGCTACTGCCAACGGCATTTTCTTCCGCACCACCCTTGATAAAAAAAGATAACAGAGAGAAAAGAAGAATTATTATCAAATATTATTTGATCGATCAAACTTCCAAACTTGGTTGGTTAAATTTTAATTTTGGTTGCATGCAAAGTGAATGATAAGATGTTAAATGGGTACTTGAGTGGTTAAATCCTTAGTCTGGAAATCCAGGTGGGGAATCCTACCAAATTTTATTATTATTATTATAGTATGCTTTTTAGGTAAGACAAAAATATATACAGTAAAATACAATGAAATTATAAAGAAAAAATAAATAGATTGAGCAAAGATACAAGAACAAAAAAGATAATGAAGTTAATGTCCTACCTAAGGGCGTGGTTATTGCCTGTGGCGATCTCTTCCACCCAACCCAATGAATTTCCTCATTAATTAGAGACCTAGACCACATAATAATAGCATTTTGGTATCCATCCACTGCAGGAATAAGGCGACTCTAGTCTTAATCGGGCAGTACAAATAAATCAGTGTTCATTAATATCATAGTTGACCCAGCACCTAAATGGGAAGTATTGTGTCATGTGTCACTTCTCGCCCATCAGAGGAGAGGCATACTACGGAATGGGCAGGCTACAACACAGACCACAAGCGTCTACAGAAGCTCCTGTTTCATAGCTAGGAAATAAAAAAGGCTGTGAATCACTCATCTTAAAATAAATAAAAAAAATTACGATAAGTTTTTGGTCGGACCAACAATTATTCTTGCAATTATTTTTTAAACAATCAATTTCGCCACCAATTTTTCCTATGTTCATTGATAAATTAAAAGTTGCGATAAATGATAAAAGAACGAAAGTTACGATTCAAATTCAAACAATCAATTTCGCGACCAATCTTTTCTTTGTTCATTGATAAAACAACTAATCATAGAGCTCTTAAGATAAGTTAACATTTTTTATTTTACTGTTGCAATACTGCCGCACGAGTAGCACTATGCAATAGATTAGGTTGGGTTGGGTGGAAGAGTTTGCCATAGGCAATAAGCCCGCCCTATAGTTATGACATATGTTTTTATATATTTTTCCATTTTTTTTCATATTTATTGTATATATTGTTTCCATTTTACTTCCGAGAAATTTCTAATACATATTAGAAATCGGAAGTATTGTGTTCGTTTTTGTAAAAAAAAATATTTTTTGCTCCGATTTCAATTTTTTTCATATTTCTGGACGTTTCATAACCTACTGAGTAAATTTGGTTTTGTGTCCGTCTGTCGGTCTGTCGGTCTGTCTGTCTGTCTGTCTGTCTGTCGGTCTGTAAAAACGATTCCTTGTAACGCGCAAATCTCAGAAACTACTCGACCGATTTTGATGAAATTTTGCACACATCTAGGAGACATTCTGTAGATGGTCCCATTTTAAATTCATCGAATTCATATCAGCAGTTCTGGGTGAAAGAGACCATGCGCCTGACCACTAACTTTTTACTTAAACGCTTATATCTCGTGAACGGTACACCCGATTTCGATGAAATTTTGTGAAAATATGCGTATTATTGTTTAACATAGGTTATTTATATTTATTTTTAAACTAATTATAATTTGACTCTGATATTTAAGAAAATCCGAAATTTTGGACAAAAAAGTAAAAAAATAAGGACCACGACTTGCCGATACAGAATTTTTTGTGGAATTCAGATTGTAGAAAAAACAATATTCTACCATATAAAACAAATTTGAAGAAAATCGGTTAAGCGGTTATGAAGATACAAGTAATTTTCTATAAAATCTCAAAATTGGCACGTGTTTACAATGTGAAGCAATCACGAGGAAGTATTGTGTCCATAATTGGCAGTGTTTTTTTCATTGTTAAAATAATTATTTGTATTGTACATATGTTCATTTACATAATTATATCTAATAAATTGTTTAATAATAATAATAGATTAATATTTAAGTAATTTCTCCATTAGGCTTAATGTAGCATTAGCTAAAACTCCATTAGAGCTTGTGACTTTGCAATACCAGTTGAGTGTTTTAAAAGAGAAAGTCGATCATTATATATTTCCTTGATGTTTTCTGTTGCTAACACTAAACATGACACGATGAATATATTAATTTATGTATTATACTCCTGGTTCATACCTGGATAGAAGAGAAAAAAATAGGACTATTAAGACCCATTATTCCAGCAGTAAGCCCAAGACGTATTATTATGTGGTGAAAATTCTAAATGAGAGGATAACTTGTCATGTCCCGTCTGGGTTTCGAACCCTCAATCTCTGGAATCTCTGGATTCAAAGAGTGCCGCTTTTACCGCTGAGCTACCTGGACAAATATCTTCTTCATGAGGAAAAATCACTTCTTCAATTCTTCATAAGAGAAACCCGGATATGAAAAAAAATTCCGATCCTTGAGTTCACTTACATCCAGGATTTACTTCAAAACAAGAGTGAGACAGGATAATAAAACCTAATCAGCATCACGCAATTCTTATCATCGTTGGATCGTTCATCAGTTTTAATTGGCAACAATGAATTCTTCACAAATTTTCTCAAGTAATAAAATCAAAACACCTTAATTTTTTATGGTGGTCTGAGACTGTGTTTTTATTCATTAATCAAAATACAATCACCATCACCTCCTCTCTAGAAGAAAAAAATCGCCACTTCCATTACAACTCTCATCATAATTAAGTAATTTATTACAATAACGATATGATTATTTGATATATAAATATTATTATAATATTAATATATATAAATTAAATTCCTTCATTTTATTATTTAAAAGACATTATTGCAACAGTAAAACTCAGAGAGTAACGCTACTTTGTGTTGACACATGACACACTGTCATAAGTCATGTGAAAAATCTTTATTACCAGTGTGTGACCGGTGATCAAACGGTCACTTGCTTCTAAACCAGCGGTACATGAGTTATCCCAAGTTTTGGAATTGGACCACATAATAAGACGTCTTGGATTTACTGCGGAATAATAGGACTCATTAGTCCTAATCTCCGTGGCGTAAGGTTGTGACTACTGCCGTAGTCCAGAGTTCCGAGTTCAACTCCGGGTTGGGGCAGATTTTTCGAGCGAAACTTCTGTTCCATCCAAACACGTGAGGCTGGCATTTCCGGCACTACCCAGGCTGGTGGGTTAATGTGGGTAGCTGGTACGATTCCAGCGAATGGAGGTGAAACCCCCGTCCTTGACTATATCTATCTCAGTCAGGACGTTAAAACCAAATAGAATCAAACTGGTCACAATAATCTAATTAGGTGTTAATTGTAAGGGTTTCACTGAAAACCTGCAACCAGGTCAGATATATAATAATAGTCCTAGTCGGGAAATATAAATAAAACGTATTATTATTGTCATTATTATTATTATACATAGAATCAGTGGTCTACAATCAAGTTCAAGGTCATTCGAACCCCACGATACCTGGATTACCAGCCTGCGCCTGCAGCACTTGAACACCATAATTACACAAATCAGCAAAGCAATATTGACATTAACTATTTGTTTTAAATTCTTTACTTGTCTGTGGTAATGTCATGGTGGTGGAAGGATTGATACGGGTATTGAACGATTGTACGCCCCAGAACCAGTGTTCTGGGCTGCTTAAAAGAGTTGTACTGAAGGGTTGGGTGGAAGAGATCGCCATAGGCAATAACCCCGCCCTTTATTTAGGACGTATGTTTATATATATTTTTCTATTATTTTTCCTTTTTATTGTACCTATATATTGTTTTCATTTTTTAATTGTTATAATAATTATTTGAATTGTACATATGTCGTTTTATCTAAATACGAGTAAGTGTGAAATAATAATAATAATAAGAAATAATAAACACTATCACAACAACGTGTCATGTCCGGGCTGGTGTTCGAACCCGCGACTTCTAGATTACCAGAGTCGGCATTGACCACTGAGCTAACGGGACAGACTAAAGGCCAAAGGTTAAGCAACGTTGGTCCGTCTCGTTCATTCCGTATTAGGCTTCTAATACAGGGTCAGCCATTGATCATGAACCATTTTGAAATGCCTAATTTTTTCACAACTGAAGTTACAAATATTTTTTTCTTCGGTGAAATGCTAGAAAACAAAATGCAAGCCAATTCACGTTTTGAAGATCACATAAACATTTTGCTCTTGATGCAGAATGCACGAATTCAGTCTCTCTCTCTCTCGTGTTTACTAGTCTCTCGAGCTGTGTGTGTATCGTGTTTACTGAAATGTCTTTGGGGATAGCATTGATTTTTTTGTATTCTTGATTATTATTATTATTATAGACTGGTTGGAGTTCCACAAGAGAAGCACCAATTATCACACCGACCTCTATTTAGATCTATTGTGACCAGTTGATTCAAATTCGTAAGTACGTCCTGATTTGAAGTAGTCAGGACGGGGGTTTTACCCTCCATTCGCTGGGAATCGTACCAGCTACCCACATTAACCTCACCCAGCCTGGGTAGGGCCGGAAATGCCAGCCTCTCATGTTTAGATGGAACAGAATGTTCGTCGAAAAGTCCGCACCAACCGGGAGTCGAACTCGGGAACTCTGGACTACGGGCAGTAGTCACAACCATTACGCTACGGAGGCTTGATTATGGTAAAAACCAAAAACCCTTTAAGAACTGAGAAATGCTATTCGACTTGAAAATCAATGCTATCCCCGAATACATGTTGGTGAACGGCATGCGTAACTTGAGAAAACGTCTGAGCTTTGAACTCATCACTCTGCAGGATTGAGGACAACATCTCCGTGATGTGATCTTCAAAACGTGAATGGTGAGCAACACAGTAGGTAATTGGCATTCTGTTTTCTAGCATCCCATCAAAGAAAATTTCATTCAGTTTTTTTTTTTAATTTTGGCATTTAAAAGTTTAAAGTTATCATATTTGTGTTAATCACTGTCGTGATATCACAACTACTCAAACTCGCTTTATTAAATCTACGCTGAAACCGGGACTTGAACCACCGACCTCCAGGTTACAAGTCCGCCGCCTTATCGATCAAGCTACTGAGGTCGGTTAATTTTGGCATTTCAAAAAGGTTTATGATCTATGGCGGACCCTGTATTGTGCTATTTGCATATTTTAGTTAGCATACTAACATTCAATAACCTGAGCGAGTGCATTAACCTGCAGAATTTACACAAGCATTGAACACTATTGGACACTTGAGGGTATCTACTATCACCCCTACGCGCCTCGCGGCTAAAGGTCGGATCACACGAAATGGCAGAGCGACATATAATGTGGTCGGTCTTTGTTTAGATGACCATAGAACTATTTGGGTCTATGGTGACAAGTTTTTTCTATGGTGCCATAGACGTATGGCAGGATCTAAGGCATTCGTGTGAGTGCTTCATCACACACTTGGTCTACAATATGATATGGTGACGACTGGCAGGCTTGTCTATGGCAAGGGGGAAGACATACAATGCCATATAGTTTTTTGCCACATTATATGGCATCGTGTGAGTGTCATAATTTATATGTGCCACATTATATGGCATCGTGTGAGTGTCATATATTATATGTGCCATTCGTTTTTTTTTCTCGCCATAGAAAATATGGCATCTGTGCCATATAGTGTGATCCTACCTTAAGTCTGACGCTGCGACTGGGGTCCCATCAGGAAGCAAAGCTTGGCGCCTCGACGCAAGGCGAGCACAAATTGACAACAGCAAATGGGTGGCTAATTTTGCAGGTGAGTGTATACGTTCGAAAATTTCGCCCCGTCCTGAATTCGAACCCACAGCTTCTGGATCACGGCGGCAGCGGGTTTTCCTCTAAACAGTCTAAACACGCATGTCGGTATCCCCACCAGTTGATGCAGCACGATAGTTATGTAGGTTTCCCCGTAAATTAAATTAAATTTAACGAAGGAAGTTATATGTCTAATCGTTGTAGAGAGTGATAAATTAACGCTGGGAAAATTACCTGCTCGCAACAACAGATAGGTATTTAAATCATGAGCACACGTATTCATTACCTAGCCAGTCGTTTTACCCTATACTCACTCAGTACCTTGACCACTTGTACCCCAGTAGGTATATGGCCCCGACAACAAAAGGGGTATTTTTCTTTTGGATAATTTTTTTTTCCAGGTTCAATATTTCCATTTTATTCCAAGGTCAACTTCACCACATTCGTGAAAGAAAAATGCATTTCGGTACTTTAAAGATAAACAATGGACTTAACCTATAAAAGAACTGGAAGCAAGAATTTTCTACTTCCATTTTGGTTAACCAGACTGGAAGAAGGAAGAGGAAAAATTTCCTCTTCCAAAAGAAAAATGAATTGCTTCCAGTTTGGTTCATTTTATTCCCGTTGCATCCACTTTGGTTAGAAAGAAAAATACGGCTAAACAGTCGAAACACCAAGACTGGCGGCATCGATTTCAAAGAAATGTTCGTATGGGGTCCTCTTTCTACATTATATGGGCCCTTCGTACTGAATTTCAAATTTCTAACTTTTACCGTTCTTGAGATATCTTCTTCACAGACACATACAAGGCCTAATGGTTTCAACTGAGGGACGAATTAATATTTAACAGTCCCACAACGGTATGGTTTAGTCAATTAGTCACTGAGATCATATCGCCGCTGCAAACACAAACTGTCGTATCTGCAAATTTTGCCATTTTCAGTTAAGAAGCGCACATAGTGGTTCGTGCTTGCTGAGAATCTTTGAAACTCACATACGACTAACCTTAAAACTTGAATACTTCGGAAGGAGTTGAGATACAGATACGACAGTTCGTGACGTGAAAAAGGAAGAATGTGCGCTTCTTAACTGAAAATGGCAAAATTTGCAGATACGACAGTTTGTGTTTGCAGCGGCGATATAACATAGAGGGAACCCGATGTATCAAAACTTGGGATTTGGATTTTGACCACATAATAATATGTCTTGGGCTTACTGCTGAAACTATGGGACTCATTAGTCCTAGTTGTGCAGTATAAATCAGCCAAATTTCTTATTAATATGTGTTATCATTTTTTAACATTTTATTTGTTTTTAACAATTTTGGATTTTTACAAAGGTTCTTTTCCTAAGCTAATGATAAAAGCTTCTAAGAAATATTCATACATATTTGTGTTAATAACTTTCGTGATGTCACAACTACTCAAACTCGCTTCAATAAATCTTTGCTGAACTTGGGACTTGAACCACCGACCTAAAGGGTACAAGTCCGCCGCCTTATCGATAAAGCTAATAATAATAATAAGTTTTATTGTGTAAATGATATACAAAAATGTACGTACACAACGTTAAATTAAAAGTTAAAAAAGAGGTAAGAGTAAGGACTAAGCTACCGAGGTCGGTTAAGGTGATTATTAATATACATATGTATTGTATACATAAATACATATACAATAGGTACTTATAAGGCTGGAATTTGGCCTGGTGCACATCAGGTGACTGCCATGCGCCTTGATAAATGTACTTGTACATGTTCGTGGACTATCGAAATTTCTTGTTTATCTAAATCCGGTCTCGCAAAGTAAAGTAAGTAAGCTATCTAAATTTGCAATCATAAGCTACGTACAATATTGCATATTAAATATATTTTTGCTATTGCGGATATGGTGTGGATTGTCGGCCTTGAAAATTTGACAGTCGGTACAGGTTTTAGACATACGTACAATAGAATAGACCAGCCAGGAATTCAGTCATTGAGTCATAAGAGAAAGATATATGTAGTTATGAATGTAATTTCAACTGCAGATTTTTAAAAGTAAGAGCTTTATTATTATATATTATTTATTATTATTATATAATTATTTCGCAAACTATTTTGCCTTTTTTAATTTTTCTCTATTACAGTCTTCTTTTACTCAATGAAGCGTCCTTGTTCTTCGCAATGTATTTAATCTTTTAGATAATTTGGACTCAACTTCTTTTAACATTCATATACATACTCCTAACTTATTTGCCCATGATTCCGCCAACTGTTCGCTACTCACATCAAAGCAGCTACTCATTTTTCCTCACGAGGTATGAGTGAAGTATAGTGGATCCAGAACATCCAAGTACAGAAAAATTGGGACCTGGGGTGAAACCACTCGGCCACGGTGACTTCTCAATCCCAACACTGCATAATGCAGCTATAATGTGCAATCCCCATGCATAGCGAGTTCTGATGCATGTACTTATGCAATTGTCATGACCAATCAATCATGAATGACCAACAAGGTAGAAATACCAGTCAGTTTAGGTCGGATCCGGCTCTATACAAATAGCCGTCACTAGGACAGTATATGTGCATTCTGTTTGAGAGGAAAAACTTAGGAATGAATGCTGTTTCTCTCAGATTGAGAGGGACAAGATACAATTGAGGAAGTATGAAGTTGAAGATGGATGTGGTGTGCTTTAAGATTTAGATGGAGTTGGCCTTTTGGAGTGGAATGAATTATTATTTTTTAATAAATTATAATTTCCTTGTTTGAAAAAAAAAAAAATAACGAAAAAATTTTAGTTTCTCGGAATGTCCCAATTTTACGCTAATTACAGTTTTTGGCGTTTACACCGCGGAACTGTTGAATTTTCATTGAGCCACATTTACAGTTTAACACGAAAAGAAGTGATTGTGTGACCAGGGAGTTAATCTGTGGTTTTAGTGTAGGTTGTAGGTACACGGCGCGGTGGGAACATATACCTTGTTTATACTGCCGAGATAAGACTGAAAAGTTCCTTTACTTCAACAGGCAAAGTCTTGTGTATTTCTCAATTCATATTTCATTAGGTAACAGGTGTCTCTTGTCTAGATGTTTCAACTCTGTTAAGAGCGTAACCCAAGGGTTGGGTGGAAGATATTGCCACAGGCAATAACCCCGCCCTTTAGGTAGGACATTATTGTTATTTTCTTTTTTACTTATTTATTTTGTCATTTGTTTGTTTTTTCTTAATTTTATACTGTTACCATTGTACTCTGTCTCCTAATAAAGCATAAAAAAACGCACATTTTATTCAAGCATATATAAAAAACACTGCAATGTAGACACATACTTCCTTGGTCCATATTGCTTTTCTATTGCATTGTTCAACTCAGGGTTGATTTGTGGAGCATTTTTTAGTGGATAGCTTGTTCTCTAAACGCCAACGATTTTTAATTTGGTTTTAAATGTGAATATCGTTTTTTCTACAATTCTAAATTCCACAAAAATTCTGTATCGGCAAGTCGTGGTCCTTATTTTTTTACTTTTTTGTCCAAAATTTCGGATTTTCTTAAATATCAGAGTCAAATTATATCAGGCTCAAGACATCAAAACCAAATATGACTCAATAAGATTGATTACAATGTTTGCGTACGCCACTCACCGATCAGTGTCACACATCAACGGTAGACACGGTGACACAGGGTTCGTTGACCCGGAGTGAGTAGCATGTCAACACAATCCAGGTTAGGTTAGGCAGTCGATCGATGGAGGTCCTTAATGATCAAAGAGCGAGGAAAAGGGACATGAAATTATATCTCTTCAGGTCATCACAGGCAAAGAGGACGTAAAGTCTGAGGGTGGAAGGTTGGGTGGAAGAGATTGCCATAGGCAATAACCCCGCCCTTTAGTTAGGACATTATGTTTTTATATATTTTCTATTCTTTTTCATTTTTATTGTATAATATTGTTTCCATTCCAAAATAATTATTTGTATGTACATAATGTCCATTTATATCTTATAAAATTGTTGTAATAATAATAATAAGACGACGTAAAGTCTGAGAAAATCACCAAAAGAGCTAAAATCTATTCACTTTAGACTGCTTCGGCCAAGGCATTTCAATCTTATCACGTGGCAAAGTAAAAAGATTAGTATGTCATGACCGGGTACCGAACACAAGTGCGGTATTGATAATTTCCAAGAATTCCTTTCTGAATGTGAAGGAAACAGTCAGCGCACTGAAGATTGAGTTAATCAGCGATAGGAGTCACTGCCAAATGTAGGGGAAAAGAAAAAAGAGATAATATATTTATGATGAAGATAAAACACGTCATTAATAGTAATAATAACACTCCTTTAGTGGAAGGTAACCATCAGACGAGTTAATGCTCAAAGCATTTTCTACCACCTATAACTCTCAGAGTCTTATTATTATGTGGTCACAATTGACTGTATGGAATGGCCTTGCCTACCTAATACCAAAAAAAATGTGGTCACAAACTCAAATTAATGAGGGAAAATTCATGCACTTGATGGGATTCGAACAACAGATCCCTACGCTACCTGGATTACCAGACTAGCGCGTTAATCACTTGACTACCAGTCATTAGGACCAGTTTCCAATGAACACAACATTTCGCAACATGTACATGTACATGATTATCTCCACTTGTTATTACCCGAACATATGGGACCGTATAGTTATAGGTAGTGCTTTATTAGGCTGTCATCGCAAGTTATGTATAGTCCCATACAGATGATATAAGCCAATATAGATTAAGTGTGGAAAGTCGACACAACTGCGAATAATAAATACATACTAAATTACTTACAGTTGAGACTAGCAGTAATATCGTTACGAAGGTAATATTAAGTTTAAGCAAGTTTTGCAATGCCAAGAAAAACAAAACGAGCTTGAACAAAAACACTGAGACTGTTTAAAAGCGAAGTTGTCAAAAATGCAAAAGACGTACAATACGTACATACATGTTACGTGCATGGTGTATTAAGCCATTCTATAAAGAAATTTTCAGCCAGCCATTGAGAAGGCTTACTTTGATTTGGATTTTTTTAAAGCAGAAAATATTTGTAAATAGTTTTAGTTGTTTTTAATAGTCATAAGAAATTAAGAAGTATGAGATTCTAGTGGATCAAACACCTCGGCCGAGGTGTGAAGAGCGCCTATACAAAAAAAGAAACAGCGCGGCAGAGTGTAAGGTTAATATTTATAGTCTTACGATCATTGTAAACATTACAAATTTTTGTATATTAAAACATTTGATTGATTGAAGAGTGTACCATGTACCATATTGTACCTGATTTGTCGATTTTCTCTGATGTTCTTAAAAAAATGAGTTATGTCAACTATTATTAATTAGATGGATGAGGAAAATTATATGCCCTGGCTGGGATGGGAACCCGGGCTCTCTACCGGGGCTCCTCTCAGAAAGCATCTCACTCTCAAAATATCCAAATCTCTCTTCAACCATCACATTTCATTAAAAAAAAAAAAATTATCATATGTGCGTTAATCACTTTCGTGATATCACAACTAGTAAAGCTAGTTTGAGCTTTACTAAATCTACACTGAAACCGGGACTCGAACCACCGACTTCCTGGTTACAAGTCTGCCGCCTTATCGATCAAGCTACTGAGGTCGGTAATTTCATTAAAATAACCCAATCAGAAGTACTGTTTACCCAAATAACACAATAAATTAGAAGAAGTACTGTTTACCCAAATAACAAATCAGAAGTACTGTTTACCCAAATAACACAATCAGAAGTACTGTTTACCCAAATAACACAATCAGAAGTACTGTTTACCCAAATAACACAATCATGGTGCACGTTAAACAGGAAGAAGACCAGTGTCTCGCTAGAGGACTATTATAAACAGAGAACAGACTAGCCAACCCTTACAAACCAGGCTAGCTTGCGGTTTCCTAAGGGTTTAATGGCTTTATTTTGTTTATTTTTATTATTTTGTTTATTACTTCCGGAGAAATTTCTGATATTAGAAATCAGAAGTATTTTTTTTTTGTTTCTTCTTGTTTAATTGTCAATATTGTCAATTTTTATATTTTAATTTTTACCATTATTGTCTGTATACAGGGTGCGGGCAAAAGTTGGAAACCCCTGAATAACTTCGAATGCCTTCTTCGTAACTTAAAATTTTGTACGGTAAACCTGGCTAATAAGACCTTCTTTTAGAGTGGGGTCGATTTTTGTTACCGCCCCATGTCGGGGCCAGGGGGCCCAACATTCATTTTTTTAAATACAAACCCCACCTTGCGATACATTTTTGGAAAGATCTTCAAATAACAACACCAATGATGCAAATTTTATTTTTCAATATTAATTGTTTGCAAATGCCGTTCCAACTTGTGTGCAGTAAAGTCTGGAAACACCCTGAATATCTTTCGAAAGACTTTCTCAGTAAATTTAGAATTGTTACGGTAATCCTTGGATTTTGACCTTTTATTAAATGGGACGATTTTTTTAACTGGCCCCCATGTCGCGGCCAGGGAGGTCAACTTCATTTTTTTAAATTACGAAACCCCACCTTGCGATACAAGTTTTGAAAGGTCCAATTAACCGACTTACCGTGCACAATATTTAAATTAACATAGAAAGCCCTTTCAAAAGATATTCATGAGTTTTTCAGACTTTACGCATACAAAGTTGAACGCAATTTGCAAATAGTTAATATTAAAAAAATAAATTTGCACGATTGTATTGCTATTTAAAGACCTTTCCAAAAATGTATCGCAAGGTGGGGGTTCGTATTTAACAAAAAATAAAGTTGGCCCCCTGGCCCCGACATGGGGGCCAGTAACAAATTGACCGACTCTAAAAGAAGGTCTTATTAGCCATGTTTACCTCACAAAATTTTAATTTCACCGAAGAACATTCGAAAGTTATTCAGGGGTTTCCAGACTTTTGCCCCACCCTGTATTATTATGTTCTACTAATAAAGAGTTTCTAAAAATAAATAAATTTTTGCAGAGGGATACTTTGTCAAGTAACGTCATAATTGAGAAAAAGTAAAAAACCACTTGTTGTTCACTCGACAGAAATTTCTGTCGAGTGAAGACAAGGTTTTTCTTCTTTTCTCAAAAAATAAATGGCTTATAAGAAAATCCAATTCCTCATGAGATTGATCGCACATAGAAATACCCCATGCACCACCAGGATGAATAGAAACTACGGATGAAACAGTTCAAGGTACAATTAAATTTAGCATACCTAACAACAATGGCAACTACACAATAGTAATCAATTCTGTGAATCCAACTGAGATTACGGAGGCCAAACATGACTCAATAACGAGGTACCTACTTG
Organism: Bactericera cockerelli; assembly: GCA_024516035.1. Classification (NCBI taxonomy): domain Eukaryota; kingdom Metazoa; phylum Arthropoda; class Insecta; order Hemiptera; family Triozidae; genus Bactericera; species Bactericera cockerelli. The sequence continues at coordinate 8,406,719 of CM044962.1, read as the reverse complement.
AATACGTTACTGGTCAAACTGATTGTTTTAGAACAAAAACTAATCAGGTTAGGCTACATATTTACGTAAAGTTAACCCAGGCCAACCTAAGTAATGTCATGGTCAGTTCCCGGTTATATTATGGGTTTTAGGGGCGTTAAAAACCTCACCGAATTAATTTGATATTTATGGTACAAAAAAAAAGTACAAAATAGCAACTATGGAATTGATGAAATAGGTAATATTTGAATATTTTTTATCAAGAGAAGCAGCAGAATCAACTGGTCATTTGCAAGAACCTAAAACAAGCAATATAGTTTGTCCCAATGAGCTCGGGTAAAGCGGCACTCTGTGAATCCAGAATTCCAGAGTCGTGGGTTCGAAACCCAGGCGGGACATGACAAGTTATCCTCCCATTTGGAATTTTTACCACATAATAATATGTCTTGGGCTTACTGCTGGAATAATGGGACTTGTATAGTCCTTATTGGGCAGTATAAATAAGGCGATATTATTATTATTATATAGATAGCCTCTTTAATTTATCTGACGACAGGTAAACTGAATTGGTAATACTGATTAATAACTATGCAGTAGATAGCAAGGGTACTCGTGCTCCATTAATTTTAGGAATAATGTGCAAAAAAGTTGTAATATACCTAATAACTACACTATAATACATTTATTTATACTGCCCGATAAGGACTAGAGTTCCATAATTCCAAGTTTTGGTGCCCTTGTTATGTGGTCAACGTCTCAAATAAATGAGGAAAAAATCATAAATTGTTCGAACTAAAAAATCATAAATGGGATTCGAACTAACGAATCGCTAGTTTGAATGGTCACCAATTCAAGTCACATTCAGGTAGAAATTATTAGACATTATCTCTGTGGACTTGAATCTATATTTTGCGTATTGTTTTTAAATGGACAAATGTAAGATCTAACTCAAACTTGTGATGTTGTTTGTGTCTATTCATTTTCCCTTAATGTATTAATAGTACAATGACTACCAAGTCGATGTGACAAAGTGGTAGTAAACTCGAGGGTCTAAGTTCGAATCCTGGCAGGAAGAAAGGTTTGTTTAGTGGCAATAATAAATAAGGAATGGTTCAGAGTCCAATCGTGCTTTGTGACGCAAAATGAGAATCAATGTTTACGTTTAGAATCCTTCCCCTAAAAAAATATGTTAAAAAAACAGGGCCACGTGCTGACGTGCCACGGGTTCTAATAATAAAAAAAACTCAGCCAATGAGAGTAGAATATCTTCTATGTGGTCAAGATTATCTAATAACCACACTATTTTTTATAATTATTTCCAAATTTCCGCGTTCCTCATATCACCGGTTCTACGGATCGTTAACTATCCAAAAAGATTCGTCAAATTAGCGCTAGTGCAGTAAATCGAGGGTTTTGCTCGCCAAACCGAGGTGGCAAAACCCTCGATTTACTGCACGAAGAGCTAATTTATTTGACGAATGCTTTTGGAACTAACGTTCCCAATCCCCGGTTTCGTGGTTTTTAGGTGTTTTGCAAGATCCTAGAACCGGTCAATAGTGTTTTTTACTAATGCCAAATTTCCTCTTATTTGGACAGTTTTACACCTTGATTGATTGGATAGTTGGATTGGAGACTTTTGAATTTGGACAGACAAATTTTTTAGGTAAAACTGAGACTAGAAAATGACCAAGACAGGGAAAATTTGGAATTAATAAGGAGAGACAATGAGAACTAGGAAAATTGGAACTCTAAAATTATTATGTTAGTAAAAAGATAAATTTGGCTGCGAAATTTTATCCTATACTTTTAGGGGACTTGTAACTGTGTGGCAAGTCGTTCGCGTGGAAGATTTTATTTATACATTATTAACGACTTTTTTTTTCAATGTTTTAATTTTTAAAAATTGTTGATATCTTTCTTTTTCTTTCATTTCTTAACAACTTTCATTGACATATTCCGCCATTCACTTCAAAGCTTGTTTTGACATTCTATTGAAGGCTTTGGACTTGAACTGGATTTTACCTGATTAGGTTTGGAAGATGTTTATTCCATGTTGCCTCAGTCTTAGCGTTGATTTAGATAAAATTCAATGCTTTGCACCGTCAAGAATAATTAATGGGTAAATGATGCACGAAGTCTTCTGAGGATTTACATAAGTTCATGTGATGTTATTTCGATAGACTAAGGTATGGTTATATGAAAAAAAAAAATACATAAAATTTTTGATAATTTGCAAATGTAAATGATTGATTCATCATCATAGGGTGCTGAATGACTCAGCACTTCTACCACTGTCTTTACAAGGATGCTAATAATTGACAAGAGCCCCCGAACCAAGCCAATGCTGGTCTACCCCCTGTTTATAGTCCCCAGCCAGACTACCCCAGAAATGATTAATTAGGTTCACCCAAATTGTTACTTTGTGTTTTAAATTATAATATTTACATTATTGAGAAAATAAAATATTATACTTGTTTAACACTGCCAAGGTAAAACGGAGAAGTACTTTTAATCCAGAATCAATTTTGGTTTTTACTGTCACATCAATATTTACCACCAATCAAAATATCAGATTTCTAGGTAAACAGGATTTTACTTTATGTCTAGATTTCAAGCAGCTACATATGCTCCCTTAAATGATAATGTTTTACAAAGTAGTAGTCTAAAAGTTCCAATGTCAGGATTATTTTTTTTGATTACATTAATTCCACCATGATCTCATAATTTTAATGATCTATCAGGAAGTTCCAAATCACAAAAATTGAAAACTATCTTTCTCCCATAGTTAAGGAATAGAGCATTGAAATTTTCAGGGTATATCAAGAGAACATATTTGCAAAATTTCATAACTTTATGATAATAATTTACATAAAGAAGATTGTTGTCAAATTGATCTACCGTGCACTCAGATCCTACTTAATAGAAAAAACTATGGTATAGAGTAAATAATTAGAGGGTCAAAAAGAAACAGCTATCATGTTGACCATTCCTTTGTTATTTAAATTTATTAAGGCTAAATGTAATTTAAAAAAAATTACAATGAAGATATGTAAGGGCAGACCATCCCATAAGTCAGACTTTAGTACCTACTGTGATTGGTTGAAAATCTGACTTGAGGAATGGTCTACCCTAACTTTATTTTTATCCTATTTTTATTAGTCCCTGTGGTGATATCTACTTTAAAAAGTTCAATAATAAGTAAACATATTTTTGTCAAATCTGAAGAATTCACTGGCATCTGAGGAAGCCATCCTAGATCCTCTATACTAGAGGCTTGATCACTCAGAAATACTGAGCTATATGTTAGGGAAATTGTTTTCTACAAAAAAAAATTATTTTGAAAGTGAAAACCATAGGTAAAAAACTAAATAATAAGATTTTGGAATATGGGTACCTATTAAGAAGATGAAATCTTAAACTGGCAATTTGTAAATCATTTTTTTACCTATGAGTGAAAAATTAAAATGGTTTAGATTGTAAAAGTGATTTTAGGTCAAATATGATAACTAATATGAGTTTTATATTTTAAGATGAAGAAAAATAAAATAAAAATAGTACTAGTGATAATACAAATATCAAGATACATGTCAGTATTATTTTGTACCAAAAAGAATAATCAACACACCAAAATAAAGGATCACTACTTTCACTTCCTGCTTGACCAGAGTTGTGTTATCAGTGAAAGTTTTATGGAGTAAATTCTAACAACGCTTTTACCTAGGTCCTAGACCAAGAAAGAAGGATGAAGGAACATCTTACCTTCATCTTTGGATTCTTTCTCCTCAACTTTTGTTTTGACCCCATCCTCTTGCAATAGATTTAATTAAATTAGAAAAGAACCAAGTCCTTCTGCAAACACTTCACAAACTGCCAGTAGTGAAAAAATAAATTCAAAACCAGAAATATAAATTTTGCAAATAAATTGAAACCCGTACAACTCGTCGCTAACTGGTTTTCCACGGGAAAATGACAGGTTCTCCTTGATGGCAGCTACATAACTAAATGACTATCAGCGACTCAAGAGTAAATGCACAAGATTTTTTATGATAATCTGTTTGATTAATCAGTCTGGAAAATCATTTCACACAAAAAAAAAATTATCAGTCTGGATATCAGATTTTTAAATTTTACCGCTCTTGACGTTATCATGAATTGAGTTCCAATACTTATCATTCAATGAGTTATGGATTTTAGAATTCAATGTTAGTATTAGAAATTCTTCAATATAAAGACATTTGCAAATTAATAAAAGCGGAAAACTGCTTCTTTCCTGCACGCTTCAATCATTCCATTCGTTCATTGAGTTAAAAAAAACCTTTTTCCGGTATATAAGAGTTGAAGATAACGTAAAATCTTTAAAAGAAAGAATGCAGACTATGGAGGAAATTCCTCCATGGCGCAGACAAGTAGGGTCTCTCTCAAAACTCGTCCGTTTATTCGTGTAAACGAATTTTTTGTAGGCTGTGAAAATTTTGTAAACAAAACCACGAGCACTCAAGCGCGGAAATTCAAATTTACAACAAAAAAATCTGTCTTGGGTCCAGACGTTTTCTTTCAAAAAATTCAACAATTTTTTTCCTTTTTTCTTTGATTTTCGTTTTGAGTATTCAATAAATAGCCGGTACTGTGAAGTATTACCAAAAAAATCTTGTAATGCTAGATTTCATGATACTCTTTACTTTTTGTCAATTTGCATCTCTCTCTCTTAAACTCCTAAAACTCTCTGCTTTGTGATTTACATATTATCAAAGCGGACAAAATTTAATCCAATGGCAGAAGAAAATGTAGCAGACACCTCTGTACCAGGAGAGTGTGGAGATCAAAGCTCAGAATTAAAATCAAAACCAATATGCTTGATTGTACTTGGTATGGCAGGATCTGGAAAAACATCATTTGTGAAGAAATTCTCATCATATCTCTATGACATCCAAGATAATCCTTATGTGATCAATTTGGATCCTGCTTGTAGAGATGTTCCTTACTTGGTGAATGTTGGTAAGCTTTGAAATTTGACTGAAATATTTCCTTTACTTTTATGTAATACCTACTTGAAGCAACAGCTTTCCCTCTCTTTTGTTCCCCTACAGTTCATCTGTCACTCACTGATTCAAACTAATGAATGAATTAACTCAATTAAACTATTGATTAGATCTATTTTTTCATCCTACAAATATCAAACTCTTGCGTAATAATTTTGCCTTTTATACAAAAAAAAAAAACATTACTCTGAGAAGTACCTGTGGCTGGATTTATTTTCAAGGAATGAAAAGAATATAATCCAGATTTCATTAGAGAGAAGAGAAAAGATGAGACAATTTTCCAGTACATCTCTTTCATTTCAAAGTTACTGAAATGATTCTAATGTGTTTTAATTCTTCTTGTTTCAGATATTAGAAACACAGTAAATTATAAAGAAGTGATGAAGCAGTACAAACTTGGTCCCAATGGAGCTATTGTGACTTCTTTAAATCTCTTTTCCACCAAATTTTCCCAGTTGTTAGATATTCTTTCCCACAACACATCAAACCTTTGTATATTGGACACCCCAGGACAAATTGAAGTGTTCACTTGGTCTGCCTCGGGACAAATCATCACAGAGGCCTTAGCTAGTATATATCCCACTGTTCTCATATATGTTGTTGATATTGTCCGAAGCACGAATCCTGTCACATTCATGTCCAATATGTTGTATGCCTGCAGTATTATGTACAAATACAAACTACCTGTCATTGTAGTTCTCAACAAGGTATGCTTAAAAAAAAATGCTTTAAACTTAAGTTGAAATTATTAATTGCCTTTTTAACTTATAAAGTATAAAAAGGGTAAGGTCTATTTCTTAAATTAAAAAAAAAAAAAAATTCAGTTACATAATTTATCATATTGTTTTTCTCAGTGTTCACTTTCAGCTTTGATGAACCACAATATTAATTATTTTTGATGAGTAAAAAAAAAAAAAATCATAAATCATATCAAGTATCTAAACTTTCCTCCATTTTTCAGATTGACATTGTCAACCACAAGTATGCTGTTGAGTGGATGCAAGACTTTGAAGTGTTCCAACAAGCTCTGGAGGCAGACAGTTCTTACATATCAAACCTTACCCGTTCCATGTCCCTCGCACTAGATGAGTTTTATTCCACACTCAAAGTAGTTGGCTTCTCATCTGTCACTGGAGAAGGTACAGATGAGCTGCTGACATTGATCAAAGCTGCTGGAGAAGACTATGAACAGTGAGTCAATGAAACAATAACTAGTGCTTTGATAGACCTAATTCAGATTCTTTAGTCAAATTGAAAGTAAAATGTTTCATTCAATACCCCAATTGATGGATGCCAAATAATAAAATTAGTGATTTGGTCTCTTTTGAGTTGCTCTAGTGAAATCTAGTGTCTTTAAGGCAACTAATATTAGTAATGAAAACATTTTTTTTAAAGGAACTACCGGGTCGAGTGGCTTCGTTTGCGAGACAAAAAGGAGGCTGCTGCGAAAACCGAGGCCCAGACAAAGCTCAAGTCCGTTCTCAAGGAAGAAGGTCTAGGACAGGCCGTGCCTCTAGTTACGGAACTCAGCACAGGGCGCAACCTGGCGGATATCTACTTGAAACATCCGGGGAATGAGAGCTCAGAGGATAGTGATGGAGAGGAAGAACCATTTACACCACTTGAAGAAAAAGGTGAGTGTTCTTAAGTCTAAACTATAAAATGGGTTTACATCAAATATAAGCTAGACTAGCGGTCGGCAACCTGGGGTCCGCGGACCCCCGGGGGTCCGCGAGAGCTAAATTGGGGGTCCGCAAAGCCATTTCAGGATTTAAAAAAAGAAGAAGTTCAAACGTGAATTTTCTCTTGTTTCTCCCGAGTGTCGGGACTCCCAATAATCCCAATTCATAGTGAATGTTTATTAAGTTTAGTTCTCCTTGATTTGTGCGTTAAGTAGTACCACCTACCTAACGCACTTAGGTCAGTGATTAATTTTCTTTTCGTTTTATTTTTGTTTTTATTTTCGTTTTCTTGTTTCAATGAAGAACCAAATCCATTAAGAATCTTAATAACCATTTACATATCTACCTACTTTTCTTTCATACACCCCCCCCCCCCCCCCCCACGCTTTTGTAAGGTGGGGGGCCCTTAAAAAATTTAGAGATAAGCTAGGGGTCCGGGAAGTTCAAAAGGTTGCCGACCGCTGAGCTAGACCATCCCTCAAGGCTGGATGCCCTTCCTAACACCAAAGTTTATATTTGATTTAATGTCCTGGATTAGGATGGGGGTTTTACCCTCCATTCATCGGGAGTTGTACCAGCTACCCACATTAACCTCACCCAGCCTTGGTAGGGCCGGAAATGCCACCAGCCTCATATGTACAGAAACAATTTTCTGTGTGAAAAATCTGCTCCAACCTGGTCACAACCGTTACGCCACGGAGGCTGGCAGTTTAAAGCAACATTAAACCAAAAAATAAAGTTTGTACCATATTAAGGGCCAAATTTTAGTAGTTCTGTGAACTGTAGACCCTACCAAGATTCTTCAATAAAATAAAATATTCAATATCCCACTCAACTGGTTTCAATATCAAAAATATCAAGCAGTCCACTTTTTGGGCCACCAATTGTCTAGTACCCATGTTAAAACAGAACCTTACTGCATAAAATCAATAAATTTATACTGTCAGCTCAAGTCCCATTACACTAACTATAACACCTCTTTATTGAATATAAATTTTCTTTTCAACAGATGATGATGATGATGATCCAATGGAGAAAGAAGCCTTCATGAAATTTCTGCAGCGCCATCAGGATAAGAATATTGAGCAGAGAAATGTCAAGTCCAGCCCTGGTACGGATCAGTCTGTGCCTAGTACTTCTAGCAGTCAGTGATATATGAGAAAAGTAATAAGAAGAATGATGATGATTCCATGTTCGTGAGATAAGCACAGCTAGCTGTCTTATGCTTGCAGGTGAGAAGTTTATAGAAGCCCAGATCCAACATGGTCAAAGCTGATTGATGTGCAAATTGAAATCATAAACTTATCAAATTACGTTAAATTTCTTCTCAGAAAAATAAGATACAGTTAATAAAATAGAATAACTCATTTCTCTAGTAAATGTGTTATTCTACTGGGCTATACCTAATAATTTTATGACATCATCTTCGTCATAAAATTATGTACTTTCTTTGTCATTTCAAAACTCATTCGAGTCCGTTCATAACTTTCAATTGCCGTTTTCTAAATGATACTGAGAGTAGTACTTGTGTTTTTGAACCACTAGATTGCTTGTTCTATTACCTTACCTATGGTGCAAGTATTTCTGACGGCTTTTTCCTTCTGGGATACTGTAATTTTAAAATGAAGTCCCTTAGCCAACATTTGTTTCCAATGCTATTTTTCTTGTTAATATGTAATCTGTTTCTGTTTATTTGTGTACTCCACGTTCACATTAATTGTATTGTGTTGTAACATATGTAGTAAATGTACCTCTTGTAACTTTTTTCCCTCTGGTACCTAGGGTATTCATAATTGTCCTCTAAGGCTCATGTTTATAGGTGGTGATGATATAGTTGTTATTTTTTTTCTTATAATCCTTGAAATAAAATGATCAAGTTTTCTAAGGAACCAAGATTGTTTTTTTTTTCAATTATATTACAAAACTATTTAGTACATACACTTAAAAATAAATTAACTCACCAGTTACTTTGTACACCAAATCATCCAGAAACACAAACTTCAAAACAAAGAATTAAAGCTGATAATAATAATAATAAATATTTTTTTGCACTTACAGAGAAAATAGGTATTAAGTATAACTATTACCCCTATCAAATGCACTAAAAAAATATGTTAAAAGAGAGGTTTAAAAAAATCACACTAATCTTCCTATATGTACAAGCACCCAAATATAAGGAGAAAGAAAACAATGCATAAAAACTAATTATTTATGTAGGTATAAAATTTTTTTGCATTTTTTCTCTTTTTTTTAAGATTAAAATATTTCCCATGGTTTCTGCTTTAAAAAAATATTGTCACAAGTGATCTATGTGTATCAGCTTGGTACATGTTATTGTGTGAAAACTTCTGGTACATAGGAGTGGACATAATTTTTTAATATATTTTTTGTGTTGGCTCTGGGGATCAAACCCTGGGACATTATGTAAGGCTAATTACCTAAGACAGTACCATTCAAGTCACCCATGAACAAGTTAACTTCCTCAACAGTCAACCATTGACTATTTGGTCATCATTGCTTGTAACAACATTATCAGTCCACCATTAACTATTCAACTGCCCATACGCAATTCCCAGCATGTCACCAGATGAATTTGAACTCTCAATCTCTCGGTAGCTGTTCACAAACTTAACGTTCAGCAATGTCTTCTGAATTTTCCACACAGGCTGGTCGCTCAGAGTGCACAGGGGGTCATGAAATAGTTGAAACAGTTGCTCGTACACACCAGCAAGTTGAGAACTGCTGTGCAGACTGCCACACACTCCTATCAGAATGTTCCCATAGCTGTTTCGTGTTACCTGGGAAAAATGGTAGATTTGATTTTTTTGATGTTACGAAATACAAAGAAAAAGAAGGTAAAAAATCAATATCTTTGTCATAGTTTTGTGTTAATTACATACAAAGTGATGAAAAAAAAGTAAAGAAAAAGAAGGTAAAAAAGTCAACATCTTGGTCATAGTTTAGTGTTAATTACATACAAACTGATGAAAAAAGGACATTAAAAGTAAGCAGACCCAGTGCAGATCAAACATTGTATACTGAGTTACTGAAAATACACCATGTTTCTCTCAACACCTCATAGGTGTGGTGAGGGTAATGTGAGACGCTACAACAGCTTAAATTGAATTGAGGATAAAACCCTCATCTTGTAACATAGATATATATTTTATTTCATTTTTTCATAAATTAATACTAAAAGTCAAATTGTTCAAAATTATAAAAAAATATATGGTAGTTTTACCTTTAGTGATTCCAAATTTGTATTCAAGAAAAGGTTGTATGCTTTCTGCAGCTGCATAATGGCAGTTCCGATGAGTTCACTACTTTCCACCATGCTTGAATTCTCCACTGTTTCCTCTCCGTTTACACTGCGAACTATTTTGAACTCTGCATTTGCATTTGCAAAGAACATACTGGCATCAAACAAATAACCATTTGCACAGTCACAGGAATTGAATCTATCATTGAACCACTTGGTGAATTCAATACCCAACTCTTGCACATTGATGTTGGAGACTAGTTGATTGCTTGATGAGGTTTGACAAATGTCGGTGGATTGAGGTACAATAGCTTGGTATTGTGACATATCATGTTGTACTTGAGGAACAATCTCATGTGATTGAGGCACAAGAGAACTTTGGTAGTTTTCAGAGTATTTATAATCAGAACTTTGTTCTGAATTGGTATAATTATGATAGCTAGATTCTGCAGAGCTGGAGAAATCTTCAATGTACTGATCTCCAGGCTTGTAAGAAGAACTTTCCTCGTGATTGGTCAAATGGGATTGTCCTGTCCTCTCCCATGTGAGACACTGTGAAATGTCAAGGAAACACCATCATATAGCAATCACACAGAGTTAAGAAAACACCATCCATCATAACAACGAGAAAGAAATAACTAACACAGAGAAAGAAATAATTTGAGAAATACTTTGAATTATTAACTCCAGTTAAAGGTTAATATTTCAAAGTAGTCACTGTGGCCAAGTGGTGTAATCAGTGCACTGGGCTTGCATTCATGGTGACCTGAGTTAGATCCCCAGCAGGGCAGGAATTTTTCTGCTCATTACTTGGAAGTCTGGGGTCCACTCATATCTCATGAAGAAAAATGAGTACTTGTATGAGTAACATTACAAGAGAATAAAGAAAATAATATAATAATTGGTTTACAAAAGTGATGCAGTTTTCAAGAAATTTCCATGGTCAAGAGATTTTTGTAAGCAATGCATTTCTAGACCTTAACTAATCATTCTTCTTTCTAACATTTATCCAATGTCACAGGTCATGCAAATTTAAAAAAATAGCATTATCAGACCCATTTTTAAACATATCATGTCTAGGACCTGGGGCTCATTTCATAAAATACTTTACACTTCATACTTGATGAATTACAAAAAACTAAAGTGTAAAGTATTTTCGTTTCATAAGGCGTTACAAGTCACTTTACTATGTATTTCCCTTTGAACTGCCACTCAAACGTTCATTTTCAAAGTGTAAACAAATGAAATTGAAAAAAAAAATATTTTTATAAATTTAATTGATTTTTTTGTGTCTTTTAGTTCTCTCTAATTCATTGAAATAAATAATAAGCTCTAGAAAAAATGAAAGAACATGTGTGGCAGTTCACTTGACAAATGACTTTAAAAATCAATCCATAAAGTTTCTTTAGGGAACAGAATTTGAATCTTGAAGTGTGAACTTGTCAAGTATGAAGTGTGAAGTGGTTTATGTACTAGGCCCCAGGTAAAATATTATAACAATTCTTACGTTTTCTTTCCAATAATGTAGAAGCCTCTGAATGATTTCATCTTTGGATAAGTGTGGCTGGACAGGGATTTGTTTATAATGAAGATAATTGAAAAGAAGTTGCTTAGAGATTTTCTTGCGGTGTAAAACAGACTCAATTGTTTGTGAATGTAACAGAATAACTTCTAGCGCTCCTGTAATATAAAATAAAGAAGTGGTTCATATTTGTTTAAAATGTAAAAATCTTATCTTGTTGGGGGATTTAAAAACAAAGTCCTGGGTTCAATCCAATGAGCAAACAAATAATTTGTATTCTCAATTTGGTTACAGTTGTTTGTAAGGTATACCTTCTAGTGCATGTTGACCCAGCACATAAATGGTAAGTGTTGTGTCACTTCTTGCCCATCAGAGGGGAGGCATACTACGGAATGGGCAAGCTACAACAAAGACCACAAGTGTCTAGAGTAGCTCTTGTTTCATGGATACAAACAAAAAAAACTGACAAACACTATACAATATAATCTCACTGACTTGAAATCTCAATGGGTCAAAAATTCCTATTAACTCAAAAGAAATCTTTGGCCCTTGTCAAACTTTGCTCCTTATTTAAAATCCAGATAGTACAAAATAGAGCTTCTGTCCCTTGAATTTTCAGTTAGTGGGATTCTATTGTTCTATTAAAGCATTGATATTCAGCCAAAATTTGCTAGTTTCTCAATGTTCCTGTCACTCTTTGTAGAATGACGTTGAAGCATGGAATACGGTCTGTATCTAATTTAATATTTCTGAACTGTAACAGTTAATGTGCAATCTAGGTGCATGCGCGGATATAGGGGGGGGGCACGTGCCCCCCCAGATTTTTTTGGTAACCGGTGATTCTCAATTTTCATTATACCTAATCCCGTTAAAAAAAAATAATTCCCAACTCTAAGACTAATCTTGTAAAAAAAAGATCTCAATAAGTTAGGGGTGCACACGCCCCAAAATAATTCCCAATTCTAAGACTAATCCTGTAAAAAAAGATCTCAATAAGTTAGGGGGGCACGGGCCCCAAAAGAATTCCCAATTCTAAGACTAATCCCGTGAAAAAAAGATCTCAATATGTTAGGGGGCATGGGCCCCTTGATAATTCCCAATTCTAAGACTACTCCCGTAAAAAAAAAAAGATCTCAATGAGTTAGGGGGCACAGGCCCCAAAATAATTCCCAATTCTAAGACTAATCCCGTAAAAAAAAAGATCTCAATGAGTTAGGGGGGCACGGGCCCCAAAATAATTCCCAATTCTAAGACTAATCCCGTAAAAAAAAGATCTCAATAAGTTAGGGGGGCACGGGCCCCAAAATAATTCCCAATTCTAAGACTAATCCCGTAAAAAAAGATCTCAATAAGTTAGGGGGGCACGGGCCCCAAAATAATTCCCAATTCTAAGACTAATCCCGTGAAAAAAGATCTCAATATGTTAGGGGGCACGGGCCCCTTGATAATTCCCAATTCTAAGACTACTCCCGTAAAAAAAAAAGATCTCAATGAGTTAGGGGGGCACGGGCCCCAAAATAATTCCCAATTCTAAGACTAATCCCGTAAAAAAAATCTCAATAAGTTAGGGGTTTACGGGCCCAATTCTAAGATTCTAAGACTAATCCCGTAAAAAAAGATCTCAATAAGTTAGGGGGGCACGGGACCCAAAATAATTCACAATTCTAAGACCAATAGGAAATAACTAAATAATAAAGTTGTCAAATCCACACAGATTGTCCAAGAAACCTGAAATTTTACCTATAGGTCCATTTGGATCAGGGAATATATCTCTAGGGTTCAGATTCACGGGGTAAGGACAAAAAATGGATGGGTGACACAAAAAATCACATTTTTCGACCAAAAAGTTTTCATTTGAGATATCAATCACGAAATTCTAATGAGCCGTTCTTGAGCTACGTTCAGTAAGGACATAAAATGGATAGGTAAACAAAAAGTATTTACGTTTTTTGACCTGAATGACATTTGCTTTCGAAATATGTCGTGACGAAAAATCAACTCAAAGCGAGAATGTTTTTGCAAGGGTTGTAGTCATCATTTGACATATTGATCGCGAAATTCTGATGAGCCATTCCTGAGCTATAGTAAGGACAAGAAATGGATGGGTGACACAAAAATTATTGACATTTTTGTGTGGGGGGGGGGGGGGGGGTGATAGGCTAGTTAGGTATATTGTGCGATTGTGCCCCCCCAGTACAAGAGGGCTATATCCGCGCATGTCTAGGTCATGATTAATGACAACTTTCTACTGATAACCAAACAATCAACATCTGATTTGGCTGTTGCATCCTCTATTAAACTATATTTTTTGTATCTTTCTTTATTATTATTATTCTAATGTAAATTACCATAGGATTGACATAGATAAAAATTAACTCTGCTAAAGCTAGTGATACTTACGATTAACTGTATTAACATTAAGCATTTTCTGAGACACAGTTTTAGCAATTTGCATCAAATCACCCTCACTCACTCCTGAGAGCAATTCTGTCAAGACAGATTTCTCATAATCTGTCAAACCCATTTTTACTTCAAAAGACTTTTAGCTCATGATAAAGATGTGAAAGTTTTTTTTTAGTTCTAATGTTCTTGGAAATGTATAGTTAATTTGATATATAGAAAGCTTGCTTTATGAATTGTCTGTCAATCTTGTGAAAAAATAATTGAAATTGAAAGAAAGAAATAAATTTTTGGAGGATCCCGATTTCACAAACTTCGTAGAAAATTTGAATATTTTAAAATTTCGCGGTTTCTGCAAATTTTTCATTTTGAGCATTCAAAAAACTTTCGTATTTGAGCTGTAAATCAAAAGGCGGCAATTTATTGCCGGACTTTTTTTCCAACGCTGGTTCGAGACAAAAAATGTAAATTTGAAACAAAAATTAAATGTTACATTTTAGTATTTTACAAATCCCAATACCGGCTTAATAATTATGTTAATTGGTTCTAAGCACAGCCAATCCCAGTTCGGAATTGAAAATATCTGCGATTGGGGACTAGGAATCTAGGCTTTGCGTCTCGCAACGAATCGGGTAAAGTCACCCCATCGAAAATACATGTGGCAATCGAGACTTTTGGACCATGGAGCTTGAAGACAAGGCAGTTTTTCAGGAGACTTGAGAGCGGTTATTTTCTCACACAAAGATTGTCTCTAGCAATCCAGAGAGGTAACGAAGCAAGTGTTCTCTCTGGATTGCCAAAGAAAAACTTTGTGTGACATCAGTATCAAAACAGAACAGAAACCTGAATAGCATGTGAACGATACTATTTTTTTTTTTTTCCATTAAAACGTTACCTCTCTGGATTGCTAGAGACTTTCTTTGTGTGAGAAAATACCCGCTCTCAAATCTCCTGTCACTCGGGCTAAAGTGTCACCAAGTCTCTTGAAAACTGCCTTGTCTTCAAATCATGACCTGAAGAGCATGTGAACGATACAAAATATTTTTTTTATTTTCATTAAAACAGAGGTCTGCGGGACCGTAATGGCCGTGAAACGTGTCTGGGGAAGTAGTACATAGGTACCTAACTTCACTCCGATTTGTAGCGATTTGCGTACCTACCTATATTATTTTTTTTTTCTGTCAAAAATTCACAGAATATAATTTTTAGGCAACGTAATTTTTGTTGTTTTTGAAGTTTAAATTTTCAACATCGGTCGAACCGTTCCTAAGTTATGACCAAAAGTACAAGTAGGTAACTGCTCATTATTTCTCACGAGCTATGACTGGGCCCGAGACAACAAAGAGTATGAAGATCTACCCAGCCGGAATTCGAAACCACGTCAACGTGCGTCGTGCGTGCAAGACCTAGTGCGTTACCGCTACTCAACTCAGCAGTGTTGATTAATAATTGCTATGAATGTACATTTAATATAGGTAAACTACAGGGTGTCCCGTATACAGATGCAAATATTTTGAGGGTAGGTTCAGCCCACCGTGGACTATCATATGAGCGAAACTTGCAGTGGGGCATTTTGCTTCGTTAAAGAGTTATGGCCAAATCCCTGTTTTTCCCACAGGTCTAGAGGTCACTTGGATCGATGCACGTTTTTAAAGAAATGATAGCCAGTAAGTAATTTTTGACTTCATGTATGGATAGTCATGCATATTTCCCTTGAAATACAGTTGGTTGCATAAAAAAATATTGAAAGACCACAGAGATATTTAATCATAAGTTCAATACTTTTCTAAAATTTGATTTTCCCTGTTTTCCCTTTCGTGAATTTAGAGTACTTTTACAATTGCAATTCTGCGTATCACTAGTTAAAAAAATACCCTATTATGTTTAGTTTTATAAAAAAGAAAGCTCCTTTATATTACCTTAAAGATCATGGAACGCAGTACACACAAAGCTCAAAAAACACTTCTGAATCATGATGGAAAATTCAAAGTTGGCCGAATTTTAACAGAATTGGCGCGTAATTTGAGGTATAAATACACTGCTCTGGGATGTTTAATAGAGGGAAATTGATCATTCACAGTGGTCAGTCGGTGTGAACTTTTATGTGAATGGGGTTACGGAATCACAGGGTTATCATGAGGAAAAATGAGAGAGGCTGCAACGAAAGCAGCAACCAGTGGTGTAATTATGGAAAAAGAATACACATGGAGAAAGACTCTGCGCTACCAACAAAAATTATGATTTTATTTTTAGAAGTAAAATTAAAAATATCATTTTTGTGTTTATCACAATCATAATATCAAAAACATAACAAATAGTGCCGAAAATTAACCTTGGGTAAAACTCGAACATCCAACCTTAAGGTTACTATTATTATTAATACTTTATTTTTATTTTATAAACAATTGGACCAAGCTTTATTTAAAAAATTTTTTACAATGAACATGGTAACAATTTGTGAAATAAATATAAACAAAGACTGATCAAGGGTGGTGATACAGTGATACATGTTTGTAGTTTATTGATAAACTACAAACATGATACATTCTGCAACACAGGACATGAAATAAAAAGAACCCAAAAGAATATGTAGCGAACCAAGGGCGAGGTTTAAAGCTTGTGGCTTTCTCTTCTACCGAACAAATTGATCGCCTTGTTATTTTAACTATTAGATTTGATTGATATAGTTGGTTAATAGAACCAATTGTACGCAGAAAATTTTCATTTATAACTTGCAGTTGGCACAAAAATAGTCACACAGACCGCTTCAGGCATCGAGTGTTCTTCAAAATGCAATAGCGCCCAGATTCAAAATTTGAAAGATGTGTTTCTCTCCTTCTGGTGCCGTTTGATAAGGCGTATCTCATTCGTTCCTTCACGCGTCTGAAAGAACTTTGTATGTATTGAAACAAAATAACAAAGGGTATTTTTTTACCTAGTGATACGCAGAATTGCAATTGTAGAAGTACTCTAAATTCACGAAAGGGAAAACAGGGAAAAATCAAATTTTAGAAAAGCATTGAACTTATGATTAAATATCTCTCTGGTCTTTCAATATTTTTTCATGCAACCAACTGCATTTCAAGGGAAATATGCATGACTATCCATACATGAAGTCAAAAATTACTTACTGGCTATCATTTCTTTAAAAACTTGCATCGATCTAAGTGACCTCTAGACCTATGGGAAAAACAGGGATTTGGCCATAACTCTTTAACGAAGCAAAATGCCCCACTGCAAGCTTCGCTCATATGATAGTCCACGGTGGGCTGAATCTACCCTCAAAATATTTGCATCTGTATACGGGACACCCTGTATAAGTATTTTGATAAGGAGTAATTATTACTTACACGTTGCATCTTGCGTGGGTAAATATTGCAGGAATTCTTTCAGGTTCAACGCCGCCTCATCTTCACCGAATTATGTATAGGATGCCCCATAAAATAATCACGATTACATGACTTTTTATTAAAGCTTTATTTAGAAGTATGATATTATAGAAAATCGACCTCAATAGCTCGATCAATATAGCTGCGAACTCGTAGCCAGGAGGCTGTAGGTTCGAGTCCCAACTACCTTGGTGCCGTCAAAGAGGTGGATAATGATGGAAAAGTGAAAAAAATGTAGAATTACATGCTTCATGAGATAATTATAAACTGGTTGGGGTCCCACAAGAGAAGCACCAATTCTCACACCGACCTCTATTAGATCTATTGTGACCTGCTTCATGACGTGATGACTGAGGCCGAAAGTCCATGAGTGCAACATTTTGTCTCAACGTTGCGAGGTGTTTCGAAGCGTTTCATACTCCGCTCCTTTTAGAATCAAATTAGATCCAATTCCACGGATTGACACACGCAACGCTTTGCAACATTTTCCATTCTAAAATTAAAGACAAATGTTTCGCAACAAAATATTGCATTCACAGTATCATCCCTGCTTTACATGCTGCGGCATTGCTGGGTATGTTTTACATTATTCATCAATTATTATTTTTATTCAGAGCGATCAACATCTTCATAAACATACATAAATTGATTCCGACTAATGGTATTCATCACATCAGTGGCGACTAATGAATTGTGGCACAATGAATTGGTGCTTCGTCATCATTATCACAAATCCCAAATAATAAATAATAGTCCTTAATTTAGTAAAGCGAGTTTTAGTAGTTGAGGAGGTATCACGAAAGTGATTAACACAAATATGATAACTTTTTTTAAATAAAACCCATATAGTTTTAGTAAAAAAAGTTTTCATATTTGTGTTAATCACTTTCGTGATAACTCCTCAACTACTAAAACTCGCTTTACTAAACATACGGACTTGAACCACCCACCCCCAGGTTACAAGCCTTATCGAGTACATTAGGTTTAAGGGATGTATCTATATTAAGGGATCAACAGGGTCGTTCATGCACTGCTTTGCCTGACCCTCAGGCTGACCACTATTACGGGCCCCCTATTCGGCTGCATCCCAGCTGCGGTATAAATAAACATAGAATTTACTTATTATATTATTATATTAAAAAAAAAAAATATTGTCTTATTTTTTGTGATAGATAGAAACTTGCTCTACCATCAGCTGATTTTTCCCTTAGCCTTGACCCCAACACGTTCACCAAGCTTTTTGCTTCGGCTTTTATTATAAAATAAATTTATACCGAGCGAAAATATCTTATTATATTTCTTATCTTAATATATTATATTATCTCTATATATAAATGAGAAATATGGACGGGCTTTGTATCTTTGTGTGTCCGGAATTGTTTAGGCGAAACGGTAAGAGATAGCGAAAAATTGATGAGAGATGACCCCAAGTAAAATTGCCGGAAAATACCAGGAAAATTATCAAAAGTCCGAAATTCCAAACCGTCCTTGAATTATGACCTTCCTCAAGTATTTCCTTGAGGAAGGGTCTGATTTTAAGACAGTCTTTGCCCTGGAACTTGAAATCTATCGCGAGGACCTATATTTTTTATTATTTAACAACACATTAGACAAAATTAGCTTTCATTTAATTCATTTTAGGCCACATTATGACGTACTGTTCTGGAGATATAAGCCAGAATGTTCGAAATTTCGACCTTTTTTTCACACTTTTCACGTTTTTTAGCAGATTCCAGCGCGAAACTTAAAATTTGTCGCGAGGACCTATATTTTTTATTATTTAATAACACATTAGACAAAACCAGCTTTCATTTAATTCATATTAGGCCACATTCTGACGTACCGTTCTCGAGATAGAAGCCAGAATGTTCGAAATTTTGACCATTTTTTCAGACTTTTCACGTTTTATTTACAGATTCCAGCACGGAACTTAAAAGTTATCGCGAGGACCTATATTTTTATTGTAAAAACTGTCTGAGAACATCACATGATTTTATTTGAGCCTTTTGTTGCCATATTCTGACAAACCGTTCTCGAAATATGGGCCAGTTTGCTACATTATCAATATCCGCTATGATGATTTGGCTCGGGATTTTGAAATTTACAGCGATGATGGTTGCGTGTGTTTGTGTGTGTGTGTGTGTGTGTGTGTGTGTGTGTGTGTGTGTGTGTGTGTTTTGTGTGTGTGTGTGTGTGTGGTGATGTGTGTGTGTGTGTGTGTGTGTGTGTGTGGTTTGTGTGTGTGGTGTGTGTTGTGTGTGGTGTGTGTGTGTGGTGGGTGTGTGTGTGTGGGTGTGTTGTGTGTGGGTGTGTTGTGGTGTGGTGGTGTGTGTGTGTGGTGTGTGTGTGTGGGTGTGTGTGGGTGTGGGTGTGTTTGGGTGGGTGTGTGTATGGGTGTGTGTGTGGATGGGATGTGTGTGGATGGTGTGTGTGGTGTGTGGTGTGGTGTGTGTGATGGCTTGGCGAAGCGGGTGCAGCCTGCTAGTATAAAATAAATTTAAGAACATTCATTCATAATGTTCGCAGCTCCGAAACGGCTGGGCCAAATGACTCGAAATTTGGCACAGACCAGAAACGGGCCAAAACCTTAACGGCCACAGAGTGCCGAGTTGCAACTAGTACCTGGTAGGCACCTAAGAACGTCCCTACCCTGAGGCTTCGTTGTAGCTTCGACACTGGTTTTCATGTATGTTCACATGCCCTTAGCTATCCACATCTGCGCTGCGTCTTTTACGTGTTATGCCAGACACAGACATTCATGATTCTCGATCTTATTTCTTTTCCTAGAGGTCTTGTTGACTTCAAGTTCCCTCAGAATAGTTTTTATTTCTTTTTTGCTGTTATACACTAACAGCTGTTCCAACTGTAAAATTAACGAATTAATATTTTTGTGTATATTTATTTTTTCTAATCTTCACACCCAAAAAAAAAAACCATTTTAGGACAATTTTTGTGATTAAAAATCGTACAAAATATTTTGAATAATTACTGTCAATTAAACTTTAAGTACCTAGTGTTTTTTGTGTTAGTTTATGTGAATAAGTATCTTTTTAAATTTTAATGTCTCATCAGTGATCCGCGTTACCTTTATTTTAGTCACCAAACCCATTATTAAATTTGTTTTTGTTTAATGTTTACCATCATAATTAGGTGTTAAATTTTTTTATATTAAAAAAAGGACATTAAATTTGTCAACTTTGTGTTTTCGTACGCTATTTCAAACAACATTATTACACTTTTTATCATTATAATTCACCTATTTACCTTCAAAAAACAAATATTTACGTATTTACTAATGTCAAATTATAATTAGAATTAATTTTCAAAATCTTTAAATTATCCCACCTAAATCTAAGTATTTTTTAATCCCACTTTTTCGAAGAAGCGTTTCAAACTTACTGGAAATATCAAAATTATACTTGAACCTAACTTTCGTCAAAATCACAGCTTAGTTAAAATCACAAGCATCTTTATAGGAAGTGCCCTACTTCCGAAATCTTATTGTTCGAAATATGTTCGGAGATCATACTCTTATGTAACAAACTCATTTGGGAGCCTTTGAACAGAATCCTCTCTGACCTCTTTGTATAGAATCAACACCTGTGTGACCTGTGTCCGGTGTCATTAAAACTAAGAAGACTTCAATATTAGTGGTAAGTTTTTTTGTTTTTTTTTTTTTTTTTTTTTTTTTAAGTGGGGTTTAACGTCGCTTTCAACTGCCATGGTCATATCACGACGGGGGTTTTACCCTCCATTCGCAGGAAACTCACAAACCTGCTACTCACATTGACCTCACCCAGCCTGAGTGGGGCCGGGAAAAGCCAGCGTCACGAGAATTAGAATTTGAATGGTCACCCATCCAAGTCTTAACCTCGCTGGATGTCGCTTAACTTCGGTGTTCTGAAGGGAACCGGTGTATTCAACATGCCATCGACGCTGGCTAGTGGTAAGTTTAAAAATATGTTTCTCAAGTTGTTTAGAATCTGTACCTATGATATCCTTCACTTCCACCCAACCATACTTTATTGCTGATTGATTGTTTCTGTTGATCAAGGTACAGGTAAACTAGTTAATTAATTTTTTACTAACGGGTCAAGCCCAATGTACAATAAAACATAGAACAATTTAAATTTCAATACAAATAAAAAACACTGCCAATTATAGACACAATACTTCCTCGTGATTGCTTCACATTGTAAACACGTGCCAATTTTGAGATTTTATAGAAAATTACTTGTATCTCCAAAACGGCTCAACCGATTTTCTTCAAATTTGTTTTATATGGTAGAATATCGTTTTTTCTACATTCTAAATACTACAAAAAATTCTGTATCGGCAAGTCGTGGTCCTTATTTTTTTACTTTTTTGTCCAAAATTTCGGATTTTCTGAAATATCAGAGTCAAATTATAATTAATTAAAAAATAAATATAAATAGTCTATGTAAAACAATAACATGCATATACATACAAAATTTCATTGAAATCGGGTGTACCGTTCACGAGATATAAGCGTTTAAGTAAAAAGTTAGTGGTCAGAGCGCATGGATTCTATTCACCCAGAACCGCTAGTAAACATTCGTTAAATAAATCTTAAATGGGCCCTACTGCAGAAATTCTCCTAATGTGTGCAATATTTATCAAAATCGGTCGAGTAGTTTTGAGATTTTGCGCGTTACAAGAATCGTTTTAAACAGACAGACCAAGAACGGACACAAAACCAAATTTACTCAGTAGGTTATAAACGTCCATGATATTATAAAAAATTGAAATCGTGAGCAAAAAAAATATTTTTTTTTTAAAAAACGAACACAATACCTACTTCCGAATTCTAATTTAGAAATTTCTCGAATAATAATAAGAAACACATGAAAATTTAAAAAGAAAAGTAAAATATGTAGAAAATGTAAGATGACTAAGTAAAGCTATAAAAGTATAACAAAGTAGTCTTAGGATCATTTAGTTTGAATCCCACCCAATGCATAATTTTTTTCTCATTTTATTTGAGACTTTCAACATGTTAATAATGGCACCAAAACAACTGGAATAATTGGGACTATTTCTTCCTAATGTCAAATATAAATCAGTAACCTACCTAGGAAATAAGGACGAATACTAATCTTAGGCTACCGTCACTATCACTAAAAGTCTACATATCTATGCAATATAGAATTTTCTTCAGTCTATAATATAGATGCAAAGATGTATCAAGACATTAAACTAAGTCTATTGTATGTTGGGTACTAAATAAGAAATTTTCATAACCTGAACTGAATAAATTTATAAAGACATACTTAAAAATAAACACCCTGTATACTGTGTTGGAGAAAATTGAACATCGAAAACTACGTGAGGGGTTCTTGGTTCAATTGAAAGAAGAACAAGGAAGGAAGAAACTGAATTGAAAAGACGGTTACAAAAAAAAACCACTTCCTGAATTATCATACTGGATGAATAGTATTTGCGTAGCTCAGCTCAGTCATGCAGTCATGCTGGTTTCCCACACTTGCGCAACATTTTGTTTTGAAACGAACCCGGGATCCACTGAGTGCAACAGTTTGTCTCGCAACGTTGCGCAACATTTGTCTGGCAGCGTTGCGCAACATTTGTCTAGAAATTTAAATACGTGTTGCAAAGCATTGCGAAGTCAGAGGGGTCAAAGGAAGAGTGGAGGAAATGGAAGGTTGCGAAACAAAATTTTGCACTCAGTGGGCCTTTTGTATCGTATTTTGAACGGGAAGTGTTGCAATGGGAAGTAAAGTTTTATGAGTGGAATTTGATCTCGATTTTATTAAAGGTAAAGTATTTGATGATGATTTTATTAAAGGTAAAGTACATCATGAAACGTTGCAAAGCGTTTCGCAAAGCGATAAAAGTATCCACCCAGTAAGACATCGGCCTAACTCGACCAATAAGGCCCCGGTCTTATGACCTGGAGGTCCTGGTTCGAATCCTAAGTGTGAAATTAATAACAAATTCTATAACTCAAGTCATTGCTAGGCGTCCGTTTTCCCTATCTTACACAGACGCAATCCGTGACTTAGCGCCACACAGGTATTACAAAAACGTCTATTAATTCCGCCCTAAATATGTAATACCTACCTTCAGAACTTGCAATTGACCAGTTATCATTACTAGAGAATATTGGTCACTTTTTTGGAGCACCCTGTAGTTGTATACAAGTAGCGCGTGGGATTCTAGCAGAAGAAAACCGAGGGGTTACCTCAGGGTTGTGCAGTAGGTCCTCAAGTAGTTTTCTTGAATAATTCGCATTTCACCCGTCAAAAAATTGTCTTAATACAAAGTATACAAAGGTTTTGTATTTGAAACTGATCTAGTAGTAATAACTTTATCCAAAGGAATCTCGGGATATTTTACTTCCGATCAATTTCTATGTATTAGATATTGGAAGTTTGTTTGTTTTTGTTAAAAAAAAAATAGTTTTTTGCTCCGATTTCAATTTTTTTCTTATTTCTGGACGTTTTTTGATTTGAGATCTTGAATCCCGTGCATCATTCCATCGCGGAGTAAACAAACCTAGGTCTGGATTTCTGGAATCTCTGGATCAGTTCAAAATATTTGATTGTAGGTCTAGACGAGTATGATTGTCTTATTATATCGATAATATTTTACGTAGATTATATCGATAACACGTACGATTTTTTTTATTTGCATTTCTAGTGTGTAAAATTTATTTTTCTTTAGTTTATCCCGAGTAGGACTTATTTTTAAATTTGTTTATAGTTCAAAGTTAAAAGAATTTGTGTTAATTTTTTTTTCTTCTAAATATTTATAGTAATTACTGTGTGGACGTGGAGTCGTGTTTTTTTCAGATTTAAATAAATCAAGTGAAGTAATTTTATTATTTATTTATTATTATTGTTTCATGTAGACATTCAGTGTTATTAATTTTTTTAATTTATATTTTTATTATTTTTCCCCCCAACGTTTTGTTTTGAACTTTCTCCGAAATTAATGTGAACTATCGATAGGTGAGTCACACACAATTTTTAATATAATTATTACACTTTTACATATATGTATTTATAATATTAAAGATATTGGTCATTTAAGTACTACCGATACCTACTAACGTCGACCTAAAAAGTCCCTTGCTTACAGTAGTTATTTTAATAATGCCTTTTTGTGTTATATGTACAAGTTTCAGCATGGGTGGGATTCAAACTTAGATTCCAGTATTAAACAAATCTGTTGAATTGTTTTTAACTCATCAGGATTTGACCAAGGCCCTCGTGCCAGAAAACCACTCTCTTTCCTCACTCTATCTCTCTCATAATTCCCAATCAGCCAAAACCGTCCACAACGCACTCAGATTGGGTATTGCGTCAATTAACAATCCGAGGCGGCGCTCTCAAGTCGCCAGCAACCGGCTTATTAACACGAACAGAGCTATTTTATCGCGCTGGCAAAGCACAATGTCGTATCTGCAAATTTTGCCATTTCAGTTAAAACGCACATAGTGGTTGTGCTTGCTGGAATCTTTGAAACTCACATACGGATAACCTTAAAACTTGAATACTTCGGGAGGATTGAGATACAGATACACAGTTCGTACGTGAAAGGAAGTTCTCAAACCACTTGTCGCTTCCTGAAAATTTGCAGATCGACAGTTTGTTTCAGCGGCGATTGTATACATTTAATGGCTGTCCACCCGGACAGGTGGCTACTGCAACTTGGATAAAATATCCCACATCTGGGTAGCACCCGGCACGCTTCAACCAGGGTGCCTGGCACGGGCCTAGTAGATACCACGATAATATTTCTATCTCCTAGGTCCATTAGTTCCTAGAGGAAGAAGGGATCCCAGCCGGGGGCACTGTAACCCAAAGATCACTGGCATCCTGCTGTGCAAAGGTTTTTGAATCTCTATGCAGGTCCATTTGTATGTCTGTAACCAAATATCTCAAGGAAGGACTTGGTATACACAGGTCAAAATTATCTATTACGAGTAGTAGCTAACAGTATAAATTTATTTATTTAGAAACTCTTTATTAGTAGAACATTCAATAGTATATACAGACAAATAATGGTAAAAATTAAATATAAAAATTGACAATATTAATAATATAAACAAGAAAAAAAATAAACAAAATATATACACATGTCCTAACTAAAGGGCGGGGTAATAACCCGCCATAGACAATAGCCTATGGCAATCTTTTCCATCCAACCCTTTAGAGATATAGCGGACGCAGCACAAATAAATCATTATTTCTTTTATATAATCGTAATCTTCACTATTCAAGATCCATATATTGGTGGTGGTCGTCTATCCCTAATTCTGAATCACTCTGTATAAAATATTTATATCCTTTGAACATAAAGCCATCTTTATATTCATAAAATTCTTGTGCACAATTTGGCTACCTTGGTGTTAGACACTGAATATATTGAATAGAGTGATTGCAATGATAACTACAATAGTTTACGCGAGGTGAATAGCAAGTCATGATCCGTTTCGCAAATTGAGGCACGCATTCGTCAATTGCTTATTAATGGACTGATGGGTTAGTTTAACCGCGGCAGTGCTGCCCGATCGATCGCATGTTGAATACAGGGGTTACACGTGTTCTCACTGTTATTAAGCAACGCCCAGCGAGGTTAGGCTTGGATGGGTGACCATTCAAATTCGAACCCTCGTGATGCTGGCTATTCCCGGCCCCAGTCAGACTGGTCGAAGTTAATTTGAGTAGCTGGGTAGAGTTTCCAGCAATAGTCATAAACTCGTAACCATTAAAAATTCAAGCATACTTCGCCTGCTTGCACTCAGCTAAGGTGTAACCATGGTTCATTTTGAGCATATCTCGAGATTGGCTATAAGACATTTTGAAAAGTCCCTACACATTCCCGTCACTTAAGGAAAATTTCTAGGCAATCCTCACCAAATTTCTAGTCATTCTGTCCAACAAACTCTGCAGAGATCATTTGCTTGGGCGAAAACAATAAATTAAAATACATATAAACTCTGTTTCGTTTTAATATAGGCCGGTTGGCTGGCGCTACTTGACGAGCGCTCGCCTCCCGAGCTTGATTATTATAAGTCAATGAATATAAAACGATTCAAGACCTTTTTTTATTATTATCATAATCAAATCTTCAAGATAATCATGATTTTGTTGAATCCCTAGAACGTGTAGCCAGGTGTTTAGAAGCGGTGGGTTCCGAACAGATGGGGACCATAGAGATTTAGGGATGAGTCCCTTTATAAAATCTTTTAGAAAAAAATAATATATAGGTAAGATCTTTTCTTTGTACCTATTCATTATCAGAGATTTTGAATTTATTTTGTAACGACTTTTCTAGACACGTGCTATTTGCTATGATGATATTATTGTTATTATTTTTTCAAAAGATTGAATATATCTTTTCCTTGTAGATGTATACTGTATACTCTGTGTAGGCACTCAAAATCCAAGATTTTGAATTTTTTAACGACTTTTCTAGACACGTGCTATTTAATAATAATAATAATAATAATAATAATACCGTTAGGTATTGTATATTTTTCGGTACATAACCAATTTACAATATTAACAAAATATAAGATAAGATTTTTTTTTCTTTCTTCTACAGACACAAACACAAACGGAGACACAAACACAAATTTGCGATGATGGTGATATTATTGTTATTATTTTTTTCAAAAGATAGAATATCTTTTCGTTGTAGATGTATAGGCACTCAAAATCCAAGATTTTGAATTTTTTAACGACTTTTCTAGACACGTGCTATTTGCGATGATGATGATATTATTGTTATTATTTTTTCAAAAGATAGAATATCTTTTCGTTGTAGATGTATAGGTACTCAAAATCCAAGATTTTGAATTTTTTAATGACTTCTTGTGACGTGTTTTTATCAGAACGCTATTCTTCCTCTCCCTAATGTTTTCCTGCATAGAGGATAGATGCTCATTTTTACCGACGTTTAATTATTTTTTTGTGGGATTAATGTATGAATCATTAATGACAACGAAACGTGATTTGGAAACCACAAACAGCACAGATTGCAAAAAAATTAAATTGAGGTATTAGGTATATGGTATTATTTGAAATTTCAACTTCCCGTCTTTAACTGTTCAAAAGTTAATCAGCTATTGCGGGACTTTCTGGTCACACTGTATATTTACGGTATGAACCCTTCTTACAAAAATGCTGAAACATTTTACATTCTTGATGAGACTCGAACCACCGAACTCCAGTTCACGAGTCCACGGCCGGCCTTATCCATCTAGCTACTGAGGTCAGACTCACAGGTGTCACGTCTGATTATTATGTATTCATTTATTTGCGAAGGATGTGTTGAGCAATTATGGACACCCATATTTGTCATTCACTCAGGAAACTCGCGAGGATATGAGAAGTACTTTGCACACGTTATACCAAAGACATACATAGGTAGATAGGTATTACTTATATGGCGCTCATACACATATGACGCATAACTATTAGGTACATAACTTTATTATTATTTATTTATGAGCATACGACACAAACGTCTGTGGTATAACGGTTGTGACTACTGCTCGTCATCGAGAGGTAGAGAGTTCGAATACCAAGTCGGACAGAATTTTCGAAAGAAAAAAAATCTGTCTCAAAAAAAAAATCCAAAAAAAATGGCAGAACAGCTCAAACACGCTTCACTAAATCTTCGCTCAATTTGGGACTTGAACCACCGACCTCCACGTTACAAGTATCTGCCGCCTTATCGATCATGCTATTATACTGAGGTTTTCCTCGCAAATGTGATTCATAATCACTGCATCATACAGAATTTTAATTCGACCATACAAGGGAGCGGTTACCTCAGTGATAAGTATTCGCTTGCCATGCGGAAGATTCCGAATTCGAAGCTCAGAGCCGACGAAAACTTGTAATTAAAAGTTGGTTACTGTTGTTTTTAAGGGACACCTTCCGGTGCACTAACTTGACCCAGCACCTAATTGGGAAGTATTGCGTAACTTCTCGCCCATCAGAAGGAAGTTAATATACTACTGGATTGGCAAGCTACAACACAGACCTCAAGGGTCTGTAGCAGCATAGCTTCAAAATATTTAAATATTTAAGGCTGTGAAACACTCATTTTCAAAAAGAAAAAGAAAAAACCAGAATCGCCACGAAATTAGCCCCTGTGAAATTGTCCCTGTTCGTAAATTGTTTTTCGCAGACGCGCATTGGTAGTCAGTTTGGCGATAGAGCAGTCTGTAGTAGCTGATAGGCCATAGCTTCAAAATTATTAAGGCTGTGAAACACTCATTTTCAAAAAAAGAAAGAAAGAAAAAAAAAAAAAAAACAGAATCGTCATGAAATTAGCCCCTTTGAAATCGTCCCTGTTCGTAAATTGTTTTTCGCAGACGCGCATTGGTAGTCAGTTTGGCGATAGAGCAATTTTTTACCATGACTAATCGCTGAGAGATTGTTTTGAAAACTTCAAGGTCAGTCCGTATCAGACAAAGAGATTTCTGAACAAAAAATTGCCCTCTCCTCTCTCTCTCTCTTTCTCTCTCTCTCTCTCACACACACACACACACACACACACACACACACACACACACACACACACACACACAATATATAAATATAAAGTTTTAGCCACTGGCCAATTATATAGGCTCTGGAGGACAACCTAAACGTGTTTGCAATAAAAACTAACTATCGAAAATTACTTTCCTTTCAATAAGATAAAGAATGTAAAAAGCCAGCGTCGATGGCATGTTGAATACACCGGTTCCCTTCAGAACACCGAAGTTAAGCGACATCCAGCGAGGTTAAGACCTGGATGGGTGACCATTCAAATTCTAATTCTCGTGACGCTGGCTTTTCCCGGCCCCACTCAGGCTGGGTGAGGTCAATGTGAGTAGCAGGTTTGTGAGTTTCCTGCGAATGGAGGGTAAAACCCCCCTCGTGATATGACCATGGCAGTTGAAAGCGACGTTAAAACCCCACTTAAAAAAAAAAGAATGTAAAAAGGAGTCAAAGTGAGTCCTAATGAAAATGCATAGAGTTAAATGGAACGTCGAGAATTGAGCAACGTCCAGTATTGAGCAACGTCCAGCATTGAGCAACGTCCGGCATTGAGCAACGTCCAGCCGTCCAAAACTTTGTTAGGAACCACTCGAATTCGAACCCTTTACGCTGTAGATTCCCGGCCCAACTCAGGCTGGGTGAGGTTAATTTGTGAGTTTTTAAGCGAATGGAAAATATAACCCCTATCTCGAATGACGTCGAGGACTTAAGAGGTCCCTAGGCTACTAGACCTATGATGTTCAAAAGACATTGAGCAACAGAAAAGTGATAGACGTTATTTAGTATGCATGACCAATTGACCACTCTAGAAATTTTAGAATGGTCATTAAATTGTTCAAAATTCAACTAAACTAACTAAAATTAAAAAGTATTAAACGAGTACATTAGGAAAGTTTACTTAGATGATCGAATACATAAAAAATATATCACCGTTATAAGATGGAATTCAGAATGATAAAATAATGTCTTGATGGTTCTCTATTTTACATTCCAAGCAAGTCACAGTATTTGAATTTCATATTAGTCTATAATATATAAGTAGATTTATATATTTTTTATTACCTTGGGTATCAATCACCGATTTAAAATATGATCTTGAATATATATAATAAATTATATCTGTGTATATACCTGCATAATATATCATCATTATTATCTGACTATCTTTTTTATTTGACCCCAAAAATTTCCGTATGTGATTTGCAAGTGAATGGAAGTGAGTGAATTATGGCCATGTCTGATTGCGCGATGAACTCTGGTATTCATCATCAGACGCCCTCTGGAATGGGATATGGTCATGACTATTTTTAGCACTAGCCGTTTCCTCACACTTTGCTACATTAGCATATCTCGATGATTTAGTCAATTGAGTGTAGGTACTTACATTGGTACATATAATAATATGTCTATCAATATTATCAAGATAGAGTTGCCTTGGCCGAGTGGGTACGTATAGCAACATAATAATCTTCTTCTTGTACTTTGCCTTATCCCAAACGTATCTGGGGTTGGCATTGTTCAACTTCGTTCTCATGGTTGAGGTTGGTCTGGCACTCCTACTTCCATATTTTACAGTTGCTTGATCGATAAGGCGGCGGACTTCTAATCGAAGGTTCAAGTCCCTAGCTAAGCAAATATTTAGTAAAGTGAGTTTGAGTAATCGTGATATTACGATTGTGATAAACACAAATATGATAACTTTTTTTTAATTTATTTTACGACTTGATGCTCTTTAGTTACTCTGTTAAGGGCTCCAATGACTAATGTTTTTTTTATCTTTCGGTCTGACAAAGCTGGTGTCTGTTTAATTAACGTCCCCCAGCGAGATAACAAATAGGTACCAAGTTCTGCCCGATTACCGATTAGGACTAAGAGTCCAGTATTATTCCAGCAGTTGTGATGTTGTTGTGGTTATCAAGTGGGTAGTCCACTTCTTTCATTGCTTCCGATAAATTTCTAATATTAGAAATCGGAAGTATTGGGTTCCTTTTTGAAAAAAAAAAATTTTTTCCTCCGATTTCAATTTTTTCATATTTCTGGACGTTTCATAACCTCCTAAGCAACTTTGGTTTTGTGTCTCTCTGTCGGTTAAAAACATTCCTTGTAACGCGCAAATCTCAGAAACTATACTGAACGGATTTCGACGAAATTTTGTAAACATAGGAGACATTCGTATGTAAATGTATATTAGCGTTTTACATTGTGCATTTATATTTGTTTTTTTTTTAAATAAAGTTTCTTTTAGAATATAGAAAAAACGGTATTCTACCGTATAAAATAAATTTGAAGAAAATTTTCTACTTTCAGTGAATTTCTTCTACTTTCTCTTTGCCTTTTTCTAAATCTATTTGGGGTCGGCATTGTTCAACCTCTTTCTTATGTTTGAGGTTGCTTGTGGTTCTGGCACTCCTACTTTCACACAGTCAACCTCTCTTATAAATGAGGGAAAATTCATGTAAATTTCATTTTATTTTTAAGTTTTTTTTAACTATAAAACAACCACTTCATTTAGAGAATTTGTGAAAAGGAATGAGTCCGCAATGTTGGCTGCATTCCCCCTCTGAATAGCCAGGCTCAAACGTTGGATGAGGTATGATGCTGCTCTCTTATCTCCAGTCTCTTCAACTAATTTGTTTCCTTTTATTTTTAAGTAGTTATCTAATGAATACTCGCCTTATAATACTACTTAAATATTTTGTCCAAACTCGGTACTCGAATCAGCGACCTCCATAGGAACTGTTGCCTCAGCAAACAAGTTGCAAGATGGATTTTCTTAAAAAAGATGAGTGTTTCACAGCCTTTTTTATTTCGGAGCCATGAAACAGGAGCTACTGTAGACGCTTGTGGTCTGTGTTGTAGCCTGCCCATCCCGTAGTATGTCTCCTCTCTGATGGACGAGAAGTGACACAATACTTCCCATTTAGGTGCTGGGTCAACACGAGCGCACCGGAAGGTATCCCTTACAAACAATTGTAACCAAATTAAGAATACAATATTTTGTCGGCATGGAGTATTGAACTCGGGACCTTCCGCATGGCTAGCGAGTGCTAAACCACTGAGCTAATCGCGGATGTATTAATATGTAATAATAACACTCTTCAGTGGAAAAGTTGATCACAAGGTGGGATTAATGCTCAAATTATTTTTAATTGTGATGCCATTCTTGTGACCATCGAAAATATGATAACCTTATCATCATTAATGTGTACTCATAAAACAATAAATAAGCCAGTCACCATACCCGAGTGAGTAGCTAACTCACTCGGGTATGTTGAAGTCCCAGGTTCGAATCCTGGTGGAGTTGGAAACTATATTGTTGCGCCACTAGTTAATTAATCTATTCGCCTACCTATTCTTATGTATTTTATGTACATAAATGTATTCTATTTCTATGTTCCTATGTATTCTAATGTACATAAACATGTAATGTATCAGAATATATTGTATGTTCCGATGGACACAGCAGTCAAATTATTGTTCTAGCGTAAAATTGATTAATAATTGACCCTTGTCTGACCCATGACGACCAGATAGACAATCATTATAGGTACGTACATAAGTTGAATTCCTCTGTGGCTCAGTGGTTAAGAGTATTGGTTACTGACCCGGAGGTTGCGGGTTCGAATCCCGACCGGAGCGGAAAATTCTGACCGACATTTTTCGTTTCCGCAATGGCATGAATGTAAAGGTAAAGTGTCCTGAAGTAATGCGACAGCGGTTCTGTGGCACAATTACCTTAAAGAAGAAAAAAAAAGTTGAATTCAATTTTGGATATCCAGGGTTCACTCATACCTCATGAAGAAAAATGAGTGACTGCTAGTTACTTTATACGTACTTATGTGTAACGACCAGTGTTGGCATTTACGAGAGTATAAAGGGAAAAAATGATTAATAATTTGGAGGTTCTTAGTTTGGCTGCGCTACCCACAAAAATTGTGAAGAGGGGTAGTACTTGAGGGAAAATTGGGAAGTACCGGCATCATAGACCGTAAGCGTCTACTATGGCTGCAGTTTCATAGCTACGAAATGGAAAAAAAAGTTGGGAAAAACCTCAAAAAAATCCTTTAAAAAACTAAACTAAACTTCTTATTTAACTTTTACTCTTTACTGACTACATATAATTTATTATACAGTAGAATCTCGCTAACTCGAAATACACACAAGTCGAAAATCCTGTTAACTCGAAATATTTCTTCGGCCCTTATCACACTTCGCCCCTTACTTGAAATTCCGGTAACTCGAAATGAAGCTTCTGTCCCTTGAACTTCGAGTCAGCGAGATTCTACTGTATTTCAAATATATGACCAAAAAAATAACCGTCTTTTTCGTGCGTGATTTGCTTCTTCCAGTCATGACGTCATCACCGGATCACGACAGATTCAAAACCAATGAGCTGGCCCTGCGCGTGCAGAAAAAGTTGGCCAGCAAAATGGCCAGCAAAACCATGGCCAAGCTGTACATCGACGAGATATCCGGCCATCTGCTGGACAACCTGTACAGGATCATCAAAACCCATGTAAGGAAATTTACAATACAATAATCTGTTTATCCTGTAAGAATGAGACTAAAGAGTCCCTTTACTCTCACAGTCTAAACAAAGTCTCATTTCAATGGTGTAGATTCAGAGGTCGGCAATTAAATCCTGTTCGGGTCTGATGTAGGTACGTCCTGATTTGAAGTAGTCAGGACGGGGGTTTTACCCTCCATTCGCTGGAAATCGTACCAGCTACACACATTAACCTCACCCAGCTTGGGTAGGGCTGGAAATGCCAGCCTCACGTGTTTGGATGGAACAGAATTTTCGGGAATCGCACTCAGGAACTGCGGACTATACCGCAGTCATAACCATTACGCCTTGGTCATCTAAGTCCAAGTTTTTTTTAGGAAAGAAGAGAAAAAGACGATTTTATTTTCGGGCCTCGAATAATGTTTGCGGGCCAGACAAAAGTGCTTCGCGGTCCGGATACGGACCGCGGTCCGCTAATTGCCGGCCGAGGGGAACTCAAGGGACCATATTTTTTTTTCTTCTTTCGAACCGGCTGGGTTTCGAACCCGCAACCTCTGGAACCCCTCTGGATTCACAGAGTGCCTCCTTTACCACTGAGCTACCAGGACAGACAAATAAGGCGATATTATTATTATTTTTACCTATTGAATATTTGTATTATATTTCGCAGACGAACAACAAAAAACAAGCTGAGAAGATGCTGAAATCCCTCATCAAATCATCATCAAGTCGACTCTTTCATCAAGAACCGCAACTCTCGAGAGTGAACTGTTCTGTGTGATTCCGTCAGACCAAACTGCACGCCTTTATAAATGTCCTTCGTCAGCTTTTATGAGGTAATTTAAATATCCACCAAAAAAAAACATACATGAAAGAAAAAAACATACATAAAGAAAAAATAAGAAGAAAAACATACATGAAAGAAAAAAACATACATGAAAGAAAAAAACATACACGAAAGAAAAAAACATACATGAAAGAAAAAAACATACAGAAGAAAAAAACATACACGAAAGAAAAAAACATACACGAAGAAAAAAACATACATGAAAGAAAAAAACATACATGAAAGAAAAAAACATACATGAAAGAAACATACATGTCCTGCTCCCAAGTCCGCTGGTTCCGAGTTGATTATTCATAATGGGACTATTTGCTAAAATAGTCCCATTACCATAAAGATATAGTAAACCTTCATATGTAACTATCTTTAACCCTCAAAATTTAAGTTCATGTAATTGCAACAATACTAAGTTGCGTTTGAACATAATTAATAATGATTATAAAACAATATACACGTATATGTGTATAAAATTTTGTTGTAAATTTAATACTAACATTACTGAGAATTAAACGTTGCAAGGAAGTTTCAGCATGTCTAGAAATAAAAAAAATGCAATCCCATCAACAAGAAAAAAACGAACGAACACTATACTTCCGATGTTTATTATTGGGTATTCTCGAAAGTCAAAACTGAAACACTTAATCGTCTGTAATTTGACTTCTATTGGGCCGATTTTGTAGTAATTGTGTATGTTTACACCTGAGAGTTTGAAAAAGGTATGAGGCACAGAGGCAACTAGCATATCTTTCTATTTTCAAAAGTTGAGCTTTTTCTCAAAAATATTCCGAGCACCCTTGTATAGTATTCTTTCCTGTAAACTAGACTGAAACTCTTCTCACTTCTTCGTTTTCAGGTTCTCAAAAAATAACTTATCCATATATTTGATCCAACATCAATCAACAATACAAACAAATTTTTTTTTCTCTTTCAAATATAAGATCAAATTATAGCTCTATCTTCCGTTCATTTTCAGGTTGACTTCTCCTACGACTTCGCCTATCTCTCCAAGCAGCTGAACGCGATTCGAACCCCGCTCGTCACCGTTCTTCAGAAACACACCCAGCCCAAGAATCTGGCCAAACTAGAAAACCTGTTCACCTTTTTCAACAACAAGCAGTTTCTGGACGCCATCTTCAACAAGAGCAGTGACACGTTTCGGCCGTACATGAGTCAGGTGGTGTCAGATTTGAATTATCTGCTGGACGGACAGTAAACTGTGTCCCCCATTGAGGACAAAGAGAGAAAAGGATATGGTCACACACGTGTGGACCCTAAACTATTTCAGATTTCTAGTCGCTATGATAACATGAACAGCTTTTTAACGTGCACTGGTGGTCATGTGGTTAAAGCTCTAGACTGGTAATCCAGGTAGCTTAGGGATCCGTTGTTTCGAATCCCACCCAGTGCATGAATTTTTCCTCATTAATTTGAGTTTGTGACCACATAATAATGAGACTCTGAGGGTTAGGTGGTAGAAAATATGCTTTGAGCATTAACGTCGCCTGGTGGTTACCTTCCACTAAAGAGTGTTATTATTATTATTTTATTATTAGCTTTTTTTGTTACTGTTGAGCGTTCTTGCTTGAACGGTTGAAGATATAATATTGAAAAGATGGATTTTAATTATCGCCTGTAAGAAATGTAAAAAAAAATCTACAATTGAAAGCAAATACATAAGAATAGTAGGAAAGCTTTTCGTAAATTGTAAAGAACAAACTTTTTCTGGTCACTTGCTGTTTTTGGTGAAATTTGGCCTTCCTGTATGACCGGAACGTATGTGCGCCAAACCCTTAGCTCTCGGGCCCTGATTAATCCACCACAGATGGTGGACTTTTGACTGTCCATTAGAGGACTTGGATTTCTTAAAACTTCAGAGTTATAGAAAACCACATACTGAAACAAGAATAGTTTCAAAAAGGTCATTGGAATCTTGACCGCAGAATTTTTACTTTTTGATTTAAAAGAATCTCATTTTCAAAACGTTTTGTATTTCAAGAACTACTCTGGTTATGTCTACAGCCTGGTGCCAAATTCTAGAATTTTTGTTTACCTAATATTTTTCATGTTAATGGAAGTTAATACAGTAAACAGAAAGGATCAAAAAAAGGTGCGAAAATTTCGTGTTTTTTTCGGACATAAAGGCGCTTGCATATCCATCATCATCATAGGGTCGCGTCATCGTGAACGATGGTAGCCAGACAGTGGAGTAATGACTCAGCACTTCTACTACTGTCTTTACAAAGAGGCTAATTTTATATGTCGCATATTATATTTTTAAATATTATGTATACAATTGGTTATTTTTTTTAATCTACCTTATCAAGCATGTCACTGATGATATTTTAAAGAAAAAAGCCAATTGAGTTTGCGAAATAATAAATAAATATCTACCTTAACTACTTTTTTTATATTTTATGTACCTAATAATGTTTATACACCGAATATCTACTTGTGCTAAAAAAATAGTTTGTGATAAATATATTTTTTTTTTTTTTTAATTTCGCTTACCTCATTTATTTTTTTATAATTGTAACTAATAAAATATAATTATTCACTGCTTGTAAAATTATACTTTTAATTATTTTCATTTATATCATCAGGTACATAATTATGTGTTGCATAATATTATGACAGTTCTGATATGTTTAACTACCAGGCGCGGCAGTGGGAAATATGTTTTGGGGGTTCTGCCACATAAACCGGACTAAAATGGGATTATGGAGTCACTCTTTCAGTATCTAAAGAGTTAGAGTTTGTTTACCATGTCAATCATATGAATTATGCATTAATTACTATTCTAGAAACGTGTGATAATTTTCATTGTGTACGAGCTAGGACTTGAGAAAATCCTCTCTTTTTCGTCTGGGGGTGCTGCAGTTCCGCAGCTCCTTAGTACAGGCCGCCCCTGTTG
Source organism: Bactericera cockerelli (assembly GCA_024516035.1). NCBI lineage: Eukaryota > Metazoa > Arthropoda > Insecta > Hemiptera > Triozidae > Bactericera > Bactericera cockerelli. The sequence goes on along the minus strand of CM044962.1, from coordinate 8,369,644 downwards.
CCTACCAAAAAATCACCTCAAGTCACTAATTAGTGACTAACAACTTTATAAAGTTGTTAGTGGAGGACATAACTTCAAAAGCTGAATGCCTGAAAACGCACACATCTAAAATCCGGCACTTTGTCACCTTTGAGGTTTATGCCCGTGGCTGGCGTCCTCAAAAAGTAATCAGGTTAAGCCCTAATTATAATACCTGTGTCACAGGCTCTTCTTTAGACTTGGTGGGGTGGAATCCTTTATTTGTTGTCGTAAATATTTTTCCCCGAAGCTAGCGTTGTGGCCATCTCGACATTGGAGTTCTACTACTCTAACTTTCTTTTGAGTCAAAATGTTGCCGTGAAATTGCCGTCATAAATTGAACATTAGTCTGGGGAAGTGAATATCTTGAGTTTTTCGGAACTGATGTCATTAATTCAACTCGTGATTCTGATTATTTTCTATTCAAGCCTTTTTCTATTTAAAAAAGCAATTATGAAAAAATGTGGTACATAGATGAGTGAACTATAGTATCATCATGATTCATTACTATGTTCATTAACGAGAAAGTACAGTTTAAGCTTTAAACCCTACTTGCTTACACCATTGATTTATAAAATTACACTCTCTGGTTGTGTTTGAATCCGTAGTCCATTGATAAAGACTTCCAATTAAAAAAAACTCAAGAACAACGAGCCCAAAATTTCTCAAAGTTTGTTTTCTTTTTAATTTTTTCGTGAGTGACAAGAAAAATCTCAAAATCCAGAAAGTTCTCACTACATTTTCAATTTTCCACACAAATAACTTAAGTTTTCTTCATATTTATAACTCAGATAAGCAATATTAAAATGGCAGAGGCCCAACAGGAAAGTGAGAAAAAACTCATCACAATCGTGGTGAAAACTCCGAAGGAAAAGCAGAATATTGAAATCGAAGAAGATGCCAGTGTCACAGACGTAAGTTTCAGTTCTTATCATTAATCAGTTACCAAAGAAAAAAAGGAATTTGAACCTTTTTAGAACAGAGTAAATCATATCCTGAATGTTCGAGAATGTATTTCGGTTTTCGTAAACCTCCTGAGTCATCCTTTCTGAATGATGAAACTTATCAACTGCAATTACTCAATGTTGCCCAAATTCACTGAGAGCACAATAATAAATAGAGGAAAGCAAGCTGTTTTCCCCTTTAATGCCATGTATTTCCATGTGGCTGAACAGTGTTGAAACTTCTGTTGTACTAGTATAAATGTTCTTTTTTGATTTCAATAAAAGAGATCAGTATAAAGATTTACCCTCAATAGGTATGAGGTTTATACAGGAATAATCACTGCAACTTCTGAAAAGAAAATGAACACTTCTGAAATGGACTTTACAGGTGTTATAATGTTTATTTTGAACCACTTAAGATTATTCTTGAGAAATATACTTTGTAGGTACCTAAAATCTCAATTATACCATGATTTTATACACACAAAGAAAGAAATAAAGAAAGAAACAGTACCTACCTATGCTAAGAATGTTTTAAAACACCTCTAAAACTTTATGTTTCACAAATTCTTATTCCAACTTTCTGGGTTAAAGAGAAATTTTGTGTCAAGTTTAAATCCTTATACTCTTCTCTATTATTCAAAATATCATCTGAAAATGTTGCCTACAGCAGAATTTTTTAACTACAACTGCATGGAAATACATGACATTAATGAAAAAAAGCTTCAATATTTTAAATTTGACTCAGTGAAGATACTGAAGACATCTTCACAGTTCATTACCTACTGAAGCATTCAGCACTACTCATGATTACTCTACAAATTTCTATTCTCTTATGTTTAACCTATGATTATGAAATATGTTAATAAATTGTATTTTACCAGAATTTGCATATCTCAATATTTGTTTCCATGGCTCCTATTGTTTTTCTGTAGGAAGCAAAGTGCCTGAAGTTGAAATAACTTATCAGTTGTTTTGAGCTACCAACTCAGTAAGGTTATCTTGAAATAATGTCCACAGGTTCAGTGCTTCATTTAGCCATCTGAAGTAATTTTGCAGTAGATGGCTTTACTGTTGACATGGTCAAATTTAGTTTTCTCTATTCAAACTATTTTCCTTGTCAAAATGAATTTTTCTCTCTCCTTATCTACATCTTTTGAAGTTTCTTTTTTTTATTATCACAGTACCTATTCATTTGTTTAACTTGTTTCACCTTCTCTTTCAGTTTAAAGAAGCCGTTGCCAAAAAGTTCAATGCCTTACCAGAGCAGTTGTGTCTAATTTTTGCTGGTAAAATAATGAAAGATCATGAGAACTTATCCAATCACAACATGAAGGATGGCCTAACTGTCCATTTAGTTATTAAAACCACTGCCCCTGACACTGGAAATAATGCCAATCAGGGACGGACTAATATTGATGTTGGAGCAACTCCATTTGGCCTTGGTGCTTTGGGAGGTGAGTATGTGACATGCATCATATTCAGCATTGGAAAAGCAATTCCAAGTTGAGTTCACCAATGATATTTATTGTATAGTTTACATGTCCGTGATGATGAGGGGTTTTAGAAACTAATCCTAATTGCAATTTGATAATTTACTGGGATTGATTTTTATTGTTTATTTCATCTAAAATATCATAACAGTTATTCCTAAAAAAAATTCTGGTAGGGTTTAGAGTGCTACATAAAAAGAATCAACTTTAAGTTCAAGGAAGAAAGTATACTTAATCTTTGTTGTTCTTGTCTCCAGGTTTAGGTGGTCTTGATGCTCTAGGCATGGGATCTGCCAACTTTATGGAGCTGCAACAAAGGATGCAAACTGAGATGCTTCGGAATCCAGAAATGCTGAGGACCATACTTGATAACCCTTTGGTTCAGTCAATGCTGAATGACCCAAGTAGCATGCGTAATCTAATCATGAGCAATCCACAGATGCAAGACTTGATTGAGGTAAACTTCTATTATTATTATACAACACTTAATTAGATATAAATGTGTCGACATTATGTACCATACAAATAATTATTTTAACAAGGAAAAAAATGGAAACAATATCATCATTGTAGGGTGGTGTCATCGTGAACGATGGTTGCCAGTCAGTGGAAGAATGACTCAGCACTTCTACCACTGTCTTTATAAGGAGGCTAATAATTGACAAGGGCCCCCAGAACCAAGCCAGAAACAATATGTACAATAAAAATGAAAAAGAATAGAAAATATATAAAAACATAATATGTTATATAACATAGCATAATAACATATTATGTCCTAACTAAAGAGCGGGGTTATTGCTTATGGCAATCTCTTCCGCCCAACTTCTACTACTTGTAATTTAAAAACAAACATCAGATCAGATTCAAAAGCAACTACTACTAAAGTTTGAAATTTTAACTACCCATCTCTTTTGTCTCTTCCATTTTCTTGCAGCCATACAAACAATTATGTCTTGAATTACTTATGGCCAGGTGTAGATAGGTACCCATGCTAGGTCTAAGCTTGTGTAGATGTAAGTGATCAATTTCCAGAAATCACAAAGCCCAAAGTGATATTATTATTATTATTTTGCAAAGAGAGAGCGAGCTCATCTCGAAAAATACATACTTCGAAATTTGCTTTGCTTTATCTCGTTTTTACAAATAAGAAACTTCGTCCATTTTGTTGTTGTCGGGGATAGACCCCATAATGCTGACATTATGATAGATTATTAATTATATGGTCGAAATTTACTTTTATTCATCATTGAATAAAAATAATGTATTCAGCACAGGTATTACTTCTGAATGTATTCACCCTGTAGTTTTTTTAATGTCATTCTGGTTAAAATCTTCACTCTAAAAGTTATTTCTAAACTTATTCAATGGTGCTACAACGAAATGAACTTAATAGATACTTGTAAAAATAACATTTATAATACTTAAAAAACACATAATCTCCTTACTTAATATGAACTAAAATGAACAGTAATTTCATTACTTTCAGCGTAACCCTGAAATCAATCACATGCTCAGCAACCCAGAACTTCTACGTCAGACTATGGAGATGGCCCGTAACCCATCCATGCTTCAGGAATTGATGAGGACGCAGGACAGGGCGCTGTCCAATTTAGAGAGTATTCCTGGCGGGTACTCTGCTCTGCAACGGATGTACAGGTAATAATAATGATATTACCTTACTTATACTGACCAACTAAGACTATTGAGTTCCAGTATTCCAGCAGTTAGCTCAAGATATATTATTATGTGGTCAAAATCCCAAATGGGAGGATAACTCGTCGTGTTCCTGCTGGATTTTGATCCCACGACCTCTGGATTACCAGAGAGGCAGACCAGGTGGTGTACAGGGGCACTTTTTTCCTAATGTTCTAAGACTTGTTTGACTACTAGAGTGAAGGGAATTTTCAGTCCTAAATGAGCACTATAAATAAGGCGGATAAGTTAACAACAGGTGCCGCACCCCGAAACAAGCTAGTGAATACTAGCTACATTAACTCGCAATTTTTATAATTGCTACAGAGTTAAAATAAGGTATTCAACCTTTTTCCAATCCAACTTGGAGTTGATGTTGTTTTAATGAAGTCTTGTTTTTTGACTAAAATATCCTCCCTAATTCACCCCTTTTTTCATAAATCTTCCTCTACTTTATCTCAAAAATGTAGAGTGTTAGTAAACCTAATTTGGGCAAGAGCATTTATATTTATTTTTTTAATAAATAAACTGAAAAAAATCGAAAATTATTTGAGTCACCCAAGTAAAATAAAGCTTGAAGGAACAATGTGTTTAGCTGGTGTCAAGAGGAATGTAAAACACCTGTCTTCTATTTCATATTTTTCTCTCTAAATTATACATGTAATACAACAACAACAAAAATACACTTACTTTACTTTTAATCTTACTTTTTTACTTTTATTAATTGAATTAACCTCAATTAACGTTCTGGGCTTAATAGCTTTAGTTCTGAGCTTAATAGCTTTACTTATAAAGCTTTGCCCTTATAAGATTTTCTATTATTATTATTATTACAATTTCATAATTGCAGGGATATTCAGGAGCCAATGATGAATGCCGCAACTCAGCAGTTCTCACGCAACCCATATGAAAGTAACACCACGGGTGGTCCAGGTAAGAAAATATACTGAGGGGCTGTGTCCCTCAGCAGAATGCAAGCTTTTTTCAGTATATCAGGGTACTGTTAATTTAGGGCGAAATTAATAGACAAATTCTACATCTCAAGTCATTGCTAAGCGTCAGTTCTCCCTATCTTACACAGTATGCAATCTGTGACTTAGCGCCACAGAGGTATTACAAAAACGTGTATTAATTCCGACCTTAATCTTTTTTTACCTCTTATCTGTAGGTCTTATTAAAATCGAGATATATGTATAGACACTTTTGCTCTGAAGGAAAATCTAAAGATTAACCAAACTAAACACTAAATTCAGTATGTTTTAAAACACTTCTAAAATCTTGTATTTATTTAATTTGTGTTGAATGTTGCTTTTGACTATCACAATAGAGGTTTTACCCTCCATTTGCTAGAAATTCAAAAACCAGCTACTTATATCAAGCTCACCCAGCCTGAGTAAGGCCGGGAAGAGTCAGCATCATGATGGTTTTAATTTGAATACTCACTTCATCACCCATCCAATTCCTAACCCTGCTGGGTGTTGCTTAGCTGCAGTCACAGAGCGAGAACTCGTGTATTCTCCATGGTCCATCGACGCTGGCTAAAATCCTGTGTTATTATTTTTTATTTATTTAGGAACTCTTTATTAGTAGAACATATTATATACAGACAAAAAATGGTAAAAATTAAATATAAAATTAACAACATTAATAATATAAATAGGAAAAAATAAACACAATATATACATATGTCCTTACTAAAGGGCGGGGTTATTGCCTATGAATAGAATAGAATAGTCTTTATTTGTTTAAGAATACATTACAATTGGAAAAAAAAACTTACAATTAATATATATATTCCAAATTCTTAGACAAAATCAGTCACTGACTGAGACCTCTCTAAAATATTATTTTAGAGGTAAATTGTTTTGTTGCCTATGGCAATCTCTTTATCTCTCTCAGATCCAGCCAATCCGCAGCAGGGTCAGGAGAACAGGGACCCACTACCCAACCCTTGGAACCCGGGCAGTAACCCCTCCAGTCCCCGCCCCGGCAACACCACCACCGGCACCCTCCCCTCCAACACACCCACCATGAGCGGCGGACAAGGAGGTGCGTCATATTTTATTAGATAATAATAATATCACCTTTTTTATACTGCCCGATTAGAACTATTAAAGTCTCATTATTCCAGCAGTAAGCCCAAGACATATTATTATGTGGTAAAAATACCAAATAGGAGAATAACTTGTCATGTCCCGGCTGGGTTTCGAACCCGCGACCTCTGAAATCTCTGGATTCACAGAGTGTCGCCTTTACCACTGAGCTACCGGGACAGACACATGTTTGTGTTAATCACAATCATGATATCACGATTACTCAAACTCATTTTACTAAATGTTTGCTTAACTTGGAGGCTTGAACCGCCAACCTCCAGATAGCAAGCAGCCACCTTCTCGATCAAGCTACAAAAACAAATGATTATATTTTAGATGAGGAAAAAAAAAAAAAAAAAACAGACAAACAATTATGAACATTGTGCTTGTCATGATATCACAATTACTCAAACTCACTTTACTAAATGTTTGCTTAACTTGGAGGCTTGAACCACCAACCTCCAGATTACAAGTCCACCACCTTCTTGATCAAGCTACAAAAAGTAATGATTATATTTTAGAAGAAAGAAATAAACAAACAGACAAACAAACAAAACAGTTATGCACATTGTGCTTGTCATGATATCACAATTACTCAAACTCACTTTACTAAATGTTTCCTTATTTTGGAGGCTTGAAGGCTTGATACTTGACCATTTATAATGCGATAGTTGAATCTGTGTGAGTTTTACCGTTCACAGAACCACCAGTATAATGATTGATTAGATTTGAACCATTTGGATATATTATTAACAGCCCTCATATAACTGCATATTCATCATATTGGTAAGTGATATCAATGTTATATTTGTGTGAATTACTGAAACTCTCACTGCTAATTTTTTTTACCGAACTGGGATTTCGAACCACCGACCTTCAGGTTACAAACTGTTTCACCTTTTATATTAATTTTGAATTATTTTTTTCAAGCTAGGATATTTCTTATTATATTAAGATTGTAGTGTTAAGTAGGGAAAACTTGTATAAATGAGTAGTTCCCATAAGTTTATATAAAATTTAAAAAAAAATTAATAACTTGCGTTTACTCAGGTGGCATGTTCGGGAACCAGGCAATGCAATCCATGATGCAGCAGATGATGGCCAACCCTCAGGTGATGCAGAACATGATGCAGGCTCCCTACATGCAGTCCATGCTTCAGGCCATGTCCGCTGATCCCAACATGGCCCAGCGAGTCATCGGCAGCAACCCGCTGTTGCAGAACAACCCAGAGTTGCAGGTAACGTATACCCAGTATACCTGTGTGGTATCCGGGGAAAGGTAACGTATACCCAGCATACCTGTGTGGTACCCGGGGAAAGGTAACGTATACCCAGTAAACCTGTGTGGTACCCAGGGAAAGGTAACGTATACCCACTATACTGTGTGGTACCCGGGGAAAGGTAACGTATACCCAGCATACCTGTGTGGTACCCGGGGAAAGGTAACATATACCCAGCATACCTGTGTGGTACCCGGGGAAAGGTAACGTATACCCAGTAAACCTGTGTGGTACCCGGGGAAAGGTAACGTACACCCAGTATACTTCTGTGGTACCCGGGGAAAGGTAACGTATACCCAGTAAACCTGTGTGGTACCCGGGGAAAGGTAACATATACCCAGCATACCTGTGTGGTACCCGGGGAAAGGTAACGTATACCCAGCATACCTGTGTGGTACCCAGGGAAAGGTAACGTATACCCAGCATACCTGTGTGGTACCCGGGGAAAGGTAACGTATACCCAGCATACCTGTGTGGTACCCGGGGAAAGGTAACGTATACCCAGTAAACCTGTGTGGTACCCGGGGAAAGGTAACGTACACCTCCCTACATGCAGTCCATGCTTCAGGCCATGTCCGCTGATCCCAACATGGCCCAGCGAGTCATCGGCAGCAACCCGCTCCTGCAGAACAACCCAGAGTTGCAGGTAACGTATAGTATACCCAGTATACTTCTGTGGTACCCAGGGAAAGGTAACGTATACCCAGTATACCTGTGTGGTACCCGGGGAAAGGTAACGTATACCCAGTAAACCTGTGTGATACCAGGGGAAGTGGTACCCGGGGAAAGGTAACATATACCCAGTATACTTCTGTGGTACCCGAGGAAAGGTAACGTATACCCAGCATACCTGTGTGGTACCCGGGGAAAGGTAACATATACCCAGCATACCTGTGTGGTACCCGGGGAAAGGTAACGTATACCCAGTATACCTGTGTGGTACCCGGGGAAAGGTAACGTATACCCAGTATACTTCTGTGTGGTATCCGGGGAAAGAATAGAACCACAAACTGTTCCCCCTCTCTCTCTGTAGCATATAAGGGTTGGGTGGAAGAGATTGCCAACCCTCAGGTGATGCAGAACATGCTGCAGGCTCCCTACATGCAGTCCATGCTTCAGGCCATGTCCGCTGATCCCAACATGGCTCAGCGAGTCATCGGCAGCAACCCGCTGTTGCAGAACAACCCAGAGTTGCAGGTAACGTATACCCAGCATACCTGTGTGGTACCTGGGGAAAGGTAACGTATACCCAGTAAACCTGTGTGGTACCCGGGGAAAGGTAACGTATACCCACCATACCTGTGTGGTATCCGGGGAAAGAATAGAACCACAAACTGTTCCCCCATCTCTCTGTAGCATATAAGGGTTGGGTGGAAGAGATGGCCAACCCCCAGGTGATGCAGGCTCCCTACATGCAGTCCATGCTTCAGGCCATGTCCGCTGATCCCAACATGGCTCAGCGGGTCATCGGCAGCAACCCGCTGCTGCAGAACAACCCAGAGTTGCAGGTAACGTATACACAGTGTACCTGTGTGGTACCCGGGGAAAGGTAACGTATACCCAGCAAACCTGTGTGGTACCCGGGGAAAGGTAACATATACACAGTAAACCTGTGTGGTACTCGGGGAAAGGTAACGTATACCCAGTATACCTGTGTGGTAACTGTGGTACCCGGGGAAAGAATAGAACCACAAACTGTTCCCCCTCTCTCTGTAGCATATAAGGGTTGGGTGGAAGAGATTGCCAACCCTCAGGTGATGCAGAACATGCTGCAGGCTCCCTACATGCAGTCCATGCTTCAGGCCATGTCCGCTGATCCCAACATGGCTCAGCGAGTCATCGGCAGCAACCCGCTGTTGCAGAACAACCCAGAGTTGCAGGTAACGTATATGGGGTATACTATACTCCCTGTTTATAGTCTCCCAGCCAGACTGCTGGTCTACTCCCTGTTTATAGTCCCCCAGCCAGACTGCTGGTCTACTCCCTGTTTATAGTCCCCCAGCCAGACTGCTGGTCTACTCCCTGGTTATAGTCCCCCAGCCAGACTGCTAGTCTACTCCCTGTTTATAGTCCCTCAGCCAGACTGCTGGTCTACACCCTGTTTATAGTCTCTCAGCCAGACTGCTGGTCTACTCCCTGTTCCAGACTGCTGGTCTACTCCCTGTTTATAGTCTCCCAGCCAGACTGCTGGTCTACTCCCTGTTTATAGTCTCCCAGCCAGACTGCTGGTCTACTCCCTGTTTATAGTCTCTCAGCGAGACTGCTGGTCTACTCCCTTTTTATAGTCCCCCAGCCAGACTGCTGGTCTACTCCCTGTTTATAGTCTCCCAGCCAGACTGCTGGTCTACTCCCTGTTTATAGTCTCTCAGCGAGACTGCTGGTCTACTCCCTGTTTATAGTCTCCCAGCCAGACTGCTGGTCTACTCCCTGTTTATAGTCTCTCAGCCAGACTGCAGGTCTACTCCCTGTTCCAGACTGCTGGTCTACTCCCTGTTTATAGTCTCCCAGCCAGACTGCTGGTCTACTCCCTGTTTATAGTCTCCCAGCCAGACTGCTGGTCTACTCCCTGTTTATAGTCTCTCAGCGAGACTGCTGGTCTACTCCCTTTTTATAGTCCCCCAGCCAGACTGCTGGTCTACTCCCTGTTTATAGTCTCCCAGCCAGACTGCTGGTCTACTCCCTGTTTATATTCTCTCAGCCAGACTGCTGGTCTACTCCCTGTTCCAGACTGCTGGTCTACTCCCTGTTTATAGTCTCCCAGCCAGACTGCTGGTCTACTCCCTGTTTATAGTCTCCCAGCGAGACTGCTGGTCTACTCCCTTTTTATAGTCCCCCAGCCAGACTGCTGGTCTACTCCCTGTTTATAGTCTCCCAGCCAGACTGCTGGTCTACTCCCTGTTTATAGTCTCTCAGCGAGACTGCTGGTCTACTCCCTTTTTATAGTCCCCCAGCCAGACTGCTGGTCTACTCCCTGTTTATAGTCTCCCAGCCAGACTGCTGGTCTACTCCCTGTTTATAGTCTCTCAGCCAGACTGCTGGTCTACTCCCTGTTCCAGACTGCTGGTCTACTCCCTGTTAATAGTCTCCCAGCCAGACTGCTGGTCTACTCCCTGTTTATAGTCTCTCAGCCAGACTGCAGGTCTACTCCCTGTTCCAGACTGCTGGTCTACTCCCTGTTTATAGTCTCCCAGCCAGACTGCTGGTCTACTCCCTGTTTATAGTCTCCCAGCCAGACTGCTGGTCTACTCCCTGTTTATAGTCTCTCAGCGAGACTGCTGGTCTACTCCCTTTTTATAGTCCCCCAGCCAGACTGCTGGTCTACTCCCTGTTTATAGTCTCCCAGCCAGACTGCTGGTCTACTCCCTGTTTATAGTCTCTCAGCCAGACTGCTGGTCTACTCCCTGTTCCAGACTGCTGGTCTACTCCCTGTTTATAGTCTCCCAGCCAGACTGCTGGTCTACTCCCTGTTTATAGTCTCCCAGCGAGACTGCTGGTCTACTCCCTTTTTATAGTCCCCCAGCCAGACTGCTGGTCTACTCCCTGTTTATAGTCTCCCAGCCAGACTGCTGGTCTACTCCCTGTTTATAGTCTCCCAGCCAGACTGCTGGTCTACTCCCTGTTTATAGTCTCTCAGCGAGACTGCTGGTCTACTCCCTTTTTATAGTCCCCCAGCCAGACTGCTGGTCTACTCCCTGTTTATAGTCTCCCAGCCAGACTGCTGGTCTACTCCCTGTCTATAGTCCCCCAGCCAGACTGCTGGTCTACTCCCTGTTTATAGTCTTCCAGTCAGACTGCTGGTCTACTCCCTGTTTATAGTCCCCCAGCCAGACTGCTGGTATACTTCCTATTTATAGTCCCCCAGCCAGACTGCTGGTCTACTCCCTGTTTTTAGTCCCCCAGCCAGACTGGCTCTTACTTACTCAAGTTTAATCTAATTGTTGGGGTGCTGGTTCCAATTTTCTCTTTGGGAAATGTGCAAGGTAGAAAATGAAAGAAAACTCTCTTACCGGGATGGGCTCTTGGTCTGTGGTCACTCACATGGAGAAGCGTCGCTTGGGGTCCCCGGGGATGGACGCGTGCGTGGATATGGGATATGTGTGGTCTCTGGAGCTATTGGTAAGTGACTGGGCCGAGCGCCGAGCTTGCATCTCGGGTCAGAGAGTTTAAGGTATGTGGAGGGGGTCAGTCCGGTGTCTGTCATTACGTAACTCTGATAACAATATACCGGGGGTCCCTATCCAACCAAATTTAAAGTAACTACTGTAGGAAACGAAACTCTAATACTAATCAAGTCTATTTAACCCTTTCAGTCACAGATGACCCAAATGTTACCGCAGTTCCTTCAGCAAATGCAGAACCCTGAGATTCAGGGCATGATGGCCAACCCAGAGGCGCTGTCCGCTATTCAACAGATTCAGGCGGGCATTGAACAGCTCAGGACTTCAGCGCCAGGTATATAAAAAAAAATCAAAGATGAATGTTTTACAGCCTTTTTTGTCTTCACTATATCTTACCACTGTCTTTCTTATATCTGAATGTTCCCAATCTATTAATCGACATTTTCCTCTGTCTTTCTTTATACATGTATCTACGAGTATCTAGTCAACCTTTTACTATATTTCAATACTTATTTTTTCCTCATTTTATTATTTGTTTTTAGAATAACTAAATATATTATATTCAAGTTAGTTTTAAGACTAGATATAAGAAAATTGTATACACCGTAAGGTAAACCAACAATAAAAATAAAATTATTAAAATTATTTTGTGACCAGGAAACAACAGTGTGGTATGGGTTGTAGCTTGTACGTCCCAACTTTTTATTCCTACTCCCCTCTGATGGGCAAGAAGTGACACAAAACTTCTCAGATAAATATATATATACACATATGTCCTAACTAAAGGGCGGGGTTATTGCCTGTGGCAATCTCTTTCACCTTGACCAACTCTGAAAATTCAACTAGAGGAAATCCTGGTTTTTTCTATATTAGTAACCAGCTCTGTGCGCCAGAGGGTCTTAACTCACCATTAATATCTGCTATGTTGCTATACAATCAACTTACTCCATAGTCTTCACAGACCACGAGGAAATTGGACCTTTCAAATAATATAAATATGAGAATGCAAACAGCAACTAGGTTTAGAAAATATTAATCCTGCCTAGGTTAAGTATTAAGTTCATGTAATTGCAGTAAAACACATTGCATTTGAACATTAATTAAAAAAAAACTCTGGAAAATTCCTCCCCAGGCTTCGTGAACCAGCTCGGCATCAACCAATCGCTCCCCAACCTGTTCCCGGTGGTGCCCCCCGCCCCATCCCCCGCTGCCGCCCCTCCCACAGCCACGCCCACCAATCCTACCTCCCCCGCCCCCCCCCGCGCCCGCTGATGGGACCACCCCCGTGACGGCACCCCCCGGCACCACACCCCCGGCACCAGGTAATCAACAAGGGTTGGGTGGAAGAGATTGCCAAAGGCAATAACCCCGTACTTTTTGTTAGGACATATAGTAATAGTAATGTGTTTTATTTGTACATAAATACATAAAGTACATGATACAATGGTCAATATTAAGAATACTTAAAGGAAAATAAAATGGAATAGAAAGATAGACTTTATAAGAGAAAGATTGCTTATGGTTTAGAAGAAAAGAAAAAGAAAATAATTATTATGTATATATTTATTAGAGATATTATGTATTATATATTTATTTATTTATTTTTTCTTCTATTATATTGTATTTTAATTTGTAATTATTTGTGTTGTATAATATAATATATCCTATTAATAAAGTGTAAATAAATAATAAAATGAGTTTGGCCGAGGGACGTGAAACAAGGAGAAGACTCGTATCTTTCTAGAGCACTATAAACTGAGAACAGACTAGCTAACCCTCACAGGCCAATGCTAGCTAGAAGTTGTTCCCAAGGCTTTTATAACTTAGAATAAAATAGCACTAGTCCTCACGATTGCTGAGCCGTATTTTTCTTTCTAACTAAAGTGGATGCAACTGGAATAAAATGAACAAACTGGAAGCAAGTCATTTTTCTTTTGGAAGAGGAAAAATCTTCTTCCAGTTTGGTCAACCAAAATGGATTTAGAAAATTCTTGCTTCCAGTTCTTTTATAGGTTAAATCCATCGTTTATCTTTAAAAGTACCGTAACGCATTTTTCTTTCACGAATAGTGGGCTTGAAGCTAAACTGGAAATATTTGGAATAAAATGGAAATATTTGGAAATACTGAACCTGAAAAAAAAAAAAAAAAATATACAAAAGAAAAATACCCCTATGGTTACAACAACAAATACATACCAATGTCTCACAGAACCTGCTGAGTTTATTGTTTTTATTAATAGTATTTTTAAAAAAATCGCATTCCACGCTTTGCCATCCACCCGCAAACCTCGTGTATGCCCTGCCTTTCTCTTCTCGTCTAACACATTCTCGTCTGTCCCGGTAGCTCAGTGGTAAAGGCGGCTCTCTGTGAATCCAGATATTCCAGAGGTCGTGGGTTCGAAACAAAGTTCGAAACCCAGCCGGGACATGACAAGTTATCCTCCCATTTGGGATTTTTACCACTTAATAATATGTCTTGGGCTTACTGCTGGAATAATGGGACTTTAATATAGTCCTTATCGGGCAGTATAAATAAGGCGCTATTATTATTATTATTATTCTCCTCTGTCCGCCAGGTGCCCCCGCACCCCCCCAAGCGCCGCCCCTGGGCGTCAACCCCTCGGCCGACGTGTTCTCGCAGTTCATGCGTCAGATGTTCACGGGCCTCGCCACCCAGGGCCCGGGGGCGCCCACCCACGCCCCTCCCGAGGTCCGGTACCGCCCCCAGCTCGAGCAGCTGACGGCCATGGGCTTCGTGAACCGCGAGGCCAACATACAAGGTAATAATAATAATAACAAGTTAGTTAGTTATCATATTTGTGTTAATCACTTTCGTGATATCACAACTATTCAAACTAGCTTTTTTTAGGCACTAAATTTTGGATGTTACGGCATCCATGCCTACCGAAAAAGTATGGCCGCTTTGATGTGAGCAACCGGTGGCGGAATCAAAGTTATTATATTTGTGTTAATCACTTTCGTGATGTCACAACTACTCAAACTCGCTTTACAAAATCTAGCTTTACCACCGACCTCCAGGTTACAAGTCCGCCGCCTTATCGATCAAGCTACTGAGGTCGGTTTTAATAATAATAATACTCTTCAGTGGAAGGTAACCCCACCAGGCGAGGTTAATGCTCAAAGCATTTTCCACCACCTAACCTTCAGAGTCTTATTATTATGTGGTTACAAACTCAAATTAATGAGGAAAAATTCATGCACTGGGTGGCATTCGAACCAACGGATCTCTTCTTACCCAACGAAAAGGTAAGAGACTCGCGCTTACCACGCGCAAGGTACTCCGGGTTTGAACCCCCTGAACTTGGTTTTATTTTTTGTATGACATTTTACTATAGCAACAATATGAAATTACTGACATAATTTATGTAGAAGTAATGAAGATTTAGAGAATAATATTTTTTTTTATAGTACTTTCAAAAGATTTTTGAAAAGATCTAATATGTGCAAATACTTCGTAGAAATTTCAGCTTTCTTTTGTCTAGCATTTGAGAATGGGGCGGCCAACTTGTTGCAATTAATAGAAAAAGTAAAGTTGGCCGCCATTCGCAAACGGTAAATGACGAAAAGATGAAATATGTATTACCCATGTATTTGTAATTTATTCATTTAGAAACTCTTTATTAGTAGAACATATATACAGACAAATAAAAGTAAAAATTAAATATAAAATTGACTATATTAATAATATAAACAAGAAAAAAATAAACACAATATATACATATGTCCTAACTAAAGGGCGGGGTTTTTATATATTCTATGTCATTTGTAAATAAAACTTGATCCAACATGTTCAATAATAATAATATATTTGGAAATGTCTTCCCCAGCTTTGGCGGCCACATTCGGCGACATCAATGCCGCCATCGAGCGGTTACTCAACTCCGGCGGCCTGCAGATCCCTCAGAGTTAATCCTGGACCTCTCTCCCTCCCTCTCCTAGCAGCACCCTTTGCCTCCTCCTCCTCCTCTGCAAGACACAGCTGTGGGCGAAAGAAGCGCCCCGCCCCGCCCTACAGTCCTCTCTTTGTAATATACATCTGTGTGTGGGCGAAAGAAAAGCACCCTTTGCCTCCTCCTCTGCAAGACACAGTTGTGGGCGAAAGAAACGCCCGCCGCCCTCCAGTCCTCCTCTGTGTAATATACATCTGTGTGTGGGCGTCAAAAAAAAAGTGATACACCCTTCAAACTTTGCTTGCTTTGCAACAGAACGATGTCAACTAAAGAACATATTACTATGCCCCCTCGAAACGCACAGCTGTGGGCGTAAAAATAAAAAGATATGTTGTACTCGAACTTTATATACACACTCGAACTTTAGCCTCCCATGTATCAAAAGTGAAACATTTTAAAGAACATATTACTCTGCCCCCTCGAATCTATGGAACGCACAGCTGTGGTTGTGAAAATAATAAAGATATTCACACTCGAACTTTAGCCTCCCATGTAACGAATGTGAAACATTTCATACGCCCTCGCTCGCTCTTTGTCTCATGTGTAACAAATGTTAAACGCGGTCACCGTACGTGCAAGCCTTGTGTGCCATCTCACTCGGCCACGGTGACTAGTACAACATAGCTACAGGCATAGCGTGTAGAGTGTGTAGACTTAAGAAGTGTGGAAACGAACCCCAGTTGCATGGAAACGCCACATAGCGCGACACCATCGCAAAGGAGTAGCATACGATGAGAGGAGACTCCTTTGCGATACTAGCGCTGAGGACGCCACGATTTAGGCCGGTGGGGGGTGGTTTCCACACTTCTTAATTCTACACGCTGTACTGAGGGAGTATAACACGGCCCTTAACATTCTCTAGAATACGGATGTTTTTTTTTTTTTTAATGTGAATGAAGAGAGAAAAAAAATGTGGGTGTAAGTAATTTCATTTATTTTTTGTGGCCTTATCACAATTTATGATTCCCGGAATTACAGTTGTAACATGGCAGGAGCCTAGACATTGGATCTTGGGGTTCTTTATTATTATCTGACCTGGTTGCATGGTTTTCAGTGAAACCCTTGCAATTAACACTGCGACCTAATTAGATCTATTGTGACCATCTTGGGGTTCTTATCTTCGTAACAATGTCCACCCTAGTTTCAACTGTGAACATTGTGTCCACCACTCCACCAGTTATGTTGGATTCTGGATGAAATGATACTTCCATCACTGAAAAATGCGTTGTGCCTATTTCACGGACACGGATATTATGATAGAGCCACAGTACAAAGATGGCTTGGCAATACAAATTTTTTTGGCTCAATACTAAACATTACAGCTGAGGTTTTCATAAGAACTCACAGAGCGTCGATGGCACGTTGCATACACCAGTTCTCGTTCTGTCACTAAGATGAAACAACGTCCTTGAAAGGTGACCACTCGATTTGGACTATTCGCGGCCCAACTCAGGCTGGGTGAGGTTGATGCGGGTAGCTGATATGTGATTTTTTTTTGCGAATATAGTGTAAATCGATTGGCTTAGATGTTTGAGAGACGTTAAACAATAACAAAACAAAAAGCCCACAGCTCAGCGTGATGAAAATCTAGGGATTTCTTATTATATTAAATACTTGGAACCTTTGTTTTTATTTATATTAATTGACATTTATCTTACGTTACGTAAAGATAAATGTAAAAAAGGGTTTTTTTAAATTGATAATTCGACATTTTGATAATATTGTTAAACACATTCCTCTGATTGTCTTCTTTTGTTTTTTCAATCTGTCTCCATTAATTTCTTCTCAATATATTTTAATTTTCTTCAGGATATTTTATTTCATTCACGAACTATTTGAATTGATTTTGGAATTATTAATTAGTCTTATTCCCCTCTGTTATAGTAAAATTGTTTGTTTTATTTGCAAATGTTTTCTGGTTTTTCACTTGTATTCTAATCATTTGTAATTCTAACCGTGTAACGTTTTCTAGTTTTCAAAAGAAGCGTCTACAGTGAGGAAAATAAATTAGAGACTGGTAGTCAAGTGGTGCACTGGTAGTCAAGTGGTTATCGCGCTAGTCTCGTAATCCAGCTAGCGTAGTGATCCGTTGGTTCGAATCCCACCCAGTGTACGAATTTTTCCTCATTAATTTGAGTGTATGACCACATAATAATAAGACTCTGAGGGTTAGGTGGTAGAAAATGCTTTGAGCATTAACCTCGCCTAGTGGTTACCTTCCACTAAAGAATATTATTATTATAGAGCCATTGTTTTTTGTCTGACCGGTAGCTCAGTGGTCGTAAGGTGTCGCTCGAAAAATTCGGATAGTGCTGAAACTTATTGTTATTGTCTGAATGTCGGACTGAACGATGGTAACTGTTCACTGGCGGTTCTGTGAACTGTAGACCTCATTCGGATTTTTAATGGGAAAAAATGTCGAGCAAGTGGACAGAAAAAAAACCTTTCATCCAAAACCCCACTCGATGGGTTTAAAAAAAAAAAAAAAAAACAAAATTAATCGGTCCTCTTTAGAGTTTGTCAAGCGGTCCCACAATGACCTTAGGACTTTTGAGCAAATTTCGGGGCATCATTTAACATCCCTTCAAAAATTTATCAAAATTAAATTTAAATTTCTAATGTGTTTCCTTGTGTTATTTTATCACAACTTATAGTGGGTAACTCAGAATTATTGGACTTTTTCCTTATCCTTGAATACATTATGGTTGGGTGGAAGAGCTCAAGCAATTTGAGAATCCTGCCATTAAAGCCTAATTTTTTTTATTATTTTACTACCCGTGATTCCTCCACGGGTTGCTCACATCAAAGCGGCCATACTTTTTCGGTATGGGTGGATGCCGTAACATCCAAATTTAGTGCCAAAATTTTCATCAAATAAAACTAATTTCATCAAAATAAAAGAATCTTTTAATATCGCGTCACAAACGGATTAATATGTACAAAATAATCGTCTTGGTAAAACTAAGACGAATCACTTCATTCGGTCAATAGCCTTATAGGAGGATGAAAGTCTAGGATTCCGAGGGTGTGTTTATAAACGAATTTTTGATAAGCTGATTACTTTAAAAGATTATTGTCTCTTAGACAGTCAATAACATTAAACCAAAATGTAAATATTGTTAATCGGAGACTCTATCGCATTTATCTATGCGAATTCAACATTATACTATAGATGAAATATTAAAGCATAGATATGGATTTCTTGTTCAATGCATTATTGGTTCAAAACGATTCATCTAAAAACTACTTGGCAATTCTCCAGTGATAACTTTAACAGTTGAGTAACGTTAATCGTCGATTGATGAACGCAACCTAAAGCAACTCTGACCGTAATTTTCACTTTGCTGTAGACACTTTGTTTTCCAAGTTTTTTGTTTTATAAACGGTCTTTTCACATCAATCAGGTCATTTCAAATGAAATGAATATAAACGTGTTTTTTTATTGTAGTGTTAAAACACTTTAAAAACAGTGCGAAATATTATGTGTGATATTAAAACTACATACGTCACCCAGAATTAGGCCTAGCGCAATGCCGCAGTACGCCAAGATAGAAATCTGATTAACTTCTAATTACGCCACTGTATCCTAGTAAGGAATAAATTGTCATCCTAGAGAAACATAGATATCCTAAGAAGGAAAATCAACATAATTTATACATATAAAGATAATAGTAGGTACATATAATAAAGAACTTTATGTTCACCTTTGAAGAGGTGGCATTTATTAATGTCACCTCTTCAAAAGTGAACATACTAACCAGAAAGGGAACTAACAATCAATCGAAAAAATACACAAAGCAGGAATCAAAACTGCATCCTTTTAATGGATAAAATATGTTCTAACCGGCATGTTTGATGTCGTTTAGGGACTATCCCTCCAAAGTATTTTTCAGTAATTCTTTATGAAACTTCAGTGGGTTATATTTTTTTAGTGCAAACTTACTCACTACAGCGGGTGTAACTAACCGACTTTCTTTGACTCCTGAGACTAGTAGCTCTGTTGTTTTAGGAAAATATAGCCAACCTCAATTGCTCAACCGCTAATGCACCGCACTAGTATGCTAGAGGTTGATGGCTCGACGAAACAAATATGGCGAAAACTTTAGTAAGTCTGGCTTAAGTAATTGGTTGGCATCACTGTGGTGATTGAAACAAATATCCTTAATTTTTATTTGGTTAACTGTTTTGCAGCTTCATGTATTATTTAGGCAATTGAGAGAATTTTTAATAAGACTCTATATATTATATCTATTTCGGGTTTTATTTTAGTAATAACTTTTATTATAAATAAATAAAAAACTTCCTCCATTCCGTGACTTCTCGTTTCGACCCAAGGATACATGCAGCATTATCCTTCTGAATGGCCAGACCAATTTTTTTGGGCAAGAAATTGTTTAGATCGGGGTTCACCCGTACATCTGAACAAGTTTTCACCCAGTTGGTTCAGCCATTCTTCGAGGCAACACTCCACGCACCCATGGTCTTACCGCCAAAGGTTGAAATATATAGCCCTCGTATTGGTGTTATTTTCTCAAGTTGTAGTTGTTGCTGAGGGGAGTAAGATGACCACATATGATTATGTGCGATTAACCCTCGTGCAGGCGTGGCCGATGGGAAAATATTTTGAGGGTGCCTGTCACATAAACCGGACTAAATGGGATTTATAGTCACTCTTTCAGTATCTAAAGAGTTTGAGTTTGTTTACCATGGCAAGCATAATAATTATGCATTAATTATTCTAGAAAAGTGTGATGCTTTTCCTTGTGTACGAACTAGGAATTGAGAAAATCCTCTCTTTTTCGTGTGAGGTGCTGCAGCTCAGCAGCTCCTTAGCACCGCCACACCTGCCCTCGTGAGGACTTGGGATTTCTTATAAGCCATTAAACCCTAGGGGAAACTGCGAGCTAGCCTTGCTTTTTACTGTTGGCGATTCTGTTCGCTGTTTATAGTCCTCTAGCAAGCTGCTCTCCTTCCTGTAAAATGTCCTCCAACCAAACACTTCAAGTTGTTGTTGTAACCATCATGGCTTTAGCTGGGAGGAGTGAGAGTCTCCAGCCAAATTCAGTAGAAAAGTTTTATCAAGTTGCGGTAGAAAATTTCAGATCATACACACACACGCACACAGATGAGAAATGAGCTGAACAGAGATAACTTTGCTTATCCTCAGTAGTTGCATAATCATTAATGGAGACATTTAATGAAGAACTTAAGGGTCATTTTTTAACACAATCATATTGCTCATTGTCAATCAAGTTAAGGATTACGTAATCGGGGGTTAGGGTTATGAATGATCCTATTTTACGTAAGATAAAGCACTTTGAGGGGCAGTATTAGAGGAAACTAATTAAAATAAATGGTAATGATTATTTGAAAATGTTATCTACAACAGAAGTTACATCACCTTTCAGCCTCCATCACGTTGGAAATAAATGGCGTGAAAATCTAAAATAACTTGCGTTCCTCCAATGAAATTATGCACCTCAGTGTATTAATTACCAACCCATCATTCCTAGCTAGATTCCGTGCGACTCTAGTAATAATTCAATAAAATAAATTGAACGGCATATAGGGGAATCGAACTCGCGCCCACAAAATCACGCCTCGGGCCCGTTCACCAACAGGTTTTTTTTTTGGTGAGCGTGTGAACGGATCTTTTGGGGTGTGTTAGGTAGTGAATGGTCAAATGATGTGAGAATGCTATTTTTTATTTGAGTTGTAACGGTTTCAACACACTCTCTTGCTCTTGGATAATTATTATTGAATACGACACCATAGTATAATAATATTATACTCTATGTGATTTAAAAAAAATCTTACTCAGAAATCTTTAAATTTACATAAGTATTTTTCTACAAAACACTTCTCAATTTCGGTTTTCCTGGCGACAATTTTTTTGTCCCATAAGCCACTCCGCCTCTGAAATTACTAAATATCTAACTATTTTGACCAATTCTATTTCTCTAGTGGCTGATGGCCATCATTTGAGCACACCTCTATAGACCTTCGACTTAAATTTTACTTTTACTGAACTTGAATTCCAGACTGCACACAAGAATCTCGTCATTATGAATCTGAACGCACCTCTTCAAATTCCTAAGTTCCTTTAAATTCTGCCACCACCACTAGACATCGCTGTTGTCGATTCGCCAAAAAGTGCACTTTTATCATGCGCATAATCGCAAGGGTGGGGGTTATCATCCTTTCAGTCAGGCGAAAAAGTAAAAAAATTGAATCATGTCTTATGGCCGACCCGCTCTATACCTCGCTTTATTGAACAAGAATGAAAAGTGATTCGTGAAATTCCTCAAGATCTTTCTTTCGGGTAGCTAATTTCTGCAATCCAAAGGAAGACCATGGATTGGAAGTTCCATTTGGAACCGAAACATTCAAATCCCTACGAAGGCATTTAACTCGATAGTTTTTACCTAACAGAACCTGTAAATAATTTCTCGTGATCTTGTGCAGTGCTTTGTATGCGATACCCATAAGATATTAATATGAAAATTTCTTTTTTTTAGTGAATGCTGTGAGAATAGTTTTTAAGTGTTAACATCCGAGTTCTGTTATACGTAAGTCTAATTTAGTTTTAGCTGACTGGCCAATAATCGTTGAATTGGAACATAAAGTTCATTAAATAGCCATTTTAACTTCTCATAACCATTTCCATCTGTCAACTCAAAATTATTCTGCACTTTTAACTCGGGTCTCTTTGTCACACAAAATCGTTTTTACTTGTACTTATTATCATGCCTTTTGTTTAAAAGTAGAGTGTTTAAAATGTTAGTTTGTAACCAATGTAATTATAGCTTTTTGTAAAATAAATAATCCATGCTAGGAAGTGAGGGTGCCTTGTAAAATATAACCCAACGTCCATGGTGTGAAACTATGCAAAAAGTGACCAAGGAAGAGAAGAAGCCACGCAAAGAAGACACTGTTGATCCTGCGTCTAACCGACGAGTAGGACCAAGTACCCGCCCAAGCAACCCGTCCACTAACAACACCACCATGCACTCCTCACGTCACAGTGTATCTACAGGCAGTTCTGGCTACCTGATGGTGGGACCAAACTTCAGAGTCGGAAAGAAAATTGGCTGTGGAAACTTTGGGGAACTAAGATTAGGTAAGACTCTTTGTGAAGTGTTAGTCATATGTAAGCTCATGCTGGTCACTAGCTCTAAGTAGGCAAGACACTTTCATCAATCACAGGGTTCTGAAGCAGCTTTGTGGATTGAGAAATGTGGAATGTCCCTGCCTATATTGTAGTAGTTTTTCCAGCATGAGAGCATCTTGACTACACTATTAATTTGAAGTTTCACTTTTTAATTTTTTATTTATTTAGAAAATCTTATCACTTTTGTTCTCTATCTCAACTCCTGTACCTACCCAGGCTAAAGTTAGTTTGTCTAGGTTATAAATAGTTAGCTTGATGGACCCTTGATATCATCATTGTTGATTGCTTGCAAACGATGCAGGTTGCAATGTCGCCAGGAAAGTTTCATACTTTACATAACTTTATAAAATATTAATCAGATTAGGGCAAATTCACGACATTGGTCGAAAGGGTCCATCCAATTTTGATGCAATTTTGCCATTAAATTTTATGAAACTTAGCAGAATGCAATGTATAAAGGTAATTAGCATTGAAGTCCAAACCATGTTACCTACTGTTTAGATTACTGAAATCAACTTTAGAGAGATTTTGAGTTTGTTTGATTGATTGATGGTTTTAGGTTAGGTTTGCCAGTGTGATGGTAGTTGCAGGGATATACTTGGTCATGTAACTAATTTTCACTCCAGCAAGCTTTTAATGCTAAGACCATTACCCCATCCTACTGAACAACATTTGTCAATAATATACTGTGTATTTGAAAATATCTCACTTCAATAACTTTACCTCACCCTACCTAATCACAAAAGAATATGTATGTATTAAATAAATAAAAAACATTTCTGAGGTAAATAAGGTATAGTTTAGACCGGCTTGAATGTTAAACTCTAATAACTAGTAGAAATAAAAAATCAACAAAGTCCAGCAAGGTTAGGACTTTGGTGTTAATAATTTGAGTAGCTGGTTTGTCAGTTTCCAGCAAATAGAGGGTAAAACCCCAATTGTGATATGTCCATGCAGTTGAAAACAACATTCAAACAACACTATACAGTTTTTATTGCTCATTTTCTCTCCCCAACTTTTTTTGGTAACTCAATCTCCTTCTTTCACGCCTTTTCCTAAGCCTACTTTGGATCAGCATTGTTCAACCTCTTCCTAATTCCATATTTTGATAAATACAATTTTCTTCTTTCACTTTGTCTTTTCCCAAACCTACTTGGGGTCACAGCATTGTTCAACCTTATGGTTGAGTTTACTTGGTTCTGGCACTCCTACTTTCACATTTCGGAAAACATTAAATACTGATCTATTTAGTAATACAATAATTTATGGACAGAAAATAAGAAAATCTAGCAATTATCGGCAAATAAACTGATGAGTTCCTTTAGTTTTATTGTTCAATTAATAAAAATAACTTTCTTTCTCTCTCTCTAATGATGATACAGTAGAATCCTACTAACTTGAAATTCAAGGGACAGATTAGACAGATGTGTCATTTCAAGTTATCAAGAGTTTCAAGATATCAGGATTTTGAAATATTGAAAAGAAAATTTTATACAATGGAGAAAACATTGTCTCATAAGAGGTTCCTTGTTTCAAATTTCAAATTACCTAGGTTAGATTAGGTAGGGAGAAAAATTGACTTGTAAGAGGTTCCCATATTTAATTCAGAATCATAGGGAGTAGAGGTGCAACATTTCTTTCAACTTATCAAAGGCCCAAAAATTCTTCAAGTGAACGGCATTTTCGGATTACCGGGATTTCAAGTTAGCAAGATTCTACTGTAGTGTGTATTTTTGAAATAAAACCATTTAAGTACAGCCATACTCAAACTAGTAGGTACAATACATGATTTATCTGTGAAGTGTGCTACTATATTGGGTGGAGCAATAGTCTAAAAAACCCCTGATTATCTTTGAAAAGGCATAGTAAAGTTTGAAATTTTGTATGGTAAACTGAGGTACCTACCTAATAAAATCTTCTTATAGAGCTGGGCCAAATTTTTGGGCCAGCCACCATGTCGGGGCCAGAGGGGACCAAGTAAAAATTGACCCCAATATAAGAGAAGGTTATTTTACTCTGGTTTACCATCCATTATTTCAAACTTTCTTAGATAATCCTTCCCAAGATACTCTGGGTTTACAGATTTTGCTCCACTCTGTATAGCTCTACCTTTTAAATATGAACATATATCTCTAATTCACCTTGTGGTACTCTTCAATTGTAGGGCCATCTTCTCAAAAAACTTTAAATTACCATAGATAGTTGCTAGAATGTAAAAGAAAATATCATTAAAAATTCCATGGTGTTGAAAAAACATAATGGTAATCTGTGACATTATATCTCCCTTGCCTTTATCCCATGTTAGCTTATGTTACTATTGGGGTCGGCATTGTGCACATTTTTTTATGGCTGGATGCCCTTCCTGAACGCCTTAACGATTTCTATTATGGTTTTTAACCGTTCCCTGATCAGGACGGCGGTGTTAACCTCCATTCGCTGGGAATCGTACCAGCTACCCACATTAACCTCACCCAGCCTGGGTAGGGCCGGAAATACCAGCCTCACGTGTTTGGAGGAAGCAGAATTTTCTTCGAAAAATTTGCTCCAACCGGGGATCGAACTCGGGATCACTGGTCTACGGGCAGTAGTCTGGACTACGGGCAGGCAGTAACCTGTGACATTAAAGTATGGTATGCATATTCTGTGACAGGATACTTTCCTAGGTCCAATACATTTATATGAAGGGATAGCAATCCCTTCCTTTTGTGTTAGTGGTTCGAACTAATGAGGTCTCAGTACCTAGAACTAACAAGTAGATAATCTGTTATAGGTATCTGTCTGGCTTCATGATTTCCTACAATAGATTTTCCTTGTTTAGTGGTATACATTTAGTGGTCTGTACCGGTAGCTCAGTGGTAAAGGCGGCACTCTGTGAATCCACAGGTTCCAGAGGTCGTGGGTTCGAAACCCAGCCGGGACATGACATGTTATCCTCCCATTTGGGATTTTTACCACATAATAATATGTCTTGGGTTTACTGCTGGAGTAATGTTACTTTAATAGTCCTTATCGGGCAGTATAAATAAGGCGATATTAGTATTATATAGGGTTTTTATTTTCTAGTTTTTCCATATAGGTTTTAAAATGGGCTTTTTTTTTATCTATGGCTGGCACACTGCTGGCATATCCTCATGGTAGGTCATGGGAATAAAGTGTTGATAGTTTCTTGCACTGTTTTCAATGAGAGTTATTTCGTTATAATATAATATCTTGTTTTGTGCTCAAAAGTGGAGACAGTGGTCTCCAAGTGGGTAGCTTACTGGGCTTGCAATCTGAATGCAATAATATAGTTCCCAGATTTTCTACTTTGGTTCAACGCGCATTACGATTCGGCCAAAAGGTTTATAAAAAGTTTTCGTTTCAGGTAAAAAGTCACCGAACGATTCGGCCATGTGCAACATTCTAAGTACCGTACATATTGAGGGATTTTTTATTATTCAACATTAAATTACGGAATTACCTTCTATGTATATCAGGCTTTGGCCTTCTATGTATAAGGCATGGTCTACTATGTATTTTACCTAACCCTACTATATTCTTGAGGCATGGCCTTCTATGTATTTTACCTAACCCTACTATAAACCTAAGGCATTGCCTTCTATGTATTATCCCTAACCCTACTATATTCTTGAGGCATGGCCTTCTATGTATTTTACCTAACCCTACTATATTCTTGAGGCATGGCCTTCTATGTATTTTACCTAACCCTACTATATTCTTGAGGCATGGCCTTCTATGTATTTTACCT
Source organism: Bactericera cockerelli (assembly GCA_024516035.1). Taxonomy (NCBI): domain Eukaryota; kingdom Metazoa; phylum Arthropoda; class Insecta; order Hemiptera; family Triozidae; genus Bactericera; species Bactericera cockerelli. The sequence continues at coordinate 8,343,116 of CM044962.1, read as the reverse complement.
AACCCTACTATATTCTTGAGGCATGGCCTTCTATCTAACCCTACTGTCAAACACTCAAATAAACACTGATAACAAAGATGACTGTTACTTACTAGTTCAAAACAATAACATCGTGAACATCGCCATTGTTCTCAGTTCTTTCAGGGCAACGTTTCCATACTATTTTATAGGGATTTTTTGGTGGAATGAAAGTGGGAGTTTTTGTTAGAATGAAAGTGGGACTTTTTGTGTGGGATCAAAACTTGATAGTGTGTTTTGGGACGAATCATGCTATGGAAAAGGTCTCCTCAGGTAATTTGGGCCGAATCGTGAAGTCCCCGGTTCAACAAGGGGTTGTTTTTTAGTTGGTTCACCAAATCCCACCAGATCTCATTGTTGGTAATGCCTTTCTCGATAGCTGGGACTTAGGGGTGTAGATACATATATCACTATGTGTTTATACTCCGTGGTCCTTGTTCGTGTATTGGTGTTGTCTGCTATATTTGCGTATCAGGTTCATTGTTTCCTTAGAATTTTTTCCCCTTTTTTTTAAAAAAAAAACTAGGCTTGCATTCACGGTGACCTGGTTTCGATCAGAAGAAGGGAGGTTCTTTTTTTGTTGTTATTCCTGCTCTGTACTTGAATGTCTAATCTCCACTCATACCTCGTGAGAAATAATGAGTATCTGCTTTAATGTGAGCAGCGACCAGTAGCGGAGCACCCTGTAGAGTTGAAAGTGAACACCCTAATTGAAAGTGACACCCTGTAGAGTTGAAAGTGAGCACCCTGTAAGTTGAAAGTGAGCCTGTAGAGTTAAAGTGAACACCCTGTATAGTTGAAAGTGAACACTCTATAGAGTTGAAAGGACACCCTGTAGAGTTGAAAGTGAACACCCTTAAGTGAAAGTGAGCACCCTGTATAGTTGAAATGAAACTGTAGGTTGAAAGTGAGCACCCTGTAGAGTTGAAAGTGAACACCTGTAAGTTGAAAGTGACACCCTGTAGAGTTGAAAGTGAACACCCTGTAGAATTTGTTGAGTGCAGCAGACTGTCCTGAGACCAGAGGATGAGAAAACCAGACAGGAGACTGGGGAAACCATTCGGGTTCACACTGCTTTAGTGAGACCAGGCCCACTGTTCATGTTCATAATGAAATATACAGTGGGTTTTTACATGAAAAGTATATACAGGGTGAGCATAGAGTATCACCCCTCTAGGCGGAAAGTCTGCACAGCTAGCTTGAAACTAAAACTATCAGAAAAGGTCGAGTAGTTATCCGATTGAAAAGTCTGATTGAGAGAACTTCATAGGGAAAAGTTTCATTTTTCTACCAATTACAGTTCTTGAGATACAAGATGGAAGAGTTGGAACACACATACAGAGGATGGGGTGATGCTTTATGCTCATCCTGTATGTACAGTATACATGTATGTGTGATATGTATATAATTCATAAATTAATATACTACATAAAGATGTGGATGGATAAGTAGCAATGATCCAATACATCCAGGCAGATCTATAGGCACCTGTAATTCATCATACCTGCTGAATATGGTACATGCTCATAAATTAATATTACATAAAGATGTGGATGGATAAGTAGCAATGATCCAATACATCCAGGCAGATCTATAGGCACCTGTAATTCATCATACCTGCTGAATATGGTACATACAATAGGTACTTGTATACTGATACGTATATGTACTGAATTATGTATTCTGCACCATTCATACATAGAATTGGTAGAGATCGATTCATCGAGTGACTGGGATAGGCAGTGCTGAAATTGGTAGACATTGTAGGAACAGTGTGTGAGAAAAGTGTTGGAACACCCATCTGGTGTGTGTGTGTGTGCATGTTGCTGCAACATGAATTCACTCTGTGTGGACGGCTTCTGAACACGAACATGAATGTTCAAAAAATATCCATTAGGATGTCAGTTTTCTACCGATCATCTTTTATCTTTGTTGCTACTATGTTGCACGTGTGTGGACGGCACCTGAACATAGAAACAGAATGGATCACTGACGAACACGAACTGCAACACGTTGCTGCAACAGTGTTCCAATTACCACACACGTGTTGCACCTGTGTGGACCCCAGCATAACATTTGGTGGACAGAGAACCTACCACCTGTACCTACAGAGATTGTAGGAACTTTGTGAGAAAAGTACTGGAACACTTTTCTGGTGTGTACATTTGGTGACCTAAATGACAATTTTTCTCAAAATTTGAAGTGACGACCTCTCAACTCAAAGCAATAAAGTTTTAGGAAATGGTCTGAGCTTTCATTTGACATATTGATCGCAAAATTCTGATTAGCCGTCCTTTAGCTACGCCGGGTAAAGACGAAAAAATGGATGGGTCACACAATGTTTTTTCTCACTTTTTTTACTTTTCTGTACGGTGTGGTGTGTGTGTGGTGGTGTGATGCGTGTGTGGTGGCGGGTGTGGTGTGTGTCTGTGGTGTGTGATTGTGTGGTGTGAGTGTTAGGTGTGTGTGTGTCTGATGGGCTGGCGAAGCGGCGGGTGTAACCCGCTAGTATTGCAATAATTAATATTATTGGATAAAACTCGGCATTTTATCGCCATTATGGTTGTAACCCGATTTAAAAAAAAAAACAAACAAACAAAATTCTAACAATTCAATTCAATTGCCACCGATGTTCAATGTTGCTCTCATACGTCATTACAACAACAGCAAGAAACTACGAAAAAATATTTGATATATTTAATTATGTTATTTTAATAACATTTGTGCGTCCGCGTGTGTGAACAAAATCACGTCGAGGCAAATTAATTATCATCTCGAAACTCTGTACATCACATCATGCGTGCTTCGTGCATGTGTGTAGGAGGATGTGCAGGTGCAGTGAGGGGGTTATGCCCCCCTAGTGTCTACTGGAGGTGCAGTGTGTAGTTGGGGTTATGCCCCTATGACTGAGTGCATGTGTGTAGTTGGGGGTTATGCCCCCCCTAGTGTCTACTGAAGGGATTGAAGTCGTTTCTTGTTTCTTTGCTATCCTGTCTTAGTAGGCGGTCACAATGAGGACCCTGGGCCTATACCCCAGACCGAATTTTTTCTGTCCGACAATGGATGGACCATGGACCATTCAGAGAGATCTTTGACCATTGTACCATACATATTATATGTTTTGACATTGTACCATACATTTATGTTTTGACCATTGTACATACATATATATGTTTTGACCATTGTACCATACATTAATGTTTATGTACAAATAAAACCAAATCTTATCTTGTCTTATCTAGTAGTAATTGAAGTAATCAACATTTTTCCACTGGTGCCAAACTGCCACTGAATGAAAAAACTCGATTAGCAACTAAGCAAACGATTCATCAGTCGATTTCTTCATCAGGCTTAACGAATAATTAGCTAAATCTACATTAGAGCACAGGACTAAGCAGTTGGCTGTCAATCTGAATAGTGCACTACAGTCACTACACGCTCTACTTATATGTATAGCTATGTATTTAAATATTATGTACAAAAGGATTGGATATACATACTGACGTACAACTACGCACTCTACTTATATGTATAGCTATGCATTTAAATATTATGTACAAAAGGATTGTATATACATAAATAAACAATATCGCCTTATTTATACTGCCCGATTAGGACTATTAAGTCCCATTATTCCAGCAGTAAGCCCAAGACGTATTATTATGTGGTAAAAATCCCAAATGGGAGGATAACTTGTCTTGTCCCGGCTGGGATTCGAACCCGCGACCTCTGGAATCTCTGGATTCACACAGTGCCGCCTTTACCACTGAGCTACCGGGACAGACTACGCACTCTACTTGTATGTAGCTATGTATTTAAATATTATGTACAAAAGGATTGGATATACACATACGGACGTACATACAATCGGATACCACTGGGATACAAAAGGATTACTCTGCCACGGCAGAGCGTACACTGACTCGTCAGTCCTGAATCCTTGAGTTGCTTGAGAAGCACATGGTCCCCGACTTGTGGTGCAGTGGTCTCCAAACCCGGTCCCAACATAAGATGATGGACCAATTGGATTTCTGAACTTTTTTTTTTTTTTTGAGGGAAAAATTTGCTAAGTCAAACACAGGCGTACATTGTTCTAGAGTCCGTGAAAGGGTTTTATACCCTCTGAAAAACCCCCCAGGTTTACGTGATTTATTTCCTTGCGCCCCGTAACCGATTAGCATTAATTCGGGGCCCTTCTTCATTTCACTTGGTTTTCTTTGTTTTTGTGGATTTTTAGAATTTACTTATTTATCAAAAAAGCTTGCCGTTTTTTTTTCTGAACCTTATTAATATTATTGTATGCTTCATTAGGAGGACAAAGTACAATGTTATCAGTATAAAATTAAGAAAAAACAAACAAATGACAAAATAAATAAGTAAAAAAGAAAATAAAACTAATGTCCTACCTTTAGGGCGGGGTTATTGCCTGTGGCAATCTCGGTCACCCAACCCGTTTCAAAAGCCTAACTAAAATTAATGTAAGAGATAAAAGGCTGGTTTCACGCCGAGCGCAATACTATGACACAAGTAATACTATAACACAAGTCAGTAGTCACTGTGGCAGAGCGAGTTAGCGCGCTAGGCATTGCACACATGGTGACCTGGGTTCGATTCCCAGCGGGGGAGGATTTTTTCTGCTCTGTACTTGGATGTTCGGGGTCCACTCATACCTCGTGAGGAAAAATGAGTAGCTGCTTTAATGTGAAGCAGCGACCAGTGGAAGAATCTTAGGCAAAAAAATAATACAAGATATTGTAAATTAAAATGGTAAAGTCCTATGATTCTGCGCTACCCACTAAAATTGTGACATAATAACACAAAGAAAAAGCATTATAACACAAGTCATTGCTAAGCGTCGGTTTCTCCTATCTTACACAGTACGCAATCAGTGACTTAGCGCCACTGAGGTATTACAAAAACGTCTATTAATTCCGCCCTCAATGATCCATATCCCATGGACATAGGAAATCACTTGGCAGACAGGTGCTCGCCATTATTGATTCCACGCTGACACAAAGAATGCATTTGATTTCTTCCACACTCACAAGGAAAGTACAAGGGAAGTGAATGCACCCTTGTGTAGTAGATTTCCTGCAATAATAAAGTAAACCAGTTTTTGTTATCAACCAGGTACCACAACACTTTGTTTAGGTACCTGTAGAATGCAGATAGCGTAGCCCGTGGTACCTCTCATGCAGGTTTCAACCTGTCCTAAGAATGGCAATAATACGCCAATGATGATTATTTATTGATGATATGGTATGTAACAGAGATACTCTAAGAATAGCAACAACAATAAATCAATGATGACTTTTGTTGATGATGATAATAAGCCAAAATGTTTTTGGTGCACGTAGTGACTTGTTTTTTCTGTCGCAGTGGTTACCAAAATATGTCGACTCGCATATTGAACAATATTCCAACAAATTTAAGAAATATTCCAAATGAAAATAAAATGAAGCGATAATTAAAACAAAACCTTATTAATACAAATAATGAAATATACTTGGCTAGAATAAAGATAAATAAGAAGAAACAATGAAAATAAAAGAATTATAAAAAAGAACTGATGTGATGGAAAATTACTTACATCTCCCGAAAAGTACATAAAAATAAATAAAAATACTTATTATTATATTTTCTCCCCTTCAATTATAATTTTATTGTGTTATCATTATTTATATTTATTTATTAATTATGACATGTTTATCAATTATGTAGGTAATACAAATAATGGAACAAAAATTGATGAAATCTGAAGGGGGGAAAATCGACATTTGGCGAACTTTCAAAGCATTCTATCTTTACATCCATGCCATTCCGGAAACGGAAAAACTCGGTTAAAATTTTCCGCTCCGGCCGGGATTCGAACCCGCAACCTCCGGGTCAGCAACCAATAATGCTCTTAACCACTGAGCCAAGGAGGTCGGCAGGCAGTATTATTATTATTAATTTATACTATCATGAAGAGTGAATCTCTGACTATTAGGAACTAGACGTCTTCCCCACCAATAGGTTGTCCTGCACGATTGAGCGTGAATAAAGAGAAAGAAAAGAATTCTCCGTTATGTAAACAACCTGACGGGCGAGAAATTAATAGACTACGTTTTCTAAGACTTAAGTCGGGCTTGAGTCTTAGGGCAAAATTAATAGACACGTTTTCTAAGACTTAAGTCGAGCTTGAGTCTTAGGGCAAAATTAATAGACCCGTTTTCTAAGACTTAAGTCGAGCTTGAGTCTTAGGGCAAAATTAATAGACCCGTTTTCTAAGACTTAAGTCGGGCTTGAGTCGAATGGCAAAATTAATGGAAAAAATCGATAACTGAAGTCATTGCTTAGCATCGGTTCCCCCCTCACAGAAATTAATTCGAGACGGGCGAGAAATTAATAGACTACGTTTTCTAATACTTAGGTCGGGCTTGAGTCTTAGGGCAAAATTAATAGACACGTTTTCTAAGACTTAAGTTGGGCTTGAGTCTTAGGGCAAAATTAATAGAAAAAATCGATAGCTGAAGTCATTGCTTAGCATCGGTTTCCCCCCTCAGACAAAGTAATTCGAGACAAAGCGTCACATCAGAGGTATTACAAAATCGGCTATTCATTTGGCCCTCAAATTTGCATACTGTTTAAAAGTGAGGAAAATGAAGCATTGGTAGTCGAGGTGTTTAAGTCTGTTAATCCAGGTAGCGTGACGGCCTCACCCAATAATTTGAGTTATCTAACGAATAAGGCAACCGTTGAATACGGCCATGCCTTGTTTTCGGACTTTTTCATGTACGTCATGCCATCACAACCTTTTGTGACGAATCGGATCGAGTAAATTTGTAGAAAGGAATAAGTTTAACAGTGGGTGGACTTTTGAATGAATGACTGAACTAGACAGAGTGGATGATTTATTTAGAAATGTTTTATATATGTAGTTAGTAAATGGGGATGAATAAATGTAGGTGCGGGTTTTTGAATGAATGAGAGACTCTCCCTCTCTTCCTCTTTCTATTTTTCTTTCTCTTTCTCTTTTTCTCCTTCTCTCTTTTCTCTCTCTTTCTCTTTCTCTCTTTTTCTCTCTTTCTCCTTCTATCTTTTTCTCTCTTTCTCCTTCTCTCTCTCTCTCTTTCTCCCTCTCCCTCCCTCCCTCCCTCTCCCTCTCCCCCTGCCGTTAGTAGAGGAGTTGTTTCAACATTGGAAGCCTTAAGGCTCGTCACCCACACACATCATTATACTGACGTGAGCTTTCTCATTCTCACTTATTCATAATTATTATTTATTACTGAAAAGGTTTAAGCAGAATATTTGTCATTAGGAGAAAGTTCCAGCAAAATAACTGCCATCGTGAGAAAGTATAAACCAAAATAACTGTCATTGTGAGAAGATTTAAGCAGAATATCTGTCACCGTGAGAATATTTAAGCAGAATAACTGTCACCGTGAGAAGGTTAAAGCAGAATAACTGTCACCGTGAGAAAGTAGAAGCAGAATATCTGTCATCGTGAGAAGATTTAAGCAGAATATCTGTCACCGTGAGAAGGTTTAAGTAGAATAACTGTCACCGTGAGAAGGTTTAAGCAAAATACCTGTCACCGTGAGAAGGTTTAAGCAGAATATCTGTCATTGTGAGAAGGTTTAAGCAGAATATCTGTCATTGTGAGAAGGTTTAAGCAGAATATCTGTCACCGTGAGAAGGTTTAAGCAGAAGAACTGTCACCGTGAGAAGGTAAAATCAGAAGCTTGTCATGACAATGTTCCACATGAAGCCTGAGGTTATCTTCCTGCCCCCCCCCCCCCCCCCCCCCCCCCCCTTCAACAATACAGACGTGAGCTTTCGCAAGCAACTGGAAAATTCTCCCGCGCGCGTATGGCTTCTTCCTCCCGTTCCTAGTCAATGCATACATAATAAACAGTCGTTAATAAGAGGTTTACTATGTGCAACAATGTGGTTCTTCTTGATTATGAAATGAAATTTTAAAACTTTTCTCCCAATTTAAATTGTAAGGAAATGTCTGTAAAATTAACTTTTTTTTTTTGAAAAATTCTTGACACATGTAAGCTAAGGTTTTGTAGTTTGAAACTTTGGGGATATAAACAAACATCCCATGTAAACAAAATCCATGTCTCCAGAGATTTAATGCTATTTATAACTCATTTTTCCGATTTAAAATAACAGAATCTAAGAATACCTGAACCTGAAAATTTAAATTTTCACTCATAAGAAGTTTAGTCCCGTTAACAACATTATTTTTTTTTATGGACATGTATCACAACTTATAGTTGTAGCTTTATTTATTTATAATCATATACAGATATAAACAGATATAATATGTATAGACAGATATATGTATAAAAGTAATTAAATAATAGAAATTAAATAATAGAAATTAAATCAAATAATGTTTTCTCTCAATTCTCTCTTTTTTTTTCTCTCTCAGTCTACCTTGCACCTACTTCAGTTCTCAATGTTATAAACAGATGTACAGAGCATATACAGATGTACAGAGCATATACAGCTATAAACAGATATAATATGTATAAACAGATATGTATAAATGTAATTAAATAATGGAAATTAACTCAAGTAACAATTTCTCCCTACTTCAGTTCTCAATGGCCAAACAAGATTCTTTCATTTCTATGAGTGAATGACATATTTTTAAAAGTAAAATTACATAAAACATGGAAAATATATATTGATACTTTCACTGGCTTCTTATTTATTCATATAGGGTTACTTAGATGTTTTTATGTATAAATTTAATGCACACAGTTTGGGTTGTTGTTACATATTACAATAATAGAAGGTACTAAGATAGATTCTCTAGGAAAGAGGTGAGAGTATTATATTGTAGGTCTATGTGATTATATAGATGGTACCTGTCTTCAATTTTTTCGTTGCATATCTTGCACTGGCATTCTTCAATGTTGATGTTGTGGTAGGAAGCTTTCTTACAGAATTTTTGGTGGAACCCATGTACTGTAAATCTGGTGATGAGGTGGCGGTTTGCTTGGTTTGCTTTTTTCCAGGTGTTGTTGGAAAATGCTGGTCCATCGGTATATTTTTCTATTGCAAATTTCATATTTTTTTCTTCGACTATGGATTGGTACTCTTGTATTGTGGTTTCAAGTAGCTGGTTATTATATTTTTCAATTATTTCCTCACCAAAGCGTTTGACACTTGACATATGAAATACTAATGTGTTTGATGCGTTCTTATGAAGGCAAAGACCTCTTTTGTAGAGATTTGCTTTTACCCTGTCAAAGTCTATTAGGTGTGCTGATGATATTTTGTCGAGATATGTTTCTATACTATAACACATTATAGGCCATATTTTGATCATGAATATTTTATTTATTGTTGTGATACTTAGTTTTTGAAGGTTTTGTATGGTTCCGATCACATGATTAGATTTTATTTTCTTCTTTTCTATGTGTTTTGTAATAGCAAGTGTAGGTTGGATAGTGACTCCTAGATATTCATATTCGTTTACAAATTCTATTTTTTGCTTGTTATAAGTGACATGATCTGATTTTTTCAATTTGCCTCCTAATTTAACAACATTATACACGTTGAATGAAAATTATGTGAACAAAATTCTAGCGGTGATATAGAACTTGTTCATTGAAATCGAGAACATTGTTTAGTGATTCCAAAATGGCGTACATTTGTAAGTTTTTCTAGGCTTAGGTACTAGATTTTTTGTAGCAAGGCCGTACTAAATTCGCTATATCTTTTTTTCTGCTTATTATAATAGTTCTGTATATCAGTATAAACAGAAAAGTGAGAAGTTGTAAGAGATGTACATTGAATATCAGAACATACCTGGACAGCTGTTTCGAGCTTATGTGCTCTCATCAGCAGGTAATAGTTCTGAGTATCCATGCCATCAACTTACTAACCTCTCTATTTAATCAGTATAAACAGAAATTGGCAGTTAAAACATATATTTGCACAGTTCGAAAGATCATAAAATTTGCCTTAAGATTAAAGCGTTTTAAAGGATCTAAATATCTGATCTGAGCGTGTTTTAAGAGTGATCTACAAAAATCGATTCCTTTTATTCATTTTTCGTCCTTCTGATATGTCCCTTCCTCAAAATATATTGATAATCTCTGTGATCGTCGCGTCGCGTCAGTGTGGCGTAGAGATGCGTTCAACGTACATAGATTTCCCCAAGTACAGTCTGTCCCCAAAATAAATGGACAGATAATACCCTTTTTCTTCTCACCGATACTTTTCCCGCACTTACCGCAGAAAATTTCGTAGCTAGTTCATTTTGAGGTGCTTTTTACGTGCTTTCAGGATCTTTTTTTGTGCACAAAGGCTGGCTTTTAAACCCACAACCTCTGGATTACTAGACCGACCTTGCTGATTCATTAAACAGATGTTGACCTAGGAAGGAAATCTTGTGAATCAATCCTATAGATTCCTAGATTTTTCATCTTGTGAATCAATCCTAGATTGCTAGCATTTCATCTTGTGAATCAATCCTAGATTGCCAGCTTTTTCATGTTGTGAATCAATCCTATAGATTCCTAGATTTTTCATCTTGTGAATCAATCCTAGATTGCCAGCTTTTCATCTTGTGAATCAATCCTAGATTGCCAGCTTTTTCATCTTATGAATCAATCCCATAGATTCCTAGATGTTCCATCTTCTCAATCAATCCTAGATTGCCAGGTTTTTCATCTTGTGAATCAATACTCTATTCCTAGCTGTGAATGGCGTCCAAAACATCGGAGGCAACCTGTGCTGATAACCTCGGGAGAACCAATATACAAACACACTGATGTGATGAGCTAAGTCAATAGAGAAACGCGAGTATTTCTCTGTTCTTAATATTTTCACGAGAAAAACATCAATAATAATTATCTATTATGAGCTCTCCAATGTTAGTTATGTGCTCTTGAAAACGTACCCAATTGTCGTTCTCTCGAATAGACTGCGAGATGTGCGTACGAACACGTCTGCGTCACAAGTAGTCTGAGTAACGCTTACAACTTGCATTGTTGGTCGGGTTCCGTTGGTTCGGATCCCACCCATTTTTTTTTTTTAAGATGAGTGTTTCACAGCCATGAAACAAGAGCTACTGTAGACGCTTGTGGTCTGTGTTGTAGCCTGCCTGCCTGCCCATCCCGTAGTATGCCTCCCCTCGGATCCAACCCATTTTTTTTTTTTTTTTTGAAAGATGAGTTTTCAGTTTCACAGCCGTTTTTATTTTGTAGCCATGAAACAGGAGCTAATACTGTAGACGCTTGTGGTCTGTGTTGTAGCCTACCTGCCTGCTCATCCCGTGGTATGCCTCCTCTCGGATCCAACCCATTTTTTTTATTTAAAGATGAGTGTTTCACAGCCGTTTTATTTCGTAGCCATGAAACAGGAGCTACTGTAGACGGTTGTGGTCTGTGTTTTAGCCTGTTGAAGTTAATGCCTTAGGCATGGCATTCTCTGCCACTTAATCCGGAATTCTCTGCCACTTCACTCTGCTTACTTTAACTCTAACTTTTATTTTCAAATCTGTGATGTTTAGAGAACCCATCACTTTACCTTATAGTTTCTCTGTGTATCTTCAGGCATCAGTCAGACCTAGCTAGAAAATAGTATACTATGCATGATGCTATCGACTTTATACAACAAGTTAGCATGCAACAAAACACTCCGGTATTCGGAGACAGCTGTAAATTTTGGAGGTCGGAAGAGTGAAGTAATGTCTCAATTTGTAATTTGTGTCTGGAGATAGTTTGGAGGGAGGGAGGTTGGTTGAAACGTGAAATGTCTCTATTTATAATTTGTCGAATGGAAACTTGTTGATGATATTTTATGTACCTGCTTTCTTTTCAATTGATTCAAACAATGGCGGCGGAACTTTCAAGTGTAGCTTTCGATGGCATTTCGATTACTCACCGACCTCAGTAGCTTCATCGATAAGACAGCAGACTTGTAACCTGGAGGTCGGTGGTTCAAGTCCTGGTTTCAGTGTAGATTTAGTAAAGCGAGTTTGAGTAGTTGTGATATCACGAAAGTGATTAACACAAATATGATAAACTAAAATTTTTTTTCGATTATTGACAAGCTGATGCATACTGGTCAGTCCCGGTCGCTCACCACTGAGCTACTGGGAGCACAAGGAGTTGCGTTGGGTGGAAGAGATTGCCATATTAGGCATCAACCCCGCCCTTTATTTAGGACATATGCATATATTTTGTTTATTTTTTTTTTTCTTGTTTATATTTTTAATATTGTCAATTTTATATTTAATTTTTTACCATTATTTGTCTGTATATATGTTCTACTAATTAAGAATTTCTAAATAAATAATTAAGGCGTCACATATAATTCCATTGATAGCTGCTCTCATCAAAGCAGCTACTCATTTTTCCTCACCAGGTAAGAGTGAACCCAGACTATCCAAGTGCAAAGCCGAAAATTTACTAACCCGCTAGGGATCGAACCCAGGTCACCATGCGTGCTATGCCAAGCGCGCTAACTTACTTGGCCACGGTGACTACTCTTGGAATTTCAAGTTGAACCAATCACTAAAGAACGCCTCCTGAATTTCTGAGGAGGTGTTCTTTCCGAGCCGAAAATTTCCTAACCCGCTAAGGATCGAACCCAGGATCGAATATTTTTTTTTTTTTGGCATTGGTAGGCAAGGCCATTCCATACAGCCAAACCAATCACCTCCTGAACGCCTCCTGAATTTCTAAGGAGGCGTTCTTTATTGACCGCCTCCGTGTTGTGGAAAATATCAACTCGGAAGAGTCAAAATTTGAGTGTTCACTGACATTAGACTGATGTTTATTGAGGGTTGGGGAGAGAGAGGGAGAGAAAGAGAGGTGTTTGATGTCTAATGAGAAAGAGAGGGAGAGAAACGAGACTGACTGATGTCTATTGAGGGGAAGAAGTGAAGAAGAATAGAGAGGGAGAGAATAGATAAATTTCAAGTTTCTATTCCCTATAAACTTTTAAGTACATATATATAAATAAATAGAAGAAATGGCGTTCTCTTGAAAATCAGAAATTAGGCACTTTTTTCAATTCTACCGACATCGTATCCATTTTTCAAAAAAACTTATTCACTAAGTGAAAACTTGGTGTTCAATAATAAAGTTTTATGAAGAAAATGTGACCGGTCCCTTTTTACTCGAAACTGAACTGATAACATTTTTGGATAAATGAGTCTCTCCAAGAAAATGTTATTATTATTATTACTCAACACTATTAGATATAAATGGACATATGTATACAATACAAATAATTATTTTAACAATGAAAAAAAAAAAAAATGGAAACAATATTATGTACAATAAAAATGAAAAATAATAGAAAAATATACAGAAATATATCGTCGCCTAGAAGGTAAAACTGACCAAGTGGCAGTTGGTCATCTTTTCGATTTTTCGTTACTCTGGACGAAAATGAACCAAACTATTGGCTAAAAATCAAAAGTTCGATAATAGTATGCAAATGCAAACATATGCGTGGGAAAAAGCGAAAAGCAATTTTTACCTGAAAGACTGGTGGAGATTTCAATGACCAAATGCAGATGGTCAGTTTTACCCTCTAGCTGACGATATGTCCTAACTAAAGGGCGGGGTTATTGCCTATCACCCAACCCTTGAAATTATTTGTTTTATTTCATAGTTGAAAACTTTTCAACTATGAAAACTTTTTGATTGTAATAGAAAATCATTTTTTATTTATATCTGTCAAAATACGAGGTCTGGCTATTATGTTCGTAGACGCGAGCCGCTACGCAAAAGCTGTCCATGCTAGGAAGATATGATAAACATATTTCGACAGCTTCAAGTCTTGTGTTTTGATTCATAGCTGACACATGCCTGTACTGTAATTAGTTCTGTTGTGACAGCCCGACGCGCAAGACAACTTTTTTAATTTTGCCGGAATTATGATTGATACAAACGTTGAGCAACGAGTGATTCTTGAATTTTACGTAAAACTTGCTGGTGAAACTTTTTCTTGGTTAAAGACAGTGTACCAGGAGTCATGTTTGAAAAGATCAACGCTTTATAAGTGGTTTAAACGGTTTCAAGATGGTCAGGAAGATGTTGAGGACGATCCATGTCCTGGTCGCCCCCAAACCTCAAAAATTGACGAAAACATTGAAAAAATTTGTGTTATGATTCGTTTTGACCGTAGGTTACCTCTTACACTAATGGCTGATACACTTAAAATTAATAAAGAATGTGTGAGACAAATTTTGCACGAAAATTTCAACATGACAAAAGTTTGCGCAAAAATGGTGCCATGCGCCAGCCCACAGTGCCTTCTCCGTGAAGACGTTCCTGGCCAAGTACAACATCCCAGTGTTGGAACACCCTCCTTATTCACCCGACCTGGGCTCGTGCGACTTTTACTTATTCCCAAAAATCAAATCTGCCCTGAAAGGTACCAGATTTGACAGCGTAGATGCCGTTAAGAAAAAACCGGCAAAAGTCTTGGAAGGCCTCTCACAAAATGACCTCCACCACTGTTTCGATCAATGGAAAATTTGCTTAGAACGTTATAGAGATAGAGGAGAGAAGTACATTGAAGGGGATAACTACTAAAGTTGGGTAAGTTAAACACACATCGTTTTATGGGAAGAGTCTACGAACTTAATAGCCAAACCTCGTATATGTTTCTGATGTCGCTTTGAGCTGTTCTATTTTTTTCCACCATCCACCTATTTCTTGTAAATATTCCTCTCATTTCTCTTTCACTCCTCTACATCTTCTCATCCTTCAATCACTCTCTTCCTCACTCTCCCTTCCTCTCCATATTTTCACCCACCAATCACTCCTTCTCTCCCATATTTCAATCACTCTTTCCCCCATCACTCCCCCAAGTCTCACTCTAAATCTCTTTCCTATCTCATCTTTCAATCTCTCTTCTCCCTTCTCTTCCCTCTTCTTTCTCCTCTCTTCTCTCTTCTCTCTCCTCTCTTCTCTCTTTTCTATCTCCCTTCTCTCTCATATCTCCCGCTCTCTTCTCTCCCGCTCTCTTCTCTCTCTCTCTCTCTCTCTCATCCCTCCCTCCATTACCCTCTCCACCCCTCCTTCATATCTATTTCATCTTCATAAATCTTCATCCAGCACCTCCAGATGTTCTCAATTTCAAGCTCAATCCTTATTTATCACCGTTTCCTCCTCCCTCTCTCCCCATCCTCATTCCTTCCTTTCCCAATAGCACGTCTTTTAGAAGTAATGAATATGTACACTGTACATACAGTGTGAACTCAACCGTCTTATTATTATCGTTAAATTCTTTATTATTAAATGTTGACATTAAAATAACCTTGAAGGGGTCATTTGAGAAACATCTGAAGGTCACCGTAATGTGTCCTCCTTGGAACTATGAAAATGTTCCCTGTACAGCTTTTTTCCCCATCTTAAGTAGTTTCAGAGATATTTGACTGGATCGATTACAATTCTCCACCCTGTAGGTATCTTTAGTAGAATGTAATCTATATCCTGAGAAGTACAGGAGTACTTAACAGGAGATGGATGATGACGATATCATTTGTATAGATAAAAAAAGATAACAAAATCTTCATTTCTTTCACTTAGCTTTTTCCCAAACCTATTACTGTGTTTGGCATTGTTCAACCTCTTTCGTATGGTTGAGATTTTGAGGTTGGTTGGTTCTGCCACTTCGCCACACACAACCATCATCACAAACACACCACCAGCACACACACCACCAGCACACACACCACCACCAGTCCACACACCACCACCACACTCACCATCACCACACTCACACACACACAACTCAAGCACCGCCTCTAAATTACCTATTTCTCATCTATTATTTGTAACACTAACTACTATCTGACTTCATCATAATCATCCCCTCTTCCAGCAACCTCGCCATCACTGCCCCCCCTCTTACTCATTATTCATTCTCTCTCTCCCCTCTCCTGTCCCTCCGCGATCTCTTCTTGAGTTTTGTCTCTACTTTTCATTATCTCCCTCTCTCTCTCCCTCTCTCTCTCTCTCTCTCTCTCCCTCTCTTCCCCCCCTCCCTCCCTCCCTTTCTTTCCTTTTATCTTCCTCCCCTTATATCTCTCACTCTTAATATCTATCTCCCTCTCCTCTCTATCTTTATTTCTCTCTCCCTCCGCGCTCTCTTCTTGAGTTTTTCTCTACCTTTTATTATCTCCCCCCATCTCTCTCTTTCTACCCCCCTTTCTCTCCTTATATCTTCCTCCCCTTATATCTCTCACTCTTAATATCTATCTCCTTATATCTCTCTCTCTCTCTCTCCTTATATATCCCTCCCTACCTCTCTCTAATTATATCTTTCTCTTTAATAATTCTCCCTCCTTCTTTGCTCCCTCTATATTAAAGGAGTCCCCCACCCCCTAACTCTATCTGCTTCCCCAGTATTCAGAAAAAGTCTCTCTTTCTCTCCCAGCCCTGTTTCTCTTTCTTCCAAGAACCCCCCCCCCTCTACTACCCTATCTTTCACGGAATGCCCCCCCCCCTCTCTCTCTCCCCCTCCCTCCCTCTCCCCCCTCTCTCTCCTCCTCTTCCTCTTCCTCTTCCTCCCCAATATTAAGGAACGTGTCAGGCATGCCAATGCGACAAGTGCCTGCTGATGCTTCAATATAATATAATATCTGATGTGACCTAGTCCTAGTGCTGCTCGAAAATAATGAACCCACCTAAACAAAATTGGAAAAAAGAGGCCAAGACACGAGGAGAGTATTTCTTTTTTTTTTTTTTTTTTTTTTTTTTTTTTTAGGCATTGGTTATTCTCCTTATCAGGGGAATTTGCCATACAGCCAATGTGGTCGTGTTTATAAAAATTGGTATTTTATTAAAGATAGTTCGTTAATTATTAGATACTAAATGAATATATTGTTTGTGGTTAGAAAATAGTATATGTACATACGAGGGGAGTAAAGACAGCGCGATGAGTGGTGTGGCGCACGAGGCTTGGCCGCATGGTGACCTTGGGATCGAATCCCGGCGAGGTATTAGAAATGTTTGTGTCCGCGGGGTCCACTCATATCTCGTGAGGAAATACGAGGAGCATTTTCTATGTGGATGGATAGTGACCAGTTACGGCATTACGAGAAGAGAACGCTTCCTTTTTTCTTCTTCTTCTTTCTCCCCCTCCCCTCCTTCTCCCTCTTCCTCCTCCTTCTTCTCCTCCCCCTTCCTCCTCTACTCTCCTTCTCTCCTCTCCTCCGCTAATCCTCCTTCTACTCTCCTTACTCCTCTCCCTCCCTCCTCCTCCCCTCCTTACTCCTCCTTCTCCTTCTCGCCCTCTCCTTCTCGAGAAAGAAAAGGTTCTTTCTCGTACGAAGAAATAAAATAAATAGTAAGTGAAGACATTCATTGCCAGGGTCAATCAATGACACGTTAAACACACTTGTTAATGTCAGTTAGGCAACAGCCATTGAGGTTAGGACTTGATTGGATAACCATTAAAAATCGAACTCTCGGTCCATCCCAAACTGATTAATGTTAATGTGGGCAGCCGGTTTGTAAGTTTCCAGCGACGAATGGAGGGTAAAACCCCCGTTTCAAATGACCTAGATGTTAAAAATGCCATTAACCTATTAAAACAAACATTCTCACGCACACACGATAATATTTGGAAATTGTTTTTCGAATAACACATCACAAGACGACAACATCACATTTGATATTTTGTGGAGAGTTAAGAACTCGCAAGAGATGACGGTTATTGGGACTAATAATAATAATGTGTCGTTTGATATTATTATAACTCTTTAGACAACGAAGAGTCGTACGTGTGTATGAGTGTGATTATGAGTGTGTTTGTGGGTGTGTGTGTGTGTGCGTGGGTGTGTGTGGGTGGAAAAATGTTGTGGAAAAAGACACAGACTCCTTACTATGGTTTTTTCCCACCACCTATTTAACATTTTGCGCGTATGGGTGGGTGTTGAGTATGTGTGGGTGTGTGTGAGAGAGAAAGAGTCTGTAGGTGTGTGAGAAAGAGAGTGTGTGTGAGTGAGTGAGTGAGTGAGTGAGTGAGAGAGACCGAGAGAGAGAGTGTGTGTGTGGGAAGGTGGGTGGGTGAGAGAGAGAGAGAGTGTGTGTGTGTATGTGTGTGAGAGTGGGTGAGTGAGTGAGAGAGAGAGAGAGAGAGAGAGAGTGTGTGTGAGTGAGTGAGTGAGAGAGAGAGTGTGTGTGTGAGTTAGTGAATGAGTGTGTGAGTGAGTGAGTGAGTGAGTGAGTGAGTGAGTGAGAGAGAGAGAGAGTGTAAATTGGGCGGTGTGTTTGTGTGTGCGCAATATTTTGTGTGAGTGTTTTTCTTATCAGCTTAACGATGATCTGTCTTAAATCACCGGGTCACAATATTCACAAGGAATGTATATACATATACATTGTGCATACATTTTTCCATATATGTAATAGTATATCTCATATACTAAGTTAATACATGTACCAATCTAGTATATATGTTTACCTATCTATACCAATCGTAAGTTAAGCCTATGTACTTAACTCACCATATACCTTGACATAAACAGACACACATAAAAACATAAATGTATATACGTACCTAACCGCGAGACTAGCCGTCTCGTGGCGACAGCGATAAGTTAAATGGGGCATGGTCACACGGCGTGGCGGCAATGCATTAGTCACTCTGATGCTGGTTCAGAGATACATAGGTCGTAGTCCCTCTCATACAGGGTGTCCCATTATGAACGAGACATTCAAATATCTCGAAAACTACCGACGACAGATAAAATCTGTCATCATCAGAAGATGATTTTCATAGCTGCAAAGAGAACATTTAATGGTCAGTGGCGTAGCTAGACCTACATATTCGCCTAACGTATATTCCATCAGGGGGTGGGGGGTTTGTCCCCAAACCCCCTGGCTACGCCACTGTTAATGGTGACCTTGAAATAACCTTGAATGAGTCATCCAATAAACTTTTCAAGGTCACCATTAAGTATCACCTTAAGAAGTCAGTGGTTAAGCACTCGCTTGCCATACGGAACCTCCGCGCCGACAAAAATTTGTACTCATAATGTGGTTACAGTTGTTCGTAAGGGATACCTTCCGGTGCGCTCGTGTATTGACCCAGCACCCAAATGGGAAGTATTGTGTCACTTCTCGCCCATCAGAGGAGAGGCATACTACGGGATGGGCAGGCTGCAACACAAACCATCACAAGCGTCTACAGTAGCTCCTATTTCATAGCTACGAAATAAAAAAAGCTATGGGACACCCTGTTTAGAGCAAAAATTTCCTTTTCTCACAAAAACGAACCCAATAGCTCTGATACCTACTCTCGGAAGTCAAAGAACCAATCAATTGGTGAGTCGTATTTCGCCTTCTAATTTCACCCCTAGAATCTGACACTGCTGCTGTCTACTCTCGCCTACAGATAAGTGACGGGAGACCCCTATGGCAGCAGGTAGCAGGAGGCCAAGTCACTAGTCAGATAGTGGTGGTGATGAGATCACGTACTAGGTTCCTACTCCTAATAGAGTCAATATTCAGTGTCGAAACACTCGAAGCCACCTGCATAGAATTCTTACCAGTCACGTGATGTACATTATGGAACCGTGCGGAGAATCCTGCCTGCTAATAGTGGTTGGGTGGAAGAGCTCAGATACAGAGAATACTGCTACGTTAAAATAACCTATAAAAACAAAAAACAACAACAAAAAATCTAGAGAATTATAATGTGAGGAGTTATAATTAAATATGATAGGCTTTATATGATAAAATCGTCTTATTCACACTGTCCGTCTTGAACTAATAAGTCCCATTATTCCAGCAGTAAGCCCCAGACCTATTATTATTATTATGTGACCAAAATCCCATATGGGATGATAACTTGTCATGGCCCCGCTGGGTTTTGAACCCACGACCTCTGTAATCTCTGGATTCGCAGAGTGCCGCCTTTACCACTGAGCTACTGGGATTAGTGTTAAATTGCTTTGTTTTTTTTGCATTGGTATAGGCATGGCCATTCCATACAGCCAAAGATAATAACACACATACAGCTAATAACAATGTTAATAATAGTGCTCTTCAGTGTAAGATATAACCACCGGGCTAGATTATTGCTCAAAAGATTTTATTACTATTGTGCCCTCAGAGTATTATTACTATTGTTTGGTCACATGCTCAAATAGATTCAAACCAACGAATCCTTCGGCCCTAAAAATCGTTTTTTTTTTATATACATTATTATTATTATGAAACGCTTTATGAGAAGAACATAATTATACAGGGTGATTCAGAAAAGTACCGTCAAACTTTAACCACATATTCTATGGGCTAGTTAAGGAGGGGTCAACTCTATAAAAGAAAGTGTGCAAATGCCTCCCAACGGAGGTACACGCCCCTTAAGGTGTTTTTAAACAATAGAAATTTTCATTTTACGGCTTACCTATTTGGGATATCGCGATATGGTAAAAAAAATCACTCTCAATACTAGATGAAACCTTTTTTTTGGCATACAATTTAACAGCATTCCATTTTCAGGGGCGGTCTGAGGAGGGTCAGATGGAAGAAAAAACGTTCTAACTTTTTAGTCGTTGCTTGTAATTGAATTTGGTTTTCACAATTTAAAAACCTATGTCATTGATGTCTACAAAAATGGTCTGAATAATTTTTCCCTCAAATTAACACAAAAGCTTGAAAATTGAAATTGAAGATTTTAAAACCGCATTAAGTTTTGAAACCTATGCAACTAGCATACAATTTTAGAACAAGAATTTTCAGCCAATTCATTTTTTTTTATTTTTTTTTTTTCAATTTTTTGAAATTGAAATTTTCAGCCAAGTCAATCTTTTCGAAGGCGTATGGAGGTCTGCATTGAAGCCAGAGGAGCCCATGTGGAACATTTGCTGTAAATCTTATTTCGGCTTAAGCCCTTCAATTTCGATTTTCAAGCGTTTGTGTTGGTTTGAGAAAAAAATTATTTTAAACATTTTTGTAGACAATGACAGACGTTTCAATAGGGTGAAAACCAAATTCAATTACAAGCAACGACTAAAAAGTTAGAACCTTTTTTCTACCATCTGACCCTCCTGAGACCGCCCCTGACATTGGAATGGTGTTAAATTTTGTGCCAAAAGAAAGGTGCTATCTAGTATTGAGAGTGATTTTTTTACCACATTGCGATATCCCAAATAGGTAAGCCGTAAAATGAAAATTTCGATTGTTTAAAAACACCTTAAGGGGCGTGTACCTCCGTTAGGAGGCATTTGCGCACTTTCTTTTATAGAGTTGACCCCTCCTTAACTAGCCCATAGAATATGTGGTTAACGTTTGACGGTACTTTTCTGAATCACCCTGTATATAAACAAATAATGGTAAAAATAAAATATAAAATTGACAAATTGACAAAATTAATATAAACAGAAAAAAAAAAAAAAAAAATACATACATATTTATGTCCTAACTAAAAGGCGGGGTTATTGCCTATGGCAATCTCTTCCACCCAACCCTTTTTGTTCTGAATGTTTTTTTAATGTTCGTCTTCAATTCTCTGATTCCAGGAAAGAACCAGTATACAAACGAACATGTCGCCATTAAAATGGTAAGTTTTTTTTCTCTCGAATATCAAATAATATTTATTTTACTATCTATAAAACATGTCAACCAACTCATCTCCTTGGGGCACACAGCCCACAACTGCCGCCGCATTTCCTCTTTGAATTACTTAGACTTAATTTTTGTGATACATATAGAAACTTGCTCTACCATCACCTGATTTTTCAACTAGCCTTGACAAAATGGTAAGTACAAAGTCATAGTTCAAATATTACAGTCAATAAACCGCTGGGCAGGTTGAGGGGTTGCAATCACTAGGTCCCAGTATATTATGAATAATTTGTTTGAATTTTGAATTGAGAAAATGACACCTTGACCATCATTTTTTTATTGCCGTTCAACAAGTTACTTCAAGAGAGTAAAACTTGAAGAACAATCAAGTTTAGGATGACACCTAAGGAAGGAGGGTGGGAAAAAAAACAAGAGAAGTAAAATGAGTGCAGAGAAATAGAAAGAGAGGTGTCATTTATTTTCATCCTGTTGTAGGTACTATTTTTTGGTGGGGCGTTCTTCCCTTTTTAACCATGAAGTCGTGTTTTTGGGAGATCGTGTGAACCGTACACCCGATTTTGATGAAATTTTCTACTTTCTAATATGTTGAATACATACTAGCATTTACATAGGCAGTATTTGTAATTTTTTGAATATTTTTTTACAGTTAAGCTCTAATATTTTTTAAGAAAATCCGATAATTTGAACCAAAATCTGCAAAAGTAAGGTCTTACTTGTCGATACATATTTTTTTGTAGAGTCTAGAATCTAGGAAAAACGAACAGTATTGTACAATATAAAACAAAATTTTAAAGATAGTTAAAAATTCAAGTGTAGGTACATATTACAATTATTACAATGTGAACAATCCACGTGGAAGTATTGTGTCCATAATTGGCAGTTTATATTTTTGTTATACAATACTCCGTATAAATATTTTGCATTGGCAACATTTTAATAGAATGTGTCCTTAGTCGCAATAATAATGGGTTACACGAGAAGTGAAAATCGCACAATAGAAGATTTTTTTTCCGCTTCATTCTTAGAATTTCATCTACTTACTCGTATATTTCGCGAAAATTGAAGGTTGCTGAAATTGAGAAAAGGTGGAAATGTAAATTGTAAGGTTGATATAGTCTCGCTGCGGGACGTTATAAAGAGATATACGGTACCAGCATTGTCGGGCCAAAAAGACCAAACGTGCCACTGGTGCCCTGAAAAAGGGTTGCTGTTTTTCAACCGTAAAATGTGGAAGTAGGCGTGCCAAACCAAACTCAAGCCGATCAACCAAACTATACAGTATGTTTCTGAAAAGGTCTTTTTTTCTTTCAATAAATGTGCCAAAAAAAAAAACAATAAAACAAAAAAACAATAAATAAAAAAATGTGCCAAAACCAATCAACCTCAACCTGAGGTTGAACAACGTCGACCTGCTTGAGCGGATAAGACAGAGTAAAAGAAGAGAAGAATAATTACTTTTTTATTTACAAAACATAACTATCTACAATCAACGAAATAGATAAAATGAAATCAGATAAATAAAGAGAATACGGTACCAGCATTGTCGGGTCAAAAGACGAATACGTCAAACACTGGTGCCTCAAAAAGGGTTGCTGTTTTCAACCGTAACATGTGAAAGTAGGCGTACCAAAACAACCAACCCGATCAACCAAACTATACAGTATGTTTCTGAAAAGGTGGACCAAGAATGGGCCATATTAGGGCACTTCCTATCCTTAGAACTTACAGAATTAACTTCTCTCTCAATCAATCAAATCAAAGTTTATTAATGTCATCAATTACATAAATTGTTACACAAGTCAAAATACATTAAATAAGTATGAACTGAACAAAGAATAAAATAAATGTAGAACCTATCTAAAATAAATATTATTATTAAAGGTGCAAAAAAAATAAATTATTGTTTGATGTTTCGAACCCGCGACCTCTGAATCATCAGACCATCCACTGAATTTGTTTCTTTGTCCGTTCTCTGTTTCAGGAGCCCATGAAGTCGAAAGCCCGCAGCTTCACCTCGAATATAGATTTTATAAATTACTCGGATCTCATGGTAAGTGCGCGTCTTCGCCATCGAAAGGTCCTTGGTTCGATAGCAAGTTATCTGCGGGCCAGAAAAATTAATGAAATTATTTTATTTTTAATGAATTTCTACAAAATAGGTTTACACATCGCCAGTTATAATGTCTCTTATAGAGTAATTTATTCGTGAACTTTTTTTGACCAAGACATTTAATTGTTTGTAAATTTGACCATTGAGTTGGTGATTAAAACCTTCCATTAGTGACTTACTAGAGAGTATTTTTTCGACGTATAGCAAATATAGACGCATTCGAAGTATATGCAAATCGATCTTAACCTGGATTCAATAACTTCAAAGATGTTCAGAAAGTTGCTACCAAGAAAACGACAGTGAAAAAGTTGTTGGAAATCCAACAATAAATTATACCACCCTTCCTTCAAGCATTTTCCTTCATTAGGTATGCAGAAAGTTCGAACAGAGAGAGTTCTTACAAGACTTCCCAAGTTGTACGATTTTCAATACACTAACTTGTTATGACACGAATTACGCGTAGGTATTGGGACTTATGTAATGAGAGTTTGTGAACGCAGACGACTCAATAGCATAAAGTATCAATATGGATGAGTTTTTACTTGCAATGGTGATAAAAAATGTTGAATTTTAAGAAAATAGCATAAATATACATAAATGTACCTTGTACAATGTACATGGTAATAACGTATCCACTTCCAAATTAAAGTATTACTTCCGATGAGAGTGAGAGGAGCGAGACGGAATATCGGAGGGATTGAGTGAGAAGATGGTGCAGGAATGGGACGGTGCTGGAATAGAAGAATGATTTTTTATTGTTTAATTTATTTAAAAAAAAACCGAATTTTTGTTGTTTTGCAATAAATTACTTCCGATAAATTCTATCATATGGGTTTGATGGCAGAGATTGCCTCGGGCAATAATCACGCCCTTTGTCAATAAAGAGTTATTAATTAGAATTGGAAGTATTATGTTCGTTTAAAAAAAATAATATTCTTTTGCTCAGTTTTCAATTTTTTTCATCATATTTCTGGACATGATATAATCTTCCAAGTAGCTTTGGTTTTGTGTGTCTGTCTATTAGTCCGTCTGTTGCAACGGGAAAATCTCAGAAAACAAATCCGTTTAAAATAATAAAAATGTATTTTTATTGAATAAATTATGGTTGAGCTCTGATATTTAAGAAAATCAAAAAAATCATGCGAAAACACGAATCCAGAATGTAGGAAAATGGTATTCTACTATTCTACCATTTAAAAACAAATTTAAGAGAATCGGTTCAGATTTTTAGGAGTTAAAAATTACTGCCAAGTGTAATTATTACAGTGTGAACCTTTCACGAGGAAGTTTTATATCCAGCATACTCTTGTGGCAGTGTTTTTTTACTTTCCTCAGGTATCTCTTATAGAAAGGGAAGTAATGGAATCATTTTCTGTAGAACAAAGAGTCACAGACATTGGCACGTTAAATACACCAGTTCACATTCGATCATGCACTAAAGTTAAGCAACTTCAGTGTGGTGAGGGCACGTAGCGTCGAGGAATTATATTTTCACAGGACTCCCTCATCATCATAATACCATCATTATTTTTATCTTACCGAATGCTGAGAATTCCAATTAGCTTTCTTGACATTTACTTTCACGAGATTTTTTTCTCCTTTGAGAACAACTACGTCTTAAATAATGTCCTGCTTGAATTGAACTTCAACTTGAAATGTTCCTACCTTTCCTTATCCCTCTATGTTACCTTTTTTCTCACTCACTCTCTCTCTCTCTCCTCTCTGTTTGTTAACTATTCTGTCTATCTCTATCTGCCTCATTTCTTACTCTTTCTATTTTTTTGTACCTTTTTACTCTCCACCTCGATATTACAAGTTTTCCTCCCTCTCTGTCTGTCTCCTTTTCTCCATTCTCCCCCATCTGTCTCTTCCCGAGGCGGTCTTTCTTAACGACAGTTCAGTCTCTATCGACCATTTCTCCCACATACTTCATCACTATCTCGTCTCATCATTATCTTCTCCACTCCTTCCACCCCACCCACCCTTCTTCAAGAAACTCCTCCCTCTTACGCTTCTTACAGACTCCTTCAACTGACTTGGGTACTCCTCTACTTCTTTCACTCCCACTCACTCGTGTACTCCTCTCTCTCCTTACAATTTTTCTTCCTGAGACTCCTCCCCTTCACTTACTCCATCCTTCTCTTTTCTCAAGACTCCTCCCACTCTCTCGGGTACCCCTACACCTCCCTACACTTTTTCCCGAGACTCATCCCCTTCATTCACTCAAACCTTCTCTTCTCGTACAGACTCATCCCTCTCCTTACAATTCTTCCTGAGACTCCTCCCATCCACTCTCTCCATCCTTCTCTTTTCTCAAGACTCCTCCCACTCATGCAGGTACTCCTCCCTCTCCTTACAATTCATCCTGAAGACTGTTCCCCTTCACTCTCTCCATCCTTCTCTTTTCTCGAGACTCCTCTTTTCCCACTCTCTTGGTTACTCCTCCCCTTCCTTTTACTCTTTCCCGAGACTCCTCCCCTTCACTCACTTAAGCCTTCTCTTCCTTAGAGGATCCTGACTCTCTTTACATTTATTCCTACTCCATCTTTCTTTAATTTACAGACTCCTCCCACTATCTCGATTACTCCTACCCGTTCTCTTACTCCTTCCTGAGACTCGTTCCTTTCACTCATTCCATTCTTCTCCTTCTTATGGACTTCTCACACTCACTCGGTTACTCCTCCCCTCCTTACACTTAGACTCCTCCCCTTCACCTCTCTCCATCCTTCTCTTTGCAGAATCTTCTAACACTCACTCGGTTACTCCTTCCCCTCCTTACACTTGACTCCTCCCCTTCACCTCTCTCCATCCTTCTCTTTCCAAAAGTCTTCTAACACTCACTCGGTTACTCCTCCCTCCTTACACATAGACTCCTCCTTCACTCTCTACATCCTTCTTTCAAAAGATTTCACCACTCATCAGATTACTCTTCTCCCCTCCTTACACTTAGACTCCTCCCCTTCACTCTCTCCATCCTTCTCTTTCAAAGTCTTCTCACACTCACTCGATTACTCCTTCCCCTCTTTACACTTAGACTCCCCCCGTTCACTCTTTCCATCCTTCTCTTTCTTACAGACTCCTCCCACTCATGCAGATACTCCTCTCTCTCTCCTTACACTTAGACTCCTCCCCTCCACTCTCTCCATCCTTCTCTTTTCTAAAGTATTCTCACACTCACTCGATTACTCCTCCCCTCCTTTTACACTTAGACTCCTCCCCTTCACTCTTTCCATTCTTCTCTTTTTTAAAGACTCCTCCCACTCATACAGGTACTCTTCTCTCTCCTTACACTTAGACTCCTCCCCTTTACTCTCTCCATCCTTCTCTTTCCAAAAGTCTTCTCACACTCACTCGGTTACTCCTTCCCCTCCTTTTACACTTAGACTCCTCCCCTTCACTCTCTCCATCCTTCTCTTGCTTACAGACTTCTCACCAACTACCCCACCCACATTTCTCCTCCTACTCCTGTCTGTTCACATTCCAACTCCTCCCTACTCCTCCCCCTCCTTACACTTAGACTCCTCCCCTTCACTCTCTCCATCCTTCTCTTTCTTACAGACTTCTCACCACACTCTACTCCTTCCCCACATTCAACTCCCCTACTCCTCCCTGTTCACATTCCAACTCCTCCCCTTCACTCTCTTCCTCCTCCTCCTTCCAGAGACTCGCCGCCGCTCGGCTTTCCTCGGGTCTACTACTTCGGGTGTGTCACGAGCTCACCCGAGCCCTACAACGCGCTCGTCCTTTCGCTCCTCGGGCCGAGCCTGCACGATCTGTTCGAGAGCTGTCAGTTTCAGTTCTCGCTCAAGACGGTCTGATGATCGCCATTCAACTGGTACGTGTGTGTCGAGATTTGTCCCGGGTGGAGTTAGGGCACTTACAGCCGTATTTATGAACAGAAAACGCCGTTTGAGCATGGTCTGAAGCATGATTTCCTTTAGTATTATTGGCCAATACCTTCCTTGAGACAGTGCTCAGACAAAATTCGCTGTTCATAAATACGGGTGTTAGAGTCTCGGTTCGAAAGCACTCTCATCACTCTCAGCATCCCCAAAACACTCCCGTTCAATGGGCAAATTTCGTTCAAATAACGAAAATAACCCGATCAGAGGGTGGTGGTGTTTACCCTACCCGATCTGAGTGCAGTGAAAGGGAGATTTGGGGATATTGAGAGTGAAAAAGCTTTCTGGAACGAGCCACAGGGCCTTATTTCAGATATGTACTTTCACTCTCAAGATCCCAAATTCTCCCTCTCATCCTTCAAATTTGTGCAAATGCAAATAATTCATTCAGAGTGTGTTGTTTAACAGTTGAAAGGAAGATCTGGGGACATTGAGAGTGAAAGTGCTTTCTGGAACGAAACCAAGGACCCAAGGACACCAAGCATTGGCGCCCTTAACAGGCTTGGCGTTCCTAGGAAGGGCATCCGGCCGTAAAATTTGGTAGTAGGAAAGAGTACCCCAGAACCAACGGGCCTAGCTCAACCATGTGAAAGAGGTTGACCAAGGCCGACTTGGGGAATAATAATATCGCCTTTTTATTGACTTTTAAAGTTTAGACTTTTAAAGTCCCATGGTTCCAGCAGCAAGCCCAAGGCATATTATTATGTGCTAAAAATCCCAAATGGGAGGGAGGCTAACTTGTCATGTCCTGGCTGGGTTTCGAACCCACGACCTCTGGAATCTCTGGATTCACAGAGTGCCGCCTTTACCAATGAGCTACCGCGAACGCCAAAGTAAAAGAAGTAGAAGAAGAAGAAGAAGAAGTGAAGAACCATTGCTATCATGCACAAAAAAGCACGTTTATTTTCTTCTCAAACCAACATAAGTGCTAGAAATTTGAAGAGAATATTTTTTCATTCACTCTGTGAAATGGGCATGATTTTTGCGTCAAAAGAAGGCTTCCGTCTCGTATTGTGAGTTAATTTTTAACCCTCTTTTAGTAGTTCAAACAATGACATTTACCATTGTACTTACATGACAACATCAAAGACATGGGAAAAACCGAAAAAGGACTTATAAAAATATACCTGATGTCCAATGTGCATTTATGTCCTAACTAAGGGCGGACGGGTGTTATTGCCTATGGCAATCTCTTCCACCCAACCTTCCATTTATGGCAGGATTCTCAAATTTTGCCATAAATACTACTAGAATAGTTTTCGACAGGTCACGCTCTCATTTCGTCGAATTCTTGTGGCTTGAAAAAAATCCGCAAGCATTATGATTATGTGACCATTAAAAAAACGTGTAAGTACACAGTTGTGCAAGTATTCAATCCCCATGATTCGATTTGTATACCTATTTTTTTTGTATAATAATGTTTATTGATGAAGTGATTTTTTTTTATATATTTAAAAATATGATAAACGACACGAAAGCTCATTACCGTCATTTTTTACTATGTGGAAAAAAACACCAATCTACATTTAAATAAAGAGTAGGTATATGATAAAAATTTAACATTAATTTGTACATTTTTTAATGAGTATCTAATAATAGTGATTTTGATTTTGCAACAGATAAATACACGCCTAAGAAGCTTTTATGAGTTACTTGATGATTCAAGTGTTTTTTACACTTCTAAAATCACTTAAATACGAGTATCAAGTAACTCATTTCGTTACCTAACTCTCTGAACAGTCAAAAATCCAGGTAAAGTCGATTTGTATGTATTTTTATACTGCTGTCAATATATTGACAACCAATATAATATTATGGTAGTCAATCAATAAAATAGTAGGGAACAGAAAAATACACTCTCATAATTGATCGACCGAAGAGAGAGCCTCCGGGCCAGTTTGTAAAGTAGGATTGACCGATCGAAGAGATAGTCTTGGGCCCATTTGTAAAGTAGGATTGACCGATCGAAGAGATAGTCTTGGGCCCATTTGTAAAGTAGGATTCACCGATCGAAGAAATATTCTTGGGCCCATTTGTAAAGTAGGATTGACCGATCGAAGAGATAGTCTTGGGCCCATTTGTAAAGTAGGATTCGCCGATCGAAGAGATAGTCTTGGGCCCATTTGTAAAGTAGGATTCACCGATCGAAGAGATAGTCTTGGGCCCATTTGTAAAGTAGGATTCACCGATCGAAGAGATAGTCTTGGGCCCATTTGTAAAGTAGGATTGACCGATCGAAGAGAGAGCCTTCGGGCTAATTTGTAAAGTAGGATTACAAAGAAGATAAGGGAAGACCGTTTCCTCAGCCTAATCCGAGATTTGGTGCACTGCGATTCGTTAGAAGTCTAATAACTTAATGGGTGATCTTCACTTAGTAGTGCGCGGACACAACGGAGGCCTATACCCTGAACCCTGGTGTAGAGGCACCATGCTACATCGGAGTCCCGAAAATTGTCTATATCAAGCTGTAGTTACCATCTGGGGTCTAGGGTGTAGGCTATAGGCTAGCGTCCTCTTTGTGGCCGCCTACTAAGGGCCAAGTTATAAAACAGGCTTAAATTTAAGATAAGCCAGACTTTAAGATAAGCCAGTGGGCTAATCTTAAATTTAATCCTGTTTTATAATTCGGTCCTTAGCTTGTAATCTTATTTTATAATGTGGCCATTAATTTTTAATTCGAATGAAAAATCTGTTAACAGTCTTATTGACTTATCAAGGGTTGGGTGGAAGAGATTGCCGCAGGCAATAACCCCGCCTTTGAGTTAGGACTTTTCTTCTTTATTTTACTTATTTTCAAACAATTTTATCATTTATTATTTTTCAAACTATTTTATTTTGTTAAATATTGTATATGTCCTTCTAATCAAGCTTGATATAATAATAAAATATACTCGGCGTAAAATGGGAAAAAAGGAGAATCTGTATGAGGTCTACAGTTCGCGGAACCACCGTCTCCTATCGAAGTCTAACTTTGAAGTCTCCTCACCAGTCTATGTCAAATATTATTGCTCTCTATTCTGCTCCGTTGTTCCAAGTTTTTATTATTACAGCGTTCAGGTTGCCAAGCAAAAAACTTCTCGCAAATTAACTTTCTCCCAGCAATGCAGTTTTTTTTGCGCTTTACTTGTTTTAACACTTTTAATAATACGACACTCTTGTTATAATGGATAGTGTTATTCATCAATAAATTATAACCATTGTTCTCATAACTTTTATTATTGGAGTTCTTATAATAATAACACTCTTTCTGATAACACTCGTTAGTGGAAGGTAACCACCAGGCGAGGTTAATGCCCAAAGCATTTTCTACCAACTACCCTTAGAGACTTATGTGGTCACACACTCAAATTAATGAGGAAGATGCATGCACTGGGTGGGATTCGAATCAACGCATCCCTACGCTACCTGGACTTCCAGACTAGCGCGTTAACCATCACTTGACTATCATAAATAATAATGAAGTAAAATAAAATATACTACATAGTTACATACTAATTGAATTATCCGTGTTGAGGACACTGAAGAAAGAAGATGTTTTAAATGAAATATACAGAGTGTCCACTTTTAATGTGCGCCATAGGAAAAATACATGTAAAAACAGTTTTTCTTGTCTCAAAAGTCGCCATTAAGTATTTTAATTAAACCAAATATGTTAACTCATGTATTTTTATCTGAAGAATCCACTGGTGGTAATTTCATACACCTGGGACTTACAGTTAAAAAGTTAAGGGTTCGAAATCCGAGAAATGTGTTATGTTTGAAACTCAACATTTTTGTACAATTGGATACTCTATTTTATGTATTTTTTCACGAGAAATTGATTGGTAATATTTTCAATTACCTGGGGTTTACAGTTAAAAAGTTCTGGGTTCAAAACCGAGTAATTGCGTTATGTTTGAAACTCAATATTTTCGTACACCTGGATACCTACCTGGTTTCTGGCTTTACTAACTGTTATACCCTATTTTAGCATTATTTAACTTTATTTGTGTATTTTTTCAATAGGAATAACGATTTCTGCTTCTTTTGTCCGAAGAAGACCTACTGAAAAAAGGCGTGTTTTAAACTTGAATTCATGACTTTGTAAAAAAGAACAACTGATAATCAGTTTATGGGTAGGTACTTACTGATATTGAAGTTAGATTCGATTTTCAAAGATATCTCCATCAGCAGCAACACAATATCCCAATCTGTCGTAAAATTCATTGCGAACATTTGCCAATTGACGTGCTGTTATGTTGTTGCATGCTTGGGTGATGTCATCTTTCAATGCCTCTACATTGGGGTATGTTTTACCTTCGTGATAAAGTATTGTTTTTAGGTAACCCCAAAGAAAAAAGTCATTTGGGGATATATCGGGTGATCTTGCTGGCCAATCAATATCACCATTGTGAGCACTGCTATCACCCTTCCTGGAAATGCTGCTTGTAAAAACTCTTTGACTAATCTTGAGTTGTGGGCTGGACAACCGTCCATTTGAAAAAAAAAATTCTCTTTCACCAACAACATTTGTGATTAATGGACCTATTTCATGAACAAGGAGGTCGAGGAAGAGTTCTGAAGTTAGACTTTCATTGTAGAATATTGGACCAATAATGTGTTGTCCTACTATTCCTGCCCAGACGTTTACTTTTTGTGGGTACTGAGTATGAGGCTGTACCAAGAGTAGAGGATTTTCTTTGGCCCACATCCGTGAGTTTTGAAAATTGGGAGCGTGTGTCAGATTTAAACTAGATTCGTCTGAAAATCGAATCTAACTTCAATATCAGTAAGTACCTACCCATAAACTGATTATCAGTTGTCCTTTTTTACAAAGTCATGAATTCAAGTTTAAAACACGCCTTTTTTCAGTAGGTCTTCTTCGGACAAAAGAAGC
Organism: Bactericera cockerelli; assembly: GCA_024516035.1. Classification (NCBI taxonomy): domain Eukaryota; kingdom Metazoa; phylum Arthropoda; class Insecta; order Hemiptera; family Triozidae; genus Bactericera; species Bactericera cockerelli. Next base: position 8,310,647 of record CM044962.1, on the reverse strand, counting down.
AGAAATCGTTATTTCTATTGAAAAAATACACAAATAAAGTTAAGGAATGCTAAAATAGGGTATCACAGTTAGTAAAATCAGAAACCAGGTAGGTATCCAGGTGTACTAAAATATTGAGTTTCAAACACAACGCAATTACTTGGTTTCGAACCCAGAACTTTTTAACTGTAAACCCCAGGTAACTGAAAATATTACCAATCAATTTCTCGTAAAAAAAATACATAAAATAGAGTATCCAATTGTACAAAAATGTTGAGTTTCAAACATAACACATTTCTCGGATTTCGAACCCTTAATTTTTTAACTGTAAGTCCCAGGTGTATGAAATTACCACCAGTGGATTCTTCAGATAAAAATACATGAATTAACATATTTGGTTTAATTAAAATACTTAATGGCGACTTTTGAGACAAGAAAAACTGTTTTTACATGTATTTTTCCTATGGCGCACATTAAAAGTGGACACTCTGTATATTATATCAATTAACTTAGAACCTCTTTGCTACAAAAAAAATTGAATTATTAGATTTATTTGAATCAGTTCAAGTTCTAAGAAATTTAATGGACAAATTAAGTTAAAAATTAGTTAAGTTTTTCTGGAGCTCTGTTTTAATTGTTTCATCGTTGTTCAAGGTCATCTTGTCCTCTACTGTTTTGTAACTAATTTCGTTCTCGTTTTCTGTTTTGTTTGTCTTCTCCTCCTCCTTCTCCTTCTCCTCCTCCTCCTCCTCCTCCTCCTCCTCCTTCTCCTCCTCCTCCTCCTCCTCCTCCTCCTCCTCCTCCTCCTCCTCCTCCTCCTCCTCCTCCTCCTCCTCCTCCTCCTCCTCCTCCTCCTCCAACTCTCTGACACTTACATCTCCATCTCCGTCCTTCACCTCCTGGCCTCATCCATGAAATTCCTGGTCTCCACGCACTACTTTGTTTCAATGTTCTTGTGTGTCTTCTTTCCCTCTCTCTCTTTATGTCTCTCCCTATTTCCTTATCATTTATGCTTTTTCATTTCCCTTCTGATGTTCCTCCTCATTTTCTCATCTCCCTTCTTCTTTTCTCCTTTTCCATTCCTCCCTCTTTTTCCCCTTTCTTCTTCTTCTATCTTCCCTTCGCCTCCTCCTTCTTTTCATCTCTTCCTTTTTTCCTTCGATCTTCCTCGATCCTCCTCCTATTTCTTCCCTCCTCCTCTTTCTTTGCCTCCTCTTTGTTCGCCTCCTCCTCTTTCTCTCCTCCTCCTCTTTCTTCTCCTCCTCCCTCCCCTCCTCCTCCTGCATCCCTCTTCCTATTTCCTATGCCTCTCCCCATTTCCCTATCATTTATTCTTTTCATTTCCCTTCTGATGTTTCATCTCCTCGAATTCCTTCGCCTCCTCATCTTCTTCGCCTCGCCTTTACGTTTTCTCGTCCTCCTCGCCGCTTCCGTTTCCTCACCCCCCCTTTTCTCCTCCTCCCCCTCCACGCGCATGCCCAGACGGCATCCCGAGGTTACTACTTCGGCCCCTGCGGCAAATACAACGCTGGTCATGGAGCTGCTCGGCCTCTCGCTCGAGGACCTGTTCGATCTGTGCAACCGGAAGTTCCCCGCTCAAGACGTGGTTGATGATCGCCATCCAGCTGGTAAAGGTGTGAACGCGCCCTTTTTTTTCTCTCAAGATTTCAGAAGAAGTTGACGCTTACGACTGTCCTGATGATCGGCATCCAGCTGGTAAGTGTGTGCTTGTGAACGCGCCTTTTTGCTAGAAGAAGTTGACGCTTACGACTGTCGCCATCCAGCTGGTAAGTGTGCAGTGTGCTTGTGAACGCGCCCTTTTTCTAGAAGAAATTGACGCTTACGAAGTGTGAACACGTTTTTTTCTAGAAGAAGTTCACGCTTAAGACTGTCCTGATGATCGCCATCCAGCTGGTAAGTGTGCAGTGTGCTTGTGAACGCGCCCTTTTTTCTCTCTCTCTCTCTCTCTCAGTAAGTGTTTGAACGCGCCAAGAAGTTGACGCTTTGCTAGAAGAAGATGACGCTTAAGAATGTCCTGATGATCGCCATCCAGCTGGTAAGAGTGCAGTGTTTGTGAACGCGCCCTTTTTTCTAGAAGAAGTTGACACTTACGTCTGTCCTGATGATCGCCATTCAGTTGATGTGTGTGAACGCGCCCTTTTTCCTTAAGATTTCAATAAGTGAGAACACGTTTTTTTCTAGAAGAAGTTCAAGCTTAAGACTTTCCTGATGATCGCCATCCAGCTGGTAAGTGTGTGTTTGTGAACGCGCCCTTTTTTTCTCTCTCTCACGATTTCAGTAAGTGTTTGAACGCGCCTTTTTGCTAGAAGAAGTTGACGCTTACGACTGTCCTGATGATCGCCATTCATTTAGCGCCATTTTTCTAGAAGAAGTTCACGCTTAAGACTGTCTTGATGATCGCCATCCAGCTGGTAAGTGTGTGCAGTGTTTGTGAACGCGCCCTTTTTTCTAGAAGAAATTGACGCTTAAGACTGTCCTGATGATGGCCATTCAGCTGATTAATGTGTTTGTGAACGCGCCCTTTTTTTTCTCTCACGATTTCAAATGTTTGAACGCGCCACCGCCACTGTCCTGATGATCACCAGTGTTTGAACGCGCCTTTTGCTAGAAGAAATTGACGCTTACGACTGTCCTGATGATCGCGACCCAGCTGGTAAGTGCAGTGTGTTTGTGAACGCGCCCTTTTTTTTCTCTCTCTCACGATTTCAGTAAGTGTGTGAACGCGCCGCCTTTTTGATAGAAGAAGTTGACGCTTAGAACTGTCCTGATGATCGCCATTCAGTTGGTGTGTGTGAACCTGCTCTTTTTCCTTAAGATTTCAATAAGTGTGAAGGCGTTTTTTTCTAGAAGAAGTTGACGCTTGAGACTGTCCTGATGATCGCCATCCAGCTGGTAAGATTGTGTTTGTGAACGCGCCCTTTTTTCTCTCTCTCACGATTTCAGTAAGTGTTTGAACGCGCCTTTTTGCTAGAAGAAGTTGACGCTTACGATTGTGCTGATGATCGCCATCCAGCTGGTAAGTGTGCAGTGTTTGTGAACGTGCCCTTTTTTCTCTCTCCCTCACGATTTCAGTTAGTGTGTGAACGCGCTAGAAGAAGTTGACGCTTACGACTATCCCTGATTATCGTCTCGTCCAGCTGGAAAGTGTGTGAACATGCATTCACTACGTTTAAGTCCTTTCACGGGCCGCACTGCGCCGCAGACTTATGAACCGCACTGCGCCGCAGACCTATGAACCGCACTGCGCCGCAGACTTTTGAACCGCACTGCGCCGCAAGCTCTGTGTTGAGAGCGCCATATATATATATATATATATATATATTTATTATATATATATATTTTTTAATACATGACAAGTTAATGGTTCAAATAATTTATATAACAATGACATAATTCATAATATTTTTAACTGAACTTATGCTAGTTTCTTTCACCTAAACAAACTCAATGATGGGAAAAAAATCATGCACTGGGTGGGATTCGAACCAACGGATACCTTCACTACCTGGATTACCAGACTAGCGCGTTAACCACTTGACTACCAGTGCACAAT